>CM075961.1:118815568-120015568 GCA_038048745.1 Coluber constrictor foxii | reverse complement strand
TTACTCCCGAGTGAAAGGGCCCATGCCAGCCCCAAAGGAGTGGAAGATGGAATCTCATCAAGGAGATCCACTGAAGTTGACGATCCGAAGAACCCAGTGGAATAGTGGGTTACCAGTTACCAGTGTTACCAGTGGGAATAGCATTTTTCTTTTTTAATTTTTTAAAAATATTTTATTATACACAATATGACAAACACATAACATACGATATATAAATATATCCTCTTTTTTTTAACTGTTTCTTGGTGGTCTCTTTCCGTTTTGTATCTTTCCCCCCATATCTCTCTTACTATTTCATTGTTTTCATTATCCCTTTTTCTTTGATTATATTGTATTTTCTAACACTAATAGCCTTATTTTTATACATTTCTATATATTTATTATACACATATTTTACATTTTTAGATTTCCCCCTGTATTTATTGTTCTCTATTTCTAGTCCCAAGCCATTCATACCATTTTTCATACCAAATTATGTAATAATCTGTCTCTTCTTTTTCTTTAATTTTTTTGTTAATTTGTCCATCTCGGCACATTCTACGTAAAACTTTTTCTATCACTTCTTCGTCTGATGGAGTCTTTTCCTGTTTCCAATTTTGTGTATATGTTATTCGAGCAGCTGTTATAATGTGTAGAATCAGATATTTTATTTCTTTGGTGTATGTTCTTGTGAATATTCCTAATAAGAATGTTTCCGGCTTTCTTTCAACTGGTTGGTTTACTATTTTTTCTAGCCATTTCTTTATATTTGTCCAAAATTTTTTTGCAGTCAGGCACCAAAAATGGTAATATGTTCCATGAGTTTTCTTGCACTTCCAACAGGTTGAGGTATTATTTGGAGACATCTTTGTGAGTCTTGTCGGTGGAAGATGCCATCTATAAAACAACTTCATCTGATTTTCCTTGTATGCTGCAGATAATGTTAATTTTGAGTTTACTTGCCACATTGTTTCCCATCTCTCCAAATCTATTGTATAGTTAAAATTCTGTGCCCATTTAATCATTGTGTGTTTCACTATTTCCTCTTCCATTTTATATCACAATAAGAATTTATAAATCTTACTAATTAGCTTCTCATCTGTCCCTAGTATAATTTTATCTAATTCATGTTGTTCTCTTTGTATTTCATATGTTTTTGTATATTCTTTATATTTAGATTGGATCTGTGTGTATGTCCACCAATCAATATCTCTTTTAGATCCGATTCCAATTCTTGTTTTGATTTCAGTTTTCCTTGTTATTCTACTACATCTCTGTATCTTATTATTTTATTTAATTCTGTTAAATTTGGGTGTTTTACTGCTTCTATCAGTGAACGCCAAATTGGTATTTTTGTATAATGTTGTTTTTTAATTTTCAACCAAATTTGCAATAACGCATTCCTTAATATATGTCTTTTGAAATAACTATGCATTTTATATTTTCCATTTCAGAGGAATGTGTGTTAACCCACTTGTAACTTGTGTTCTTCTATTGCTAATATTCTTTTGTCCCTTAGTTCTAACCATTCTTTCAGCCAGGTTATTCCAGCAGCTTGATAATATAATTCCCATTCTGGGAGTGCTACTCCCCCTCTGTCCTTTGTATCTTGTAAGAGTTTAAGTTTAATTCTTGGTTGCTTTCCCTGCCATATTTGGATGTTATTTTATTTAGTGTTTCAAAGAACTTTTTTTCCAGTTTTATTGGTATGACCTGAAATAGGAAAAACAGTTTTCGTAAAATGTTCATTTTAATGGTGGCGATCCTTCCCAATAATGATATCTGTAAATTTCTCCAGTTGTCCAAATCTTTCTTAATCTGTATTACTATTTTATCATAATTATCCTCTTTGATTGAGGAGCCTCTTGCCGATAGCCAAATCCCTAAGTATTTTTATTTTCTTGGTTGCTTGAATTTGTATGTTGTTTTCCAAATCTTTTTCTTGTTTCTTTGTAAGATTTTTAGCTATTAATTTTGATTTGTTTTTATTTATCTTAGGTCCTGCAACTTCTCCAAATTCTTCTAATTTCTTAATTAATTTTGGTCCTGATTCTAGTGGTTCTTCTACTATGAACACCAAATTGTCGGCAAAAGCCTGAATCTTATATTCTTCTTTCTTTATCCTTAGACACTTTATTTCTTGATCTTCTCTGACATTCTTCAAGAACATCTCCAACATTAATATATGCAAAAGTGGAGAGAGTGGGCATCCCTGTCTTACTCCTTTTGTTATGCCAAATTGTTCTGTGGTGTCATCATTCATAATTACTCTTGCTATTTGTTTTGTATAGATTTTCCCTATCATTTTTTCAAATTTTGTCCCAAATTGCATAAATTTTAGTTGCCCCATTAAAAATTTCCAATTCAAATTGTCAAATGCCTTTTGGGCATCAAGGAAAACCAGTGAAGCTTGTTTTTTCCGGGTGTGATTCATAGAATTGTAATGTGTTTATTATTATTCTCATGTTATTTTTTATTTGTTGGCCTGGCAGAAATCCATTTTGATCCTGATATATATAGTTATTTTAGAACTTTTTTTATTCTTTCTGCTATAATTACTGCGAATATCTTATAATCAGTGTTTAATAAGGAGATTGGTCTGTAGTTTTGTATTAGGTGGTGATCCTTATCTTCTTTGGGAATAATGGTAATTATTGCCTCTGTCCAGGTTGTCAGGATTTTTGCATTTTCCAGAGCATTATTGTATAGTTCTAGCATTGTTTCTCCCAATATTTCTGGTAAGTTCTTATATATCTCATCTGGACCAGGTGTTTTATTGTTTTTTTGTTTTTTCAATGCCAATGCCAATTCAAATTCAAATTTAGTTATTGGGCTATTTAATATTTCTTCTATTTGCTCTTCTTCCTGGCTTTTGCTCTCTGTTTCTTCTTTACTTTCCTGTTCTTTTTCCTGTATAAAATGCAGATTATAAAATTCTCTTGCTTTCTCTAGTGTATCTACTTTATATTTTTGTCTTGCCATGTTATTAAAATCCTGTCTGCTGTCATCCATCTAAACATCACTTCATACCTATCTTTGCCCTTGTAAGTCAATGTTTCTTCCCGTGATTTCTTGTATACTTCATCTCTGATTGTTTGCTTTGTAAATCTAATATGTACTTCCCTAGCCAATCAGTGTCTTCTTATATAATTAGTATGTACACGGTAAATTTCGTCTATTTGTCCTCTTATTTCTGTTTTATCTCTTTGTATTATTTCTGACACTATTTCTGCCATCTTTTCTCCCAGGTTTTCATCTTTCTCTTCTGCTATGTTTTGGAAGTGCAGGAAATATGAGGCTTTCTCCATTTTCAACATTGCTATCGAGCCTGATAATTCTTTATTTAATTTGAGAGATTTCTGCCCCGTTGTTTTCATTTTTGTCTCTACTTGATCTATTTTTGTTTCTATTTTCTTAATTCTTTGTTCATTTTCTGATACATCATTTCTGAATAAAAACCATATAATTTTGCATCTTTTTTGTATCTTGTTTGTATTTGCATATGTGTATACCAATCAATCTCAATCCCTTGTTCTTCTATTTCTTGTTTCCCTTTCAATTCCCCCTTATCTGTTAATATATCCTCATACCTAAGAATATTCCTAACATTAATAATATGAGGGTGTATTAATGCTTTCAACATGTTGATAACCATGTTGGTATTTTCAAATAATATTTATCTCTAACTTTCTCCCAAACCAATAATAATGCATTTCTTACATAGTGTCTCTGAAAATGCATATGCATCTTACTTCTGCCATACCATAAAAAAGCATGCCGTCCCAATTGTAAATCATGTCCTTCCAAAGTTAATAGTCTTATGTTTCTTAAATCAATCCATTCTCTCATCCAAGTCAACGCTGCTGCCTGATAGTATAGTTCCCAATTTGGCAGTCCAAATCCTCCACACAATCTCGCATCTTGTAACATGCCAAGGGAGGCAGGGGGACAGCCTGGCATGCCAAGCTTGACTTCTCCCAATCCTTCCATGGTGATTTTTTTGGTTTAGGCAATGCGGCAAGGGTCACTTTCGGCTGGGGTGTTGGTGTCATGCACTCAGCAGCTTGATGAACCTGCTGGCTGCATCTGAAGCACTTGATGGGGGCTTAGGCCAGAGCAGGCAAAGGGTCAGTGGGTGACATGGTGACAGGTTGGTGACTGAACTGGTAACCCTCTTGTTACTTGGGTTTTAATTCGGGAGTGCTGCTTTCTTGCACTGCTTAGGTTTGAGACCCATTGCTATGGCCATCTGGTACCAGTCATTAATTTGCTTGGAAACCCCTCGATAAAGGCAGGCCTGTAGTAATTCTCGACCCAGGCCCTCTTTAAAATAGACGACCAGCAGTCAGTTGGGCCATTCTCTCAGTTTGCCGGCCACTCTGTGGAATTCCTGCACATATTCCTTTGCCAGTCAGCCCCTCTGATTTAGGTCTCGGATTTTGGCCTCTGCTTGCAAGGCTTGGGACTCATCCTCAAATCTTGCTCTCAGCTCCCCCATGAAGGTTTTGACATTCCCTAATTCTGGCATGTCTTCATCGTGGAGTTTTGTCACCCTCTCCACAGCTTCCCCTCTAGATTGGTGGTCACAACAGTCACTATCACCATGTCCAATGGGTAGGTTGGGACGTAGTGGTCCAGGTGGGTTGAGGAAGAATGGTAATATCTCTGGGTCTCTGTCAAATGTGGCCTTCATGGGTGGTGGGTCTGCCAGTGGTAGAGGAGGAGGGGGTGCCCACAGGCTGGGGAACAACTGGGCCCCAGATAGTAAGGCCATGGCTGATACCCATGCCATCCAAGAGAAGGCTGAGGTTGCCCCTGCCAGACCTGCTGCCGGCTGCTGTCTTGGGGGGCTATGCGTTTGGCTTGGACTCACTGCCCCAAATGGTTGGAGAAGCAGGTTGGTCATTCTTGCTGCCAGAGCTGGGCTCTGGTCCTGGCAGCTTAGAAGCAGCTGAGCTGGCCAAGCCACTGTCACCCCAGATGACCCAATTCAGCCTATCGGTTCCACTCCTTGGATCTCCCTGTGGTCAAACCTCTCGTTCAATGAGCTGTGAAGGGTGGTGAGGTACTTCCATTCTCTATGCTTGTCCCACTCAGTGGTCCTCTTCACTTTCCATCATGGGATGAGAGCAGCCAGTGACCGAGGGGACCTCAGAGGAAATTCCATTTCAGCGGCCTTTGGCATCCACTTGTGCCCAGCACTCACTTCTTCTTGGTAAAGATCCTCAGTGGCTAGTGCTTCCTCCTGCATCACTGGCTGCTTGGTCCTTTCCACAAGAACCTTTGGCCTGGCCGCCAATGGAAGGGCTGCAGTGGTGGGATTCAGCCAGTTCGCAGGATTTCGGGAGACCCTTTCTGAGCAGTTTAACAAACTGGTTGTTGGAAGAAATCATTAGGGCAAAGAACTGGTTGTTAAATTACTTGAATCCCACCACTGGAGGGCTGCCTCACTGGAGTGACTTGCATACGGAACAACCCCAGCCGGGCAATACTAGGGTTAGTAGTCGCTTCCCCCATCTTCTCCATCTTCAATCTTCCCTGAGTCTTTTCCACCCTTCCGGTGTTGTCAGGAGGGCCGTCTGGTAGGTTTATGAGAGTTGGTTTAATGTCAAGGCTCCAATTAATGAACCCAAGCAAATCAGAACTCTGAGACTTGGCTCTTTCTCAAAGGTCTTCTTTAATTAGTACATCATATCAGCATAGCTTCAATTGAAAATCAAATCTAAACCGTTCCTGAGGTTTCAGTATAATTAAACTAGGAAATAAGCCCAATCCCAAGTGTCACAGATCACATTGGCCAATTGGGTTAATTGGTGGGCTTTTCAGGCACTCCCTCTCCAACCTTATATGTTGTCAGTAGAGATGACCTTGGTTCTCATGAGAAAGCTCTTTGTTGTTTGTAGTAATGCATTCCTCACCTTTCCCCCTCTGTGCCAACTGAGGAATAGAAAGATGGCTGCGACCAGGTTCAGTTCAAAGTTGATAGTTCTTTTTCTTGTCTTCACCTTCATAGCTTTCAAAAATAAGTAACTGAGAGCAGAAAGTGTGAAAAGTTTAGAGGAAGACTTTATTCCACGCGATTCATTAAAATTTGACCTGGCTCAAGTTTGCTAATTCTGAAACATGGAAATAGAAAGTTCATGTGAAATTAATGATTGTCTTTCCTTTCCCATCCTATCCAATGCCCTTCTTATCCAACAAAGAAAAAGTAAATATACCACTTTCAATAAAATATCTAAATGTATTGCTTTGAGAGAAAAAATAATATATGAATAAACAAAGGTCTTAGAGAAGCAAAGTTGAAAACTAAAAACAATTCTTAGAAGTAAGCCCAGTGAATTCAAAAAGGCTTAAAACAAATAACAACATTAAGCAATTTTCTGTATAATGTTGAGGTTTAAATTTCTTGGGATTTCCTATTTTTGTATTATCCTCTGAACTGTATCATGGAACAGCAATATATAAAATATTTGAGTGCAATTGGGACAAAAATATGGTTTTTTTGTTTATATCCAAAAGGTGGTTTCTGGAAAACAATATAATAAAGAAAATTGAGGGAGCAAGTCTGATTGCTTCTATAGTATAGACAGGCAAAGAATTAAATGGCACTTAATCATGGTTTGTTCTATGTTTGAAGAGGCAAGCATTGCTTTAAAACAATTGTTCTTCCAGCCAAATGTGTATAATTTTTTTCCTTTCAGATTCAGTCCATAGTTCTGGGGAGTTATAAAAACCAATTGATCGTATTTATTAGGAATGATGGATCATGGGTAAATTGTTATTACAACATAAAATGAAAACACCATAGGGAACCTGAGGAGATGCAAGCTTGAGGAAGTGTAATATGACATAATCTGATTCATATCTATTAGCTTCAAATTGCAGATTAGAATGTATGCACCATGCACTATGCACCAACAAACAAATTTATATTCTGAGAGAAAATTCATGTACAAATAAATATTTAAATAGGTATTTAAATGCAAATTATCAGAATCTTTTTAAAGGCATAAATGAATATAAAAAGAGGACAGAATAAAGTGAGAAGCTGACTATTAGTATTGAGCTGGGTTCAAAAAAAAAGTCACAATGTCAGCAAAATAGCATTTCATTAGCCTGAGTTATTTAAGCTTTCCATATACTGTCAAATTAATGTTTAGCTAAAATATAAAGGTGTCATAAAAGAAGGGGGGCAGACAAATAATTAAGATTTTATCTGAACAGATAAGTTTTGCAGACAACCTGAAGAAATCTGTTTTGAATGCAATATAACCCATGACAAGAGTTCTGATCACAATGTGACAAACACAATGTGACAAAATATTTATTTTAAGTAGAGGAATAGGTTGCTGACTAGATTGAAAATCAAAATAGCTGCCTGGAAGTAGCTGCTTGTTTTGTTGATCTCTTTTTAAGATTTAGTTTCCAATGTCCTGAGTATGCCTTACAAGTTTCAAACTGAAATAGTTAAAGGTAAAAGATGCTGGGAGTATTTGTTCAGTATTACCCTGAGGCCCACAGGTTCTCTACCTCTGCTAGAGAATAATGAGTTTATTTATTATTGGAATAATAAGCCTTAATTAACTTCAACCTCTGGGCTGGAATGGGAGCTCTCCATTCTACTTTTGTAACATTCTACCATTTGTAACATTTTGCCTTGAAAAAGAGAGTAAGAGGGAGGATGTTATTGCAGTATCTTTAAGATGCATATTACCCTATTATAAATTTGGGTTTTTTAAAAAAAATAGCCAAAGGCCACCTTCGTTTATATATATTTGGAAGCAATTCCCATTGCTTTCTCTAGAATTTGCCTTCCATTTGTAATTCTTGGGAGACACAGTTTTCTTTAAACATATCCACAATACATCACCCACTGTGTTTGATTATGTAAAAAAAAAAAAGGAATGTGTATTCTTGATCAGACAACTGCAGACACTTTTGAGGGAACAATTTATCCTTGCCTGAATAGAAAGACTATATGTCGTGCTGCTAACCATTAACAAGGGTTTAAACATTGGCTAGATTAATCCAACTGTTCTTCAAGAGTTTATAACAAATGCTAAGGCTCTGAGTTTCTGAAACGGGAGAGTTGAATCTCTGGATCAAATGAGGATATTCTGACTCCTTGGATCAAATCTCTCGACTTGATCCAAACTACATTCATTCATTCATTCATTCTTTTATTTATATAATATATAATATGCATCCATCTCACTATTCCAGCTATTCTGGGTGGAATGATATGATTATCTTTTAAAATAATGATTAAAATTTAGAAAGAATAAATAAAGAGTAAAAACCAAGAGCACAGGCAACATAGTGATGGGGATCTTTTCTCTATCCCACCATTCCCAGCATAGAGCGCCTTATTGGGGCCCCAGCCCAGCCAAGAGAACCAGATTTAAGGCTCTTCCAAAAGGCCAGGAGAATGGGGGCTGATCCAACCTCCAGGAAAAGAATATCCCAAAGGAAGGCCACCGAAAATTTTGGACCCACTAGCCAAAATTCTTTCACATATGGGATCTAAAGTAGGTTTCTTTTGCTGAACAAACAGGACAAGCCAATCCCATTGGGTTGATGAGGCTGCTCAGATATTCTGGACCATGCCATAAAGTGCTTTAAAGATAATAATCAACACCTTGAATTGGACATGGAAGCAGACCAACAACCAGTGCAGCTTACACAACAGTAATGTTACATGTGCCACCCAGGAGGCCTCCAGAATTGTCTATGCTGCTGCATTCTGTACCAGTTGTAGCTTCCAAATACTTGTCACATGTGCAGTAATCCAACATTTTATCTCTGTACACCAGAGGTCTCCAATCCCTGGGCCCACTACCAGGCCATGATCATTTGGAACCAGGCCGCACAAGCAGCAGGCGCACATGCCCAACAATTGCACAAATGGAGTTGTGTGCGCTCATGCCTGCCACTTGCATGGAACCATCCCATCCTCCCCCCAACCCATGCTGAGCCACCAAGCTGGAAAGATTGGGGACCACTGTTCTAGACTGTGCTTTCCCAGTAGCTCTCCTCCAGATTGATATTATTCTGTCCAATCTGACTCTGATAGATGGAATCCTAAAGTTAAGGTTCCTCAGCATTCTTGACTTAAGTGAACATATTTGACAGCTAGTTTGGTGTCATGATTAAGATGCTGGCCCAGAAACCCGAAGACTGTGTGTTCCTAGTCCTTCCTTAGACATGAAGCCAAGAAGGTGACTAAGCCAGTCACTCACTCTCTTTCACCTCAATCCACTTCTGAAAGTGCATAAGAGCTTTTAATGACATGTAACTATGTATACAAATATCTATTCAAACAGCTCCAGATTATTCCCTCAGTCCTTTTGTGGCTGCAGTTTATCCATGTAAACTCTGCTCATGGATTTTTTTTTCAGGTGATGGGTTTGTTTTTATTGGATTTATATTGCCTTGGTGATATTGAGTAGCTTTGTGATGGTTTAGGTCTTGAAGAAGAGAGTATAAATATAGAGATAATAAAATTAAATGGGATGAAATATGAAATGTCTGAAGAGCGAGTGGTTCATTGATCCACTGCAGTTTCACTATATTCGATTGCTTTTAAGAGATGATACTATTTCTCTTTTGACAAATATATGTTGGGCTATAAAGGACAGCTGTCGTGTCCATTTAGACATGAAATCTAAAATCCAGATTCTTCTTAGACATGTACAGAAAGTACACAAACAGAAGTATTTTTCCCCATTTTCATAGTGTGAGAATGAAAGTGGGTTGTTTAGGACTATAGCTATGATTTTGCTCCCTTACAAATACAAGGTTTCTATTCCTTATCTTTATTTTTAGAAACTTTCCTAAGGTTTCTTTTCATGATGTTCTTGATTTTTTTTCTCATTCTAGTGTTTTTGAGCTCTGCAATGACTATAACTTGAGCTAGAGAAAGAGTTAAAACAGCCTTTCTCACAGCAAATATTTTTATCTATTCAGGCTGAAGTCTTATATTCAAACCAGTAAGGTCTCTCAATATAGCCTATAAAGCCATGTAAAGCTGGGCACTTGATGGGAAAAGAGTTCAGAGGCTGTAGTCATTCTAGGGATCTCCAGTTTAATACTGGGTGTAGGTGTCTGCCTTTGTAATTAGCCTTGATTCTTGGTGACTACCTGGACTAGTCCCTGCAAGTTTTTTGGCAATATTTTTGGAAGCACTTGCCAGCTTTTTCCTAGAGCTGAGAGAGGGAGTGGCCCAAAGTCAGCCAGCTGATTTTCTGGCTGAGGCAGTACTAACACTCTTAGTGATTTCTAATCTGGTCCCTTAGCTGGCTTAAATATTTGACTTAATTTCTCCCCAAACACTTCTGTAAATGACTAACGTTGCTAGCATATCGTGAATGTGTTTCTACCAGTGGTGGGTTGCTCCCAGTTCGCACCGGTTCGCAAGAACCAGTAGTAAAAAATTTTAATAGTTTAGCGAACCAGTAATAAGATTGACTGGCCATGCCCCTGAACCGGTTCCCGGCCCGGTCGCTAATCACTTACCCCGCCCACTCCCAATCTATTGCTGCCTCCTGAGTCCCAGCTGATGGCTAGAGGGAAAAAAAACTGTTTAAACTTTTGCCGTGGGGCTTCAAAGGGCCACCCTACAGCTGATCAGTGTTAAAAGAAAACAAATGAGTAGACCAGTGCCTGCAAAAATAGAAAAACAGCCCCTTTCAGCTTTAGCATAGGTTAATTAGCACAAGTTGATTACATCGGCCTCCCAACTCTCAGCTGATTTGCTCTCAGCTATTTTGCACAGGACTCTGTTGCTAGCTGCAAAGAGTGCTGGAGCAGATTTTTGTTCCCCTAGCTATGCTAAAACAAAACTGAAAGTAAAGCAGTTTCTTTGCTGCAACATCACAAAATGAGGCAGAGAGAGATTTCTTTTTCTTTTTCCTCACCAAAAAAGATTTTTTTTTGCAGTGCAGTTTGCAGTGCAAAACTGCAAACAATGGGAAATTTAGGGCAAAAGAGGAGAGTTCAAGATTTTAAAACACAAAAGAAAAAAAAGCTCTATTTAACTAGGGAATTATAATAATTGAGCTACTATTAATTGTATATTGTGTTGAAAGCAGAAATGGTTAAGTTGTGGTTTAGAGGAATATATGGGGGAAATTATTTGGTTTATTATTATTGGTAAATATAATTAATTGATTGGTAAGAAATTGCATTGAATGGAAATAATTGGAATATTCATGTTCATATACAAAAAAGATAGTTACATAACTAATTGATTTATATTAAAATGTTGAATTTGTATTAAACAACTGTAATATTACATTATTAACCAATGTGAGGATGGATATAAAAATAGATGACAATGGGAAAGGGTATAATATAGAATAGAAGGGAAAAATTGAATTTGATTAAGATTAGAGATAAGGATGAAGGGTAATATTGGTTTTTTTAAAAAAAATAGATGAGAAATAAATATGGTAAAAAGGAAATATAGAAATTGTAAATTTAATTGAAATGACTAAACACTGTTTAAATTTGTGAACCGGCCAAATACTCTGTTCAAAGAAAATACATTGTATGTTTGTATGTGTGTTTCTAATTATTGCTATTTATTCATATTTGTTCTCTTTTATTCTTTAAAGTTTAACAATTCATTCTTTATCTTAATATCTTTATATTTGTTTGGGGTTGGCTTTCTTCCCTTTCATCTTTTTTATTGTACAGCAATCTTTCTCCTCAAACCTATCACCTCTCTCTTTTCTTTCCTTTTTACTTTCTCTTCCCCCCTCCTCCCACCCTACTTTCTCTTCCTTTCTCCTTCTCCTCCTCTCTTCCTCCCTCTACTCCCTCACTCCTACTCTAATTTCCCTTCCCTTCCTTCATCTCTTTCTATTGCTGTATCCTTTTATGCATATGGACTACTCAGAGGGCTGAAAAAATTATTTTTGACTGGTTCTCGCACTTTTGACCAGTCCTCAAACCTACGACTGCCCTCACATTTTACGTTTTTGCCCTATTTTGTCACCATGGTGAAGAGAAGCAGTTGTGAAATGAATGACACGGTTGTTAAGAATGCTACAATGGGCACAAATAATGACCAGTCATAAGTGCAAAGACCAGTCAAAAGTGCGAGGACCTGTCAGAAATCACTTTTTTCAGCCCTCTGACTAGTCCTTTTGTGCATATGGACTACTCAGAGGGCTGAAAAAGTTATTTTTGACTGGTCCTCGCACTTTTGACCAGTCCTCAAACTTACGATTGTCCTCACATTTTACGTTTTTTCTTCTATCTTATCACCATGGTGAAGAGAAGCAGTTGTGAAATGAGTGACACGGTTGTTAAGAATGCTGCACAGACATAAATGTGAGGATGGTCATAACTGTGAGGACCAGTCAAAAGTGCGAGGACCTGTCAGAAATGACTTTTTTCAGCCCTCTGAGTAGTCCCTATACACATAGCCATGGCCACCTGATCACATGACCAGCTAGCCATGCCCACCCAGTCACATGACCTCCAAGCCACGCCCACAAAATAAGCCACGCCCACAGAACCGGTAGTAAAAAAATTTAGAACCCACCCCTGGTTTCTACCAAATATTAAATATGTAGTGACTATACTCTAAGATCAGCTTCAGTCTTGGATAGGCTTGTGGTTTGTTGTGCTCATTTATTTTAGTTTTAATATATTATGAAAACTCAGCAAATAGATTAATGGCAAAATCAGATTCAGGCTGTGGTGTGAACTCAGCCACTTGAAAATAAAGAAGCAAGCTGGATCAAATCACACCTGGACCTAGCCTAGTACAGATTCCCACAATAACCAAAGAGATATCTCAAAAGGAGAATGGTATAGAGCAGGGATGTCAAACTAATGTTGTCACAGTGGCATCGCGTGACATATCTGGACTTTTTCCCCCTTTGCTAAACCAGGTGTGGGTGTGGCCAGTGTGTGAGGCATCTGGCCTATGTGCCGGGAGTTTGACAGCCCTGGTATAGAACTACAGCAGATATAGTATAGAATTGCACAGTAGGTCTTTGCAGATATAGAACAGCACTACACAACAAACTGATGCCTTTTGATAAAAAAATGCTGGTGAGAAAAATTTCCATCAGACTACTGATTTTTTGTACTCCAAACAAATATGGCTTTCTTCCTATGACGACAACATACACTTAATGTATGAATCATGCATTATATGGTATGGAGGATTATTTGGAAAAGCTGTCACACCTAAGGAAAGTTATCTGCCATGCAAGTAGTTTCAGATCAGACTGCTAGATTGATATTGGCATATTACTTTTTAAATTACATTAAAACCCTGAGTGGTCTAGTTGATAAGAAAAATATTTCTTATTGTGAAGAAAAGTATAAAAGAATGTTCAATATGCTGCTTTGAGCTGCAGTATGAGAGGTAGACCTAAATCTAATGAATAAATAAATGACTACTAATTTATTTATATCTTCCTTTTCCTCCAAGAGTTCAAAGCAACTTAAATGTGATTTATTAAGTTGTATAGTTTTCATATCCAAAGTGTGAAAGATATTTTGGATCCAAATACTTTAAACCTTCACTCCCTTTATCTTATCCCCATAGCAACAACCTTGTTTAGTTGGGCTAATAGAGAGAAGTATTGGTTTCTGTAACATTTTTTCAAGGCTCCATATTTGTATGGATGATGTGATTCCGTTTAGTAACTAAATAATTGAAAAACTTAGTGACATGTGTATCCCCATCTTAATTTGATTATATGCATGACCAGGTATTGAGCTCTCTGAGAAAATCTTGTCCCCAGTTGCTCATTTCATCAACAACAACAAAATCAGTGATCTTGAGTTAGCTGATAATTAATCTGCTTCACTTCCTGACAGGTTTGTTTGTTTCTTGTTCAGTTTTTTTGGATGAACTATTTGCGTAACCATTTGAAAGCCAAAAACTCAAAAGCTCTTCCTCAGGAGGTCTTCGTACTAATGAAGAAAATCCATCACAGTAGGAACTTTCTCTTTCTTTTTTGGTTGTAAATGGAACTAATTTATATCCTTTCATCATTAGGTTTACTGTTACTATGAGATAACATAGTTAATAGTATGAGAGTCTTTTGAGACTCAGCTATCAAACAATATAAATATATAGCATTACCTCCGGAAAACCAGACAAGTGCTATTAGTATCAGCTATTATTACTGTAACTATAAAAAGAAGCTTTGAAAATGCATGGAAAGCTTCATTGTTATTAATATAATTCTAAATGGTCGTGATGGGTCAGACACAACTTCGCAACTAACAACAACAAAACATGACTGCACTGTTGTAAATAAATGTAACTTTTTTGTCCCTATATTTCTTCCATGGTTGAGACACGCATGTGTACTTTGAGATACTATTGTATATTAACTATTGGCAGTTCATAAGAACATATAATAGACAGTCTTTTATATGTTTTCTCTATAACAATGCCAGAAACTTAATATGGGAGCAAGAACATATTGGATATACAGTTCCCAATTTTCTTTGCAATCTTCCCAGTAGCTGAAATACCTCTCTACTTACCTTCTGTCCTAAATGAGAATTTTCTTCCAAAACATTCCATGACATCATAGCAGCAAAATCAATGTTGGGGGATAGCTTGAAAAATTTCCCTACTATCTCTGTCTACCCTGTTAATATTCCTTCTATTCCCCATTTTCATCTTTCTCAATAGCCTGCCTTGTCCAAGCAATGGTCCTGATGTTTCCATCAGAGATTGCTTTCTTCTCCATTGGATGTGGAGACAGCAGACATGTGTTGTTGTGGTCATTGGTTAGAATAAAGGACTGAGCCTGTCAATTGATTTAAATTCCGCCCCTGTTGCCAGGGGATTTTAGCTTTTTGCTCATTCCGTCAGACTGGATAGTTGTGTGGATACTTAACTCTGACAGCTTTCAGCGCTAGAGTGTATTTTATTTATATCTGATTATTTGGTTTTGACCATTGGACTTCGTATTGGACTACTCTTCTGCTTACTGTAATATTTGAACAAAAATTTATCTCAATATATCTTGATTAACAGCACAGGCACATTGAAACTGGTCAGTTTCTAAGGTTAGTGGAGCTTTTCACTCCCGGGGGTGATCCAAAGTCACCGGCTTAGCCGGTGGGATCCTAACAATTAAATAACGTTACCAGTTGTGGAGCTTTGCGCTTCCATATCGATTCTCCCAACAGCTATAGACATAAACTTTTACATTTGAGGAGTTGTCTCGCTCCCTGATTCTTGCCGCTTGTCGGCAGTTTTAACAAGGCACAGGTTTTCCCTGCTATTTTAAACCGCCTCACAGCTGATTGAGGCTAATTACCTTTTCGAGGCTTCACTTTCTCTGGCTACCTCCATTTATTGGAGCTTTTAAGCAGAAGCTACTTTCCTCTTAATAGGCTGTTAAAGCGCTACTGCTGCTTAACCCAATCGTCTCTCAGCTGATTGAATTTGGTGCTGGCTGTGGAATTTCACGCTCCCAAAGGCTTGCTGCTTGTCAGCGTTTTATTTTTACAAGCGGGCTTACTTCTTATTAACTGACTGAGACTAATTGCAGGTAGTCTATTTACTCTGACAGTGCCGTTACTATTTGGCCAAATTAGACTGTTTAAGACAGATCTGCCTTCATTTGAGACTGAGCAGTGCCTCAGTTTTGACAGTTATGCCAGCTCGAGCTCTAAAGTGACTGCTTGGCTGCCATTTTGTTTAAGGGCAAGGGCACAGGTTTTTTTTTTCTATCAAGCCTCCAATCCTTAATTCTGTGCCAGCTGTAAGCATATTCTAACCTTATAAACTAAGACTGCCACATCTGACCACTGGAAATTGTGTTGCATATATAATTTACATCTAGAACAAATTTACATTGATTTAAACTACCTTAAATTTACACTACCCTATTACAGGGCAATAATAATAATAATAATAATAATAATAATAATAATAGGTGTCTTTTCAACCCTATTGACTAATTAAGGCCAGTCATGCCTAAGGCTCTGACCAAGTCAAAACATGGCCGTAGTGCCACAGTGCGAGAGCAGTCAGTGGTTTCTAAAATAGAAGCTTCCAAGCATACACAAGGGGAAGAAGTAGCAATTAAGCCTTGTTCTGAGGCTCCCCTAAGTGCAAGGAGAAGCTACTAAGAAAACCTATTGTCAAAGACAATGGCACTGGTTCTGTCCCATTACCTATAACTATTGGGTCTCCAGGAGAATGTAGACATGCCTCCTCTCTGACCCCGGATCAGATGTCAATATGAGATTTCCCACTATTAGTTGAGTCATCTGTTCAGAGTAACAATAATGTGGAGTCGAGCGGTCCCACTGGGTCACCTAGACATTCTGTGTTGGTCTGAGTCCCTAGGGAGATCGAGCCCGCCAGTGGCTATGATTGTGTCTCTTTACGTACAGAGGACATTCAGCATATGATTGCAGCAACAGTGCAACAGACTATAGCTGCTCATAGTTTCCCCTCTCCCAGATTAATTCAGGTAGATACGGATCGTTTGAATTATCCTGCTTCGTCAGACAGAGTCGATCTAGAAGATGTCCTCTCTCTGGCAGGTTCAGATTCTCCATCCATCTCTGGTGTCAGCAGACACTCGGTGGAGGAAGAGTTCGACAGCCAGGAGCCGGAATTGTCGGAGGATGAAGGTCTTCCTCCTGATCAACTGGCATTCACAGGCTTGTTTCCACAAGCTATATTTAAGTCTCTGTTATTTAAAGCAGTGAATACAGCACAGCTCGGAGGTATTTCACAGCCAGAGCCTATGCCGGCTCCAGGTGTCTTAGACCCATTGTTTGCTGAACCACCAAAACATGTGACGGCCATTCCAATACCACCTCTTTTTCTAGATGTCATTAAGAAGCAATAGTTCTCTCCGGCTTCAGCCCCGGTACCTTCTTCTATTTACAAAAAGAATTTCACTGTATCTTCGGAATTGTCTATCCTGCTTCAAATGCCTTCCATCCTGGAAGGATGCATTAGTGGCAGCCTTGTTAACCTCAGTATCAGTTCCTGGGGATCCAGAGGAAGGACTTTGGCCGGAAGAGTGCAGGTTGGAGCAAGTTCTGCAGCGCGCTCATCTTGGGGCTGCCTGGGCCAGTAATTTTCTGCTCAGACATAGGAGGTTTCAGGAGAGACCATCAAGAGGCAGACCTTACGGGTCTAGATGGTCTTTTCGAGGGGGAGAAGGTCGTTTCATCCGCCGCCGCGACTAGTGGTACTGGGGAACTTCCCATTGGCAGAAGATTGGGCCTCTTCACCAAGGTTTGGGAGGGTACCATGTCCGATTGCTGGGTCTGGGCCTCCATTCGATCAGGACTTGCCATTGAATTTGTTTCTACCCCCCCCCCCACTTTGTCGTTTATTCACTGTCCATGGTCTCAGGTTGCAGAACGTCAAACCCTTATGGATTCGGCGATTAGTCACCTTCTCGCCATTAAGGCAATTCAACGTGCCTAGACATCAAGTGGGACAGGGATTCTATTCTCGGGTCTTCTTAGTCCCTAAATCATCAGGTGGGTGGAGACCTATTCTGGACCTTAAACGTCTGAACCAATTTGTAATCTATAGAAGGTTCAAGATGCAATCTTTGAGATCAATTTTAGATGGAGTATGGAGAGGCGATCTCCTCTGTTCAATAGATCTTATGGAGGCTTACCTCCATATCCCCATTCGCATTTCTCATAGGAAGTTCCTTCATTTTTGCTATGCTGGGGTTCACTACCAATATAGAGCCTTGCCTTTTGGGCTTTCCTCTGCTCCCCGTAGCTTCACCAAGATTTTGGCAGCTTTAGCTGCTTATTTCAGACTTAGAGCCATTCATCTCCAGTGCTACCTGGATGACATTCTCATTATGTCACCTTCCCATCAGCAGGCCATTTCAGATCTCAAACTTATGATTAAGACACCGGCCGCACATGGTTTTTCTGTTAACATAGAGAAAAGCCACCTGGAACCCATTACTAGAATACTCCATTTAGGAGCTATAATTGATTCGGTCAAAGGTAAAGTTTTTCTATCCCAGGATAGAAAAGCCGGGTTGAGAGATCTAGTAGAGAAGGTCATAAAAGACAGAAGGGCTTCTCCCTTACTGCTTTCAAAATTGCTGGGCAAGATGGTCTCAGCCATTTCCATTGTGCCCTGGGCCAGGTTACACCTTAGAGACCTGCAATGGTTTCTACTGCCTCTACAAAAGGTGGGCAGGGGATCTTCTTCAGCCACAATTACAGTTTCAAGGGAGGTGCTTGTGTCACTCCGATGGTGGCATTCTCCTGCGATTTCCAAAGGCTGCCTGTTCCTGGAACCTCAGTGGATGATAGTGACCACTGATGCCAGAATATCAGATTGGGGAGCTCACTGCAGAACACAGGTAACGCAGGGCATATGGTCCGCCAAGGAAGCAGCTCGCATTTGGCTCTTCGGGCCTTTCGACAGCTAGTGACCGGCGCACATGTGTTGGTACTTACCGACAACACATCAGCCAAGTCCCATGTAAATCACCAGGGAGGCACCAGGTCTAAGTCTCTGATGCAGGAAGCAAAACAACTAGGTCTTTGGGCAGAGCAGCATCTAGCCTCGTTGAAGGCAGACCATATATCAGGAGATGCAAATGTGGCAGCAGACTGGCTGAGCCACCAAAAGATTGATCACGGAGGGTGCAGCATCCATCATCTCTTATTTCAGAGAATTGGGATGCAGACTTGTTTGCATCCCAACAAAATGCCAAGCTAATACGCTTCTTTTCCTGTTTCCATTGTCAACAGGCGGAAGGTGTGGATGCCCTCTGCTCCCCTTGGCCACAAGGCTTGCTTTACGCTTTTCCACCAATTCCACTCATCCCAAGGGTACTTTGAAAGATCCTGCTGGAACAGGTGGAGGTCATTTTGGTGGCACCACATTGGTCGAGGAGGTCGTGGTTTGCGGATCTCATGAATTTATCAGTGTTTCCTCCTTGGAGGATTCCATGTACCTACAATTGCCTCAGTCAAGGGGCAATTGTACAGCCAGAGCCTCAGTGGCTACAGATGACTGCTTGGCGGTTGAGCGGGAGGCTCTGCAGCAGGATCACATCCTGACCTCAGTAATTTGTACTATACAAGCATCTCACAGGTCATCAACAGAATGAATTTATTCGTCCACTTGGCGGACCTTTTCCTCTTGGTGTAAAATCCAAGGTTTCTCAGCTCTTCGAGCGTCTGTAGTGCAGGTCCTGATGTTTCTCCAGACTGGATTGGAAAAAGGTCTTACTTCTAACACCTTATGGAGACAGGTGGCAGCTATATCTTCCATACTATCTTACAATTCCACTCATTCATTGTCTCCACATTGATTTGGAGATTCCTACGAGGAGGAATACCTACTATCCTCCAGTACTACATCAGTACCCCAATTGGGACCTTGCACGGGTGTTGGACACTCTTATGGGGTCTCCATACGAACCGCTAGGGTCGGCAAGTTTACAACTATTATCTAGCAAAGTGGCCTTTCTGGTCGCTATAACATCAGCAAGATGAATTTCTGAGATCACTGCATTATTAACCAGGGAGGATTTGTGTATGTTCCACACGGACCAGGTGGTCCTCAGGTTAGATCCAACTTTTGTGACTAAAATTAATTCACCTTTTCACCTTTTACAGGAATTAGTCCTTCCAGATTTCTATCCCTCTCCTTCGACGCCATTGGAGAGCCAGTGGCACACGTTGGATATACGTCGGGCTCTTCAGATCTATCTGCAAAGGACTGCTGAGATTCGTAAAACAGAATCTTTGTTCATTTCTTTTCTCCTGGTGTCTTTAGGACAGAGAGTGACATCATCAATGATTGGTCGCTGGATTCGAGCTACCATCATTACTGCATATGAATCAGATCATTGCCTGCTCCTAGTAATGTTACAGCTCATTCCACAAGAAGTGCTGCAATGTCAGCTGCCTGGACATCGAGTGCTTCTTTGCTTGATATTTGTAAGGCAGCTACTTGGACCTCTCCTTCTACATTTGTTAGGCATTACAAATTAGATAAATTTGCCTCTGAGGATGCTGAATTTGGCAGGAGAGTATTACAAGGTGTTGATATGCGGGGAGAGTCTTTGGTCCAGACTGTGCCCTCCCGTGAACTGGGACAATGAACTTGGGTATGTCCCACATCTGGCTGCTGTCTCCACATCCAATGGAGAAGGGGTGTTGGTCCTCCCTGATATGCCCCTTCTCGTTGGTGGAGACAGCAGCCAGTCCCACCCTTTAAACAGTCTGGAATCTAATATTGTAGGTAGATGTAACTCTAATATGGTAAATAGATGTTATCCACACACACAGTCTGTCATCCTCCTTCGACAAAAGCTGGAATCCCCTGGCAACAGGGGCGGAATTTAAATCAATTGACAGGCTCAGTCCTTTATTCTGACCAATGAGCACAACAACACATCTGGCTGCTGTCTCCACCCAACGAGAAGGCATGTATCAGGGAGGACCAACGCCCCTTCTCTCTTGTTTCTCATTCGCTATTTGCTATTGAGCCCTTGGTTTGATTGGGGGTGTTTGGGGGAATGCCCTTTGCTTAGAATGGTGATTTTTAAAAAAAAACACCTCTGCCTCACACAAGAACACATAAAATGGAAACAATAGTAGGCATATCCAGTTACAACACTGGCACTTTGAAAATTCATTCATTTATTTGGTGGAAGAATTGTGTATTTTTGAGATTCCAAGCATTGGAACTAGAAAGAAATTATCTTTACTGCAAGGTGGCTAAATGAGAAATCAGGTGAGATATATCATATGCCAATTTGGCATTTGAGGTTTGAGGGCAGGGATGTTGATGTGGGTTTCTCCCCCTCATAATTTTTAAGTATCCTTTTGGTAAATTTGAGGACCATCATCTAATTGGAACAGCATTACTAGAATCACATGTATAAAGAATTGGGAGTTATGAATCGCTATTACTTCTTACGGCCCTTTTTACCATGCTTTTTAAAAATCTTTTCAAAGGATACTCCTGCATGGCAGAACAGTATTATGTTAATATCCACGCAGGCAATTAGGAAATTCATCTCTCAATAATGTGATATAGAGTGATGATAAATTCTAGTAGATTTCCTATTTAAGTTAATAATAGATGGAAACAGCCATGGAAACAGATCATACTTTAACTCCAATGCCCATTTATAACTTGACTCATAAAGGGCCCTTTAATAAAGAGCTAATATTTTCTTCTAAATCTCATAGTTTAAATGCCACTTGAATGAGCACTGAAGGGGCAAGCACAAACGTAGAGTTAATTTATTATTCCTTTTGCCTGAAGTCATTTGAATTTAAAGAACTTCTTGAAGGGTTAAATTGGAAATGGCTGAACAAACATTAAAGCAAATAAAAATGATGGTGGCACTTTCCGACAGATCTCTTCTGTAATCTATAAGTGAGTAAAACTTTTAATAAAAACATTGAAAATCTCAGGGAGCATACAAGCTTTTGGGAACTTCCCATTGGGCAAGATTATTATTATGGTTCATCACAGTCAGACAGATATTCAGGTTGGATTTGGCACTTTTATCCACTTATTGAGCCCATCCCCAGGACCTGGGATAAGCAAATGTTGATGTTTGATGGTATTAAAGGTATCATTGCAGGATATAAGATGCTCCAAATGAAGCTGACTTTTGGAGGCAACTTTTGTCAATGCTGATGATGTTCTAGTTGTTATGGTGTGATCCACTGTTTCCTCAACTTCTTTGCAGAAGCAGAACTTGTTGTCTGTTGCTGCTTTCTCAATCCTGGATTTGTATACATTTGTTCTTAAGGTTTGATCTTTTGCAGCTAGAATTAGCCCCTCTGACTCTTTCTCCAACTTTCCTGCTCTTAGCTGTTGCCAATTTTGTTATTTTCAAATTATTATTATAGAAAATTAGCACCCACCCCTCTTCTAGAAGAATGAAATATTCTAGGAAATATTAAAAGGCAGAATATTATACCTCTCTGGATGAGAAAAGGAGAAACATGCCCTTGGAAAGCAGCCCCCACCTTTGTTAATAGCCCTAGAAAGACTGGGCATCCCATTTACAAGACAAAAGGCCTTCAGCTCCAGGGTAATAGGATTGGCTCTCACTCAAGATCCAAATCAGGACAAAGCCATTAAGCCATAATAGGAATTGCCCAACACCCTTTCAGAACACAATCCTCTTCATTACATCATCACCCTGCAAAGTTAAACCTAGCCTGGGACACAGACAGCCTACAAGGTTAGCTGGACCGCATAGCCCCCTGGGAGTCTGACAACCAATAGGATATAAATATATATCTCTCTCCATTCCATTTGGTCATCTATCCAGAATCACACGTGCTTGGTGATTTTGCTTCACTAATAAATAATCCTTCCCAGTATCCTCCTTGTTTCCAGTGTCTTTCTTTCCACCTGGAACTGAACCCAGATGGATATTTCTTCCAACAATTTGGCACCCAAAGATGGAACTCCAAGCTAACCTGATCACTGTACCTGACCCAATAAGCCTCCCTTGCCGGCAGCAGATCCATTAAGTCTGTGGGTAAGTTTTCCTGGACTTTGACCACTTGGAACAAAGGTTTTGAGTGTTGAGCTCAAAGGCTGCTTGGAAGGAAGGTGAGTACCTCTAAATTTTAACTTTTGTGTGTGAGTGAGAGGTCCCTTCTCCCAATCACAGCTGGATCTTGCTCCCTCTGTGCATTTCCTAACTGCAGAAACGCTCTGGTCTACCAACAGAGTCTGGAGAGCATGGGGGATTTGCCAGGGTTAGCTGGACCTCTGCATAGCCCTCTGGGAGTCTGTCAGACAACAGGATACATTTCTTGCAAGGTCCAAGAGAGGTATAAATATATCTTACTCTCTACTCCATGTGATCGTCTACCCACACATGCTTGGTGGTTCTGCTTCACCATTAAAACATCCTTCTAAGCAGCCTCCATGTATCCAGTGTCTTGCTTCCTACTTGGAACTGAACCCAGATGGACATTTCTTCCAACATCATCATCATCATCATCATCATCATCATTATTTACTTTATTCATTAAACCTGAAACTCAGTCAACTGAACATTTAAAAATGTATCATAAATACCATTGACTGGTGCTAATGGTTGACATAGGTTGCTGCCAGCATCCTAGGTATCAACCAAGTATCTTCTTAGAATATTCGTTGTTATGAGTAGCAATTTTTTGCAGTTTCGCTGGTGTTATTGCAGGAAGCTGCAATTTCTTAATGTGTTTTGTAAAATTCTTGGACATAGTACCAAGCAGTGGTGAAATCCAAATTCTTTTACTACCGGTTCTGTGGGCGTGGCTTGGTGGGTCTGGTGTGGCTTGGTGGCTGTGGCTTGGTGGCCATGGCAAGGGAAGGATACTGCAAAATCTCCATTCCCACCCCACTCGAGAGGAAGGATATTGCAAAATCCTCATTCCCTCTCCACTTCTGGGAGAAGGATATTGCAAAATCTCCATTCCCATCCCACTCTGGGGCCAGCCAGAGGTGGCATTTGCCAATTCTCTGAACCACTCAAAATTTCCACTACCAGTTCTCCAAATTACTCAAAATTTCTGCTATCAGTTCTCCAGAACCTGTCAGAACCTGCTGGATTTGGTTTCCGGTGATGTCATCGTGCCAAGCAAGATGGGTATGGAGATCGCTCCTGTCCCTTTCTTGTAAACTTTCTAGTCTGGGCGGCTTTTTTTTGCTGACGGCGGCCCCGGAGAGGCGGCTGTAAGTGGAGAGGAGCAGGAGCGCATGTGGAGTGGCAATCCGATGCGCGAAGGCAAATCTCTCCTGTCACAGGCTGGGAAGACGGCACCAGCAATGGCGGCCTTAAAGTGATGACTACCCATATTGGAAGGGAAACCCAATCACAGACGGGCTGGGAGCCCTCTTCTATTTAGAATTAGTTTACACTGAGACAGATCTTTGTCTCCTCTGATCTCCCTGTTGTGAGTGCTGTGGTGGTGGAGGATGTTGCATTTGTCCCGGAGGCTGAAGATGAGTGAAAGCAAACCATTCATGGATAGCAGAATCAACAGCACTCTATTGAGCATCAGACATGATTTATATAGTTTCTTAGTTTCTCAGTTCTCACCTACTTTACGTGTTATTCCATTGTTGGTTAACAAATCTCCAAGGTATAGTAATTGGTTAGTAATTACATCATTGATTTTCATGAGAATATGCATGTGTTCACACACAATGAAAGAATCAAATGTTATACATTCAAAGCAGCAAATGTTACAGGTTATACATTGCTTCATCCTGTGTCCTTGTACATGCTTGGGAACACTGCTTGAGCAGAGAATTGCTGAAGTTTGCAATTACGTGTAACCGCAGTTCCAAAAACCATACAGATGAACACTGTAATAACCCTACAGGAGGAATGTTTTGAGTGCCCTTTTATGATTGGAGCTAAGATGGGGAAAGCGGCTGTTAGTTTACCACACCATGAACTTTGAGCCATTACTGAATTGGACTGATTGAAACAAATATTGGACTTGTATTTGAATGGTGGAAAGTATTGCTGGATGGTTTATTCCCTTCCTTCCTGCTGATAGATCAAGAACGGACAGATATATCTTATGGTAAAGAAATACTCCTTCTCCCCAACCCCCCCTTTTTTGTTTTCTCTCTTCTCTCTTTAGTGTGATCATTAGAGGGTGTGTGTGTGGAACTATCTGTGATTACTATCTTTATTGACTAAACTTGACGTGAAGGACTTGGAATATAACACATGTGTTGAACTGATAGCTGATTAAGATATTTCGAAAGTGATTGAGAATAGCCCTATAAGCAAGATGTCAACAATTGTGACAACCACAAAAGCAGGGGGAAAAGTTCTGACACTTCCAACGGTTGCTACTCCAGGCACACCTATATCATCACCTTCATCATCTGCTAAATTTTTGGATGATTTAGCTGCTGCAGGGAAACCTCCATCGCTATCAAATTTACAGAATATGCTGCAGGCCACGTATGAAGTGATGACAAAAAATCAGGAAGTCATCTCCAAAAACTTAGAGGATTTAACATCAGACCTTAAAGGGGAATTGGGAGCTGTCAGAAACGATATCAAAACGCTGAATGAGAGATTGGAAGATGTTCAGGGGGGGGGGTTGACACAACAGGAGAGTAAAGTTTAAGATGTAGAAAAGAGAGGGTCGTTGTGAGGAGAGACTGGATGGAAATGAAAGAGAGCAGCTTTCGGTGAATAAGGCCCTTGAAGAAGAAATAATTTTTCTCAAAAGGGAAAGATCAGCTTTTTACCTGAGGATACAAAATGTGGTGGAAGAACAGGGGGAACCTTTAAGAGATATTATGGTGGATATTTTGGCAGCGATCCTGGAGATAACTAAGAAAGTTGTCTTGAGAAATATAGATGACGTTTTTCGTGTATATACAAGTTACACTAGGAGACAGAAACTTCCGACAGAGGTCCATGTTAGAATTTCTTTAAAAAGCCCTTAGGGAAGAAGTGATTTTGAAGTCCAGAGATAAAACGGTGACATATAAGGATAAACAATTGATAATACTGAAGCAACTCCCCAGATGGGTACGGGAAATACGGCGAAACTATCACTTCTTAACCACTCAACTAAGGAAACACAAAGTATTATACAGGTGGCTATTACCGGAAGGGTTACAATTTACTTGGGCAGATAAGAAGTAAGAATTGATAATCTTAGAGATGCCAGAGATTTTTTGATAAGATATATGAACCCTTCAGAAGTGGAAATGGAGAAGAGTCAGAGAGTAAGAGTGGGGAAGAATTACTAGAGGAGGAAGAGAGAGAGGGACCAGATCAGCTAGGTGGGAGAAAGAAAGGAAGAGGACAGACGCAGATACAGGCAGGAATAGGAGCTGAGGGTTTAAACCAGAGAGAGACAAGACAAACAAAAAAGAAACTCCAAGCAGAAGGTAAGTAAGGGCAACAGAAGGGAGAAGGGATGGGGGAGGAAATCCGCTTATTGTCAGTTAACATCAATGGGCTGAATAGCCCAAATAAGAGAAAAAAGATCTTTAATAAACTAATAAAAGCAAGTTTGAATATTATATGCCTTCAAGAAGTACATGTGAAAAGAGATCATCTTTACTTACTGAATCATACCAAATTGGGTCAATTATATACATCTTTAGCGGAAACTAAAAAAAGAGGAGTAGTAATTTATGTTCAAAAGCATATAAACTCAAGACTAATTTTTGCAGATGAAGAAGGGAGACTTTTGATGATTGAAGTAGAAATTTGTGGTAAAAAATATTTACTGGCTTGTATTTATGCACCTAATGGGAATCAGAAAGAATTCTTCCAGAATCTTTATAGTAAATTGGTAGAATATGATTACTCACACATTTGTGTAGTGGGGGACTTTAACGCCATAGATGATAAAGATAAAGATTACACATCTGGAAAGAGGAAACAGGAAGGAAAAAGAGCACAGTAAAGAAAAAGCTGCCTACTATTTGCCATCAAATACAAGAGGAATTTGAACTCAGAGATATTTGGAGGGAAAACCATCTGAAAGTTAAACAATATACATATTTCTCCGCCAGGCATTCATCTTGGTCGCGGATAGATGCAGCTTGGATGTCGGGGGAACTGAGACAGGGAACACAGAAAGTAGCGATAGGTGTCAATGAGTGGGCAGATCACAATCCACTTTGGATAATATGGGGAGGCTTGAAAACAAGGCCTAGGTGGAGAATGAATGTGAGGGTCCTCAAAGATGAACAATTTTTAAGCTATTTAAAGAAGGAAATGGGTTTTTTCTTTCAGGAAAATAATGAGGATGCAAATTTTTTAAATGTATGGGAAACAGCTAAAGCAGTGTTTCGGGGTTTAGTGATAAATTATACAGCTGGGAAATGGAAGAAGGAAAGGGCTAAGCGAAAGAAATTATTGGAAGACTTGACAAGAAGTGAAGCTATGTTGCAACAGGACCCAAATAACAGAGAACTTAACATGAATTTGAAATTAGTATGACACCAAATTAACTTACTAGATCAAGATGATTTGGAGAAAAAAATTAGGTGGATGAAACAACGACAATTTGAAAATGCAAATATACAGGGAAGATGGCTTACATACCGATTAAAAAAAGATAAGGAAAAGAATAGAATCCACAATTTGAGAGAGGGGAATGGCAATTGGATTATAGGGGAAGAAGGGAAGAAAAGAATAGCGCAGGAATTTTATACCAACTTATATAGAAAAGAGGACAAATCTGAGCAGGAAATAAAGAAATATTTAGAGGAATCTGGCTTACCCAAAATATCGGACATGCCAGGGAAATATTGGATAGGGAAATGACTGAAGGGGAAATTGAAAGGGTTATGGGTAAACAAAGGACAGGAAGGACCCCCGGTACAGATGGCCTCCCAATAGAATATTATAAGGCACTTGGGGAAATCTTATGCCCTTATATGACAGACCTATTTAATGGGGTAATTCAGGAGGGACAGACCCTGAATTCTTGGTCAGAAGCATTAATAATCCTCCTGCTGAAGGACAGCAGTGATTTATCCCAGATTCAGAATTATAGACCAATTTTGCTCCTTAATGCAGATTAAAAATTATTTGCGGCAGTATTAGCAGAGAGGCTCAAAGGCTTTTTAAGCCAATTTATACATGAAGATCAAAATGGTTTTTTTACCATGTAGGCTGATCAGAGATAATGTGAAAATAGTTATGAATGTTCTGGAATATTATGAAACTCATATTGATAAACAATTGGCTCTGGTCTTTATGGATGTGCAAAAGGCCTTTGATCGAGTGAGTTGGAGCTTTTTAGTGGGTCTACTACAGCACATGCAATTTGGGGAAAGGTTTATTCGAGCAATCCGTACAATCTACTCGAAGCAATCTGCCAAAATTTTAATTAATGGAGATGTCTCAGAACATATCCGTATTGAGAAAGGAACTAGACAAGGGTGCCTGCTCTCTCTGTTGTTATTCATATTATCATTATAACCTCTATTGAGGGAAATTCGACGCAACCCGGAGATAAAAGGACTGCATATTAAAAATCAATAATATAAGGTGCAAGCATATGCCGATGACCTAATATTTATATTAGAAGACCCCATTCTATTGGGACCAAATTTGATCTATGAGTTAGAAAAATATGGAAAGGTGGCGGGATTAAAAGTAAACAAAGAAAAAACTAGAAGTGAATTTAGAAAGTTCACTTTCTTAGAAGAAATTAGAAGTGAACTTGGGATTTCAAATTGTCAACAAATTAAGATATTTAGGTATTACATTAACAGCCAAATGCTTAACAATCAAAGAAGACAATTACTTGAATTTACTCCACCGAACAGGACAGGATTTAGAGAAGTGGAAGAACCTTCAGACATCCCTATTAGGTAGGATAGCAATTATAAAAACTTGCATCCTCCCAAAATGGATATATTTATTTTACACAGCACCAGCTAGTTTAGATAACAACTTCTTTAAAAAGTTAAACCAATGTGTTCTTAAATTTATCTGGCAAAATAAAAAGCCTATAATCAAACTTAAAATGCTTCAAGAGCTGAAAGAAAGAGGGGGATTCGGCCTTCCAAAACAGGAATTTTATTACCAGCCTGCAAATTTAGTGTGGGTAAGGGAATGGATACTGTTGAGAAGAAGGAGGCTGTTGATCTTGGAAGGCTCAGGGTTACAACAAGGCTGGAACCACTTTCTTTGGCAAGATAAGGTTAAAAAGTACAGGAGTTTTGCAGGACACTATGTAAGGAATATTCTAATTAAAACTTGGAGAAAAATTAAGGGTAAATTCTACCTCTCGATCCCGTCTTGGTTGGTCCCACTAGAAGCTACAACTTACAGGTCACTTTATAATAAAGAAAAGCACCTTTCTTACTGGGAACTGTTGGATTCCCAAGGCCGCTTGAAAACAAGAACTGAGCTAGAGCTTCAGGGAAAGAAATTGGACTGGTGGGCTTATGCCCAGATCAGTTCCAAATATAAAAAAGATAAAGAACAAGGTGGTATAAATTTGTCCCAGCAAGAAATGGATATTATATTAGGAAAGGAGGATAAAATGCTATCCAGGATTTATAAACTTCTAATAAATTATTGGATTGGGGATGAGATCGTTAAAGATTCAGTGATTGCCTGGTAGAGAAATATTGGTCACCCAACTGAGATGATAAAATGGGAAGAAATATGGAAAAAACATTTGAAACTCTTGATGGCAACCTCCTACAAAGAAAATTTGTATAAGATGATGTATAGATGGCATCTCCCTGCTGCTCGACTATCTAAAATGTACCCAGGACTTTCTCCAAACTGTTGGAAGTGCAGGGAGATAGGTACTTACTTTCATCTATGGTGGACCTGCCCTAAGGCAATCTAATTTTGGAAATCTATACAGAGGTGGATATTAGAAATTATGGGATTTAAACTACAATTGAAGCCAGAATATTATCTATTAAACATTAGGCCAGATAGGTTAGGCATGAATATATGGTGTTTGAGTATATATATCACTACGGTAGCAAGAATATGTTTTGCTCAACAGTAAAAGGGGAAAGACCTGCCGGCTGAAGATTTGATTTTGGGAAAGATTATGGAATATGCGGAAGCTGACAGGTTAACAAAAATCTTAAGAGATCAAAAGGACTCTGAATACTTCCAATGTTGGGACCAATGGTATACCTGGTTGAATAACAAAACTAAAAAAGGACAAGGGTAATATAGATTCTACTTTTTATATGTAAATTTTGATTGAAGAGAATATATTGTGTAAAGTTCCCGTAGCAATCTATATGTGATTACTTATTTTGTTGTAATGAAATAAATAAATAAAAATTAAAAAAAAGAAAAAGAACCTGTTGGATTTCACCCCTGGTACCAAGTGATTTTGGGTATCATTGTTGCATGTTTCATCCATAACTTTGTAGTTTCAATGGCCAGGTCACAATATTTCATGATTTTTTCCAGTTCTTTTTCTTCAATTCTGGCATCTCCTGGTACAGCGATATTTATTTGTTTGTTTATTTATTTATTTATTTATTTATTTATTTATTTATTTATTTATTTATTTATTTATTATTTATTTATTATTTATTATTTATTATTTATTATTATTTTATTTATTTATTTATTTATTTATTTATTTTTTATTATCTATCAAATTTGTATACCACCCTACTCCCCAAAGGGACTCAGGGCAGTGAACAGCTGATTAAAATACAATGTCATACAAAAGTTTAAAAATGTAAAATAAATTAAATAATTTGGCTGAAGCAAATTAAAATCCAATTATATAAGACATTTAAAAACCCAGTATGAAACCCATTATAAAGGGGAGATTTAAGCCAGACCAGCCTGATGAAATAGGAACATTTTTAGAGCACGGCGGAAGGAACGTAGGTCCTGTATCCTCCTTATCTCAGGGGGGAGCTTGTTCCAGATGGCCGGTGCCCCCACAGAGAAGGCTATCCCCCTGGGGGCCGCCAGTTGACACTGTTTGGCTGACGGCACCCTGAGGAGCCCCTCTCTGTGGGAACGGACTGGTCGGTGAGAGGCTATTGGTGGCAGAAGGCGGTCCTGAAGATACCCTGGTCCTAAGCCATGGAGCGCTTTGAAGATAGTAACCAGAACCTTGGAGCGCACCCGGAAGACTTCTGGGAGCCAGTGCAGCTCATGCAGGAGTGGAGTCACATGGGAGCGCCACGTCGCTCCCGTCATCACCCGTGTGGCTGCATTCTGGACCAGTTGGAGCCTCCGGGTGTTCCTCAAGGGGAGCCCCATGTAGAGAGCATTGCAGCAGTCCAGGCGTGAGGTGACAAGGGCGTGAGTGACCATGCGTAACGAATCCTGATCCAGAAAGGGATGCAACTGGTGAATCAGGCGAACCTGATAAAAACTCCTCCTGGCCACGGCCGTCATATGCCCCTCTAAAGACAACTGTGAGTCCAGGAGGACGCCCAAGTTGCAAACTCCATCTGTGTGGAACAGTGACTTGCCCCCAGTAGTCAGAGATGGCGTTAACTGACTATATCGAGATGTCAGAAACCACAGCCGCTCGGGCTTGGAAGGGTTGAGCCTGAGTCTGTTCCTCCCTATCCAGATCCGTACAGCCTCCAGGCACCGGGACATCACTTCGAGGGCATTGTTGGGATGGTCTGGGGTGGAGATGTACAGCTGAGTATCATCAGCGTACTGATGATACTTCACCCCAAAACCACAGATGATCTCACCCAGCGGCTTCACATAAATGTTGAGCAGGAGGGGCAAGAGGACCGACCCTTGTGGCACCCCACATATAAGGGGCCTCAGGGTCGACCTCTGCCCCCTGTCAACACAGACTGCGACCAATCGGAGAGAAAGGAGGAGAACCACCATAATACGGTGCCCCCCACTCCCATCCCCTCCAACTGGCGCAACATGATACCATGGTCAATGGTATCAAAAGCCGCTGAAAGGTCTAATAGGACTAGGACAGAGGAACAACCTCCAGAGATCATCAACCAACGCGACCAATGCCATCTCCGTGCTGTACCCGGACCTGAAGCCGACTGGAATGGATCTAGATAGGTCGATTCATCCAGGTACTGAGGCAGCTGTTGCGCAACCACACTCTCAACAACCTTCGCAACAAAGCAAAGTTTGGAGACAGGACGATAATTTACCAACATTGCCGGGTCCAGGGAAGACTTCTTGAGGAGGGGCCTCACCACCGCTTCCTTCAAAGTGGCGGGGAAGACACCCTCACTCAAAGAAGCATTTATAATCCCCTGGAGCCAGCCTTGTGCCGCCTCCCGGGAGCACCAACCAGGAGGGACATGGGTCCAATAAACATGTGGCTACGCTCAGACTGCTCAGTATCCTGTCCATGTTTTCTGGAGTCACAGAGTCAAACTCTTCCCATATAATAGTGTCAAGACCTCCCCAGTCATTTCCCCTGGATCTACCCATTCGGGGTTAGAGTCCAGCTGTTCCTGAATCTGAGTGGTTTTGTCATACAGATATTGTACAAAGTCCTCAGCTCTACCCTCCAAGGGGTCCTCCCATGCCCCCTGTTGCAGCAAGGAGTGGGTCACCCTAAACAGAGTGATTGGGTGATTATCTGACGCAATAAGAGCAGAAAAGTACCTCCTCTTCTCCGTTTTTATCGCCACTAGGTAATTCTTAATATGAGCTCTTACCAATATCCGGTCAGACTAGAGAAATGTTTGAGGTTTTTTTAAAAAAAATCTTTTTTTTTTAAGCTGATGGGTGCAGTTTGAATATGATGTTTATAACAATTATGTTGGGAGAAGAAATTGACTTAATTGGGTTATAATATACTTAACTTTAATTAAGGTGAAGAGAAGGCTAAAAATTGGTTTACTGATAAAGAAAATTATTGATAAAGAAAATTATTTGATATAGATGCTATATATTATTTTTTATTATCATATAATAAGGGGGATTGACTTAGGTAAATAATTATTAATATTGGGTTAGAGAAAGGTATGACATTTTTTATCCGGGCTTAAATATTATAAGAGTGGTACTGATTGATAAATGAGCATTGATGGTTGATAAATGAGGGAAATATTACTACTATTAGTTTTTTATTATAATATTATTAGTTTTAAGAAAACTTTATTACTTATAGGTTTATTTGTTATATTATTTTTGTTACAGGTAATTTTTTTAAATTTGTAGCGGAAATCAAGGGGGGGATGGGGGGGATATGGGATTGGGGGGTAGTTGGGGGGGAAGGGAGGGTTTGGGGGGAAGTGGGGGGAGAAATGATAAAATTTGTATTGTAAAACTTTTTCAATAAAAAAAATAAATAAAATTTGAAAATAAAATACGATGATATAGTGAATCTCAGGCTTCACTAAAATAAAGACAGATGTCTTCATTTCTGAGTTAGCATGTTTCTTTCAAGGTATTCTTTGAGCCTTGCTTTTCAAAACTTGGGAGTAATAAATTATTTTGTAGGGACCAAATTGATACTAGCCTATTCATTGGTGACAGATGAATTCTAATGGCAATTATTGTTTTTAATATTGAGTTTTCATTTTAAGTTTACAAATAAATACTGACTTTTTGAACTTGTCCGCATAATACCAACCTCATTTTGTGCGGGATTTTGTATGATATGATGAAATAATCAGGAAAATTGGAAAACTGTTCCATCCATTTTATGTTCCATTCATGGAACAAGGCAGAAGGAGGCCAGGCAAAGAAACAGTTAAACTTGTTTATTGGGCTAACCGTGATTTGCTCCATTTGCTTACAGCTTGGCTAGAGCGAGCGTCATTCTGAGGCACTGACAGCTCTTTTATACTCAGCTGGGCACGGACCCATCGGCAGGTCCTGATTTCTCACCAGCATCTTGCCAGCAACTGGACCAATCAGCAGCTCTTGCTTCCTTGTGTAAGGAATGTCCATACACAACACCGCTTTCTTCCTGGATGGTGCAGGTGTAGTCGGCGAGGTAAGCTGTATGCCTCCTGATCCTTTCTGACCTGCGCAGTCCTCTAGTCTCTGTAGAAGGGGTTGGACCTTCCTCATGGGCTTCTGGAACTACTGGAGACTGCACAGTGATGTTAGTCCCAGGATTGTCAGGTTGCAGTGGCCCCGGGATACAAGGTAAGTCTCTGGGCTGCCCGTTGCCGGATGGGGGGTTTGTGTTTGCTTCGTTGTCTGCTGCTGCGTTTAAAGTGGTTTCGATCGTTCTTGGCTCGGGCAGTAACTGGTGTTCAGGCGACTCTGGGGAAACTCCCGTGAGGCAGCACAACTGATCTATGTGTCTTCTCCATGTACAGCCATCACCCAGCAGGACCTTGTACGATTGTGGTCCTGTTACTTCAATGATTTGGCCAGGCAGCCAGCGCAGCTCCCCTCCATAATTTTGGGCATATAGGCAATCTCTTTTCTGAAAAAAACAGGCCCCTCCCATGGAGTTTGAGGGTTTTTTTCTGGAAAATAATTGGGGTGTAATCGTTCTATTCACAGCCGGTGACCCATTAACAACTCGGCCAGGCTACGGTTCATTGTTGGACAGGGGATCGCTTGCTGTGTTAGCAGGCAGGTGGCCAGCTTATTTTCCAGTCTCCAGGCCCAAGCTTCATAAGAACTTCCTTCACAGATCTTACGGTTCTTTCAGCCAGGCCATTACTGGCCGGATGAAGCCATTACATGTTTAATGCCATGTTTGGCCAGAAACGTTTGAAAGAAAATTGCCATTAGCTGGGGCCCATTATTTGTTACTATGACATCCGGCAGACCATGGGTCGCAAACAACTTCCGCCATGCCCGAACAACAGCCGTTCTGTGACCAACAGAGTCCAAGAGAAGAAGGCAATGGAGACCATTTGATAAATAGTGACTTAAAACTGCCCCTACTCTGTAAAGTGAAGCATCACAGGCCAGAGTCAATGGCAGGTTGTTGTTATATTGAGCCAACATACTGTCCAAAGTGAGCAGGCCCACAGCATTTGGTTATCCAGGAGACAGTGAAGGGCTTCAGCAACTGTAGCCTTGTGAGGCAAAAACATGTTATAAAAGTTCAAAAGCCACAGGAAAGCCTGCAATTCAGGCTTGCCAGTAGGTGTTGGGGCATTTCTGATAGCCAGGATCTTTGAAGGGGCAGGATGGAGACTGGCAGCATTGATGAGTTAACCCAGTGCACGTACCAATCGGCAGGTGCTGTCGATTCAGAATCTCATATTCCTTCAATTCCCTAATTACCCTACTAACTTAATTTCCTAAAAACACACCAAACATCTACATATTTATTAATAATCTATCCGCAATTTCTTATTCCGGTATTTACTTTGAATATAATTTATCCATATTCTCCAGTCCCTTAAATATTTTTTATTTGAATGTTCCTTCAAGTACGCTGAAATTTTTGCCATCTCCACTAGGTTTGTTACTTTCATTGTCCATTCTTGGATTGTAGGTAAATCTTGCTTCTTCCAATATCGTGCCACCAACAATCTTGCTGCAGTTATTAAATTCAAAATCAAATTAGTCTCTATAACCATACAATCCATAACTATACCCAGCAGAAACAACTGTGGTATAAATTTTAACCTCTTTTTAAGAATATTTTATAAAATGCACCAAATTTTTATCCAGAACGCTTTAACCTTTTTACATGTCCACCAAATATGAAAATATGTAGCATCCTCACAATCACATCTCCAACATTTTGGTTGTACATTTGGATACATACAAGATATTTTTTTTGGATCTAGATGCCATCTATAAAACATTTTATAAAAATTCTCCCTTAGATTTTGCACTTGTGTAAATTTCACATTTCTTACCCATATTTTCTTCCATGTTTCCATCATTATTGGTTGTCCAAAATTCTGCGCCCATTTTATCATACAATCTTTAACTAGCTCTGTTTCCAAGTCTTATCTCTATCAATATATTATACAATCTTTTTATATGCATTAGACTTTGGTCTCTAATTTGTTTTATTAAATTTTCATCGCTTTGTATAATACCAATTTTCTGGGAGAGAAATTATTTATGTGACATTTGCCTAGTGAGTTGTGAGGTGCAGCCTGGGATTTTTAATAAAATAAAAACACCAAAAATATCACAAAATGCTATTTTCTGTACTGCAGACAGTGTCAGTTTTGCTTTTCTCACCTTCTCCCATCTCATAAGCAGAACTTATTTACATGAAAATAAGGTATTTATTTCATAAAGGGCTTTTTTTAGCTGCTGATGGCTGCCTTCCATGGCAAGTCACCTTAAGCATTTCCATGACAACCAACTGTGACTGAAGAAAGACTGAAACAAATTTAAGATGGAGCTTTTCAAAACTGTGGGTCGCTGGAACAGACAAGCAATGAAGATGCCAAGCTGCTATACAAAATTACCTGATGCTGAGACATTTTGGAATCCAGGACATGCTTACAAAAGGGGAAGGTTCAATAACACATAAATATGGAAAGTCCTGGTGAGTTTGTGTTTGCAGTCAATCAAATCCATTTTAAAGAAGCATCACGAGGAGGTGATTTTTTTAGACACATTTTTTAGATAACACATGATGGCAGGTAACACATTTTTGAGAAATATTCAGCATTTTTATCTGGCTCAAACCAGGATAACTGAATCCTTTTGAATTTGCTGAGTTCTAACTTCCTTTTCACTCTGTGAAATTAGAAAATGGAAGTTTCTGGATTTTGAGGCAATTTGGAACAAAATAATCAAACTCTGGTCCATTCCATCCTTTCTTTCTATTTTAGTCTCTCTCAAGAGAATACATTCTAGATAATGTTGGGATTACAATTCAGAATCTCCACCCTACGACCTGGAGACAACAGATTAGAGAAGCTGGTTCTATATCATTAAAGCACTATGGATCATGTGTGTCAAGTCAGAATTTTTGTCTGTTCTCATATTTATCTCATTAACAAGAATACCTTGTACACCAGAGGTAGTATTCAACAGGTTCTAACCAGTTCTGGAGAACAGGAAATGGAAATTTTGAGTAGTTCGGAGAACCAGTAAATACCACCTCTGATTGGCCCTGCCCCCATCTATTCTCTGCCTCCCGAGTCCCAGCTGATGGGGAGGAACTGAGGATTTTGCAGTAACCTACCCCTGGAGTGAGGAGGGAATGGAGATTTTACAGTATCCTTCCCCTGCCATGCCCACCAAGCCACACCCACCAAGCCACACCCACAGACCCGGTAGTAAAAAAATCTGAATCCCACCACTCTTGTATATCTTCTTTTTAACAATTTTTCCTCCCTGAGATCACTGGTTGGTCTTGCTTTGGAATGCCATCATGATAAAACAAACTTTGATTAGGAAAACAGAGGGGCATGTACCCTTTACAATTTTATTTCATACATTTTATTTCGCTGAATTCATATAGAACAGCTTCAGTAGTTAGTAGAGTGTCTGCCTGTCACCAGGGCACTGTGTCTTTCCAGAGTTCAGTGCTCTTTCCTAAAGCAGATGGATGTATAATACTTGTCATCAAAAGCTAATCCAAGGAATCTTCAGTGATGGTCAAATTATGTTCTTTAATGTATTGAAGCAGAGCCTGGCCTCTCCTGTCAATGCTATTAAGCCACTGCTTCAGACCTTCATATCCACCTTGACTTCCCCAGAATTCTGTATCTACATGCAAGGATTGTAAAAGCAGATTTTGTAGGCATCCTGATTGGAGCATTGTTATAGCTGTCCGAGGAAACCTGAAAAGAATATAAATAGAGAAGGGGATTCCCCCCCCAGAAACTTAACAGAATAACACCTCTACTTTATAAACATCTAGATTCACAACATTTTTATATTTCTTGCAAAGGACATGATTTCAAGGGTGTTGACTAAAAACATATTTAATCTTAATTACATTCATAAATTATCAAGGATTATAATTTAATTCAATTCATCTAAAGAAAAGAGTTGTAGTCCATAAAACTATATGCCAGAGAAAAGTTTGCGTCTTAAAGTCTGTAATCGTACATGTTTTTTTTTCCACAAGTTTTATTCTGGGAAGACAGATATACAATTGTAGTAAACAATTATTGACTCACTTAGCATACACAGAAGAGCACACTGCCATTGCCTGGTTAACCCTCTAAGGACTCTCTCCCGATATTTTCAATTTTAAGTCTTTTAATCTTTTAACTATTTTTACCATAATACTCACATGTGTCTTTTATGTTTTTATGTCTTATTTGTATACCACCCAGAATTGCTCTATGAAAAAGATGGGTGGTTTCTAAATATGATAAATAAATAAATAAACAGCATCAGTGTGCTATCATTGTTTTCATTGTAACTAAATTTTGTTTCCTCCTGGAACAATTTAGCAGACAATGTGATTGGATTTAAGAACCTTCTCACCTAACTGACAAGAAGAAACCCAAAATGGTAATTTAAAAAATATTAAACACATGAAACACAACTGAACATTTGATATCATGTCAAGCATGATTCAAAGAAAGAACATGAAAAAAAAAAACTTCGGCTTGTAAATTATCTTTTTTCTCTCATTGATTAGTCTTCAATCTACATAGATTCGACTTTTTCTACAGATGAAAGGTTTTTAAATTGTACTAGTAGAGAGACCAGAATCCAATGGAGATTCACTCTGCAGTAAATATCCAAGTGATTTTGTTCAGTTCCTCTCCCTTTTTGCATTATGTTTGAGGGTCCCCATCAAAGCTAATTTCCAGGACATTACAGGATACAATAGAAAGAGAAATGGATTAAAATCATCACTCTTTTTGGAAATGTTATTTACTATCCATACCCCATAGAACTGACCTTCTGTTAGCTCACATCATCCCTCTTACCCATCTATCCCTTGCAGAAGTCTGAAATTAAGTTTTGCTTCAGAGTGGAAAGGTCTTCCTGCATTGTCAATAAATACTAACTGAGAAGGCTTGCTTCTCCGCACCTGAAAGAAGAAAAAAAAGTAAACCTGGCAATTAATTGAGAACAGAGTAATGAAGTGAATGGACTAATACAATGTTTGATGAAATTTTGTGATGTTTGTCTTGCTGCTCATCATATTTAGGGTTACTTATCTAACAACAATATGGCAAGAGAAAGAAAATTCAAGAGAAAGTAATCATACAACATAGCAAGCCAACATTCAAACTTAAATTAGAATTATGAAAATATAGATTTCCAATCATGAGTATAGTTAGATTGTATTTTCAAAGCTAAGTTGACAGAAGAGTTGTCTCAAAGTAAATTGCTTCCAGCTTCTGGGTTGTCATTTAAAATAGATGTTGGACTATCAATATTTGACAATGTTGTGGATTTGACCACTGTAGCCTAGACTTTTTAAGGAACTCTAATCCTCCAGAAGGCCTGGTGTTTTAAATTTGCTATTCAATATTATGCAATGTTTAATGATTCTAACACTGCAGGAATCCTAGGATTTGTTCAATACCCCAGTGAGACCAGATAAAGAAGTCAAAAGAGACAAAAAGAAAGATGTTTGGATGTCTTTCCATGGAGAGAGTTGCAGATCCAAAATATTTCAGGCCCTCAAACATTTTTTTTTGTACATACCAGTATGTCTGAACCAGACACTAAATTGGCATACAGTAGATCAATTGTGTCTTCTCAGACCAAAGGGAGGAAACATAAAAAATAGATAACTGTAGAAAATTAGGGAGACTTCTCTGAAAACATTTGGGGCGTCTGACTCAGAAATCTTCACAAGGCACTTCTGAGTTCAGTCTAGGATGTCCTTCTGTGAAAATTCCAGTTAAATCATTGAGATTACAGTGTAAGTGATGAATGGATTTTAAAAACTATAACTAGCTTGAGGACCTTCCTAAGGAATTGGATAAGCATAAGCAACGAACTTGTAAAATAAGCTTCCCCCCCCACCCCTTCCCTGGCAAGATAGAAAGCCTTTAATACCTAGGGAAGGAGCACTTTAGATACTTCACAGTTTATACCTTAGAGTTATAGAGTTATGCATAAATGATTATTAATTTCTTAGATCATGCAGCAAGCTCCCCACTTTATATTATAGCTACTGTAATGAACACTGGTATGTGTGTATGTTTATATACTGCTAACCCAGTTCCTTAGGAGGGCACTCAAGCTGGTTACTAATTTTTAAAAGTGATTGGTCTCTCTCTCTCACACACATGTACACACACACACACACACACAGAGGTGACTATTCTGTAAATCACTTGGCTTCAACGATAATTGGGCATACCAAAATATGGACCAAAAACAGTTCTGCAGGATTTCGGCATTTCTCATGGAGCAATTCCTGAACACAAGGCTCAGAGAAATCTGGTTGGAAACCACAGCAGTATCGATCCAGACGATCATGGACCTGTGAAAAGTATGGAAAGTAGAGGGTGATCAGAGTTTTATTTTAGCCATATCAGATGAAGAAGTTTTCATTTTACACAAGGCAACTACAGTATTTGCTAATTGATAAGTGAAAATACTAGGATAATCTTTCTTGGACATTGTGTGATCAGACAGTGTGGTCTAGTCGATTGCCCATTAACTCAAATTTGAACCTAAATTCAATCTAGATTGATCATTTTTAAATTACATCTGTTAAGGAAGAATGGAAACATAACGGGTATAGGAATTACAAAGTCCAATAAGGTACATGGATATACACAATAAGCCTCTATCATCAATGGCTCTTGTACTAAAAAAGCCTGATTGCCTGACCGACAAGCAGAGATATGCACTCTCTCTTTTCAACAATTGTGAAAATATTGTTTATTTTCACAATTATTATCTATTTAAGTTATAACTTTCTTTCCTAAAATATTCCTTAGTTCTCTTCCTTGCTGTTTACAACATCAGTATGTGTTTTTCTGATTATATTACTCTTTTCTCTATATAAATTTGAAATTCTGAAATTTTGAATGTTTGGAAGGGTAACCACTTTGAATTCAGAGACAGATAGGATGAGCTTTGGAGGGATATCCATTTTCACTTGACTGCCCTACCTATTGGCATCTCCATTATTTTTATAGCTGTTCATGGAGATCTGCAGAAGTGAGACTGCTGTACATTTAGGCTCCCCCAAAACACCTGCAAAGTGAGTCCAATACCTTGAAGATCCATTTAAAGAATTCCATGAAGAAGTATTCAGCGTTGCATTCACATAGTTTAAATCTTGTGTTGCTTGCACTGTACATAATATTGCAATATTAAATATACACATGTTGTAGTGTGTTTTATCTCTTTTTTTCTTAAATCGCATTTATTGTTCATTCTCACACTGGGAAAGTCAGAACTTCTTGATTCAGTAGATGAATGCAATAATGAATTGTACCCACAAACAGGCTTTCCACACTGAGAGAACCTATCTAAAAGGAACCACATCCATCAGACAGTTCACAAAATAAAGTGCACAAAGTACCGTATTTTTCAGACTACAAGACTATAATCTACAAGCTCCAGACTATAAGATGCATCTAGCTTTTGGGGAAGAAAATGAAAAAAAAAATCTGCCTCTGCCTCCCAACAATTTGCCTCCTGGCAGCAAACAGCCTGGTCAGCTTCAACACAGCCCAATTTAGTATGAGCAGCTGATTGGCAATTGAATCAGCCTCCTGGAATACCACCAATCAGCTGTTCCAGGCTGTGGGGATAGCCGCCACCAATTGCTACCTATCGCAGCCTCCGCATGCCCCATTCTTTGCCTCCAAGTGTCCTGTTTTTGGCCCATTCCAGGTGGTGGGGACTGCCATCACCACCACAATCTACACCTGCTGCCTGGAATGGGCTGAAAACAGGACGCATGGGGACCAAAAATGGGATGCATGGAGGCTGAAAATGGGGCGCACGGAGGCAGCAATAGGTGGTAACAGCAATGGGTGGTGATGGCGGCAGTGGGAATCCCCGCAGTCTGGAACAGCTGACCGGCGGTATTCCAGGAGGCTGATCCATCCACAAATCAGCTGCTTGTGCTAAATCAGGCTGTGCTGAAGCTGACCAGGCTGTTTGCTTCAAGGAGGCAAATTGCTGGGAGGCAGAGGCCAAAGGGTGGAGGCAACCGGGTGGGTGGGGGCTTTGGCAACATTTGCTCAATAAGATGCACAGATATTTCCACCCACTTTTGGGGGAGGGAAATGCGTCTTATAGACCAAAAAAATACAGTAAGTTCTTTATCGTCTATTCATTGAATAAATAACATTCACCAAAAATAATCTTTGATATGGCTAAAACAAGATGATGATGAACACTCTCTCTCCCCCACCTTTCTCTCTCCCATATTCTGCTTTAAATTTTTACTTAGCCCCAAAGCCATGCTGTTGAATCACATTTCAATATTAACAGTACTCTGGCTTGTTCAACCAAGGATTCCTAAGTCCTGTTAATTCTTTGCTTTCCCAAAAGGGACACCACTTACATATTCTAACTAGCAAAAGCAAATATTGCCAACTGGAGTGCCATACAGGTTCATGCAACAGTTGGCTTGTGTAAACAGGATGAAAAGTTCATAATAGGAATGACAGAACAATCATCATTTCAAGGGAATAAAAGTTGTATTTGCATAGCACAGCATATAATGACTATGTCGAATAATACGATCTCCAACATCTAGCAGGGCCTGACTTTAATGCCTTTTTCATATTCTGATGAGCTCTTCTTAATTTTCCATTGTGTCCTAAGAACATTTTTCAGAGCACTCTAAAATAGAAAGGTGGGTTTCTCCATATAACATCATCATTACTTAGCTTCATCAGGGTCCAATGGCATAGGAAGACATTTACTGGAGAATGCTTTTCAGAGACCTAATAAAGCCTAGAACCTGCTTTGGGGCAGATCTGTACTTTCAACATGAAGCACTCTTCCAGAATTCTTGCCTCAATGGAATCTCTTGGCTTGAAAGATTTTAAGCACTAGTTACATATATATTTAGGCATCACAAAGAATAATAGCTCTCCTCTTCTGTGAATGTGTTTAATGAAATTTGTTTATTTAAATCTACTCTTGCAATAAAAGTTTCTTGGGCTAATTTCATTTTAGGAGAAAGTTCAGTTATTTCTTTAATAAAACTGAGTGGATATTCTCAGCATTAGAACAGATGGTTCATAGAATATCTGAAAGTGTGAGAGTTGGCAGGTGTTCAACTATCACTCTGCTTTCTCACTGTCTGGAGTTGCCAGGGAAAATATTGACACTTTTCAAAAAACATCCCAGGACCAGTTTTACACCATTGGTGTCACTGAAATTACTGCTATTCACCCACTCCTGCACAGATTCCTTTTCAGAGTGGGAATGGGAAGATCCCTGAAATTCCTATGAAATTCGAATTATCTTTACAACCAACTCATCTATATCTGGTTGACTCTGTCTCGGTGTTGTGAGATTAAGGAATTTTCATTGTCTTCTGCCTGCAAGGGTGGGTTGATGGATTACACTGTTAATCTTCTGCCTGTCTGTCTTCCATAGTGGTTGTTACAGTACTTTCACTCTGTGTTATAGATGACTTTTCTTCTTCTTCTTGGGCTTCTGGGTGTTTTGGTTTATTTAAGATTTTTTGGAGGGCTTTAGTTGGTTCGTGTGCTAGGGGAAGATGGTAATAGTTTGGTCCCTTTTTAGGTGTTTTTAGGACTGCTCTAACTTCTGTTTTGAATTGGTTTGCTTCTGTGTCATTCTGCTCTGTGATGTGTAATAACCAACAGACTGTATCACACAAACCAACTTCTAGTGCTCCCAATGCTGGCCTTCTAGTGTTCATTATTCTATGAATTGCATTTATAATCCCAGTGACTTGCCAAATTTTTACATGAAAAGAAACAACAGTCCCTGCAGCCATGAATTTTAAAAAATGTATATATTTTGGGTAGCTACTTAGCCTTATCACATGCATGTTTACTTTAAACCAGTTCAACAAGACTCAGAATTAAATGAGAGATTATGTGGAGATACATAACTATCTCCTAGCAGTATGGTTATAAATTATTATTTCCCAACCTGGTTCCCTTCATGTATGTTGGGAATTATGGAATTATAAACCCAGCATTTCTGGAGAGTATCAGGTAAGGAAAGTATTAGGTAAATTTCAGGCAAGGGAGGTATGAATAAAGAAACATTAGAGCAGGGCTGTCAAAAAACTCGTGGGCTGGATGGGTCACGCACTGGCCACACTCACAGCCGGTTTAGCGAAGGGAGGGGGGAAGTTCTGATCTGTCACATGATGATGCCCTGATGATGCGCATTTGACACCCCTACATTAGAGGGAAAGATCTGTTATCCATTTTTCTTCCAGCAGCATTTCTGTTCACCTCTCAACAGCTTTATGAAGAACAAAAAAGGCATAAAGAGATTGAAAGCCATTTTAAGCACAAAAGGTGCCAAAAAAACCCAAAGCCAGAACTTTTCGATGTTCTATGGATGCTTTGTTTTAACACTGTCTATTGTTTTCAAAAAGATGTTTAATTTACTGAAATAACTATAGTTTAAAGGCAAAACCATAAGCACACCTACAGCATCATTTCAAGTGGAAACTAGGTATTGTAGGCTTCCCAAGTGTTTTAGATAAGAGACTTGAAGTAGCTTCTGCTCTTGTCTTTTATGACTGCACAAAAAATAAACCCCTGGTGGAGGTTTAGTGGTTGAGTAATCAGAGGCATTTCTCCCCTTCTCACAAGAACAGATACTGCATCAAACATCATGGAAACCAAAGTAATTAAACTGAAGAGCCAAACACAAAAGCCAGCTGCTTCTTTTGTACTTTGTATTTAACATGAATGGCTGAAATATCTGGATTTTTTAAAAAGTAAAGCTATTTATAGGGCATCCAGTCTCAACTTAGGAAGTTATTTTTTTCTCACCTGAAAACCTTCTCCATGCAAGAGCTGTGTGTAGAGCAATTGCAATTTTGTTGGTGACTCACAGCACAAAAAACATTAGCAATATAGCAATAGCAATAGTATTTGGAATTATATACTGCCCCATAGGACTTTACAGCACTCTCTGGGCAGTTTACAGAGTCAGTATATTGCCGGCAACAATCTGGGACCTTATTTTATCAATCTCAGAATGATGGAAAGCTGAGTCAACCTTAAACACATCAGGATTAAAGTCCAAGCTGTGGGAAGAGTTTTCCTGCAATATTGCAATCTAACCATTGTGCCACCAGTGTGTCAATATGTCTTTCTGTGGGGTGTGAGGAGTTATAGGATGATTCCAATCAATGCAGCCAGTTTTAGGGGAAAGTGGGAGAAGGAATAAACTTGTTATTCCTAATGAATAAAATAATAAACTGCACATATACTATGTCAATATATTACAACATTCTAGGTTCTTGGAAGAACTCAGTGTGTATCAAGGTCAACACCAGCTAAAGAACTGGCAGCTGTGACTTCACATTGTTATGAATACATTATAATAATTTATTCAGTAATATTTAGGAGTAAACATGTGAACTGGTTTCAGTAGAATTCTTATAAGACTGTCTACTTGAAGAAGCCTCTATAAATCTCTGCAATCCAGTTTCTGTCCTTAAAAGCTTCTCTATCATAGAAAAAGCATCATGACCTGCAACATTTGAGAGCCCTGCACACAGGACACTTGCCTATTTAATTTCTACAGTCTGCCAAGCACAGCATTTTCCAGGATAGCATAAGAAATCAAAAAGCTTAATCTGATCTAAGAACTATTACTTTCCCAGAAGAAAGGGTGATGAATAACATGATGTCATCAGAATACCCTCTAACATATGCTGTCTCTAGCTGGTACTAATTCATTTTCAGTATGATGGAAATGATGCAATATAAGATTCAGCTCATAAGCAGATAGAATTACAAAGATCTTTACAGTTGCTACTTTCCCAGCTTTTAATCACAGAACTGGGTACTGCAATTATTGCCTATGACCATATTGCTTTATACTGATGTTTTATACTTGATTCTATGCAAGAAAATGATCCCATAGAAAAGTAACAATTATGCTAATAGGCCTGTGTTAAACTGGCCTTCTGAAAATTACTTAAATTAAAGCAAGTTGCTTTTGCAATATTCTCTAACATCAATCTAATCAGGGACATCCATACAGGAGTCAAAAAAGTCAAGATGGAATCTTCAACTTGAACAAAGATTTCATGCTTAATATGCTGAAAGCCACTCATTATGCCAAAGTGTAAATGGTTCTTGAAGCATTTGTAGGTTTCAAAAATAGCTTACATTGTCACACAGTTGGATGGATGTGGGTGAACATGTGAGAAAAGCACTAGCTTGCATTCAGTTTTTCTGTATTCATAATAGAAATTATAACAATTAGCAACAAGTGATAACTAAAATTCTATTTTAAAAATAAACTAATCAACACTATACAAATTAAATTTGGATTTAGAAATTTTAACTAAGGACCAAGGACAGACGAAATGCATTTTTAATAAAAGAAAAAAATCACCTATTTAGTTTTTTTCTATTTGGTTCTGTGTGCCTTTTGAATTTTATATTTGTATTCTGATATCTTTAAGATCTTTTATAAGGCATCCTAAATATTACTGTGATCAAAACACAGAATAAAAATCCTTCTATTACTAATTCTACCAAAATACAAGCTATCCTTATACTTTCAACTAATTTCTATTTATCCATTTAATAACAACTTAGCACAAACAATGGTGCATTTTGCGAGAAAAGGGGTAAATTTGTCATATGCATATTCATGAAAGTCAAACAAGGGGGCATTCCTAGTGTTTTCAAAATTACTGCCTGTGGATTTGTTTGTTAGTTAGTTAGTTAGTTAGTAAGTAAGTACACCTCTATCGTCCTAATAATCCTGTGAACTAAGGAGATTGGAAACCAGGTTTCTACTGCTTTAATATGGAATATATGAAACGGTCTTCTGCAGGCTCAACTTTATTGTGTCCTAAATTGGAATTAGTCACTGATAGATCTCCAGCATGTGTTTCATTGATTAAAACTATCAAATAATGTGAAAAGACACATCAAGTTGTTTATCAAGGGACAAATTTCCACAATTAGATAACTCCTGAATCAGAGAGATTATTTCCAAACTCTGAACTCTGAAACGTGGAATTCTACTATTATGACGAGTCAACTGAAATTACTATAGCAAATATGCATTGCATATTAATTTACCAGTTAATTATTAATTAATACCCTTTAAATTATTATAAACTCAAAAATGTATCCCAAAACCCTAATATATTGTATTATGTCTACACCATTCCTCATTAAATTATAATCAGTTACCATTTGGAATTGAAAACTAGTGTGAACCCCTTCCTATTTGAACTTGATAGAGTATCCTTTTATATAATCAGATTTGATGACACTTTTGTAATAAATTGAAACTTTTGTATTGTATTGTAACTTAGCTCCTATCTAAAATATTGATCTACCACCAGTCTACCTGCAGAAGAAAATCAAAAAGTGCCAATTTAGCCCATTCAGAATGTAGGACAGTCAAACAAGGAGCTTTCCCAAGTGATGTTCTGGAATCTTCCATGCCACACCGCTGTTGCAACAAGTCCTGGTACTGCAACCATCTTATAGTAAAGGAGTTTTGATCATTATTAGAATCATTCAAATGCTGTATATCTGGTGCCCACCATACAATGGGTCTAGTAGCACCATTGATGTATTTGTAAGGTAGCAAATGGCTGCAAAATCTCCTGGCCACTACAGGTAAGCTCCGGCGCAGCCCCAAAATTCTGTCCAAATGGAATGCAAGAACCTCATAGAGATCAGAGGACCTTTTGATTAAGCCACATAGCCCATTCAAACACAAACTTTGGGAGTCATGAAAAAGGGCATCTTGATTATATGACAGAGCAACTCTAATTATTTGCCCATGACCAAGAATTCGATCCTTCTTTATCACTGTACCATTGGCCAGAAGCTTCATCTTCTCCACATCATCCAGAGTGAACCATGGAAGGTTTGTCTTGGCAAACCTCAGCTTGTTCCCCTCTTTCAAATTAAGACCATTGTACCACAGGTTTCTGCATTGTTCTGATTTTTGCAGCTTCTCTGGATCTGTAGTCCAAATGTAAGTTCTCTGAAGATTATGGAAATGAGCGTTATCCCTCTGTTCCTGAGTGTTCATTGTGATCTGGAAGGATTGTTTGTCTGAGACAAGAATTTTGATTGAATCTGGGGATTGGTGGGCAGCAGTAGCTGCCTGCACATGTGGCTTACATTGCTCATGTGAGACAGTGAGCTGGCTTAGAGAAGTGTCCTTAAGGAATAAAAAGTCTCCAGGCTTTCCATCCTGTAAAGGAAGTAGAAAGGGGGCTAACTGCCTTTGTCTTTTCCAATTCACCTCCTTCTTGCTTGCGTGCAGTGGGAAACTCAGTTCTCTTCCAACATCCTTTAGAGTCAAAGTCCTATCAAAGCTACTTTTTTCCCCATTAGACCTGGAAGGATACTCTTCATGTTGGAGTCTTCTGCCAAGGTCAATGTCATTTTCTGCTGCAATGTTATGGTTTTTAATTTGGGCAGGGAAATATTTTCTTTTGTTAAAAACTTTATGACTTAATTCACCCTGTCTATGTGGCAGGCTTTTCTGTTTGCAAACTGGACTGGGATTTGAAAGGGGTTGCCTTCCCTGTGCATGAGTCCATTTGCCTAGGCTGAAATGCTGTTGCTGTTGTACATGAGGGATAGTGACAATTGTCTGCAGATGCTTAGAAATGTCAGGTTTCATATGAAGCATCTCTCTAGGCAAGTACTGGAAATTCAAATCTTTGTACTTGTGCAGGGATGTAGGACAGAAGCTTGTAAAAGCGATCACAGATAATGCAAGCAAGAAGCAGTAACCAGCCAGAAGAGATCTCTTCAGCCTTATTCTGCACCAAATTCTATGGGCCTGTGGAATAAGAAAGAGAGATCTTATTTTCCAGAGAAGACAAATATACAAAGCTTTCCACATGAGTAAAACCAAACCGACAGAAATATCCAATGATATGTAATGTTTAAAATGTCTGGACAGAGAAGAAAATTGCCATGCCTTTGCCATTTCTCACAGTTCTTTGTCAACATTCAGCTGTCATTGATTCATGTATTTATTGCAAAGATTTATCTATTGAGCCATCACAGGATACCATGCAGTTCACAATCCATAAAACATAAGAAAGACAATGTCAAATCGCAAAGCATCCCTGGCCTGCTCTCAAGTTATCATAGGTAAGGGGGATGGGAAAATGAACTTCACAGCTGCATCAAGGAGCTGGTATCTCAGTCAAAATAAAGTACATTCCAACTGATAAGCCAAGATAGTCTCCACGGAAACCCACAGTGGCCGGAGGGGAGTGATCTCTACAAGCTGCGAAATTGACACATCTTGGGGAGAGGGGGGAAACAGGGTCAGAGCCAGGACATAAATTAAGTGAGGTTGGAGTTGGCTTTATTTCATCCCTGCCGACATGAAGCTTCTAATAAATAACTGGATTTCTTTTGAAGCCTGGTGTGAGGCTCATGATTTAATTAGGACATTGGTCAGAACCCTGACAGCAAGCCAACTCTCTGAAAGCTAATCGAAATGACTGGGTCTCCTGAGCCCTGAGCTCTCCAGCTGCTCCCCAACACCTACGGTGCGTGGAGAGAAACTCAGGCCACCATGGAAGAGGGTGGACTATCTGAAGACAGCCTGCATTAGATGACCCAGAAAGAGCCAGAACTTGCCTCTACCCAGGGACTTCTAGGACCCAGCAGCCCAATCGGAGCCAGAGTGCAGCCCTCCCTAACCATCAAAGCCAAGACAGCCAAGAAAAGCAGCTGAGGGGCTAACATGGAAGGATTTATACTCCTTGCAGACAGCTGGTTGTTTGCATCCTTTTAGAGAGTCGTTGAAGCACTTGGAGGTTTATCTGTATTCTCAGAGGTTTATCTATTCTCAGAGATTTATCTGTGTTCTCAGACACAGATAAACCCCCAAGTGCTTCAATGACCCTCTAAAAGGATGCAAATGACCAGCTATCTGCAAGGACTTTAAATCCTTCCATTCCCCACTATTCTGTCAAAGCTGAAGAAGCGTCTTAGATGAGAAGTGAAACATCTTCAAAGAAAAAACCAGAAAGTCCAGTTGCGTCCTGAAAAAGCACCTTTGGGACAACCATGACTGGATGACTGAGAATCTCTACAGACTTCTCCAATAGACAATTTTCCAATTGTATTACCTTGAGGTGATGTGTACAGGAATCAATGCAAGGACTGCCACTGCTTGCACACCAGCCCCAGATGGACAAAACTTCTCCTTCTCAAGTTCTTTTATTTGATACCTGCAAATCTAGAACTCTAAACTACATCCCAGCTCTTCCAGAGGCAGGGTGATTCTATCCAGAAATTCAACTGAGGCCAGATTTTTCTTTTCCAAGAACAGTACTTTTGTCTTGTGGAATTCATATTTACCATAGTTTGTTTTGTTTCATCTAGCCCTTTAGAGGCTACACAGATTTTATAGACACATGTTGAAGAAAGGGGCTATAACAATGATGGCTAACCTTTTTTTCATTGTGTGCCAAAAGCGTGCATGTGCATGTGCAACAGTGCACACTTATGCCGGTACTTATAATGCAATGCAGCCCCATGTTTGTGTGCACAACCCCCCCATGCTTCCCCTGTGTATGTGCACACAATCCTCCATGCTAACCCCCCCCCGACGCATGCATGCCGACTCCCCCGACCCCCGTTTTGGGACTAGTAGGCCTCCCTGCAGCCTCCTGGCTCCAAAAACAGGCTGTGGAGGGAAGTGCCACACACACCCATGCCTCATTTTGGGCCTTGTAGGCCTCCATGCAGCCTCCTAGGCCCAAAAATGGGCTGTGGGGGGAGTACCACTCCCCCACCTTGTTTTGAGCCTAGTATACTTTCCTGGGCCATGGAGGGATGCTGCCCTCCGCACTCCCCCTTACATGTACAAGTGTCCCCGTGCCCCCACGGATGTGCGTGATTCCCACACATCTGCATGTGACTCCCACATGCGCCCTGCCACCGTGCACATCCCAAAAATCATCTGGCTAGTGGGAGGTGCGTGCATCCGCAGTGGAACTGAACTGGGCGACGGTTCACATGCCTGCAGAAAGGGCTTTGTGTGCCAGCTGTGGTATGCATGCCATAGGTTCACCATCACAGGGCTATGTAAGTACAGCATAGGAGTCTATATGATGAAGAATACAAAAGGCTAGAAATATTTGTAAATTTCCTGATCATATTTGGATACCTGAATAATACAATGCCTGAATAACACTTAAGGAAATAAATAAACTGCAAAATGGAAAATATGTTTTTCATGATTACTTAGAAATCAGACATGGATCTCTGATTTTACAGTAGTATAGATAAGAATGGAGTGGACTAGGACTAGGACGTGATTAGACTGATATTCCAGAATTCTATTCTAGAATGATAGACTTGGAAAGGGCCTTGGTCCAACTCGCTGCTCAGGCAGGAAACCCTAGGCCTATACCATTTCAGACAAATCGTTGTCCAATCTCTTCTTTAAAACTTCCAGTACTGGAGCATTCACAGGAAATTTCTCCTTATTTCTAGGTTGGATCTCTCCTTGATAAGTTTCCACCCATTGCTACTTCTCTTGCCTTCAGGTGCTTTGGAGAATAGCTTGACTCCCTCTTCTTTGTGGCTGCCCCTGAGATATTGGAACACTATTATGTCACCCCTAGTCCTTCTTTTCATTATAGCAGACATATCCAATACCAGCAACTGTTCTTTATACGTTTTAGCCTCCAGTCCCTAATCACATCTTTATTGCTCTTCTCTGTACTCTTTCTAGAGTTTCAATATCTTTTTTACATCATTGTGACCAAACTGGATGCAATATTCTAAGTGTCGCCTCACCAAGGCATTATAAAGTGATATTAACACTTCACGTGATTTTGATTGTATTCCTCTTTTAATGCAGCCTAGAACTGTGTTGGCTTTTTTGACAGCTGCAGCATACTGTTGGCTCATATTTAAGTGATTGTTCACTAGGACCCCAAGTTCTTTCTCACAGTTATTGTTACTGAGCCAGGTACCACCTATGCTATATCTTTGCATTTGTTTTTTCTTACCCATTGAATTTCATTTTGTTAGATAGTGCCCAATGTTCAAGTCAAGATCCTTCTGTATTTTAAGCCTATATTTTGGGGTGTTGGCTATTCCTGCCAGCTTGGTGTCATCTGCAAATTTGAGTTTCCCATGCTGGGCCTAAAACAGAGCCTTGGGGTACCTCATTGCATACTTTCCTCCATGTTGATGCAGTTCCATTGAGGACTACACATTAAGTGCAGTTGGTCAGCCAGTACGAATCCATTTGGTGCTGGTGCTGTCCAACCTCCAATTTTCTATCTTATCAAGTTTCTGATGTACTTTATCAAATGTGTTACTGAAGTCCAAGTAAATTATATTTTTTCAATTATCTTCTCACAGGGAACAATTATCATATATTCCCTTGTGCACTGGCTACTCCCATACACTTGATCACATCACTTGGTGTAGGCCATTCCAGCAGTCCCTCGAAACCAGTAGTGAAATTCACAGCTGATTGTCACTGTCAGATATATATTGATGGTCGTGCTCATTTGGTTCTATGAGAAGTTATTTGGTCAATACAGCTTCAGGTTCAAAAGGTTGTTTTATTATTTACAAAATATATACATGCATACAATAATGAACAGGGTGTCCTGTTGCACATCTTTACCCTAACTGTATGACTCAGATGTTGAGAGGAGAGAGAAGTTCACGTGTTGTCTTGCTGATAGATAGATGAGAGAGAAGAAGAAACAAGGGGAAGATATCCAAGTGGTTTCTATGTAAGAGTCCAATAAGAGAGTTCATTGGCTGATATAGTCACATGTGAACCCCTTCTAGTCTCTGGTGCATCACATGCAGGTAATATCTGACAGTCACAGCTGATCGTCAGAAACCTTTTTTAACTTTTTAAAAGCATTTTTTTTACTACCTATTCGCCTGAACCGGTAGTAAAAAAAAAATGCTAAAAAAAGTTTTTAAAAAGTTCCGAGGATCAGATGTGCCACGCAATCCTCGGATTTTTTTTTTTACTTTTTAAAGCATTTTTTTACTACCGATTTGGGCAAACAGGCCCAAACCAGAAGCATTTCACCCCTGTTCCAAATTACCCCAGCCTAGCCATTTTCACCGCCCTGCAGCCAGGCTGCCAAGCACCTGAATTTTGATCATGTGGGGACGGGAGGTACTGCAATGATTGTAACTTCAGAAATCAATCATAAATCAATTTTTCAACAATCATAACCCAAATAGCCTGTGAATGAATGGTTCCAAGTTTCTCCTCCAAAAGTCCAACTTTCCCTGTCTCTCACCTGGAGGAGCATATTTCTCAGAGAACAGTTCAAAGGCACTTCTAAAGGTACAGCTTAACAATTATATTCAAATGGCTATCCTAAACATAGAAGGAAGATAATTTCTATTCTGGGTCTTCCTTTGAGGTACTTAGAATTTAAATATTGAAAGTGGTAAAAGAAAAAATGGCGGGCAAGAAAAGAGAGTGGCAACAAGAATAGAATATAGGTTTATGTAAATGCTGGCTTGATAACATCAAATCTGATGCAAAGATGAACATCCAACAATTGAAAGAAGTTGTGCTTAACAAGGTAGCATGGAGACCAATTGCCTATAAAGTCACCAAGAGTCAGTTCCGACTAAATGATTAAAAACAACAGTATGTAAATGCAGTTATAGAGTTAATTTTCAGGGCTGAGTTAAGACTTCTTTAAAGGCAATCTCATGCCGAGGGCCTTGCAACAGACTGTGAAAGCACCTTGCAGATACTTTTATATGCTTTTATTGAAGTGGTTGATATCAGGGGTTGGTTCCATTTACCTTTACTACCGGTTTGCAATGGGGCATAGAAGCTTCCTGATGATGTCAGGATTGGTGGGCGAAGCCTCCCGCCGGTTTTACTACTGGTTCTATAGAACCGGTCCAAACTGGGGGCAACCCACTACTGGTTGATATATACTAGATTTCAAAAATGACTATTATAAAGAGGTTAAGATTTCCACAAATAAATCCTTTTATGACAAGAATTAACTGACTGCTGTGGATTCTACTTACTAAAACTCAGCTGTGTGGTTTTTAAAAACACACACAGCCAGCAGCAACTCTGCATTCTTGCACAATGGTCTAGTGAAGGGATCACCAACCTTTCAGACTTCAGGGACCACTAAGTTCATAATTTTAATTCCCATGGAACACTAATATGATCTGCCTAATGACCGGCTGGGTGGGCGTGGCTAGGTGGTCATATGACTAAGTGGGTGTGGCCAACTCCTCGCTTCCCCACCCAGGCTCCTTAGGGCCCTAATAGGAAACAGTAGTTGGAGTTAAGCAGCTACCCCAAGAAAGAGTTGGCACAACAGCTCAGTTCAAATTGGATCTGACTGAGAAGGAGGCTCAGCAAAAGCACCTCACTGAGGACTACGAGCATAGTCCTCAGTAGAGAGAAGATTTGTAGAAGTGCAAGGCCAGGTACCGGCATGTGGAGGCTCAGTGGGCTGAAATGGTCAGCCAGTTCTAGGCCATGTTGCAGTCCCACTGGAACAAGGTCCTCTGACTTTTCGCCACCAGTGGCACTTCCCTCCAGCCTTCACCCAAAGCCCTGCACCAGGAGGGCAAAGCAGATCCAAAGCAGATCCCAAATCAGAATTTCTGCCCCCCTCCGATCCACACAAAAAGACCTCAAAGGGGGAGACTGTCTGCAGCAATTCATTGCATGTATCTGTCCTAGGGACCATAGTTTGAGGACTCCTGATTTAGTGCAACATTAAAAATGCAAATAATTTTTCTGTGGACAACCAAAATTTTCTTCACCAGTGGTCCACGGACCACCAGTTGATGACCGCTGGTCCAGTGCAGTGTTTTTCAAACTTGGCAAACCTAAGACATGGTGACTTCAGCTCTCAAAACTCCTCAGCCAGCATGCTAGCTTCCCCAACTAGCATCCACAATTATGTCAGGATTACATTTCTCAGCCTGCAAAAGTAATGTACTAGAAGCCAATATACCCTGAGGAACTTGGCTGGGAAAAACTTTTATAATGATGGAATTTAGGCCATATGCTCAATAAGCAGGGGTGAAAATGTCAAGATGAAAGCTGAGATCATACAACTGAAACACTGGGGGTTTTTTTTACACCTGTTATATGATCAATGCATAAATGATTGTATGCATTATGGCCATCATCTTAACTGACCTCCCTTGTGGATGTCCTTGCCTTGGCAAATTCATAGCCTTGACAATAAGAGATTCCTGAATATATTTTACAATATACTAAAAGGAGACAATGTAGTTATTAAAATCTTTATCATAAAAATATAGACATTTGGCATCTTCTTAACTCTATAAAGTTTATTGGTGTAATTGCAAACCCATGTACAATTTATTAGGGTGGAAGCTCCACCAAATTACTTGGTGTTTTATTTTTATTTTATAGACGAGATTAAACAAAGCTCTTCACCTTTCTGAAATGTACTTATTAGCTTTAATCAAACATACAAATAATTTGATTTTCATTTATTTGTTAACATTTATGCTGGTAGTGTGATGTAGAAGCAATTCCTACAAAAAACATCTTATAACTCTGGTTTAGCTATACCTTTGGGAAATACTATGAAAGGAAAATGATTATCTCAAAGACTAATATTAACAAAGAAATTTATCAGTTTCAGGTTTCTTAAAAGATAGCACTCCAATATTCAGCTGTTGTTCTTTACTTTCCTCAACAGTCAATCAAGTCACAAAGACAAGTTCTACAAACTTTTATTGATCAGCAACTCAGCCACATGACTATTGCACAGATATATCCTGTGGAATGCATTAGAAAATATCCTTATAATTGAGACTGCTGAATTAAGTAGGCTAGAAAAAGTGTAAGACAGGCAAAATGAGCAGATGAACCATATTTTGATTTTGATTTTTGATTTTATTAAATTTCTATACCGCCCTTCTCCCGAAGGACTCAGGGCGGTGCACAGCCACAATAAAAAACATAGCATACAAAATTTAAAAACAATTAAAAACAAATTAAATAATTTGGCTCCACAAATTAAAAACCCAAGAATTTAGAAACCCCAGTCCAGATTGTTGTCAAGCTAGTCCAGCTTCTTGGAAAAGTAAGGTCTTAAGGGCACGGCGGAAGGTGTGCAGGTCAGGGATCATACGTATCCACGGGGGCAGTTCATTTTAGAGGGTGGGTGCCCCCATAGAGAAGGCTTTTCCCCTGGGGGTCACCAGTCGACATTGTTTGGCCTACAGCACCCTGAGGAGCCCCTCTCTGTGGGAGTGTGTTGATCAGTGGGAGGCTATCGGTGGCAGAAGGGGGTCTCGTAAATATCCGGGTCCTAAGCCATGGAGCGCTTTAAAGGTGGTAACCAACACCTTGAATTGCATCCGGAAGACCACCAGAGCCAGTGCAGCTCGCACAGGAGAGGTGTCACATGGGTGCAACGGGTCGCTCCCATAATCACCCACGCAGCCACATTCTGGACCAGTTGGAGCCTCCGAGTGCTCTTCAAGGGGAGCCCCATGTAGAGAGTGTTATAGTAGTCCAGACAGGAAGTGACGAGGGCGTGGGTGACTGTGCGCAGTGCATCCGGTCCAGAAAGGGATGCAACTGGTGAATCAGGCAAATCTGATAGAAAGCCCCCCTGGCCACAGCCATCATATGGTCTTTTAAAGACAGCCGTGCATCCAGGAGGAAATCCAGATTGCGAGCCCTCTCTGAGGGGGCCAGAGTCTCACCCCCAATAGCCAGCGATGGAACCAGCTAGCTATACTGGGACGCCGGGAACCACAGCCACTCCGTCTTGGAGGAGTTGAGTCTGAGTCTGTTTCTCCCCATCCAGATCCGCACAGCCTCCAGACAGCGGGACATCATGTCAAGGGCATCATTGGGGTGGTCTGGAGTGGAGATGTACAGCTGAGTATCATCAGCATATTGATGATACTTCACCCCGAAACCATGGATGATCTTCCCCAGCGGCTTCACATAAATATTGAACAAAAGGGGCAAGAGAACCAAACCTTGTGGCACCTCATAAACAAGGCGCCTCGAGGTCGACCTCTGTCCCCCTGCCAATACAGACTGCATCTGACTAGAGAGAAAGGAGGAGAACCACCACAGCATGGTGCCCCCCATTCCTAACCGCTCCAGCCGGCGCAGCATGATATCATGGTCGATGGTATCAAAAGCTGCTGAGATCCAATAGGACTAGGACAGAGGAATACCCCCTGTCTCAAGCCCTCCAGAGATCTTCAACCAATGCGACCAATGCCGTTTCCATGCTGTGACCCAGCCTGAAGCGCGACTGGTATGGATCTAGAGAGACAGCTTCATCCAGGTACCGGGGAAGTTGCTGCGCCACCACACTCTTAACAGTGAAAGTTGGAGACTGGACGATAGTTAGCTAATACCGCCGGATCCAAGGAAGGCTTCTTGAGGAGGGGCCTCACCACCGCCTCTTTAAGGGCAGAGGGGAAGAAACTCTCACTCAAAGAAGCATTTATAATCCTCTTGAGCAAGTCTCGTGTAACCTCCCGGGAGACCAGCACCAACCAGGAGGGACATGGGTCCAATCAACATGTGGCAAAGCTCAACCTACACAGATCCTGTCCACGTCCTCGGAGTCACAGAGTCAAGCTCCTCTCAGATAACACTCTCAAGACCCACCTTCGTCACCGCATCTGAACCCACCCAATTGGAGTACAAGCCCTCCCGAATCTGAGCGATTTGCTGATATTGCATGAAATCTTCAGCCCTATCCTGCAAGGGGTCTTCCCACGCTCCCACCTGAAGTAGGGAGCGGGTCACCCTAAACAGGGCAGCTGAGCTGTTCTCTGCAAATGCAATAAGAGCAGAAAAATAATTCAATTTTGCCGCCTTTATCACCACTAGGTAGGTCTTAAAATGAGACCTCACCAGTGTTCAGTCAGATTCGGAATGGCTGGCCCTTCAATCATTCTCTAGCCATCTTTTCCTCAGGAAACCAGGGAGCCAGTTGGGATCGGCACTGGGTCAGAGGCTGCAAAGGCACAACATGGTCCAAAGCTCCAGCGGCCGCCCTATCCCAGGCAGCTACAAGTTCTTCAGTCGAGTCGTGAGCCAGAACCTCAGGGAATGGCCCAAGCTCCATCAGGAACCTGTCAGGGTCCATCAGGCACCTGGGACAGATCCACCTAGTCGGTTCCGTCTCCCTGCGGCTGGGGGGAACGGCTTGGAAGTCTAATTGGAGGAGCGAATGATCTGACCATGACAAGGGCTTGATGACTAGCTCCCCTATTTCTAGATCATTCAACCACTGACCAGAGACAAAAAGTCCAGAGTGTGGCCCCCCGTATGAGTAGGGGGGCCACACTCTGGACTTTTTACTGGGTCAGGTCCATGGCCGTCATGGAAACCATGAACTCCCAAGCTATCTCTGATGTTTCACCAGTGGATGGCAAGTTAAAATCTCCCATGACCATAAGTCTGGGGGTATCCAACACTACCCCAGCTATTATGCTGAGCAGCTCAGGCAGGGCTGCCGCTATGTGGCAGGGAGCCAGGTACACAGTCAGCAAGCCCAACTGTACCCCACAACCCCACTTCACAAGGAGGGACTCACATCCAGCTATCTGAGGAACAGTGGCCTCCCTCAGATATAGACTTTTCTTAATGACAGCCACCATCCCTCCGCCCCTCCCCTGAGCCCTCGGCCGATGGAATACACGGAAGCCTGGTGGGCACATTTCAATGAGGGTCCCCCCCTCCTGGCTCATCAAGGTCTCCGTAATCCCTGCCAGGTCCTAACCCCCCTACAAAAGAAGATCGTAAATGAGGGGGGCTTTGTTAATCACAGGCCTGGCATTGCATAACATCAGCCGAAGGCCCAGGCCCTGAGAAATTCCAGAAAACAAGATTCCAGAAAACAAGAATCAAGTCTGCGTTGGGGGCCAGAGTGCGCAATCGCTTTTAAACAGTGAGTGCGCACTCCTGTGACACAATTTGGCCCCCTGCTGCCGCCATATCTGCCCCTCCCATCCACAATGTTGATCGAACAGCCTTCACTCTCACCCCCTGGCACCCTGCCATGACCAGGGCAGCTTAGACCTACTTCTAGCTATATGGACCCCCCCCCAGGTCCAGTCTTAAGACAACCTTCCCCCTCCCCAGAACCCCTTAAAACTTTAACTAAAAACGTCCTTAAAAATCCCTTCAACCCCCTCTTCACAACATGCCACCTCTCGGGATTCCAAAACCCATCATCAAGGTAGGCTCTTGATAGTGTGGAGGGACAGGCCTGTGAGAGGGAGGTGTCTCATAGTGCCAGAAGTTCGGCTATAGTGTACATCCCAAAGAGCCAGGATGAAAGGTGGCTAGCCCAGGGTTCAACAGTCCGAGGTACTGGGACAACATGAGTCTCAAAAATCAGTAAGCGGGACTCCATTACCCTCTCACGGCAGTGGGAGGCGTCCTGAGTTCTTTCATCACAGACGGAGGGTAGGTCCGTCTTTTTTGCCTGCCATATACATATTGGCAGGCAAAAAAGAGTTCTACATACCTCGTCCAATTAAATAAAGAATGTTGTTTGGATAGATGAAGTCTCTAGCTGTTATAAATCAAAAGATAATAACATTTCTAGAAAAGGAAGATTTATTTGGGATGTTAAAATTTCCCAGAATCATCAGAGGAAGAACTAACTTTGACAGTCCTGAAAGTCACTAAATCTGTTCCTCAATAAGCTGATTATTAATGCTGGATGGATGATATCTAGCTATATTGAGATAATTTAGTGGTATCTCATTTCTATAATCAGATGAGAATCAAATGATGAAAAGCTAAAGAAAACAGGAATTTGTAAATCTAGTTTGCCAACACTGTAAATCTGCCACCATATACTGAGTCTAGGGGACTGGCAATAATTTCAACGAGGGGCAATAATTAGCAGTCTCAATTGACAGTGATATTTTTAGTTATGAGGTTGTTACAACTTAGTTATATTTCTATGATAGCTGCAAGTAAGACCAAATGTTCAATAATCTGAAAAAAACCAAGCATTTCTAATAACTGGATGAGCATTCCACAATAAGCAGCTGAAAGCACCCTTTTCAAATGCCTTTGGAAGTTGGCATTAAAATTAGAGAAAGCAGAATGCACTGTCTCCAATCTTATTAAAATTGTCATAGTTCATACTCATAAAGTAGATGGAATTTCAGTAAAGCTTGCACTTAGAATTGACAGCTCCCTTTTTTCTGCTGCCTTTCAGTTTATTCAATATAAATGTCCCACTCTGTATCTAATAATTCTACCTCTCTCAGCTACAAATTTCAGGGACTTCATTTCTCCATCTGCACCTTTTTCTCCTCCAGGTCCCCCCCCCCCCCCCCCTTATTATTGTAATTCATTCTATCCAGCACTCCTGCTCCAAACATAGTCTTGCCTTGTGGAAAACAGAATCAATATAAGTTATGAATGGAACCATGCCAAAAATCTGCCTTTAATTTCCTTGTCTGTTCTTCTTCTGGTCTCTTTAGAGGTGAAGACATTCATGTCTTTAAAAATTATATGAGCAAAGTAAACATGCCTTTTCTATAAATGCTTTCAAATGAATATGACTTTTCATTACAATTTTGTCCATGGTTTTATTTGGGCAACAAAAAGTGCCTTAGCATTTTGGTTTTTGGAAACATCTTCCATGCCTACATGCAGATACATATGTAGATAACTCTTGAAATGGAGGATATGATACAATGCAATATACTTATGACGAGTGTGTAATATTCCATGTATATTTAACTAATGCTGCAACCTGAGCCTTAAAGTATTTAAAAAATTCTCCTTGCTTGAATATTCCAATGGTCTTTAAAAGAAAAGTGTTCACTTGATAAGCAAGGCAGGAAGACACAATCTAATTTTTAAACATAGGAAGAATAAATATATTCCATAACTACCCTTTTTGCAGATTCAGCCTGAGATTTTCATCTAGGCATCAAAAATCTCCCAATCTCAAGGAATTTACATTCAAGACTGCTGGTGATTCATGGAAAAACTGCTATTCACCCTGACACAGTATCTGCTGTCATTTCAAAGCTCTAATCCTGGAAGCCAATATATATTACATTAAAAAAACAGTCTTATGCAAATAGTGCTTCTTGATGCTAAATACTTTGAATATAACTCATTTTCTCAAACATAAAGATGAAAAAATTGTTGAGATTTTCAGATTAACACCATTTGTTTCTTAAGGCAAAGAAATCTGCCCAACCATTTTCTAAAATATTGGCCCATGGCCTTGCCCAGGCACAGAGAAAAGCAAATGTAGAAAAAGTCTGGGAAAATTTTCAGCCTTTCTGGAAAAAAGAATGAAAATATGTTATGCATACTTTAGGACTATTAACTGCATAGCAATACTTTGGCCACCAGCTACATCTAGTTGATAACCACATAATGGATGGATGAATGGATGGATAAATGGATTTTAATCATTTTTATTATAATAAAATCTAATACAAACTAACTTTTATCAAAATAGAGAGGAGTAAAAAATGCAAGGAAAAAGTAAGTCAGCACAAATATAAACAAATTTAGTAACCTCTAAATTTACAAACATTTATCTCTTCATCTCATATGCCATTTTATCTATAGATAAATTCATAAAGGACTACTTTGTCAGTCCTCATGTCAGCAGAAAATCCAAAAATGGTAACCAGAAATAACAGCATATCTTATTTTAGCCTTGATCAAATAAACGAACTTCATAATTCTTCCTTCTAAACAGTCTTAATTTTTAGTTCATACAGATTTTGCTGTAGGATTTGATTTCTCTTCATTTTTTCTTTGTTCCATCACAGAATTCTTCAAGGCTTTAAGGAGGTTCTTTGTAAATCCAATATGAAAAAAATATTTAGGTCACTCTGTTGGTTTGTCATTGGTATTTCCTTTTTAAATTTTAAAACCTCAGTCATTTTCTTTTGTAGATCTAATTAAATATCCTTTTCTAAATCATTCCTGGCCTGTGAGTTACAAATTCACTTTCAATACTGATGGGCTGTCTGCTAAAATAAAGCCAGGTCATGACACACACTTGAAAGTAAATCAGGAAGGCTATAATTGTGGAGTGTGTCTGACAAGAATAAAGACTGCTTATTCACAAGATGTATGCATATGTAAAGCTTGTAACAAGTCTGGGTAGTTAGAAAGCTGATAAAAGTAATGAAGAGTTAGGCAACTTGCAGACCTCAGCTAAACATTAGGAATAGAGATAGCCTGCCGCAAATAAAATGTGTATTAGATAACTCCTGGGGCATTCATTAGCCAAGGCTTAGGAATAGGGACAGCTAGAAACCAATAGAACAAATTGTACACTTATTACTAAAATGTTTATTAGATATCTCTTATTATCCCATCTTGTCCCACCTTCCTCTTTAGTGAAAATGTATAAAGCTTTCTTAATCCTTTGTTCTTGGCTCTCTTGGCATTTTGGCCAGAAGCCCTTTTCCTTGGGGTACCCCAATAAAAAGCAATCAAAACCTGTACCTTGTGTTTGGTGTCCTTCATTGGCCACGGCACCAGGCTCAGACCTGAATTGGGGATAACAATACCATCTCTATCTTGACAGATAAAATTTGTTTACACCTGACATTTCTTCAATAACATCTTTTGTATATAGCCTATTAACAGAAGCTGACATCATCACAGACATTGTTGATATTGTTGACTAATCTTTTCTGACTGAAAAGTCTCCCTTTTTATTGTCATAACCATTTTGCAGACCTGTATATCTTTCCTTTTTCTAAAACTTTTAGTCCTAGCGTCTAAAAGTTCTAGCATTTTAAAATATGTTGTCTATTATAAAAACCAAAACAGGATCTAATCCCCATGAGAAGCTATTTGTACTTCATAATTAATTGAGAAATCTTATTGTAAAAGTTTCAATATTCTAATTTTATCTGGACACTTAATCTGTTTGCAAAATCAAAATCTTATTTTTACTTTTTGCTATTTATTTCAAATAATTAAATTTTTAAGGGTAAGGGGTTTTATGTTCCAAATTAAAGGCAGACTCATCCAGATTTTTAAAATTGTCATTCTGAAAATTTCCAATAGTTTAGAAGTAGTGAATAAGCAATTCTGAAAATGATTGGAAAGCAGACTTTGTAAATTTAGACTCCTTTAAAAGTTGCTGCTGCACTTGCAATCCTACCACTTCCAGTGCTTAAAGCCATGGAAAACATTTGTCCTGAGTATCTTCATGAGAAGCAGCCATCCAAAACACATATTGATAATCTCCTATTTTGTCTTCATCTGAAGAGGTTCCAAAGAGCCCGTCTACTCACCATTCTTTGGTCTATGCTTGGGTTGCCAGCTCTACTTTTGCAGAGCCATCTTCAACTTCCCATGCCTTCCCAGAATTTGGCAATTTATTTTTAAGGATGACAATCAATTCCCAGTATTTTACTGTGTCAGTTTAAGTTCATAGCAGTCATAAAGTCATTTCAAATCAGGCTGAGAGTTATTGTATTTTCAATCAAGACTGGCAGAATCAAAAATTGGAAGCATTTCACCAGAAATGGCCTATTTGCAGAGGGAAAACACTACATGATACAGCAGTGATCGGGTGATCGACACCAATTAATCCATGAATTGATCTATCCATGATTTGGTAGATCATCCTTAAAATGAAACAGACATTATGTCAACAAAGAGAATGTTGTTTTAATCTTGGTCCCCAGCAGGCCTTTTTAAGCTCAGTTCTCCATCTTCCCACAAACTCTGAATATTGTCTTCATGGTTGTGGGGCCCCAGTGGTCCTAATACTATGGCTTTGGAAGGGACAGGTCTATTGAAACAATTTATCTGTCTATTTCTATTACCTTCAAACCCTTTCTCTTCCTTCTGCATTGTTGGAAAAGGAAAACAGACATAAAAGGATTGTGCTGACTATTACTACGCTGTGTAAGGATCTGCCTCTCCTCCTTTCCCAAATAATTATAGACTCTTGAAACATGGTATTTCAAAAGGAACCTTTTATTGAGAAGAAGTGATAGCAGAACAGGCGAGTGATTAGAAATGGTCCCATGAATTTTGGGCCTAATTTCCTTGAGGGCTGCAGTGTTTGCAAGAATTTTGTGGATAAGCATATTCTGTCACCTATTTGGAAAGGTTTCGGTTGTGTTCTCTTCTTGTCTGTTTGGTGTTTAAATGTTTCTCTAGCATCCTTTAGTGTTAATTTGACTAGAGGCCAAGTGTTTTGTAGGGTTTCCATCCATTCCTTCAGGGAGGGGATGGTGGGTGTTTCTGTTTAGTTCTGGCATGAGGGTGAAATCTTGGCCTGTAGCTACTTTAAAAGGGGTGTAGCCTGTGCTGCAATGTACGGAGTTGTTGAATGCCACCTCTGCAAAAGGTAATAGTTCAGTCCAGTTATCTTGTTATCTCCCCTTTTGTTTTTAGGAGGTTGGTTATAAAGGTAAAAGGTAAAGGTTTCCCTCGCATATATGTGCTAGTCATTCCTGACTCTAGAGGGCAGTGCTCTTCTCCGTTTCAAAGCCGAAGAGCCAGCACTGTCTGAAGACATCTCTGTGGTCATGTGACTGGCATGACTAAATGCCAAAGGTGCACGAACATTGTTACCTTCCCACCAAAGGTGGTCCCTATTTTTCTACTTGCATTTTTTACTTTCAGTTTGCTTTCAAACTGCTAGGTTGGCAGAAGCTGGGACAAGTAACGAGAGCTCACCCGTTATTCCTCATTATGCAGCATTAGGGATTCGAACAGCTGAACTGCCTACCTTTCAATTAATTATAAGAAGGGCTATTTGAGCAAATGAATTGGTGGTAAAAGTTAGCAAATCCCAGGAAGCTTTGTAGTTGTTTGTGTGTGCAGGTCGTTTCCCAGTCAATTACTGCTTGGACTTTTTGGGGATCCATTTCTATTCCTTGATGTGAAATGCAATATCCCAAGCAGTCAATCTTTTCCTGATGGAATTTGCATTTAGAGCTTGGCATAGAGCTTTGCTGCATGTATTTAGGATCGCCCTGAGTAATTTTACATGTTCTTCTTTTGTCTCTAAATAGATAAAAATGTTGTCTAGATAAACCAGGACCCCTTTATATAAATGTTCATGGAGCACTTTGTTTATTAGCTGCATGCATATGGCTGTGGCTCCTTGTAATCCAAAAGGAAGTACCTTAAATTGCTAGCAGTCCAGTGGTGTGTTAAATGCCGTTTTCCACTTGTCTCCCTCCTTATTCTTATTCGATAATATGCCTCTCTCAGGTCTAGCTTTGAAAAGATTTTTCCAGGCTTCCAGGTGGCAGCACCGGTGCCCCTGCAGCTCTTTCGGAGCTCCAACCCCCGGGATTTGTAAAAGCCGCTGGATCAGTGAAAATCAGCTGTTCCTGTGGCTCGGAACTTTCCCCTCGGGCAAAGAGGGGAAAGTGAGTAAATAGGCATGGGTAGAGCCTCCCAGGACTCCCCAGGATTAATCCTGGGGTGTGGAGGGAGAAAGCTCCCCAAATGCCTATAGAAACTCCGGACCTGGGCAAGCCCCTGTCACTGAGAGAACAAGGCGCCACGAGCACCCCTGCAAGCCTAATGAGTTCATTGTTTTGACTGGACGCAGGCAGAGCAAAGACAGAAGAACTGGCAATAACTGCAAATATTACAACTTTAATTCCAAAAACTATTACTTCCTTCAAGAAGCTAGAGAAAGTTAATAAAGATGGCGCTGGCTGGTCTCAGATTGTGAAAACGAAACTTAAAGGAAGAAAGTGATTGTTAACACTCGTTAATACTTGTTAAGGCTGTTAACATTTTAAGACTTTGTTGAATGGAGTTGAGGCTTGCAAGCTTAAAGAAATAGGATTAATTTGCTGATGAATTGCAACAACCACTAAGGATTGAAAATAAGAATTTTGCTGGCTTTGTTGGGATGAGGCTGGGGGAAAGTGAAACTTGGAAATGACGGCTAGACAAGTAAAGCCTGGGGTGGTTAAAAGTGCTGGATCATCCCCAACTCAGACTTCAAAAATTCAGTCTTTGGTTCTCCCCCACCCAGCCCCCACAGAATCACAAGCTTTAACTTTGGAAATTTTGGAGGTGGCACTGAAGAAATTGTCTGATAATTTGGAAGAAAAAAATTCAATGCGCTTAGAAGGAAAATTAAAAGAGGTGCATGAAGAACTGCAGGGTATTAAAGAGACAATTCAGACCAACAATGATGAAATAAGAGAAGACATAGTGAAAGCCTTTAAAGGAGTGTGGGGTCTTGCTACAACATTGGAGAGGGTGGATGAAATTGATCAGCATAATTTGGAGGTGGATGTTAAGTTGAAGGAAGCTCAGACAAAAATGGAGAAAGTAGAAGCTGAACTTGTAATGGAATAGTATAGAGCAATGGAATGGGCAGTAAGGGTGAGAGGATTGAAAGAAAATAATCAAGAAAATCTTAGAGAGATCTTTGTAGAACCCCTTGCGCATCTCACTGGAGAAGCAAAAGGTGAGTGTGCCTGGCAATTGAACAAAATATTTCGTGTGAATTCATGGATTGCAAGACAAAGACAGCTGCCTAGAGACATTGTGATTTATTTTGCAACAAGGAGGATGAGGAATCAAGTTCTACAGGCATCGTACCAAAAGAAACTTCAAGTGGCAGGACAGGAAGTCTCAATAATGAAGGAGATCCCCAAAATGCTGAGATCCAGGAAGGACTATGCTTTCTTAGTGGATGAGCTTAGAAAAGGTCAATTACAGTACAGATGGGAGGCACCTGCTGGACTAGTGGTGAACTATCTTGATGAGAGATATCGTCTTAATTCAGTTTGGAAAGCAAGAGATTTTTATACTACCGTGTTGCAGGCTGGAAAGCCCCCATCTCCACAGGATAGAAGAAGGAAAGATGCTCAAGAGGCTAGAAAGGGGGAAGAAGAAACAATGCAGGCTCAAGCTCAAGGGGGTGCATTGACTACCCAAGAACAATTGTTGCAAATTACGGAGGATGTACAATTATTGGATTTATTCAAAAAAATGGAAGAACCCAAAGACCAAAGACAGACATGGGTGGCAACTAAATGTAAAGAAGACTTAAAGAAACAACAGATGATAACCCAAGAAATGGTATCTATCAATACAGAAGCTGTGGGAGGAGCTAGACCTAAGAAAAAATTCCATCAGGACTTTCAGAAGATGCTCCAGAAGCTTTCAGGAGCCAAAAATGGCAATTAAAATCCTGACCTGGAATGTCAATGGATTAAATTCACCACAAAAGAGGAGAAATTGTTTCATTATTTGAAACAATTTAAAAATGATGTAATTTGCTTGCAAGAAACTCATTTAAGGACAAACGACCAAAAATATTTGATAAATGTTAGATTGGGGACACATTTTGTAGCAGCTGCACTGGAGAAGAAAAATGGAATAGTTATATATATTAGAAAGGACTTAACGGCCAAATTAATTGAAGCATATATACATGGAAGGTATATAGCAATTGAATTATTAATAGAAGGGAAGAAAGTCCTTTTAATGGGAATATATGCACCAAATCAACAACAAGAGAAATTTTATAAATGTTTGCATACAAAGCTAGTACAAATGGATTATACATCATGTATACTGATGGGTGATTGGAATGGGGTAATCAATACTAAGAAGGACAAGAAGAAAAGTGTGCCAAACTTGTATACACAGGCTAAACTCCCTCAATCCTTTTTTGATATGGTGGACGACATGGAGCTGAGAGATATATGGCGCGAAAGAAATTTTGATGAACAAGATTTTACTTTTTTTTCTGACAGACACCAATCTTTTTCTAGAATTGATTTTATTCTAATTACTATGATTTTCTTTCTAGGGTTAAGAAAACCAAGATTTGTCCAAGAACATTATCAGATCACAATCTGGTATGGATGGAACTAGAGGTTGGAGAAAAATCCAAGAGGTCTTGGAGGTTGAATGAGAATTTGTTTCGATATGAGGCAAATGTGAATGAATGTAAAAAATTAATGAAGGAGTTTTTTGAATTAAATATGCATAAGGTCACATTTATGGAAATGGTTTGGGATGCAAGTAAAGCATATATGAGAGGAGTGTTAATAAATTTAAACAATGCACACAGGCAAAAACAGGGGGAAAAATGGAGGGAATTGGAGGAGGAAATAAAAAAGAAGAAACAGGCACTAATAAGGAAACCAGATGATAAGAATATAAAAGAGGCTATTACAATATTGAGAGGGCAGTTCAATATGTTGATGTCAGACCAGGTGGCAACAAATTTGCAATATGCTAAACATAATACTTTTTGTAATGCAAATAAATCAGGCAGATGGTTAGCATATACATTAAGGAAGAAACAAAAATCACATACAATAGAAAAAATACAATATAAAGGTAAAGAGGTATACCAACAGCATGGTTAAAAAAGCTTTTTTAGATTTTTACATGAAGCTTTATGTTGGTGATAAAATACAGGGTATTGATATAGATAGATTCTTGCAGAAGGAGAATATCCCTATAATTAATGATGAACAAAAAGAAAGATTGAACTTAATGATAACCACAGAAGAAATTCTCCTTGCAATTAATCAACTGAAAAGTGGGAAGGCTCCTGGAACGGATGGTTTGACATTGGCATATTATAAAAATCTCCAACTTGAAATGGTGGAACCACTTAAGGAGTTGTTTGTTAAAATACAAATGGGAGGAGAAGTACCACCATCTTGGAGAACAGCCTTTATATCTTTGATTCCGAAAGAAGATCAGGATCATACTCAGCCAAAGAATTATAGACCTATATCTTTACTTAATATAGATTATAAGATTTTTGCAAAAAAATTAGCAAATAGGTTAATGTCAGTTATGCAATGTGTGATTAACAATGATCAAACTGGGTTTATACAAATGAAAGGTAATGTAAGGCAAATAGTTAATATACTGAAATATTTGGGAAGGAACAACTAGGTCCCTGCAGTGCTCATGTTTTTGGATGCAGAGAAGTCGTTTGATCGACTGAATTGGCAATTTTTAGAGAAGGTAGTTCAAAAGATGCAATTAGGGGAGTATTTTATAAAATCAATTCAAGCAATATATCAGAAACAAACAGCACAAATAATAATGAACGGAATCTTAACTGAAACATTTAAAATTGAAAAAGGAACAAGACAGGGATGTCCCCTGTCACCATTGCTGTTTGTTTTGACCTTGGAAGTGTTGTTGAATAAGATACAGGGGGCAAATAATTTACATGGTATTAAGATCAGACAACAAGATTATAAGTACAAGCATTTGCAGATGACGTGGTTGTAACTTTAACCCAACTAGTAAAATCAGCTATAAGTTTAATGGATATACTTAGGCAATATGGTCAAGTTTCAGGATTTAAAATAAATTTAGGGAAAACAAAGATGTTAATTAAGAATATGACTATAAAAGAAAGAGTAGAGTTGGAGAGAGTAACTGGCTGTGAGATAGTGAAGAAGGTTAAATACTTAGGAGTTTATATTGCAACATCAAACGGGAAGTTATATAAATATAATTATGAAGTGCTATGGCATAAAATACAGGCAGAGATAGAGAAGTGGAAAAAATTACAATTGTCATTGCTGGGAAGGATTGCAGCAGTTAAAATTAGTGTTTTGCCAAAGTTTTTATTTCTTTTTCAAATGATACCAATACTTAAAAAAGATGCAAATTTGGAAGAATGGCAGAAAGGCATTAATAAGTTTGTTTGGGCTGGAAAGAAACCAAGAGTCAAGTTAAAAATAATGCAAGATACACATGAAAGAGGAGGCTTGAAAATGCCAAATCTTAAATTGTATTATGAAGCAGCTGTCTTATCGGCTATCAGTGATTGAATTAACCTAACAGAAGAAATGATATTGAATATTGAGGATTATGATTTGATATATGACTGGCATGCTTATTTGATTTATGATAAAAAGGTGGATAGGACTTTTAAAAGCCATATATTAAGGAATGCTTTTTTGCGTGTCTGGAAAAAATATCAATATAAATTAAATGATAAGATACCTTTGTGGACAGTTCCCAGACACGCAATAAAGAATATAAGTATAGAGCAATGACAGGATATAATTACTTATAAAGAATTATTGATCATAGAAAAGAATCTATTACAGTTAAAATCTTTGAATATATTGAGAGAGGAAAGGGTAATTCAAACATGGTTCCAGTATGTTCAGTTGCAGAATAGGTGGAAAAAAGATTAAAAAATTGGTATTGCACAAAGTGAAGAGCATCTGATACAACAGATCAGAGGCCAATGCATATAAAAAGACTGTATAACATACTGATAGAAATTGATTCAGAGACAGAATTAGTTAAAGATTGCATGATAAAATGGGCACAAAATTTTGAAGAACCGGTAATGATGGAAACTTGGGAAACGATCTGGGTTAGAAATGTAAAATTTACACAAGCACAAAATTTACGAGAGAATTTTTATAAAATGTTTTATATATGGCATATGGATCCAAAAAAATTAGCTTGTATGTATCCTACTTTGCAACCTAAATGTTGGAGATGTGATTGTGCTGATGCTACTTATTTTCATATCTGGTGGACATGTAAAAAAGTTAAAGCATTTTGGATAAAAATATGGTGGATTATACAGAATGTTCTGAAAAAATGGATAAAATTTATTCCACAACTGTTTTTGTTAGGTATTGTACAAAACTGTACGGTAATAGAAACTAAGTTGATGTTGAATTTAATAACTGCAGCAAGACTTTTGGTGGCGCAATAATGGAAGAAAGAAGACCTACCATCTATTGAAGAATGGACATTAAAAGTAATGAATTTAGCAGAAATGGCAAAAATTTCAGCATATCTAAAAGACCATTCAAATGGAAAGTTTAGGTTGGAATGGAAAAGATGGATATGCAAGGCAAATATAAGACTAGAAAAGTACAATTAGTTTTTGAATAAGGAATGGGTTAAGACAGTGTTATAAAGTACTTAAGGTTAGATTAGTTAAAGGGAGTTAAAGGTTCAAGAGGGTGAAAAGAGACTATAGATTACTAGCTTAAATTAGCATATGATTGTTAAATGTGATACTCTGTATTTTGCTTTGGGAAGTGGGGGAGTGGGTTAGGGAAGGGAAGGGGGGAATGGGGAGGGAAGGGGAAATATATGTAAAACTTTTTAAAATTTTCAATAAAAAAAAAGATTTTTCCTTGCAAGAGGTGTTTAGTTTAGTTTAGTTTTATTGCATTTATATACCGCCCTTCTCCCCGAGGGGACTCAGGGCGGTATACAGCCATATTAAAACAATCACGTATAAAAATTAAAACTAATAAAATAATTAAACTATTTGGCCGTAAAATTTAAAACCCCTAAAAACCCCTATTCAAATTAACACAAATTTAAGTCAGACCGGCTTGATGAAATAGTAGGGTCTTCAGGGCTCGTCGGAAGGCATGGAGGTCAGGAATCTTTCTTATATCCGGGAGTAGTTCATTCCATAGGGCTGAGGCTCCCACAGAGAATGCTCTCCCCCTGGGGGCCGCCCGTCGGCATTGTCTGACAGACGACACTCTGAGGAGGCCCTCTCTGTGAGAGTGTATCGGGCGGTGAGAGATATTCATTGGCAGAAGACGGTCCTGTAAATATCCCGGTCCTAAGCCATGGAGCGCTTTGAAGATGGTAACTAACACCTTGAAACGCACCCGGAAGACCACCGGGAGCCAGTGCAGCTCGCGCAAGAGGGGAGTTACCCGGGAGCGACGAGTCGCTCCCATAACCACTCGCACGGCCGCATTCTGGACCAGCTGAAGTCTCCGGGTGCTCCTCAAGGGGAGCCCCATGTAGAGAGCATTACAGTAGTCCAAACGGGAAGTGACGAGAGCGTGAGTGACTGTGCGTAGGGCGTCCCGATCCAGAAAGGGACGCAACTGGGCAATCAGGCGGACCTGATAAAAAGCCCCCCTGGCCACGGCCGTCATATGATCGTCTAAAGACAGCTGTGTATCCAGGAGGACGCCCAAGTTGCGAGCCCTCTCTGAGGGGGGCAAGATCTCATCCCCAATAGCCAGTGATGGCACCAACTGGCTATATTGGGGCGCCGGCAGCCACAGCCACTCTGTCTTGGAGGGATTGAGTCTGAGCCTGTTCCTCCCCATCCAGATCCGTACGGCTTCCAGGCAGCGGGACATCACAGCAAGGGCATCATTGGGGTGATCCGGGGTAGAAATGTACAACTGCGTGTCGTCAGCATACAGTTGACACTTCACCCCGAAACCACGGATGATCTCACCCAGCGGCTTCACATAAATGTTGAACAGGAGGGGCGAGAGGACAGACCCCTGTGGCACCCCACAAGTGAGGTGTCTTGCGGTCGACCTCTGCCCCCCTGCCAACACAGACTACGTACGGTCAGCGAGAAAGGAGGAGAACCACCGCATAACGGTGCCTCCCACTCCCAAACCCCCTAACCGACGCAGCATGATACCATGATCGATGGTATCAAAAGCCGCTGAGAGATCAAGAAGGACCAGGACCGAGGAAGATCCTCTGTCCCGAGCCCTCCAGAGATCATCAACCAACACGATCAATGCCGTTTCCGTGCTGTAACCCGCCCTGAAACCCGACTGGCACGGATCCAGATAGACAGCTTCATCCAGGTAACAAGGGAGCTGTTGCGCCACCACACTCTCAACAACCTTCACCGTGAAGCGAAGGTTGGAGACCGGACGATAGTTACCTAATATAGCTGGGTCCAGGAAAGGCTTCTTGAGGAGGGGCCTCACCACCGCCTCTTTCAAGGTGGCCAGGAAGACACCCTCACACCCATATGTGCCAATATGTCCTTCATAAGGGGGAGGGATATATGTTTTGTACGCTTATTGTGTTCAGATTCCTGTAATCTACGCATAATCTCATAAAGCCAGCTTTTTTTTCTCTGAAAAGCTTATCCCCATGCTCCCCCCTCCCTCCCTCCATATGAATGGCAGTATCACATCAGGGATCTGACACCCTGCTTCTGCCATTCCCAAAGGGAAAAGAGCAGAAAGGAGTAGAAAGTATACATATCCAACAATGTCAGATATGAAAAGTAGAGACTTTTGTTCTTCTAAAAGCCTTCTATAGATCAATCTTCTTCAAATAGATGGTCTACTGATGTTTCAGGCAACAGCTTTTATAGTCCTCTAAATGTCTTGGGGCTAAGGGAGTTATAGTTCAACACATCTGGAGGCCAGTAGACTGAAAGAATGCTGCTGTATATACTGATCACAATCTCAAAAATAAATAAACATGCTAGTTTTCTCTGTGGTCTTCTCTGACAAAATTCCTAGCAAGGCTTGCTCTATACATCAGCATTTCTATTGTTATTGCCATTATACACCAAGAGGTTAAAAAATAGGTAGCATCTTTGCCAATCAACACAGGCGCTTTTTCTGGAAGCTTCCACCAAGATCCTGTCAGAAGACTCAAGTAAGTATGCCTACTTGGAATCTCGGCTACTGTAATTTTAACTCTTTTGAGGGTTTTTTTATACATTGATCTAAATTAGAAGCAGGTTTAGTGATCTGAAAATGCAGCCAATAACCTAAGGTAAGAAGAGCATAAGTTTTTGCTGCTGCAGCAGAAATAAAAGAGGAAAAAATAAAAGACAAAGACATATTTCCTACTTAACTTTAGCTCCCATTTTTGTAAGAAGCAATAAGATGTTCCAAATAAATGTATATCAAAATCTCCAGTAGTTGCCTCTAATCCCCATGGAATTTTTACTTAGTTAGAAAAGATCATGCTTGGAGTGGGAGATTAGTGTTTGGGTAAATGATTGGTTAATGATTGTCCATCTCCAATATGGCAGCCATTTTGTAAATAGCCAAGTCTCTAATGGCTATTCACATGATTGCACATCACACATTCTCCAACTTGCAAGTCTGCAACAATCTAAAAGACTAACCTACAGTATATAGCAATAGAAATTAAGAGAAACGCTGTCCTAGGTGCATCCAATAGCTACAGATATAGACAAATGCTCTTAGGTAGTTAGTAATACCCATCTTCCAGCCATGACATTTTCTATTGGTTCAATAACCACAATAAAAGTGGCCAAAACCCATGAAAACATGCATGCACTGTAGGAGTACAAAGAATGAAAATGCCAAATAATCCAGTGGGCTAAATTGGGCACTCAGTTCCATTTTTAGTACTGTAACCCATTCTTGAGCAACTATGAAATATTAATTGCACGGTTATCAGTTCTGGATTAGTACCACTTTGAAGTACCAGAAACATTATGGTTCAATTTAATATGCACACTCCATGTTTATATTAGTACTGAAAAGTGCAACTTTGCAGATTTGACAAAAGGCTAAAATTCTTTCAAAGAAAAACTGGCTCAGTATTCCTCCCTTCTAACAACTCCCCTGCATTATCCATTGCTGAACTGTTTTCTATCTACTGTCTAGCTAGCATCCAGCATCAGATGGATTAAATGGATTATTAGGTATCTTTGCAGATATTAAACAAAACTTACTGCAAAATGGTACAGGACCATGACCAAAAAGTGAGAAAGAAAATACTTGCTTTATCTATCTATATTTTAGTAAGGATTCTGGAAAACATCTTGAATTACTACAAGCAATCATATTGAAGAAATGGTAGAAGCATACAATCATAGCTGCTCTAGCACAATTTCTCTTTAATAAGCAATATCATTCCTTCATTTTAGTATCTCTCAAATATGCTGAGATTACGGTGGCACAGTAGTTAGAGTGCAGTATTGCTGGCTACTTCTGCTGACTGCCGGCTGACTGTAATTTGGCAGTTCAAATCTCACTAGGCTCAAGGTTGACCCAGCCATCCATCCTTCCGAGGTGGGTAAAATGAGGACCCAGATTGTTGGGGGCAATATGCTGACTCTGTAAACTCCTTAGAGAGGGCTGTAAAGCATTGTTAAGCAGTATGTACATCTATTGCTACTGCTATTACAACAGAATTCCTAGTCAAGATGGGCAAAACTCATATTGACAAAGAAATATGGCACTCACAGCACATTTGAATGGCAATAGAAAACTGTACTATTGTTGTTGTTGTTGTTTGTAGGAATTAAAATAATGCTCAAATACTGAAGAACATGCACAATATCATGAGAAACAATCCAATGTTTTGGTGTATACAGACAGTAAGCTTTCCACATTAGTAGTTTGGCAATAGACAGAACAGACCCATGATGGCAAACCTATGGCACATGGAGCCCTCTCTGCGGGGACGCGAGCCGTCACCCAGCTCAACTCCACTACACTTACCTGCATGCCTCCCACTGGCCAACTGATTTTTGGGTCTCTGCCCTGCATGTAGGAGACGCATGCACATGCATAGAATTACGCATGTATGCGGGAGTGGGGGGTCACGGGTGTATACATGGGGGGCAGGGGGGATACCTTTCTCCTCACTTTCTGCCACCTGTGCCTTCCCAGTTCTCCGCAGGATCCCCTCCAGCGTGCCCTACCTTTCTCCTCACTTTCTGCTGCCCATACCTTCCCAGATCTCCCGAGATTCCCCCCCCCCAGCGCTGTTTTGGGACGTGAGGCTTTTTTCCCCTCCCAAGCATGTTCAGGGCAGTGGGGCATGCAGGAGGGGCATTGCATTATGGATGTGGGCACACACATGCGTACAAAAACGCACGCTTGTGCGCTTTCAGCACCCAAGGAAAAAAAGGTTAGCCATCACTGGAATAGACAAACTAACAGTGTCCTATTGAATGTTCCTTAATGGTATTCTATTCACTTTCTTATACTTCTCAAACTAATCAAGCATTGGAATATTTGCAGTAGTATCTTTACACTGTGTATCTGGTATGCAAAAACTGTGCCACTACTGTGAAAGAATGATTGAAAACTGCATTTGTTATTATATCCTGCCTTTACTTTTTTGTTTTTTTACAACTATGAAAGGACCCCATCTTCAGACTCCCTTATTACTTCAAATAATTCAATATCACCCTGCTGGATACAAGGATTGAAGCCCTCAAGATACTTTGGCCTTTGCAGCATTCGTGGTCATTAGTAATGGTAGCTTATGGGAGATATAGGCATTAGTACAGCAGAGAGTGGGAAGGAGAGATGTAAGTGACTTACTCTGTGAAGTGCCAATGTGCAAAGGCTACATAAAAGTTTCATATGTGCATCAGATTTTGGGTACAAATCGGTATCACAGCATGTACATGATTTTAAGAGTTTACATGATACATTTTAGTATAATTATGATTTGCTGAAGATGCTGTTAGTTATAGGTTAGTTTTCCTCAAACTCAGCAAATTTAAGTTGTATGGATTTTGGCTCCTAGAATTCACCAGCCAGTACACACAACTTAAAATTGCTAAGGATGAGACACGCTGTTGTGTGAAATATATGGAGGATAATGGTTAATCTTTGAGTTATGATGGCAATTGGAATAAGGATTGGAATAAGCAATATTGACATAAAGTGCAATGACATATGACAGCAATCCAGGCAGTTTCTTTGTTGTTGTTGTTGTTGTTGTTGTTGTAATTCCAAGATAGCAATACCAATAGCACTTAGCTTTATATACCGCTTCACAGTGCTTTACAGCCTCTCTAGTCTCTAAGCAGTTTTACAGTCACCATATTGCCCCCAACAATCTGGGTCCTCATTTTACTGATCTCAGAAGGATGGAAGGCTGAGTCAATCTTGACCTTTGTGAGATTTTATCTGCCAAATTGCAGTCAGCAGAAGTAGCCTGCAGTACTGCATTCTAACCATTGAGCCACTGCAGCTCCTACAGATGCACAGGTCATTCAAGGGAAGCAGAGGGAATCTCAAATAAAGAGCATGAAGGTGCTGCAGATGGATGGGGGAGACTCTGGGAGACCAGGTGCAAGCTGCATGGAAGTTGGGGAAAATACTGTGATGCATGTGAGTGAAGGGTGGGGGAGATGAAGTGTGTGTGTAGGTGTGTGTGAGAGAGGGGAGGGAGGGAGGGAGAGAGAGAGAGAGAGCATAAAGGAGAGAAGGGGGTGCAAAGTGCATTTGAGTGAGGGTAGTAAAACCACACCTGGAATATTGCAACTAATTTTGGTCACCATACTACAAAAAAGATGTTGAGACTTTGGAAAAAGTGCAGAGAAGAGCAACTAAAATGATCAAGGCCCTTGAGGCTAAAACATGAAAAATGGCTGCAGGATTTGGATTTGGCTAGTCTAAAGAAAAGAATTAGGGGCGACGTGATAGCAGTATTCCAGTATTTGAGGGGCTGTTACAAAAAAGAGGGGATCAAATTATTCTACAAAGCACCAGAGGGTAGGAAACTAACCAAAGAGAGAAGCAACCTGGAATTAAGGAGAAACTTCCTAATAGTTAGGACAACTAACCAGTGGAATAGCTTGCCTTCAGAAACTGTGGCGCTGTAGTACTGGAAGTTTTTAAGAAGAGATTAGATGGCCACTTATCTGAAATAGTATAGGTTGCTACTTGAGCAGGGGGCTGGCCTAGGAGACCTCCAAGGTCCCTTCCAGATTCTATTCTATTCTATTCTATTCTATTCTATTCTATTCTATTCTATTCTATTCTATTCTATTCTATTCTATTCTATTCTATTCTATTCTATTCTATTCTATTCTATTCTATTCTATTCCTCTTTCTATTCATGTGTGTGTGTGTGTGTGTGTAAAGGGAAAAATCATGATTGTGGGGAGCTTGGCAACCAGTTCTAAGTGTAAATCAAGCAGATCACAATTATATGACCATGGGGGCACGATAATGGCCATAACTTTGGGGACCAGTCAAACCAGAGGTTCAGCACCATTGTAACTTCTAATGGTTGCTGAACAGAATGGTATATAGTTCAATTATAAAAGCTCTTCAAGGTCCAGGACACAGCTTTCTCCCAGTCTTATTAGAAATGTATGATCCTCCCAGAACCCCCAGTCTCTATGTATCCATCTCTTTTCTTAAAATACAAAAAAGCAACTTTATCAAATTTTGCTCAGTTATGTCTATGCTCATCAACAGTTTTCTCCAATTCTGGTTTAAGATGGTGCATTAAATTATAATGTGGCTTGTTACAGTCTATGAATTTTGGGAAGGCCCTTCCCCCCCACAACCCAGAAGAATAAAAATTTTGGGAAATATTAAAAAAGGCAGGATAGAATATTTCCCCTAAAGAAAAAATGGGGGGGGGGAGGAATCTTAAGGGAGGCAGAAACCAGCAGGAGTGTCCATGCCACCAATCAGAAACTGAGGAGGCCAGCTTTTAGAAATGCAGATTTGGTAATCCATTCAGAAAGACTGGGTCAAGAGTGAAACTCAGATAAGCAACAGACAAAAGCTTAACAAAATTAGCTCAGACAAGCACCTAGTATTTGTGTTTGCTCTTTTGCCTATAGAGCCAGCTATGACCCCTACATAACCACTACATGACCCCATAGGAATCTTGACAACAATCAATAGAATATTAAATGACAAGTTCTTGCACAGGAACAGGAAGCTCAAATAAAAAGCCCAAAAGAATTCACCTTTTCTCAACTCCATTTTGTCAGCTACTCAGAATCAAATATTGTTGGTGGTTCTGCTTCATCATTTCTTTCCAATCAGCCTCCATGTTTCCAGTGTCTTTCTCCCAGCTTGGAATTGAACCAGACGGATTTTTCTTCCAACAGTACAATAGCAATGTGTTGTGTAAACCCAATCATAGTGACAACATACTGTACTGAATGTTAGTTTTTAAATCAGTCCTTGTAACATTTAACAAACCATGATTAACACATGTAATGAAGCCAGGCATAGCCTGACTCATACTGTTCAGATTATCTTTCATCTGAATCTCAAAATATCCAAACTATTCTGGATATCAGTTCTGCCAAATGGTAGATCACTTGAATGTCTCTGGAATAGTGATTTGTTCTGGTCTGATACAAAAATTTTGTGCTATTTCAGGCCCATTCTTAAAAGTAACCTAACAAACCTAATATATATAGCATGCTTCAAAGTAGCATCGCTGAAATGCAAAAAATAAATGGGATGTTTGTGATTGTAACCAGAGGAACTGCCAAGAGAAATGGACAGTAAGAAGGGATCAATGCATCCTCTCCTCTGCTAAAATTTTCTGATAGATTATTCTTAAATATCTGGATACATTTAAGTATGCAGTAATCCACTGAACAATTAGTTTTCTCCATCGACCTCCGTCGGACTTACTTGGCAACAAAGATGCTTGGGAGTATATTGGTAAAAATAAGGCAATGGCTTACCATGTTCAGGCGTGCCTATTCCTTTTTGCCACGTCCTGTTTTATATCCCATGTAAAACTCCGGGACAGGGCTTTAATCTCCTTCCTTTTCGCTTGCATTCATCACCACTCCACTCAATCTCTTTTCCAATAGCAATTTGGTCGCTTAGAACACCAGACATTCAAGTAGTTGGTGCTTCTACATTTATTTTTGAAGTAACTGCAACCACACGCACCCTCGCCAATATAACGTCCCGCTAGAGAACTCGAATAGTTTACTCTTTCTGTCACTCATCCACCCATCCAAAAAGAGGCCAAATTTCCCCTCCCCTCCAGATATCTGCGGACCAGTTGCTAAACGGTTTAGGACGGCACACCGCGGCCGCAGTGAGAAACGTTTCCTTCTCCTGGACTGATCTTAGACGCGCGTTAATGACAGCCAGAAACAGGTCTGGCGAAATCGGGCTAAAGCAGTCTGCCCAACTTATTTCTCAAGTCTTCCAGGTTTGCAGATCCTACAGGCTTATGGGGAGGGGTAAGGGGGAAGTTTGTTCATTGTCGGTGTCCTTTTCACAATAAAAGCTCCACCCTCTCTGGCATGGGCAAAAGAGGAGGGACTTGCAATATGACTCTCCGCCCTGCCACCTTTTGGATCCCCCCTGAACACTCCGATTATGCATGTACAAAGTCACATAGCCACTGCAACAAGATGAATGAAAATCTTTTAAATCAGGTCTTTAATTTACGAATTGCAATAAAAGGATCCATTCATTCTGGGTCTCTTGCAGGCACAGGTAGTTCTCTAGTCAAAATTTTTGGGCCGTTGAAATGGTTAGGTTCTTAGCTCAGAATAACAGAATTGCAGACTTGAAAAGGATATTGGAGTATGTCTCCTAGTCCAACCCCCTGCTTGAACAGGAAACCCTATACCATTTCAGAAAAGTCTCTTCTTAAAAACCTCTGGGGTTGGAATACCCACAGGTTCTGGAGGCAAATTGTCCCACTGTTCAGTTTGGAGAAAACAGATCCAGCCTTGTGTATTGTATTTCTGTTCTGAACTAGAAATAATGTAATTCACATTTCTGTGGTGTCATACCTCCCATTAATGGGAGAGACATTAATTCAACTTTTGACTCTTTTTTTCTGACTAATTTTAAATCACCAAAAACTGTTGAGAGTCAGGCATTGGAAATCAAATCTCCTTGTCCACATGTCCTCTGTCCAGCAGATATAGACTTATAATCAATATTGCTAGCTTTTTGAATATCTAACAAAGTATTCCTGAGCAGCTACCACCACCACCACCACCCATCACCACCCCCGCTTAAAAGCACCTTCTGTGATCTCAAGTATTCTCTTGCTGTCTGAAATTGGCAACACCTTACAATAATCAATAATTAAGCTAACTGGCTCTAGTACATCTCTCTGAGTGAAAAACCAGATCCAGACTACTAAAAAGTAATTTTATATACATTTAGGGCTAAGTATGATTCATTCTCTCTCCCTCTCCTCCCCTTCCCCCCCCCCCTTTTTTTGCAATTTTTCACTGTAATTTGGATTGCAGATGCCAAGAAAGTTAAATAGTTAGTGTGCCCTTGTCTTCTTCCCAGCCTTTCTCCTTTTCAATTGTCTGTGTCCTCCTTTGCTTATACTGATATCTGGTAACTGCACAAATCAGGTAGTCTATAAATTACTTATTTCATTTAATTGTAAAGAAATAAAAATTATGTTGCCATTCCCCAGATTGAGCCCTAGGTTGGGAAGACTGCATTCTGTTTAGGAAAACTTTGTGAACATTTTGTGACATTTTTGTATTACAATTATTGCAACTTGTCATAGAACTCATTCATCATCTGTCTATCAGAATATTACTCCAATTCTGTTCAAGTGGAGAATAGCTTCATAATAATACAGAATGTAAAATTTTCTGGACAAATGAGAGCCAATTTGATGTTGTGGTTAACGTCTGGCCTAGAAACCCCAGGAGATTGTGAGTTCTAATTCTCCCCTAGGCATGAGAACTAATGAGTGACTTTGGACTAGTAAAACTCTGTTTCAATCCAACCCACAATGTGTTATTGTGCAGAATATAAGAGGCAGGATAATTCAGTATGTTCACTGCCTTGAGTAATATATAAAAAGGCAGGATAGAAATCTTACATAGAAAAAAAAGGCCAGATATTATTTGATGAATGGTTGTTGTTGTCTTATACAATATCAACTGTACATGTTGTCCTATAATCAATCCAGATTGAACAAGGAAAAAAATAAAAATAGATTTATACAAAAGCCTGAAGAATACAAGTTTGGCTTGGGTTATCAGTAGATGAGCATAATTCTTCATGAATTGCCCATGAGGACATAATGAAAGCTACAGCCTAGACAGCATGGGATAGACTGAAGCATATATAATTAAATATAATTAAATCTCTATTCTGTGCCAAAGCAAAATTCATGTTCAAAGAGGTAATGGGGACGTTTAAAATTGTAAAGAGCATGGGCCATATTTGAGTAATACTACCTGCCAAAGATGAATAGGAATTTGAATCATCACCAGAATGTTATATTTCATGTGGAGATGCCAGGAAGGGCATTCCTATCCCATTATGAAATGTCCTTTCTTGTTAGCTACCCCTAATATTGACTTCATTTCAATACAGATACCATAATAACAAGCCATTGAAGCCAGAACTTGTATAAGCAGTAGATACGATGCCAAATAATACTTTGAATGTTTGCACTACTCATAGATTTTGATTTTACAAAACAAATTTTGATATAGGTTTTTATAAAGACATAAGATCGTTTTAAGAGAAGTTACACAAGTTAAGATATATCAAGATTTGATAAGCTCTATTTGAAATTTACCGTTATCTTTCAATATATGATTTGTTATTAGACTTTGATAGATAATAACTCTACATTCTATGGCATTTATATATTCTTGGATATCAGATGCACTAGATGTAGTCAGTTTATGTCTAATAAATTCACCTAAGAAAGAATTTTTTTAATATCTGGAGAACAACTAGACATAGTAGACCACTACATATACTTTGGCCAATGTATCTCAATGGTAGGTGATGCAATAAAGGAGATTGAATGGCATGTTAAATGTGATTGGCAGACATTTGGCAAACTAAGCATAATTTTCAAGAAGAACCTCCCATTATGCCTGAAGAGAAAAGTTTTCAATTAAGATGTGTTACCAGCTCTAACATATGCCATTGAAACATGGACAGTAATCTCATAATCAATAAAAGCTATGAATAACACAAAGAGCCATGGAAAGACATATGTTTAGCATTACAAGACAAGATAGAAAGACCTGCACATGGATTAGAGAACAAAGGAAAGTATATGTTATCATCAAGAGAGTAAAAGAATTGAAATGAAAAAGGGGTGATCACATAGCAAGAAGAACTGATGGCAGGTGGACCAAGGCAGTCATAGAATGGATCAGGGATGAAATGCTCCTGGTTCGGATTGGCTCGGGTGAATAGGTAGTGGAAATTGAGGCTAGTTCGCCAAACTGGAAGCAATGGTTGGCTGGCCACACCCCCGAACCAATCCATGGCCTGCAGTCCTGCCATGCTTGCCTGCCTTCCATGCTGCCTTCCTGGTGTCCCGGTGGCCAGCTTGCGAAGGTAGGCAAGCAGAAGTCCATGTGGAAGACAGGCAAGCATGGCAGGGCTGCGGGGAAGGAGCTAGTACTTTACTTTCCCCCCCCCAACTCAAGCAGCAGCTTCCCTGCTCAGCAATGACAAGCTATGCATCCATAGCAATGGGGTTATTTTGTTCACTGCGATGGTGCTTCGGCAGGGCAGGTGGACATATTCATTATAGTTGTCACCTGCAGATGATTGCACTGCGCCTCCTTCTGCAGACAAACACACCCAGCTGTCTGTGCCCTTTCCTCAAATGGGGCGCTTGGAGAGAGAGTGAGCAAGAGAGCTCTGCAACCTCTGTGTGTGGGGGGGGAGGGGGGAGGGAGCGATCTGAAGCAGAGGCAGTCAAATTTCTGGTAGCGGCGGGGCAACTTCTGAGCAGCCAGCTCCATCTGACCTACTCTCTGAGTCTCGCCATTTTCCTAGCTCAAGTAGCGGCAGGCTCTGCAGGACAACAAGGCCTCTCATTTTTCCCACAGCACAGCGTATACTTGCTGCCTCTGCTTGTCTGCTTGCAAGTGATGATCTTCTCTGCTTCTGTCAGGATGCTGGTGCTGGCACCATGGATGCGTAGCTTGTTCGGGTTGAGCAAGGAAGCTACTGCTTGAGCTGTGGGGGCAGGAGAATGGTGAGACTCAGGGAGTAGGTGGAGCTGGCTGCTCAGAAGCTGCCCCCCCCCCTGCTGCCAGAAGTTTGGGTGCCTCAGCTCAGATTGCTCCCTCTCACCCTCTCTCTCTCTTTCGCTCTCTCTCTCACACACACACACACGGGTTGGAAAACTGTCTTGCTCGCTTGCTCTCCAAGTGCCCCATGCACAGCAGAGTGACGTGAATGATGTTAAACAGGCCACACCCACCCAGTCATATGACCACAACGCCACACCAAGCCACACCCACAGAACCGGTAGTAAAAAAAATTTAGATCATCTTGAGGAAGGACAGTATGTATTCATGTTTTGTTATTTTGCACTTGGAATAAAGAGGTTTCTTTCTATTCTTTTACTTTAGTGCTTTGGCTCTTTATCCAGTGATTTCATTTAAAAATGAAAGTTTGGTTTTTGGTGAGCACTTTTGTGGTATTTTTTTTAAAGCACAGCACAAAAAAAAATGAAAAGCCTGGTCTGAGTTTCATGATACAGGAGGTGCAAGAAACATTCAAAGTAATTATGCATTTTTAACACAAATAATTTTCAGCATTAATAGTGGAATGTGTGGGAGTAGGAACACAGACAAGAAGCCAAACTTCCAGCAGCAATGTTTATTGCAAATAATGTCTCAGTAAAACGAACATGCAATTTCCGGCTGATAGCCCCTTTTAAAAGAAAACTATCAGCCTTTAACCAATAACATTAAAATATGTCCCGCACCTGCATGGCAGAAAAAAAGTCTCTGCTCATGCCTGTGTGGACATAACATCCCTTCCCCCTTCCTCGAGGAAACTTCGTATACCACAAACATAATCATCCAGATACATTGGTCTATGGCAGTTTCACATCAACTTGCGGCTCTCCTGTATTTCTGTCAGGCACTCACACGTCAAATGCATTCTCGGCGATTCTTCAACTACATAAGATTGCTTACAAATACTCTCTGGGGACCCCCCCTGAACTTATCCCTCAGTTGGAGATGGGGATGGCTTAAACTCTACACTCCCTGTCTCTGTAGGCCATCCCCTCCACACCCAGTTTAACACTTGCATGATCATTCAATCTTTTTTCAACTGGGTTGCCACTTCCGCGGTTGTAACAAGAACGGACAGCATGCTGCTGGAGCTGATTAGGTAGCGGACATCGGCTTATGCTGTCCACTAGATTAGGTAGCGGACATCGACTTAGGCTGTCAGCCTGGCCCAGTTCTATGCTGGGTCGATGTATAAGTCGATAACTATATGCTGCTAAGAACTCTGTCCAACTTGTCATTCTTGGGGACAGGATCTGCGATGTTTGCCAGTCCCCCGTGATTAGTCCCAAAAGTGGTTTATGATTTGTCACTAAATCAAATCTCCTTCCATAAACATATTCATGAAATCTCTTAATTCCAGCCACCACAGCCAACGCCTCTTTATCAAGTTGGCTGTAGTTTATCTCGGCAGATGATAATGTCCAGAAAAGAACGCTATTGGGGCCTCACGATTGTCTGGAAGGCAATGACTCAAAACTCCCCCAACTCCAAATGGAGATGCATCACATGTCAGGACTAACAGCAGACGTTCATTAAACTGAATTAAGACGGTATCTGAGGAAATTAAATTTTTTACCCCCACAAATGCAGCTGCTTCTCTGTGTCCCCATACCCACAGCATCTTTTCCCCCAATAGTTGATGTAGTGGTTCAGTGACAGATGCCTTTTGTTGCAAAAACACACAATAAAAATTGAGGAGCCTTAAAAAGGCCTGGAGTTCCATCTTATTCCATGGTGTTGACATAGCCTGTATTGCTTCTACTTTCTCCTTGGTGGGGTGCAATCCAGATGCATCGACCAGGTATCCCAGGGACTCGACTTGATTTACTGCTACTTTACACTTTTCTTCCTTTACCTTTAGTCCAGTCTCTTGAAATCTTTGTAGTACTAGTTGTAGTCATTCAAATAATTAATTTTTATTGGTAGTGGAGATGAGACATCATCAAAATAGGGCACAATCCCAGGGATGCCATATAAAAAACATTCCATCAGGCTTTGAAACAACCCTGGGGCCATGCTCACCCCAAACTGTAGGCAGCAACAACGGAATGCCCCCTGATTCATTATGATTGTTTGGGTTTCAGCAGTGGCGTCATCTACAGGGAGCTGCTGATATGCTTGGGCAAGATCTAACTTTGTGAAGATCTTACCCCCCACCCCCAATGAATGTAACAAGTGCTGCACCACTGGTAATGGATAAGCATTATGTTGAAGAACCCTATTCAATGTACATTTATAATCCACACAAATTCTGACCAACCCGTCTGGTTTCACCGGCATCACAATAGGGGTCTCCCACTTGGCATGGTTCACCAGTTCCAGTACGCCTTGCTGAATCAATTTATCTAGTTGTTTATCAACTTTGAGCTTTAGTGCAAATGGCACTCTCCTCGGTTTCATTCTTATTGGTACCACCTTGGGGTCCAAACTGAAGGATATTGGGGTATCCCTATATTCTCCCAACTTTCCATCAAACACATCAGTGAACTCTTTACTCAACTCTCTGATGGTTTCTCCCTGGATTTTATGAACCCCGGTAATCTCTAACCCCAATGCTGCAAACCAATCCAGTCCCAGGAGGTTAGGCAGTGCACTTTCAACAATAACCAATTTAACTGGAACTAAATTCTACATGGAACTTTCTGCTACCCTTAATGGGGATGTTATTTCCTTGATAATCTCTCAAACGAATACGCATAAGCTTTTGCTCGGCTTCACGTTGCATCAATTTCTGTAGAGTCTGCCAGGATACAATTGTTGTTGCCAACCCTGTATCCACTTCCATCTGGCATGGAGATCCTACAATAAGACAGTAATGTAAATTTTACTATTTCCCAGAATCTCGGTTTGATTGCTCACCCTCTCTGAACGACAAGTGTCTGTGTTAATAGTAAAACACTCATCCTCTGGGGTTCTTAGCCTCGGTGGACCACGCTTCCCCCCCCATTTTGAATTGAAGTCTGTCCAGTTGCGGGGGGCAAGCAACACGGCATGGCAAACTTGTGCTAGGTGACCCTTCTTCCCACACCATCTACAATGTTGTTTTTATGGTGATACATACACAAACTTGTGCTAGGTGACCCTTCTTCCCACACCATCTACAGTGTTTTTATGGTGATACATAGCTCTTGGATGGTTTCCGCCGCACCCTATACATGAGGAGAACAACTTTTGATCCTCTGTCCATCTCCACTCCTTGCTAGCTGCTCTCAACCAATGGACATCATCTTCAGTGTCCTCCCATAAGTCCACCTCTCCCTCCCCCTTATAGCCACCAGGAGGCTGCTGGACTTCTGTATTTCTTCCATCGATCTATTCAATGATTCGGCGGCTTGTGTCTCCTCTACTGCTGTCTATAGCGTTGATGTTTGTTTCACCAATAATCGTCTCTGTAATCAAACATCCTGAACCCCACAGACCAATCTGTCTCAAAGGACTTCATCTAAATTGCTAAATTCACAATAAATAGCTGCTTTCCTGAGGGCTGCCATATAATAACTGATAGACTCACCCTCCTCCTGGTCCCTATGGTAAAAAGAATGTCTTCTAGCAATATAAGATGGCCGAGGAGCATAATGTTCCCTCAATTTGCTTAATAATATGTCCCAAGGACTGTCTGCAGGGGTTGGTGTGCAATGAGGACCCTCACCATCTCAAACATTTCTTTTCCACAAATGCTCAAAAAAAGTGCTCATTTACGATTGTCTGTGATATTTGTATAGTCATTAGCTTCCAATATACAGTCAAAAAGGATTAGATAAGAATCCCACATCAGTGTTTCAGGATCAAACGGAACAAACTGTGGTGAGTTAGCCATTCTCTTTCCAAAACAAACAGTCTCCACTCACACATGCCTCTTTTATCTCTATGTTGGCTCAGAGCCCAGCAATCCCACCTTCATCGCCAATGGAATGTGTAGGAGTAGGAACACAGACGAGAAGCCAAACTTCCAGTAGCAATGTTTATTGCAGATAATGACTCAGTAAAACGAACATGCAATTTCCGGCTGATAGCCCCTTTTAAAGGAAAACTATCAGCCTTTAACCAATTTCATTAAAATATGTCCCACACCTGTGTGGCAGAAGAAAAGTCTCTGCTGACACCTGCACAGACATAACAAATAGTGTGTTCTAAAAAATTATTACTATCACCAGAACTTTCATATATTCTATAAAGAATTAGAATACATGGATGATGGATATATGGCTACATATGCTGTATATGCTTTGCAGGGGTGTCCATGGACAGATTTTTTTTAAAAAAAATCAAGATTGCAGCCTCAATGATGAGATCAAAGCTCTGCCCTTTTTATATTTGAGTACTGTTGCGTGTATGTTGAAATAGAATGTTGGAAGTAAAATCTGGTCCAGTTCTTATTCCAAGCTGGGGAAAAATGCAGGATAAATAATTGGTGGCAGAGTGCACTTTGAAAGGAGGTCTCGGTTTATTTGGTAGCCAGAAACAACAGTAACAGCAGTATGCTTTTGGGGTAGCTGACAAATTGGGGATGAGAGTAGATGAGCTTTTATATAATTTTGTGATTGAGATGTCTGCTCCTGTGCAAGAATATGTCCTTTAATATTTTAATGGCTGTTGCCAGATGTAGGGGTCATGACTGGCTCTAAAGGCAAAAGGCAAATCCTGGGTGTTTTGTTTGTCTGAGTTAATCTTTTGGTTCCTTGCCTATTGTGCTGCTTATTAGGAGTTGCTAGCTGCCCTTTGTTTATAAATAGAGTGGCCCAAATTTATGAATGGATACAGAATATCCATTCATAAAACCTACTCTCTTCAGGCTTCTCCTTGAGGTTGTGTTCCTATAGCAGAAAGTCTGGGGCTGCTTTCTACTTTGTTAAGGTGATTTTTCTCCTCTTCTCCTTCAGAGGAAATATTCTATTCTGCCTCTTTTAATATTCTGGGGAATATTTTATTCTGGGGAGGGGGGGCTTTCCACAATTAATACTTTAGAAGTACACTTTAGAACTGCCAGATGGAGATAATCACAATTTGCACTAATTTCATACATTATATATTTTGAATTCACTCACAATTTTCCTATGATATGTTGCTATTCATAGCAATCTCTTGAAGCTATCCTAGTTCCAGGTTTTTCAAACTGACAATCACTGGAATCTCCTATAGTCATGTCAATATGCAAAGTGGGAATAGAATCAGCTGAAACTGTTTGGCAGTTATTGCACTAAACAACTTCCTTTTGTCTCGCACAAATCTCAGTTGTTTCTCCTAGTCCATTCACAATGGACACACAGATATATGGAAATTGGAGGACAATTATAACAACATGTCAGAGTTTGTTGAAAAAATCATATCCAGAAAGCACACACAGGCAGACTGATGCAGCAGGATTCGTTATATACATAATAAAACATGAAGTAAATTTACAATACCAATAGCAGATTCTTCCAAAGTAGCAGTTACAAGCAAAACACATGCAGAGTACAGCAGACAGACAAGTTTGCAGCTGCAGAGATCTCAGAGCTGAATACAGAGCTGAGCCATGCCCAGCCTCCAAAACTTCAGTTTCAATTCAGCAGAGCAGACCTCATTGTCTGACCTAGTTGCTATGCCTATTCATTGGCTGATCTATTCCAGTCTGTGAATATTCATACTCTGACACAACAACAGCAACAACAATACATTTTTCTTCCTCTATGTTTGTTACAATACAGCAGATTTCCTGACATCTCTTAGATCATTTTTGACATAAAGCTGTCCTCTACTGCTCCTGGAGATCTCTGTTCAAACACATTACATCAGAGTTTTGTTATTTGCTTGTAAATGTTTAATTACCTAACTTTGTAATTGATGATATCTAGTCAACTCATGAGGGTATCAATGCACTATTGATATTACTTGGTTGGGTAATTAAATGTCTGCAAGCAAACAAACACCAGTGACTCCACAGCCCAACCCAAGCTACATTACATTCTTCTGTGTTAGATCCAATAATCCCCAGCTGTCACGGCAAAAATCTATGTTAGCCAAAAATTAGAGAGGTTGCCTTCTGCTCTTCACTCCCCTATAGCATTTGCTTTTGAATTACTGTATTTTCCTGCGTATAAGACTACTTTCTAATACACAAAAATCTTCTCAAAAGTCGGGGGGTCGTCTTATACGCCAGGTCTCATTCTCCTGTAACCAGGCAGACCAGCCCGAAAGGCTCTGACGAGCCTTAAATGGCTCTGAGGAGGGTCGTCTTGTCCGCCCAGTCATCTTGTACGCCGGAAAATACGGTACCTAATTTTTTTTTAAAAAGTTGCTGGGTTTAGAGGTGTAGCTAGTTCATTACATGAAATTTGCCTTCATTCATCATGTTCTCTTCATATGTAACAGGGACTACATGTTGGAAGCTGAAAGCTTGAATCAGCTTAATTGCTAGACTAATAAAGTTAGATTTGAATTGTTTAATCAGTGAGGGTCCGTTTGGCTGGTTGGCAGCACTTTTATTCATTTTTTTTAAAAATAATGCTGATGTGCTATACTCATACAGAATGATAAATATTAAGCATGAATATTGTGGACTCATAGCCCTCCTGGGGGCTTTTCAATGCATGATTTATTTTAAAAAAGACAGAATGGATGCAGTAGTAGAGTTGTGGCCAAAATAAGCATGGGAGGGAGGAAGGGGATGAAAAACAATGCCAAAATTCTCTAGGAGGAAATGCAGATGTGTGGCAAATACATTAACAGAAGCAGGACAATAAAGAACAAAGGAACAAAGCACTGGTTTAAATTCAATGAATTCAATGAGACTGCTTTCTACTGCAAGTTTAACAAGGGTTTGCTAACCTAAAAGTACAGGAGAAAAGAAGCATTCACAAAAAAGAGAAACGGGGTAGTTTTAGTTTTAGATTTAGATTTATTAAATTTTTATACTGCCCTTCTCCCGAAGGACTCAGGGTGGTATACAGCCAAAATAAAAACCAACAATATAAAAGTTAAAAACAATTTAAAATTATTAAATAGTTTGGCCAATCATCTAAAATAAAATAACTCATTCTAATAAAATTTTAGGCCAGCCCTGCTTGATGAAATAATAGCATTTTAAGGGCATGGCGAAAGGTAACGAGGTCAGAAATCCGACGAATTTCTGGGGGCAGTTCGTTCCAGCGGGCAGGTGCCCCCACAGAGAAGGCTCTCCCCCTAGGGGTCACCAGTCGACATTGTCTAACCGACGGCACCCTGAGGCAACCCTCTCTGTGGGAGCGTACTGGTTGGTAGTATTGGAGACCACCTTCTGCCTCCTATTGGAGGCAGAAGGTGGTCTCATAAATAACCAGGTCCTATGCCATGGAGCGCTTTAAAGGTGGCAACCAACATCTTGAATCGCACCCAGAAGACCACTGGGAGCTAGTGCAGCTCGCTCAGGAACAGTGTTACATGGGAGCATCGAGTCGCCCCCATAATCACCCGTGCGGCCGCATTCTGGACCAGCTGGAGCCTCTGGGTGGGATTCAAGGGGAGCCCCATGTAGAGACTGTTACAGTCGTCCAGACAGAAAGTGATGAGGGCGTGAGTGACTGTACGCAAGGGGTCCCAGTCCAGAAAGGGACGCAACTGGTGGATCAGGTGAACCTAATAAAAAGCCCCCTTGGCCACAGCCATCAGTTGGTCTTCTAAGGACAGCTGTAAATCCAGGAGGACACCTAAGTTGTGAACCCTCTCTGAGGGGGCCAAGGTCTCACCCCCTATAGTCAGTGATGGAGCCAACTGACTATGATGGGACACCGGAAACCACAGCCACTCAGTCTTGGAGGGGTTGAGCCTGAGCTTGTTTCTCCCCATCCAGATCCATATGGCCTCCAGGCACCAAGTCATCTTTTCAAGGAGATCATTGAGGTGGCCCGGGGTGGAAATGTACAGCTGAGTGTCATCAGCGTACTGATGGAAATCCATCCCGAAGCCATGGATGATCTCACCCAGCGGCTTCACATAAAGGTTGAACAGGAGGGGCGAGAGGACCGACCCCTGCGGCACCCCACAAACTAGGCGCCTTGGGGTTGACTTCTGTCCCCCTGTCAACACAGGAAGGAGAACCACCATAACAGGGTGGCCCCCACCAATAACTCCTCCAACCAACACAGCATGATACCATGGTTGATGGTATCAAAAGCCGCTGAGAGATCTAATAGGACCAGGACAGAGGAACAATCCCTGTCCCGAGTCCTCCAGAGATCATCAACCAATGTGACCAATGCCGTTTCTGTGCTATACCCAGGCCTGAAGCCTGACTGGAACAGATCTAGATAGTCTACTTCATCCAGGTGCTGGGGAAGCTGTCGCGCCACCACACTCTCAACAACCTTCGCCACAAAGCAAAGGTTGGAGACTGGATGGTAGTTTGATAAAACAGCCGGGTCCAGAGAAGGCTTCTTGAGGAGTAGCCTCACCATCGCCTCTTTCAAGGTGGCAGGAAAGAAACCCTCACTAAGATAAGCATTCTCAATCCTCTGGAGCCAGCCTCATGTAACCTCCCAAGAAGCCAACACCAACCAGGAGGGACGCGGGTCCAATAAACATATGGCCGCATTCAACCTACCCAGAACCCTGTCCACATCCTCGGGAGCAACAAGGTCAAACTTCTCCCAGCTAACATTCTCAAGACCCACCTCCGTCACCCCATCTGGAACTACCTAGTTGGAGTCCAAGCCCTCCTGAATCTGAGTGATTTTGTCATGCAAATATTGCACAAAGTCCTCAGACCTGCCCTGCAAGGGGTCTTCCCGCACTCCCAGATGAAGGGGGGAGTGGTTCACCCTAAACAGGGCAGCTGGGCAGTTCTCTGCAAATGCAATAAGAGCGGAAAAATAATTACATTTTGCCGCTTTTATCGCCACTAGGTAGGTCTTAATATAAAACCTTACCAATGTTCGATCAGATTTGGAATGGCTGGCCCTCCAACACCTCTCCAGAAGTCTTTTCCAGTGCTTCATCTCTCTCAGCTCCTCTGAAAACCAAGGAGTCAATTGAGAATGGCACCGGGTTAGAGGCCGCAAAGGCACGACGCGATCCAAAACCCCAGTGGCCACCCTCTCCCAGGCCGCCACTAGTTCTTCAGTTGAGTCATGAGCCAGAGCCTCAGGGAATGGCCCAAGCTCCATCAGGAACCTATCCAGGTCCATCAGGCACCTGGACGGAACCATCTAACTGGTTCTGTCTCCCTGCGGCGAGCTTCAAGGTCGGAAAGTCCAGTTTGAGGAGTGAATGATCAGACCATGACAAGGGCTCTGTGACTAAGTCCCCTATTTCTAGATCATTTTGCCACTGACCAGAGACAAAAATCAGATCCAGAGTGTGTCCCCCCCCCATGTGTGTGGGGCTGTGAACTAACTGGGTCAGGTCCAAGGCCGTTATGGAAGCTATAAACTCCCTAGCCACCATTGATGTTTCACTGACCGATGGCGGTTGAAATCCCCCATAACCATAAGTCTGGGGGTATCAACCACACTCCCAGCTATCACGTCAGGCAGCTCGGGTAGGGCTGCCATTGCGTAGCAGGGAGACAGGTATGCAATCAGCAGGCCCACCTGCACCCCCTGACCCCACTTCACAAGGAGGGACTCCTTGTGAAGAACAGTGGCCTCCCTCGGACATAGGCTTTTGTTAATAATAATATGCTTGCCTTCCTAAGAAATTTGTTGAGCACATTCATTTTACTATTCCCGATTGCAAACCCACAACATTTAAATGACACCTCTTCTATTTTCCTCCAAGTTGTATCTTAATATCTGTCCCTTTGATGAAGTCATTATTTGACAAATCTTAGCCTAATTCTCAACAAAATATTTAAGTACTTACAATTACAGAAGATAAGCAATGGGCGAATTCCTGGTGATAATGCAACTTCTAGCCAAACTTAATACAGGATGTTAGAAGGAAAAGATCAGGGCTCTGTTTCCAGCCAGGAGATTACTTGGCAAAGAAGGGGGGAGGGGGGACATGACACTGTTACTTTAAATTGAAAAGTTAAAAAACACCTGCTCAGAAGGAGGTTTTTAATTGCAGAAGCAAAGTGACATTCAGCAGTTCATTTCTGGGTCAGCTGAGCAACAAACTGGATAAGAGGAAGGATTCTTATATGGTTCTAGGTTTTTGAAGTTTTGGGATTTATCCAATATGAGCTTTGTGTTTCTAAAAGGGTTTTGGCAATTCCCATTGTGGCTAAATGACTTTCGTCCTGTGTTGGGTCTTGAGTGTGGGGACTGCTTATTCTGATTCTATTACTCTGTTTCATTAGCTGTCAAATCTTGCCACAAGGAGATTTTGAAATATCCTGTCTTGAATAGGTTTTCTGCCAATCTGTTTGCCTATTTGTGAATGGAGCCAAACGCCCGGCTTCCACTTTCTATAGGCTCATTATCTCTAAGCACTGGTAGCTGTTTTCTTGTTACATAGTTTCCTTTAGGCAACTGGCTGGAATATGGAATGAACCTCAGGCAGGTTTCTTTGTTAGCAGCTTGATTTTTGTCAGAATATTCATGACTGGGAAGACATTGCAACAAGGTCGGCCAATGGTTGATAGACAGTGGGGCTAGTCAAACAATTGTTAATAATTCTATATATTTTTTTTACAGGATGGATGCAGCTGCTGGAGATGCAGTAGCTTGGCAAATGGCCAGAAGGCTAAAATCATTTGAAGAGGCAGTGTGCAAATTCCATATCTGGAAAAGACATTTAATGATATATTATGTATGCCTGAATTGGAGCATAATTTGCTGAGTGTCTCTAGTTTAGACAGGCATGCTTTTGAGACCACATTTGCAATTTTGAGATGTCTCAAAAAATGAAATGGAAATGTATGTGCACAGGGCATAAAAGAGAATAATCTTTATGTGTTGTAGCAACAAAAGATTCAATGTGCACAAACATTTGGAAATGAGACACCACATGATTCATGTGTTCACCTCTTGCACAGAAAGCTTGGCCATGTTAACTGCAGAGTTTTACAAAGGATGAACCAGTTTGCAGAAGGATTAAATGTGATATGGAAGTGGACATGGGGTCAAATCTGACCATTGTGTCCTGGAAGACCATCAAAAAAGCAATTCCAAGACTGAAGCTGCAGAAAATGAACTTAAAAGACTATCAAGGAAACCGGGTCCCCAGGGGATGGGTTTTTTAAAGTCTCTTGAAGACCCGTCGATATCTCTGCAGTCTGGGTGCCCTAAGTGACCTAGGTCATCCTGAAGGGATGACAAACAAGAGGAGCATGGACTGGTCAGCATAGGGGATCACAAAATTCCTGGCTGAACCAGAAGAAGCTCATCTTTCACTGCTGTGAAAATGATCATAAAAGTCACTAAGAAGCTGGGGGGGGGGGTTGCAATGAAAGAGGAAGAGGAAAACAGCATGAGACATCAAGGTGAGAGAGACTCTGATTTTATAAAAGACTTTTCCCTTTAAATCCAACTGGAAATTAAATAAAAATAGACTGGCTGAGAGTGAGGAGTGAGAGTGGGTATGTATTCGCTCCCACATCCGATAATCTGGCAGCAAGAAGAGACATTAAAAGCCTTTTTTTTCCCTTATATTTTTTCTTTGTGATTGAGAAAAGTAATTCCTTAAAAATAAGAAATTGGGACTAAATGAATTAATTATTGAATCCTATTCTATTGAAATGGTGGAATGGTGGTAACTGACAAAATGAAACTTTGAAGATCATTTTTAAAAAGCTTATTGTATTCTATTGAAAGCTAGTCTGCAGTGCCATCTAGTGGCAGAAGGGGAAAAGATTTGACTTGGAAGAATTTTGACTATAGTTGAGCTTGACATTTTGGTAGACTGATAAAGAAAACAGATGTGCAAGAGAGAATTGGATTTTGGACTTTCCTATGGCTTTTAATCTCTTAATATTATTACTCGCTGACTGGTGATTGTTTTGAAGTTCTGTGTTTTGATCTTTGCTGGTGGTTGAAAGGCACTCTTTTTTGGATTTTTTTTTTAATTTGGGACTTTTTTCCTATGCCTTTTTTTTTAAAAAAAGAACTAGATTGACAAAAAATTGAATTAAGACTAGAAGAGTCAGAAGAAAATTTCCTTTTTGGTTGTTTGGATTTGTATTTTTATCTTTTACTTTTGGCAATTGAATTTTCTCTCTCTTTTTTTCTGTTGAAGTATTTAGAAATTTGATTTTTGAGGGAGGTGGTTGATTGGAATTTTTGTATTTTAATTTTTGTATTTTTTATTATTTTTATTATTATTATTATTATTATTATTATTATTATTATTATTATTATTATTATTATTATTATTATTATTTTGCTAATCCAATCATTAGGGAGGATTAGGCATTTGGATTATAAATATGAAGAAATTTACATCACATCTACACCCAACAGCAAGTCCCTCATTGACAGAAACACAGAAAACTTCGGAGATCATGGAATTAAGAAATTTTATACAATCGCATCATGATAACTTAAAACAGGAAATAAAAGAAATGAAAGCCATGATTGGGAAAAATGAAGAGAGAATCCAGAAAGTAGAAGAAAAAGTGGAAATGACAGAAAAGAAAGTTGAGAAATTAGAAGAAAAATTAATACCAACCAAAAAGAAAATTATTATGTTGGAGATAGAGCATTCTGAGTTTTACTTAAGATTTCAAAATATAGAGGAAGAAAAAAGGAGAAAATTTACCTGAGATGATTGCTGAGATATTATCAGAAGTTTTGGAACAATCCAAGGAAAAGACCTTAAACGAGATTGATGAAGCCTTCAGAGTATACACAAATTATACAGTGAGGAACTAACTACCAACAGAAGTACATGTAAGATTTACAAAGAAGGCAGTGAAAACAGAGATATTACAAACAGCAAGAAATGCAGCACTGAAACACAAAGATAAAGAAAAGGGCCCTAAGAGAAGGAGCGAGATCTAAAGATCCAATGGAACAAAGAGAGACAAGGACGATGAAGTCAAAAACTAGTAACAAGTAAAACATGGAAGAAGAAATTAAAGCAATATTTCTAAATGTAAATGGACTGAAAGTGGTGATAAAAAGAAATAGAACTTTATCTAAATTAAATAGCTTGAAGATAGACATTATATGCCTACAAGAAGTACATATTAGAAAACAACATTTAAAATTATTACAATATCCAAAGTTAGGAGTTCTATTTACATCATTGATGCAACAAAGTGAAAGAGGAGTAGTGTTGTATACCAAAGAAAAATTAGAAGCTAAATTACCTTTTGAGGATGAAGACAGCAGGATTCTGATGGTGGAAATAAAAATGAACTTTAATCAAATACTTTTGATAGCAATATATGCACCATATTAAAAACAAGAAGAATTTAATTGGAGATTACATAGAAAAATTTTAGAATTGGACTATGAATATGTATGTATAATGGGTGATTTTAATGCTGTAACAAATGTGGATTTGGACTACAAAACAATGAAGACAAATAAAAAATCCAGAATATTGCCGAAATCTTTTTTTACAATGATAGAAGAGTTGAGTATTCAAGATATTTGGAGACAAAAACACTTGAAAGAAAACCAATATACCTTCTATTCAAATAGACATTTATTGTGGTCAAGGATAGACATGATATGGATGTCAACAGAACTTATAGATAATATACAAGAAGTAAATATTGGTCAAATATTTGGGCGGATGATAGCCCAATGACAATAATATGGAAAGGAAAAAGTAAAAGACAAGATGGACTTTGAATGCAACAATATTAAATGAAAAGGATTTTCAGCAGTTTATGGAAAAAGAATTAGAATTTTCTTTAAAATAAATAAGAAAGAAGATATATCACTTCAGAACATATGGGATACGATGAAAGCCTGTATTAGAGGTTGGTAATAACTTATTTCGGAAGAAAGAATAAAAAGAAAAGACAAAAACTGATAAGATTGGAAGAACTTAGAGAAAGAATTCCAAAAAGATATTCAAAATAAAAAAATTAAGAAGTTAATGGAACTAAAAAACATGAAATAAATTTTAAATAACAAGAATTATTAGCAAATAAATTAAGAGCATACAAATAGAATTTTTTTGAAAATACAAACAAACCAGGAAGGTGGTTAGCATATAATTTTAAAAAAGAGAAGGAGCAGAAAATAATAAAATATTTACAAGATGAAGAGGGGAAATTACACTATAGAAATGACGAAAAGAAGATAGTAATTCAAAAATACTATGAAAAACTCTATTTCCAATAAAAGATTTCAGAGAAAGAGATAATAAAATATTTAGAAAAATCAGATTTACCTAAAATACTAGAACAATATAAGGAAATGTTAGAAGAAAGAATAACAATGATGGAATTAACAGAAGTGATAAAAGGACAAAAAAAATGGGAAAGCACCAGGACCAGATGGGTTACCAGCTGAACTATATAAAACACTACAAGAAGTGATGAGTAATGTAATGTTGGAACTATGAGGCTTATGTAACACTTACACCTAAAGAGGATACAGAACTACAATTGGTAAAAAACTATAGACTGATTTTGTTGCTAAATGTGGATTATAAGATTTTTGCTTCAATAATGGCAAATAGATTAAAAAAACTGTTAAATGAATTTATTCATATGGACCAAAATGGATTTTTACCTAAAAGGCAAATCAGAGACAATATGAGGATAATTTTGAATACTTTGGAATATTATGAGACACATTCAGAAAAACAAATGGCGATGATGTTTCTAGATGCCCAAAAAGCTTTTGACAATGTGAACTGGCAATTTATGATAGAACAACTGCAGAGAATGGACTTTGGGGACAGATTTATAAACACTATAAAAATGATTGATGACACGGAAATCGCATCCCCGTCCTAGGGAGCAGATCCTTTCAAATAAAGTTTAAAAAGTTAATCGGACAGCTGCAGTTGACTGTCATGGACAACAACCTGCCAAGCCTGCTGGGGCTGGAGTAGTTTGAATTCCTGGGATTTGGAGTGACCGGCATCCACACAGTCCAAGAAGACAGCATCAAGGACCTAATGAAGGAATTTGCAGACGTCTTTGACGGAACTTTGGGCAAGTACATGGGGAAACCCATCTCTTTCAATCTTGATCCTCAATTTTTTTTAAAGTTTTTTATTTTTATTTCTCATAAACACATTTACATATACAGTCATTTCCATCATTTTTCATTTATCTTTTCGTTTAACTTTCATTTTTAATTTTTACTTTTTCAGGGCTGCTCTTTTACCCTTTACCTTTATTCCAACCTTTCTTCTTCTCCTCCCCTTCTCTTCCTTCCTGTTTCTCCTCCTACTTCCTCCATTCTTCCTCTCCTTCTCTTTCCTACTTCCCTTTCTCTTCCCTCATTCCTCTCTTCTTCCCCCCTTGTAACCTTCTCCTCTGCTCCTCTTTCCCCTCCCTTTTTTTCCTCCACTTCTCTCCTCTCTTTTCTCTTCCTCTCTCTCTACTCCTTCCCCTCTCTCCTGTTGTTTCCTTTTTCAATTCAATCTAAAGTGGTATTCAAGCAGCCCCGATTTTCTAATTATCTTTATTCTCATTTCAATTTCTTATTCAATTATTATTTTTATTTCATCATTTGCGTACATTTTTATAATATCTCACTTTTTTCCTTTTTACCCCTTCCCCTTTCTCTTTTTACTTGACATCATTTGATACTTGATATCTATTTTTCTAATTACCGTATTCTTCAGCGTATAAGACGCATCTTTTTACCCCCCCAAAAGGGAGTGAAAATTTAGGTGCATCTTATACACCAAATGTAGCCCTGCCCACTCACTGGCCCCCACCCTTTGCCCTCTGCCTCCCAGCAGTTACCTCCTTGCAAGCAAACAGCAAGAAAAAACAGCCATGTTCAGCTTCAGTATAAGCTAATTAGCACAAATTGATTAGCATGGCCTCCCGACTCTCAGCTGATTTGCCCTCAGCTGTTTTTGCTCAGGCTCTTTTGCAAGCTCTTGTTTTGCAAGCTCTTTGCTTGCTGCAAAGAGTGCTGGAGAAGTTTTTTTTCCCTAGCTGAAATGAAACTGAAAGTAAAGCAGGCTCTGCTGCAACGTGACAAAATGAGGCAAGGAGAGAGATTTCTTTTTTTTTTTTTTTTGCTCACCAAAAAAGGTAGATACAAACAATGGGAAATTTAGGGCAAAGAGGAGAATTCAAGATTTTAAAACACAAAAGAAAAAAAGCTCTATTTAACTAGGGAATTGTAATAATTGAGATGCTGTTGATTGTATATTGTGTTGAAAGCAGAAATGGTTAAGTTATAGTTTGGAGGAATATATGGGGGAAATTATTAGGTTTATTATTATTGGTAAATATAATTAATTGATTTGTAAGAAATTGGATTGCATGGAAATAATTGGAATATTCATGTTCATATTGATTAATATACAAAAAAGATAGTTATAACTAATTGATTTATATAAAAATGTTGAATTTGTATTAAACAATTGTAATATTAAATAATTAACCAGTGTGAGGATAGATATAAAAATAGATGACAATGGGAAGGAGTATAATATAGAATAGAAGGGAAAAATTGAATTTGATTAAGATTAGAGATGAGAATGAAGGGTAATATTGGGTTTTTTTTAAAAAAAATAAGGAATAAATATGGCAAAAAGGAAATATAGAAATTGTAAATTTAATTGAAATGACTAAACACTGTTTAAATTTGTGAACCGGCCAAATACTCTGTTCAAAGAAAATACATTGTATGTTTGTATGTGTGCTTGTCTAAAAAATAAAAAAAAACTTAAAAAAAACAACCCTAAAAGGTAGGTGCATCTTATACTCCAAAAAATATGGAATTTTCTCCCTTCTATTCTCTTATCTATTTTATCTCTATGTCCTTATTCATATTTCTTTTCTAACCAATCATAAAATTTATCACGTGTCTTGAAATACATCGACTCCTCTTTATCTTGTATTCTCAATGTTAATCTATTCATTTCTGCACATTCTAAAATTTTCTTTATAATTTCTTCTTCCAGTGGGATTTTATCTGCTTTCCAGTTTTGTGCAAATACAATCCTAGCCGCTGTTATTATATGAATAATCAAATATGTATCTTCTTTGCTATAATTCTCTGGTAAAATTCCCAATAAGAGTATCTCTGGTTTTAACTCTATATGTTGCTGCAACATTCCCTCTAACCATGTTTATATTTTCATCCAATATTATTTTGCTTCTTTACACAAGCACCACATTTGATAGTATGATCCCAGCAACTGGTGACGTTTCCAACATTTAGCTGATTTATCTTTAAACATCTTAGCTAATCTTTCTGGTGGCATATGCCATTTATAAAACATCTTTTACAAATTTTCTTTATAGGCTGTTGCCATTGTTAATTTATAGTTTCTTTCCCAAAGCTGTTGCCATTTCTCCAATTCCAAAATTCCATATCCAAAATTCTTTGCCCATGCTATCATTGTTTCTTTTACTTCTTCATCCTCTAGTCTAATACACAATAAATAATTATATAATTTCTTTATCATTTCTCATCTGTTCTTGTCAATATTTCATCCAGTTCTGATTTCCCCAAGTTAAAGCCATATTGTCTATGACCTGCTTCATATTTTGATTGTATTTGCAGTCTTGTATACTAATCTATCTCAATCCCTTGACTCTCTAGTTCTTGTTTTTGTTTCAGTTCTCCCCGATCTGTCAAAATGTCTTTATATCTAACATTATTCCCCATGTTCACGATATTTGGGTATGTCACCGCTTCTATTGTAGAAAGCCACATTGGAATATTCAAATAATGTTTTTCTTTCACTCTCTCCCACACTGATAACAAACCATTTCTTACATAATGTCTTTAGAAATATCCATGTATCCTTTGTTTCTGGTACCATAAAAAGGCATACCAACCCAGTTGTAAATCATGACCCTCCAATGTCAATAGTTTTCTATTCCTTAATAAAATCCATTCTTTAATCCCTGTTAATGCTGCCATTGCAAGCCACTGGGGTGTGGCTTGCAACTTGGTGGAATGACGCAAACTCTGGAGCTCTGGAGTGAGCGCCAATATCTCAGCTGTTTTGGGGGTCCATAGGGGACCATAGCTGATCCGTAGGATCAGTGAAGAAAGGGGGCACAGGCTGGTGTGGACAGGGAATCCCCAAATTCCCTGTAACGCCAGCAAAGAGCCTTCAACTCTACAGCTGGGAAGACAGCCATTGAGAGCTGTCACAAAGCTGGAGCAGTCAGGAGTGAAGAGAAAGAAAGAGGAAACAAGGCATTATATCTGGGTGAGAAAGTAATTACTGTCTTGGAAATAAAACTTTTATTTTTTAAGAGATAACCTGAACTGTAAAAAAATTAATTAGAACAAAAAGAAAGGGCAGGAGCGAAAGGGGAGGAAGTGGATATCTGGCTACCTCCCCATTTCTGGATTAGTAGGGATATAAGAGTTGGCCAAGTATAAAAATTAATTTTCTTAAAGAATATGAACTGATTGTGAAAATAAGGGAAAGCAGATGGGCAGAAGTGAATTTAGATTGAAATATGAATGAATTTTGGACTTTAAATTGGAAACTGGAAAGATCTAAGTGGGAAGGAACAGACTTTATATCAGTGAAAATAAGTTGTGAAGATATACAGTGCCATCTAGTGGTGAAAAAAATTCTTTTTTTCTTTCTTTTTTGGAAGTGTGGAATGAACAAAGAATGATAAACTGTTTTATGACTTAGTAGGAGTAAAAGAGGAGAAGGGGAAGAAGAAAAAAGAAAATAGTTCAAAGACTACTTTGCTGGATTTTTTTTTCTGTTTATACATTATCTGCTGGTATACTGTTTTTGCTGACTATTTGGAGTGAAAATTTTTGGATCTTTTCCTTTCCTCTATTTTTTTCTGTTCAAAACCTGAAATGTGGAAAAGCTAAAATTTGGATATTGTATTTTTCCCTTTTTTTGGGGGGGGGGGGATTTTATATTCTTTGACATTTAATATTTTGTATTTTTTCTATTCGCCTATAGTTTTTCTTAATTCTCTTATTTACAGTTTGGTTTTTTATATTTTTTGTCTGATCTTTGGACTTCTTGCTTTTGCTTTTATTTCTTGATTATTAAAATTTTTTTGGCAGTTGGTGTGATTTTTTTTTTCTTTTTCTTCCACTGCCTGGATTTTCTTTTTCTTTTCTTTTTTCTTCTTTTTTCTCACTTTAGTTTCCCTTTAGAGGGAACATTAGTGTTTGGTTTTGTTAATAGCATTTTTTAAATGTATGGATTAGGGTATCAAGAACCTGAAAATATGCGGTGACCAGGACAATAAACATGGATTATAAATATTGATTTACAATATTTGGATTATAAATTGGGCAATTTGAAAGTAAAGATTAAAATGAAGAAGCCACCACAACATTTATCATCACCATCAATAACAGCAGCACAACAAGCAGCAAAAACAAGACAACAAGACAAAACCAACATGGAATTAAAAAGCATGGCACAGGCAATGCATGATGATCTTAAGGAAATGAAAGAGATATGGGAAGAAATGAACAAAGATTGATAACAGTGGAAGAGAAAGCAGAAGCTACAGAGAAAAAGGTGGAGGAGATGGACTATAGATTCACAACTACAGATAAAAGCCAGGAAAAGACAATTATACAGCTCAAAATGGACAGGGCAGTTTTTTATCTAAGATTCCAAAATATAGAGGAAGAAAAAGGAGAGAATTTACTAAAAAAAATTTCTGGTATATTAGCAGAAGTTATGAAAGAAAGTCCAGAAAAGGTAATTAACGAGATAAATGAAATTTACAGCGTATATACAAGATATGCGATGAGGAATAATCTACCTAGAGAAATACATGTTAGATTTACCAAAAAAAATGCTGAGAACAGAGATTTTGCAATTTATGAGGAACACAACCATACAATATAAAGGTAGAGATATAGTGGCATTGAAACAAGTTCCAAGAAGAGTAAGAGATCTAAGAAAAGAATACCAATTTTTGATGAAACATTTGATTAAAAAAGGAGTGAGTTTTAGATGGTTGATACCAGAAGGCCCAGATTGGATACAGTAGAAAAGGCAGAGCTATTTTATCGGCAATATATAGAACAACAAGAAGAAGCGAAAGTGAGAGAAGAAGAAGGGGCAAGCTGCAGGTAGAGAAAAGAGAACAACTAATGGAGACAACCAAGGAACAAGAAGAAAGAGTATTGAGAGAGGGGGCAAGCGTGAAAGAGATAAAAGAACAAAGAGAAATAAGAGTGACTAGATCTACTAAAGAAATAAACAAGTAAAAAGAAGTAAAAGTAATATCAGTGAATATAAATGGACTAAATTCAGTAATAAAAAGAAGAAAAATATTTAACAAATTAGAAAAATTAAAATTAGAGATTACTGTATTTTTTGGAGTATAAGATGCACCTTTTTACTCCCAAAAAGGTGGTGAAAATCTGGGTATGTCTTATACTCTGAATGTAGCCCCACCCACCCGCCTGCTGGCCCCCACCCTTCAGATATTTTTGGGCAGTTCCAGGTGGTGGGGATCTGGATCAGGGCACAGCCTGAGGAATAAAACCTCTTCGGATGAACGGGATGGGGGGTGGAATCTGCTTAGCAGCTTCAGGGAGGGCAGCTCAGGGCAGACAATGGTCGTGATGACTTCATTCCCAGCAATGTGAGGAGCTGCTGCCACCTCCGCCTAAACCCTCTCCACACCCAGGAGCCAAGCCAAGCCGAATGGGAGCTCCTAAAGTGAAACATCCCTCCTTTCCAGCCACTGCTGCCCGTTGGCTGGATTCTCCAATCCAATTCTAAGAGCTGCATTTCAGGTGGCGGCCAGTTCCCCTGCAATGTGCAGTGGGGAACCGGGAACCATTTTGGATTCGGGTCAGTGGTGGGTTCTTCCCGGTTCAGCCCGGTTCTCCTGAGCTGGTAGTGGTGACGATATGATGTCACTAAACCGGTTCTGCCCCCATGCCCCCCCGTTTCCCCCCCACTTTTTACATTATTCTTACCTTTTATTTGGCCCCATCTCCAATCTATTGTTGTCTCATGGGTCCCAGCTGATGGCTAGAGGGAAAAAAATCTTTTAAACTCTTGCCGCAAGGCTTCAAAGGGCCGCTCTACAGCTGATCAGTATTAAAAGAAAACAAATGAGTAGACCAGTGCTTTCAAAAATATATGAGTAGATCAGTGCCTGTAAAAATACATGAGTAGATCAGTGCCTGTAAAAATAAATGGGTAGACCAGTGCCTGCAAAAAATAAATGGGTAGATCGGTACAGCTCTGCAAATAGTTAAAAGCCTGGTAGACCAGTACCTCTACTAAATCCTAAATACTTGTCACATGACTATCAAGCCATGCCCACAAAATAAGCCACACCCACAGAACTGGTAGTAAAAAAATTTAGAACCCGCCCCTGATTCGGGGAGGGGATCGCAGTGCTGCTGCCTGAAAATGCTTTCTTCCCATTGCACATTGCAGAGCTGCTTGCCCTCATTCTCCTTCTCAGCAGACTTATCTTCTCTTTCCTGGCATCAGGATTCCATCCATATTCCAAAGGAAAGTGTTTTCAGGCAGCAGACCCGCAATCCTCTTCCCGATTCCAAACATGGGGTGTGCAGAGGCAAAAAAAAAGTGCATTGCATTTCAGGTGGCAGCTCTGGCCAGGAGGAAAGAGAAGGTGAGTCTGCTGAAGAGGATGAGGGCATGCAGCTCTGCAATGTGCAATGGGAAGAAAGCATTTTCAGGCGGCAGTGCTGCGATCCCCTCCCTGAATCCAAAACGGTTCCTAGTTCCCCATTGCATTGACCACCGCCTAAAACATGGCTCTGAGAATTGGATTGGGGAATCCAGCCAATGGGCAGCAGTGGCTGGAAAGGAGGGACATTTCACTTTAGGGACTCCTGTTCAGCTTGACTCAGCTCCTGGGCATGGAGAGGGCTTAGGCAGCAGTGGCAGCAGCTCCTCACATTGCTGGGGAGTGAAGTCATCGTGACCATTGTCTGCCCTGAGCTGCCCGTTGTGTGGTCAGAGGGGTGACCAGCTGCGAATTGTGGGGCCCGCCTTGTTCCCCAAAGCTGCTGGGCAGATCCCCCCCGACCATCCTGAAGAGGTTTGTTCCTCAGGCTGTGCCCTGACCCTCCCCCCAGAGCACGCGAGGGGTCTCTTGGGGAAAAGCAAGTAGTCCCTGCAGATCGCAGGAGCACCCTGATAAGTTTTCTGGAAAAGAACTTATCAGTAATCAACAGTAATTAGCAGCTTCAGCTTTTTCCCAGCCGAGTCTCTGAGGCACCTCTCACTTGCAGGAGGAGGAGGAGGACAGTGTAAAGCAGTGCCACCTTAAATGCTGGTAGGCAGAGGTAGAATTCTTTTTTTCTTTTTTTCCTCCTCCAAAATTAAGGATCCTTTTTATACTGCAATGCATCTTATACTCCAAAAAATACGGTATATGTCTACAAGAAGTTCATATTAAGAAACAGCATAAATATCTATTGGAACAAAAGAAATTGAGAATACTATATACAACTCTTGCCAGTCAAAGTAAAAGAGGGGTAGCATTATATATTAAAAAAAACAATTCAATCCAAACAGATTTTTGAAGATGAGGAAGGAAGGACATTAATGATTGAAATAACTATGAATAATAAAAAAAACATTGTTAGTGGCAATATATGCTCCAAATGATAATCAAGAATATTATGGGAAATTACATAAAAAAATAATAGAATATGAATACGAAGAGATATGTATATTAGGGGATTTCAGTGCAATAATAGACAATGAGTTGGACTATACATCTACAAAATTAAATAAGAAGATAAGAAAAACATTGCCAAAAACCTTTTCCACAATGATAGATGAATTAAGTCTACAAGATGCTTGGAGGCAAAGCCATCCAAAAGAAAAGCAGTACGCATTTTACTCAAATAGACATCTGTTGTGGTCAAGAATAGACATGATGTGGATGTCAACAGAATTAATAACTGAAATACTAGAAATTGATATTGGAATAAATGTATGAGCAGACCACAATCCAATAATAATGATATGGAAAGAAAGAAAAAAGAAAAATGAGATGGACATTAAATCAAAAATTACTAAATGAAAAAAAATTCCAACAAGATATGGAAAAAGAATTGACTTTCTTTTTTAAAGAGAATAAGAAAGAAGATACATCTTTACAAAACATGTGGGATACCAGTAAAGCATACATTAGAGGATTGGCAATGATATATTTAGGAAAATAAAATAAACAAAACAGACAAATGCAAAAGAACTTAGAGGAAGAATATAAGAGATCAGAGATGGAACTACAAAAAAACCCCGCATGACAAAAAGATTAAAAACTTGTTGGATTTGAAAAAATATAAGATGAATTTAATGGAAAATGAAGAATTGGTGAATAAAATAAAAGCTACAAAGCAAAACTTTTTTGAAAATGCAAATAAACCAGGTTGATGGTTAGCATATAAAATGAAAAAAGAGAAAGAAAAGAAATTAATAAATCAATTAATAGACCAAGATGGAACGATATGTTATAGAAGTGAGGGAAAAAAGAGGATAATTGAAAAATACTACAATGGATTGTATCAACAAGAAATAATGGAAGAACATGAGAAAGAACAATATTTGAAGAAAATGGAACTGCCTAGAATCCCGGAAAAATTCAAAAAATTATTAGAAGAAAAAATATATATGATGGAATTAATGGAAGGAATTAAAAGACAGAAAAATGGGAAGACATCAGGCCCAGATGGATTACCAGCAGAGGTATATAAAACCCTATAAGATGTACTAAGCAATGTGATGCTGCAAGTATTCAATGAACTATTACTTAAAGCTAAAATTCCGGACTTTAATACCAAAAGAAGAGGCAGATCTGCAACAGATAAAGAATTATAAACTGATATCTTTATTAAATGCAGATTATAAGATTTTTGCATCAATCATGGCTGAAAGATTAAAAAAATCATTAAACAAGTTCATACATTTGGACCAAAATGACTTCTTACCAAAAAGACAAATTAGAGATAATATACGAACTATATTAAACACATTAGAATGTTATGAATTACATTCAGAGAAACGAATAGTGTTATTATTTTTAGATACACAAAAGGCCTTTGACAATGTGAATTGTTGAAAATGAGGGATTTTGGAGACAGATTTATAAATGTGATCCAAACTATATATAGAGACCAAGTGGCAAAAATGATAATAAATGGTGAAATGAGAGAGAAAATAGATACTAGACAGGAACAAAACAAAGATGCCTTCTATCTCCATTATTATTTATATTGACATTAGAGATTTTAAAAGTGAGACAGGAAAAGGAAATAAAAGGAATGAGAATCAAAAAAGAAGAATATAAACTACAAGGATTTGTGGATGATTTGGTGTTTATCATAGAAGACCCAATAGAGACAGCACCAAAACTATTAGAGCAAATAGAAGAATATGGGAAAGTAAAAGATCTGAAAATTAATAAAGATAAGACAAAAATACTAGTTAAAAATATGAGAGAAAAGCAAAAGAAGGAGATGATGGAGAAACTAAAACTTATCCAAATTGTGAAGAAAGTGAAATATTTGGGGATCTATCTGACATCAAGATGTGCAACACTCAAGGAAGACAATTATCATAAACTGAAAAAACAAATTGAAATAAACCTGGAGAAATGGAGAAACTTGCAATTATCACTAATGGGAATAATAGCATTAATAAAAATGAATGCATTGCCAAAAATATTATTTTTATTTCAAACTATACCAATAAAACTGGAGAAAAAATATTTTGAAGAGCTGAAGAAAATAATGTGGAAATATGTGTGGCAAGGAAAGAGAGCAAGGATCAAGATAAAAATGCTACAAGATGCAAGAATTAGAGGTGGGTTTGTCCTTCCAAATTGGGAATTGTATTATCTTTCAATCTAGATCCTAATGTAGCCCCTATCAGAATGAAGCCAAGGAGGATCCCATTTGCTCTCTGGTTCAAAGTAGACCACCAGTTTGACAAACTAATTGCTCAGGGGATTCAGGAGCCAATTGATCATGCTAAATGGGAGACCCCAATAGTCACCCCAATTAAGCCAGATGGGTCCATTCGCATCTGCACAGACTATAAATGTACCCTGAATAAGGCATTGCAACAAAGTGCTCACCCAGTTCCAGTTGTTTAGCATCTACTGCACTTACTAGGACAAGGCAAAATGTTAGCAAAACTTGACTTGGCACAAACCTATCAGCAACTGCTGGTGGATGAAGCCACTGCGGAAGCACAGACTATTGTTACACACCATAAAGAAGAGAAATTTATTGCCTAAGACATTCTTCAATTTGACAGAAGAATTAAATTTGATAGATATTTGGAGATTTCAAAACCCAAGGGAGCAGAAATTTACTTATTACTCTAGCCCACACAAATCCTGGTCAAGAATTGATATGATATGGATTTCCAAGATCTTAGTCCAGGAAATTGGAGCGGTAGAGATTGGAATAAATGAATGGGCAGACCATAATCCCATATTAATAGAATGGAAAGGGCAGATACCAAAAAAAGGAAGATGGATGATGAACATAAGAACAATTAAAGAGGAGGACTATATTAAAACACTAGAAAAAGAACTTAAAGGCTTTTTTAAAGATAACACTAAGGAGCAAACATCCCTACAGATCCTATGGGATACTACAAAGGCCTATATTAGAGGCATAACCATTGCCTATAATAGTAAAAGGAAAAAAGAAAGGGAAAGGGAGAATAATAAGATACAAGAAGAAATCAGAACCTGGGAAGAAAAACTAGGAGATCATCCAGGAGATGAAAAAATAAAAATTAATTGGATAACAGCTAAACACAAATTGAACCTGTTAGAACAGGAAAAAACTATTAACTCTTTGAAATATATAAAACAAAAATATTTCGAGCATGTGAATGAACCAGGGAGATGGATGACTTACAAATTAAGAAAAGAAAAAGAGAAAAGGATTATACACCAACTACAAGATAAACAGGGCAACTTACAGAAAAATATCGAACAGAAAAAGGAGATAGTAATCCAATATTTTCAGGAACTATACAGTCAAGAGGAGGTATCAGATGGGAAAATAAAACAGTACTTGGAGGAGGAAGGGATCCCAGTAATTACGGAAGAGGATAGAGAGATGTTAAACAGAGAGATAACTAAAGAAGAACTACAGGAACTACAGAAGAACAATAAGACACCAGGAACAGACGGGATCCCAGTAGAATTATATAAAAGTTTAGATGAGACCTTGAATTCAATTCTCCTGGAAGTATATAACAAAGCCTTGAAAAATGCAAAAATACCAGAGACTTGGAGAGAAGCTTATATCTCATTGATCCCCAAGGAAGAGACAGATACTACCCATATAAAAAATTATAGACTGATCTCGCTGTTGAATTCGGATCATAAAATTTTTATGAGTCTATTGGCCAATAGGATAAAGATAATCTTAAATTGAAAGATACATGTAGATCAGAATGGATTTTTTCCAGGTCGGCAAATAAAAGATAATTTGAGGACAGTTATAAATATAATTGAATACCATGATAAACACCCAGAAAAACAGGCAGCGTTGATTTTCCTAGATGCACAGAAGGCATTCGACCGAGTTAATTGGAAATTTATGACCCAACAAATTAAAAATATGAAATTTGGAAAGAACTTCGAAGAATTAATTTCGTCAATATATACTAACCAAAAGGTGAGAATATTAATTAATGGAGAAGCAACCAATGAGGTAAATATTACTATTACTAGTTTTTTATTATAATATTATTAGTTTTAGGAAAACCTTATTACTTATAGGTTTATCTGTTATATTATTTTTGTTATATGTACTTTTTCTTTTTTAATTTGTAGCGGAAGCCAAGGGGGGATGGGGGGATATGGGATTGGGGGTTGGGGGGAGTTGAGGGGGAAGGGGGGTTGGGGGGAAGTGGGGGGGGGAGAAATGATAAAATTTGTATTGTAAAACTTTTTCAATAAAAAAAAAACAGACAGAGGAATTAGAGAAACAATCCGGACTAAAAGTAGTTAAGAAAATAAAATATTTAGGAATAAATTTGACAAATAAAAATATAGATATAAAGAAAAACAATTATGATAAATTGGTTTACCAAATTAAAAATGATTTAGAAAGGTGGGGAGGTCTAAATATTTCATTTTTGGGAAGAATAGCGGCACTAAAGATGAACATCCTGCCGAGGCTCCTCTATCTATTCAAAACCATTCCAGTGAAATTAGAAAATGTTTTTGTTATTAATTTAAATAAAATCACGACTAAATATGTATGGGAAGGCAAAAAGCCCAGAATAAGCCTGAGCACACTACAAGACGATAAATTTAGAGGAAGGTTTGGTTTTCCTGCGTGGGACAAATATTACAAAGCAGCAAGCCTGTTATGGATAAAGGAGTGGGTTAATTTAGAGAACCAACACTTACTAAAATTAGAGGGGCATAATCTAATGATGGGGTGGCATGCCTTCCTGTGGACTTCCGGGAACAAAAGTTATCAACACTTTAAGAATCATATAATCAGAGGAGCTTTAATCGATACTTGGTTGGAATTTTTTTTAAAAAAGTGCTATAAGAAAGTTCCCGGGTGGTTTTCCACAGTGGAGGTGGTCATGCACCCAAACACCATATCCTTTCAAAAAATTATACGATATCGAGACGTAGTAGACTCAAACGGGATATTAAGAATGCGTCAGGAACTCAGAGATGTGGGAATAGAACTAGATTGGTGGCCCTACCTTCAAATACAAAATAGATACAGAAAAGATAGGGATGAAGGAGGAGTTGAGTTAAACCCAAATAGATTAGATAAATTTATGGAAACAAAAGAAGGGAAGATGATATCTAAAATATATAAATATCTATTAGAATTGGAATTGAGTAAGAATATAATTAAAGGGCAGATGATTGGCTGGAACAAAAATATAGGCGGAAATATCCAATTAGAAGAGTGGGAAAGAATTTGGGAAAATAATATTAAAATGACAAAATCGGTAAGCTATAAAGAAAACCAATATAAGGTATGGTATAGGTGGCATTTACCCCCCCCCCCCTCGAGGCTAGCACAAATGTATCCCAACTTAGATTCGAAATGCTGGAAGTGCAAACAGGCTAGAAGAACTTTTTACCATATGTGGTGGCTATGCCCCAAAACTAAGGCATACTGGGAGAAAATTAGAATGTGGATATCACAAATAGTAGGAGAAAAAATTGAATTAGACCCCAAGATATTTTTATTAGGAATATACAAACAAAACATCAGAAAAGAAACGATATACTTAATACACCATATAATTACAGCGGCGAGAATAACGAGTGTACAAGTATGGAAGAAGGAATATTTGCCAAACGATCAACAAGTAATACAAAAGATATATTTATGTGCGCAATCGGATCAATTAACGCAGAAATTAAAAAATGAGGAAAGCTCAAAATATTCCAGGGTATGGGATAGGTAGTACGACTGGATCAAACAAAGACAAAATGGATAAGGATACTTTTAATTGAATGTAAAAGCTAATTTGGATGAGCAATATATGTTACTTTGTTCTTAGTGAATTTCAAATTAAAAATGGAGAATTGGAAAGGTATTTGTATGTTTACCTTATATAAGTACCATGATGACTTCACCGACAAAAAGTATGAGGATGAAAACGGGACAAGTAATGAATGATGTAATGTATGTATATATGTGTGTATATGTACAGTAATCACATATAGATACTTGAGAGTAGAAACAAATTTCATCATAGAATATGATTTATGGACATGGATATTTTAACATGGTTTTAACTGTTTTTGTATACATTTGAAAGTTAAATAAAGTTTGTTTTGAATATATATATATATAGGTCTTTGGTTATTCGGGTCTTCTCCCGCATAAAGTTGGAAGTGTCTTGCCGACGTTTCGACGAAGTCTCATTCGTCATCTTCAGGCTGGTGTTCTCGGCTTCGTGCTTCCAGGACCAATGTGAGATCGCAGCCTCTTAGTTTTAACTGCTAGTGGGGGTGGGAGCTGATTGGGTGGGAGCTTGGCTGTGTTCTGATTGGTTGGAGGTGTATTTTGATTTGCTAGGGGCTTGGCTGTGCTCTGATTGGATGGGGGGTTGGTTGTGCTCTGATTGGCTGGGTGTGTGTTCTGTTTGGGTGGGGGCTTGGTTGTGCTTGGCTTAGTCTGAGTTGCAGGGGGATTTAAGCTGGTGAGCTGCATTGTTGTTGTTTGGCTTCGTGTTTGTGGCCATGAGAGATCTTCATGGTGGGTGTCAGTCTGCTTCATGTATGGATTGGAGGGGTTTAAAGTGGCTAATGATGCAGCTGCAGTCTGGCTTCTGGTCCTAGGTCATGCCTCATTATCAGTGTGGGTTTGAGTCAGCTTTCTGCTCACGCCTCGACTGGAGACCTAGTGGCTACCTGGGATAGGGCGGCCGTTGGAGCTCTGGATCAAGTCGTGCCTTTGCGGCCTCTGACCCGGCGCCGATCTCACCTGGGTCCTTGGTTCACCGAGGAGCTCAGGGAGATAAAGCGTCAGAAAAGACACCTAGAGAGTAGTTGGAGGACCAGTCATGCTGAATCTGACCGGACACTAGTAAGATCTCACATTAAGAATTATCTAGTGGCAATAAAAGCAGCAAAATGTGCTCATTTTGCTGCTCTTATTGCATCTTCAGATAACCGCCTGGCCACCCTGTTTAGGGTGACCTGCTCCCTGCTCCACCAGGAAGCGCAGGAGGACCTTTGGAGGGAAGAGCCGAGGATTTTGTTCAGTATCTGCATGATAAAATCACTCAGATTCGGAAAGATCTGGACTCCGACTGGGTAGATCCAGTGGAGATGACGGAGGCAGGTCCTGAGAATGTTATCTGAGATGAGTTTGATCCTATGACCCCTGAGGACATGGACAGGATTCTGGGTAGACTGAATGCGACCACATGTTTGTTGGACCCGTGCCCCTCCTGGTTGGTGCTGGCTTCCCGGGAGGTGACACGAGACTGGCTCCAGGGGATTATAAGGGCTTCATTGGGTGAGGGTGTCTTTCCTGCCACCTTGAAAGAGGCGGTGGTGAGACCTCTCCTCAAAAAGCCCTCCCTGGACCCGGCATTATTGGCTAATTATCATCCAGTCTCCAACCTTTGCTTTGTGGTGAAGGTTGTTGAGAGTGTGGTTGCGCGACAGCTCCCCCAGCACATCCGTGGTTTCGGGGTGAAGTACCACCAGTACGCTGATGACACCCAGCTGTACATCCCCACCCCAGGCCACCCCAACGATGCCCTTGAGGTGATGTCCTGGTGTCTGGAGGCCGTACGGATCTGGGATGGGGAGGAACAGGCTCAGGCTCAACCCGTTCAAGACTGAGTGGCTGTGGTTTCCGATGTCCCGATATAGTCAGCTGGTGCCATTGCTGACTATTGGAGGTGAATCACTGGCCCCCACGGAAAGGGCTCACAGCTTGGGCGTCCTCCTGGATTCACGGCTGTCTTTAGAAAAGCACTTAACGGCCGTGACCGGGAGGATTTTTCATCCCGTCTGGACTATTGTAACGCTCTCTATATGGGGCTCCCCTTGAGGAGCACTTGGAGGCTCCAACTGGCACAGAGTAAGGCCGTGCGGGTGGTTATAGGAGCGACGTGGCGTTCCCATGTAACACCTTTCCTGCATGAGCTACATTGGCTCCCGGTGGTCTTCTGGGTGCGCTTCAAGGTTTTGGTTATCATCTTTAAAGCGCTCCATGGCTTAGGACTTGGTTATTTACGGGACTGCCTACTACCACCAATAGCCTCCCACCGGCCTGTACGCTTCCATAGAGAGGAGCTCCTCCGGGTGCCGTCAGCCAAACAATGTCAACAGGCAGCCCCCAGGGGGAGAGCCTTCTCTGTGGGAGCACCTACCATCTGGAACGAGCTCCCCCCGGACCTGCGCACCTTCCGTTGCGTGCTCAAGACTCATTTATTTTAACAAGCCGGCCTGACCTAAGTTATTTTCCTCTTTTAATTGCCAATTTTAATTTGTTTTAAATTACTGGTGTTTTAAATTGTCAGCCAAATTATTTAATTTGTTTTATTCTATTTTAAATTTTTGTATTTATATGTTTTATTTATGGCTGTACACCGCCCTGAGTCCCTCGGGAGTAGGGCGGTTTATAAATCTAATAAAATAAAATAAATAAATAAAATAGAAGCATAGGCACCGCACAAACAGGCTGAAGAATAGTTTTTATCCATGGACTGTTGGACTCCTAATTAAAAATAACTCTACAATAACATAGCACGATTGACTTGCAAGGCCAGCGCGACGTCCAATAAATTTGCATGGGACTGAGTGTTTGTTAGTAGGATTCACTGGGCTAGGGATTTTCTTTTTGACTTTCACTGTGAGTGGCATTGTGTTGGGGGGTGTGCACGAAGGGAGGCTCAGCCAATCTCATTGTATACATGTTGTACTCTGACAATAAAGGTTTGAATTTGAATTGAATTGAATCAGTTCAGATTACTTGCTTAGAAGATGAATGAGCAAAAAAACCCAGAAAATTACTAAATAAGCTATCCTTTTCAACAATACTGTTATGTTTGCAACAAGGCATCTATGTCAAAACCAAAAACCAAATATTTATGTTTCAGAACTAATACTGCATCCTGGGAAATGAAACCATTATTTTTACATGAAAATGAAAATAATTGTCAATATCTCCATTTTAATACCTCACATAATGAAATAGAAAAAATGTTTTTGTTAATGCCCAGGACTATTTTCCTGATCAGAACTCAAAAATTATATTTAACAGAAAAATAAGAAAATAAAAAATAATTGCACAGATACCATTTTTTGTATTAAAACTATTGAACAATTGTATCACAATTGTATATTGTGTATATTGGATATTATTTATTGTTATAAATAAACTGTGTTACAAGCAATTTGCTTTGGACATTTTTCTACAATTAAAATGAATTACTGGTTTTGTCAGAAACTTGAAAGAGAGAAACATCACCATCTTGTGGTACCCAAATTCCGACCTGAATGTGCTACATTTGTGAAAGCAAGTCATAGAAATAGAAGTTTATAAGGAATAACTACATATCTCTCATAATTATAATATATGATGAGTACTTTTAAAAATGCTAGGAAAATGACACCTTCATATGCAAATGTCACTGGAAAACAATTTAGGCATCTGTTTTACAGTCTCATGTTTTTAAAATTAAACAAAAACTATTGTGTCCCATTGTTCCATGATTTTTTTACAGAAGGAAATTGATCAGTTTGGTTAATTGTGCGCATGTTAAAAATGCAACATTCCATTCCTATGGCATGTGATATAATGGTTCCCTTTTGGGCATATGTTATTTTGTGTATTAATTTAATTCTGGAAAATCCATTCATTTTTGTAGATACTTATGCTACCCTTAATTATATACTAGTGGTTTGAGCCCCAACAGGAAGGTAAAATATAGTGTGTGTGTGTGTGTGTGTGTGTGTGTGTGTGTATGTATTCTTACTTTTTTGTAGAATTTATGTGTGTTTTTCTTTAGCCAGGTTTTTCCTACGTAAACCAAGATTTTTCTGAAGCCCTAGTTCAGAGAAGTCACATCCACTAGTTTCTAGGCTTTTTTTTTCTGGCAGCCAGCAGGCCTTATGCTGCCCATTGGGAGACTTATATAGATCTATTTCTGGCTCGTTAGCCTTCATCAGTAAGCCACACCCACATCTCATGTATCCTCCCTCTAAAGGTACATTATTTATTTTCTTACTTTTTCGTAGGATTTATGTGTGTTTTTCTTTAGCCAGGTTTTTCCTACGTAAACCAAGATTTTTCTGCAGCCCTAGTTCAGAGAAGTCACATCCACTAGGGCTGCAGAAAAATCTTGGTTTACATAGGAAAAACCTGGCTAAATTAAATTGATCCAGTCACTAATTGCTAATAGAGCAGCTGCTTCATAATATAATTTTAAGTTGGGCATTTTCAGACCTCCTCTTTCACATATATCTTGCATTATTTTTAATTTTATTCTTGATCTTTTCCCTGCACAAACAAAACTTAATACTCTTCTGCCATTCCCCCAAATTTGCATCCTTTTTGAGCATTGGTATCATTTGAAAAAGAAATAAAAACTTAGGCAAAACATTCATTATTTCTACTGCTATTCTTCCTAACAATGACAGTTGTAATTTTTTCCAGTTGTCCATCTCATTCTGTATTTTGTGCCATAACGGTTCATAATTATGCTTATATAATTTATAAAATTTCACATTTGAGGTTGTGGTATAAACCCCTAAATATTTAACCTTTTTTACTATCTCGAATCCTGTTACTGTTTCTAATTCTTCTTTTTGATTTATAGTTATATTTTTAATTATTATCTTTGTTTTCCCTATATTTATTTTAAATCCAGATACTTGACTGTATTGATTAATTATATCCATTAAGCCTATAGCTGATTGCACTGGTTGGGTTAAAGTTACAACCAAATGCTGCAAATGCATCATAATGCCTAATTTTAATTCCCTGTATTTTGTCTGACTCATGTATTTTATTCAACAAAAATTCCAAAGTTAAGATAAACAATAATGGAGACAGGGGACATCCCTATCTTGTTCCGTTTTCAATTTTAAAGGTTTCAGTTAAACTGCCATTAATTATTATTTGTGCTGTTTGTTTCTGGTATATTGCCTTAATAGATTGTGTAAAATACTCTCCAAACTGCATCTTTTGTATTATTTTCAATAAGAACTGCCAATTCAATCGATCAAATGCTTTCTCTGCATCCAAAAATATAAGCACTGCAGGGACTTCGTTATTCTTCGCCAAATACTCCAATATATTAACAATTTGCCTTACGTTACTTTTCATTTGTCTCTCATTTATAAATCCAGATTGGTCATTGTGAGTCAATTATTGCATAACTAACATTAACCTATTTGCTAATATTTTAGCAAAAATCTTATAATCTGTATTAAGTAAGGGTATAGGCCTGTAGTTTTTTGGCTGACTATGATCTTGATCCTCCTTGGGGATCAAAGAAATAAAAGCTGTTCTCCAGGATGGGGGTACCTCTCCTCCCAGTTGTATTTTACTAAATAATTCTTTAAGAGGTTCTACCATTTCTAATTGCAAATTTTTATAATAAACAGTTGTCAATCCATCTGTTCCAGGAGCCTTACCAACTTTTAACTGCTTAATTGCCAAGATAATTTCCTCGGAGGTTATCAGTTGATTCAGTCTTTCCCTTTGCTCATCTGTAACTCTATTCTCCTTCTGTAAATATCTATCTATATCCATACCTTGAATTTTATCACCAGCATACAACCTCTTATAAAATTCTAGAAATGCTTTTTTAATCATATTTTGTTGATACACCTCTTTACCTTTATACTCTATTTTCTCTATAGTACGAGACTTTTGTTTCTTCCTTAACATATATGGTAACCATCTACCTGGTTTATTCGTATTGCAAAAGGTATTATGTTTAGCATATTGCAAATTGGTTGCAATCTGATTTGACATTAACATATTAAACTGCCCTAGCAATAAAGTAGTTGCTTCTTTTATTTTTTTATCAGCTGCATTCAATATTAACGCCTGCTTTCTTTTTTATTTCCTCTTCTAGTTCCACCCATTTTTCCCATCTACATTTGTATGCATTATTCAAATATATTAAAACACCTCTCATGTATGCTTTGCTTGCGTCCCAAACCATTTCCATAGATGTACCCTTATGCATATTCAAAACAAAAAAAATTATTTCATTAATTTTTTACATTCTTTCAGATTTTCCTCATATCTAAATAAATTTTCATTTAACCGCCAAGACCTCCTGGAGCCCTCTCCATATTCCAATTGCATACAAACCGGATTATGGTCTGTTAAAGTTCTTGGACATACTTTCATCTTCTTTACCCTAAAAAGAAAATCATTAGTAATTAATATGAAATCAATTCTAGAAAAGGATTGATGCCTATCAGAAAAAAATGTAAAATCTTGTTCTTTAACATTCTGCTCATGCCAGATATCTCTCAGCTCCATATCATCCATCATGTCAAAAAAAGATTTAGGCAATCTTGCACGCATTTGGATGTTTTGCAAAAGTATCTTTTTGTCTTTTTTAGTATCCAATACTCCATTCCAGTCGCCCAACAATATACAAGATTTGTAAACCCATTGTATTAATTTGGTGTGCAAAAATAAATTTTTTCTTGTTGTTGATTAGGTGCATATATTCCAGTTAGAAGTATTTTCTTCCCTTCTATTAATAATTCAATTGCTATGTATCGTCCTTGAGCATCTGCTTCAATTAATTTAGCCATTAAGTCTTTCCTTAAATATATAACTATGCCATTTTTCTTCTCTGGAGCAGATGCAACAAAGTGTGTTCCCAGTCTTGCATTTATCAAATATTTTGGGTCTTTTGTTCTGATATGTGTTTCTTGCAAACAAATTACATTATTTTTAAACTATTTCAGATAATGAAATATTTTCTTCCTCTTTTGCAGTGAGTTTAAACCATTAACATTCCAGGTTAAGAATCTAGTTGCCATCCTTGGCCCCCTGAAGCTTTTGGAGCGCCAACTGAAAATCATGCTGAATTTTCTTCTTCAGCCTGGCTCCTCCCACAGCTTCTGTATTTGTAGTTTCTTGAGTTATTATCTGCGTTTGTTGTGTCTTTAATTCTTGTTCTTTACATTTAGTTGTCGCGTAAGTTTGTCTTTGATCCTTTGGTCCTTCTATTTTTTCAATTAATTCCAAAGCTTGAACAGTACTCGAAAGTTGCAGTAAATCTTCTTGAGTGATTAAGGCCCCTCCTTGAGCTTGTATTTCCTTCTCCCCTTTTCTTATCTCCTCTGCCTCTTTTCTTCTTTTAACTCCTGGGGATGGTGGGCATCCAGCCTTTAGTACATTGGTGTAAAAATCTTTTGCCTTCTAAACTGTATTAAGGCGATATCTCTCTCCTGAATGGTTCACCACTAGTCCAGCTGGAACCTCCCACCTATACTGCATCTGGCAGTTAGAACTGCATCTAAGTTCTTCAACAAGAAATGCATAATCCTTTCTTGATCTCAACATTTTTGGAGGGATTTCTTTCAGCACTAAGACCTCCTGTCCTGCCACTTGAAGTTTATTTTTGTAAGAAGCTTGTAAAATTCCATTTCTTGCCTTCCTGGTAATAAAATAGATTACAATATCTCTTGGCAATTGTCTCTGTCTGGCAAGCCATGAGTTGACATGATAAATGGTATCATGTTGCGCCGGTTGGAGGGATTGGGGGTGGGGGGCACCGTTCTTCGGTGGTTCTCCTCCTACCTCTCCGACCGGTCGCAATCTGTGTTGACAGGGGGGCAGCGGTCGACCCCGAGGCGCCTAGTGTGTGGGGTGCCACAAGGGTCGGTCCTCTCGCCCCTTCTGTTCAACATTTATGTAAAGCCGCTGGGTGAGATCATCCGTGGTTTTGGGGTGGAATTCCATCAGTACGCTGATGACACTCAGCTGTACATTTCCACCCCAGACCACCCCAATGATGCCGTAGAGGTGATGTCCCAGTGCCTTGAAGCTGTGCGGGTCTGGATGGGGAGAAACAGGCTTCGACTCAACCCCTCCAAGACCGAGTGGCTGTGGCTACCGGCGTCCCGATATAGCCAACTGACTCCATCGTTGGTTATTGGGGGCGAATCATTGGCCCCCACGGAAAGGGTGCGCAACTTGGGCGTCCTCCTGGATTCACGGCTGTCTTTAGAGGATCATACGACAGCCGTGGCCAGGGGGGCTTTTTATCAGGTTCGCCTGATACGCCAGTTGCGGCCCTTTCTAGATCGGGACTCCCTACGCACAGTCACTCAGGCGCTCGTCACGTCTCGCCTGGACTACTGTAATGCTCTCTACATGGGGCTCCCCTTGGGATGCACCCGGAGGCTTCAGCTGGTGCAGAATGCGGCCGCGCGGGGGATTATGGGAGCGACAGGGCGCTCCCACGTGACACCCCTCCTGCGTGAGCTGCATTGGCTGCCGGTTGATTTCCGGGTGCGTTTCAAGGTGTTGGTAATGACCTTTAAAGCGCTCCATGGCTTAGGACCAGGGTACTTACGGGACCGCCTTCTGCCACCAATTGCCTCCCACCGACCGGTTCGCTCCCACAGAGAGGGCCTCCTCAGGGTGCCGTCAGCCAGACAATGCCGGCTGGCGACCCCCAGGGGGAGAGCGTTCTCTGTGGTAGCCCCCACCCTCTGGAACGATCTGCCACCAGAACTGAGGACTATTGCTGACCTCTGAACTTTTCGTCGGGCTCTAAAGACACACTTTTTTCAACTCGCCGGACTTGCCTGATCCCTTCTTTTTTAAATATTTTTACACACTTTTTAAATTTTAAACTTTTTAGAGTTTTTAGTCGGTTCTTATGCCTTCATCCTTAACTTATATGGATTTTAGGATGGTTTTAATTGTTTATGTACTGGTTTTAATTGGCTGTACACCGCCCTGGGTCCGCCAGGAGAAGGGCGGTATAGAAATTTAATAAATAAATAAATAAATAAATTGTATCTATTTGCCAGTCACACTCTGTCCTTGATTCTCCAGTTAGCTGGGCAAAAGCTTCTGCAAAAATATTTTCTCTCAAGCCTTTTATTTATTTATTTATTTATTTATTTATTTATTTATTAAATTTCTATACCGCCCTTCTCCTAGGGGACCCAGGGCGGTGTACAGCCAATTAAAAACCAGTACATAAACATTAAAACATCCTAAAATCAATATAAGTTAGGGCTGAAGGTATAAGAACCGACTAAAAACTCTAAAAAGTTTAAAATTTAAAAATGTGTAAGAATATTTAAAAATAGAAGGGATCAGGCAAGTCCGGCGAGTTGAAAAAGGTGCGTCTTCAAAGCCTGACGAAAAGTCCGGAGGTCAGCAATAGTTCTCAGTTCTGGAGGCAGATCGTTCCAGAGGGTGGGGGCTACCACAGAGAATGCTCTCCCCCTGGGGGTCGCCAGCCGGCATTGTCTGGCTGACGGCACCCTGAGGAGGCCCTCTCTGTGGGAGCGAACCGGTCGGTGGGAGGCAATTGGTGGCAGGAGGCGGTCCCGTAAGTACCCTGGTCCTAAGACATGGAGCGCTTTAAAGGTGATTACCAACACCTTGAAACGCACCCGGAAGTCAACCGGCAGCCAATGCAGCTCACGCAGGAGAGGTGTCACATGGGAGCGCCCTGTCGCTCCCATAATCCCCCACGCGGCCACATTCTGCACCAGCTGAAGCCTCCGGGTGCATCCCAAGGGGAGCCCCATGTAGAGAGCATTACAGTAGTCCAGGTGAGACGTGACGAGCGCCTGAGTGACTGTGCGTAGGGAGTCCCGATCTAGAAAGGGCCGCAACTGGCGTATCAGGCGAACCTGATAGAAAGCCCCCCTGGCCATGGCTGTCGTATGATCCTCTAAAGACAGCCGTGGATCCAGGAGGACACCCAAGTTGCGCACCCTTTCCGTGGGGGCCAATGATTCGCCCCCAATAACCAACGATGGAGTCAGTTGGCTATATCGGGACGCCGGCAGCCACAGCCACTCGGTCTTGGAGGGGTTGAGTCGAAGCCTGTTTCTCCCCATCCAGACCCGCACAGCTTCAAGGCACTGGGACATCACTTCCACGGCATCGTTGGGGTGGTCTGGGGTGGAAATGTACAGCTGAGTGTCATCAGCGTACTGATGGAATTCCACCCCAAAACCACGGATGATCTCACCCAGCGGCTTTACATAAATGTTGAACAGAAGGGGCGAGAGGACCGACCCTTGTGGCACCCCACACACTAGGCGCCTCGGGGTCGACCGCTGCCCCCCTGTCAACACAGATTGCGACCGGTTGGAGAGGTAGGAGGAGAACCACCGAAGGACGGTGCCCCCCACCCCCAATCCCTCCAACCGGTGCAACATGATACCATGGTCGATGGTATCAAAAGCCGCTGAGAGGTCTAACAGCACCAGGATAGAGGAATACCCCCTACCCCGGGCCCTCCAGAGATCATCCACCAATGCGACCAATGCCGTTTCGGTGCTGTAACCAGACCTGAAGCCGGACTGGAGCGGGTCTAAATAGACAGCTTCATCCAGGTACCGGGGGAGCTGCCACGCCACCACACTCTCAACAACCTTCGCTAAAAAGGGAAGGTTGGAGACTGGATGGTAATTTACCAAAACAGCTGGGTCCAGGAGGGCTTCTTGAGGAGGGGCCTCACCACCGCCTCCTTCAAAGCGGTCGGTAGGGCACCCTCACTCAGAGAAGCATTTATAATCTCCTGGAGCCAGCCTCGTGTAATCTCCCGGGAGGCCAGCACCAACCAGGAGGGACACGGGTCCAATAAACATGTGGTAGCGTTCAATCTCCCCAGGATCCTGTCCACGTCCTCGGGAGTCACAGGATCGAACTCAGCCCAGATAACGCTCTCAAGACCGGGCTCAGTCACCTCGCCCGAACCAACCCAGTCGGCGGCCAAATCATCCCGAATCTGAGTTATTTTACTCTCAGGGCAAACTCCATCACTCTGTATTGTATCATTGTAACTTCTGCATCTGTATTTTCCATCTTTGTCTGAACCTCACTCACTTTATTCTCCAAATTCACATTGGACTGATTAATTTCTTCCACACTTTCCTCCAGCAATTTAACATGACCTGCCAGCCCCTGAAGCACCAAAACCATGTCTTATTTCTTTATTTCGGGTGTGGATTATCTCCTTAATTTCAGCCATCTCCTCAGACACATCTTTAATTTTTTCTTAAATTTTTTCTGTTTCTTAAAAACAGATGTGATTTTTCCTTCTAAAACAGAGGGTTGCAGATTTAAAGCCTCCTGAAGGACTAAAATGTCAATATTTGTGTATCTGCTGGGGCTAGCTAAGACTGCATTTTAGATGTTTAAACTGGTGAGCCCCCAGCACTTTTAGAAATGCCAATTTTTATTTGCTTTGAGGCCATTTTCTAATTTTCAAATTACACTTTCCAACAGCCAAATCAGTAAGTTCAAAAAGTCCACTTAATTCCCAATCCTTTATAAATATTATAATTTGTTAATAAATCAGTACTGTATTCTTTAATCTTGGGGTCTTAATTCTTTTAAAGATAAGTCCATTGATTTTGAACAATGCTAACGACGTTAACAAGCACTTAACAGGCACTTTCCTCTTAACTTTCACTTTCCACACCATTTAGCATTCAGGCGCCATCTTCCTTTCCCTTTTGTTTCCCCACAATCTTCACAGAAGTAATTAATACTCGATCAGAGTTAAAGTTTAGTACTTGCAATTATGATCACTCCTGTCTTTGCTCTGCCTGCTTCTGAATCTGATGCATATTGAAAAGTTGTTTGCAGGGGTGGTCACGGTGTATTGTTCTGCTTACAGCAGAAACGTCCCGGATCCGAAGCTCTGTCAGGTTTCTGGAGGGCTCTCACCCTTCAGGGCCCAAAATTGTTCCTGGCGGTCCAAGGGGAGCTCTACCCTTGCCCGGCTGCTCACCTTCCCCTCTTTTCCTGAGGGGAAAGTATCCAAACTGCTAGACAGCTGATTTGCGCTGTTCTAGCGGCTTTAATGTGATTGCAGGGCTGGCACTCCCAAGGGAATATCATTCAATGCCTGCAGTGCCACCGGAAGTCGACAAAATATAGTATATATTATAGTATATACTTTCATGCAGCGGTGAAATTGTCTCCAGTTTGCCACCGGTTCGCTGCCCGCGCGTGCACGGTGCATGCCAAGCGTGCACTGTGCACATGCATGCACACTGCATGCCAAATGTATGCTGTGCGCATGCACAGTGCACACCAAATGCATGCTGCATGCGCATTGCGCACCAAATGCACACTGCACATGTATGCACAGCACACACCAAATGCATGCTGCATGTGGAAAAAGGAGGCTTGGGAGGGTAAGTAGAACAGCGAGGGGGGAACAGCTGTGCTGCGTGATTTAGATTTACTAGAAAGCAGGATTTCCTGCTTTCTAGCAATTTTAAATCCTGCGGCACAGTTGATCGTCAGATCAACCAGTAGCTTTTTTTACTACTGGTTTGCTGAACCAGTAGCTTTTATCACTACTGGTTCTCCCAAACCGGTGCAGACCGGTAGGATTTCACCACTGCTTTCATAATCAAAAATATAATTGATATTAGAAGGCTAGAAGGACATCATCCACAGCTGTATGCACATGTTTAGGCATCATTGGTCATACTGTATGTTTCAAGGAAATCCTAAATGAATAGAAGTTGGCATAGCTCCTACATAGAACAAAATTAAACATATACATTTTCCAACAATTTGAAATCTATACTCTAAATTTAAATGAAAACTTTGTAGCATCTTTAACAGAAATAATAGCTTTTCTTCAAGTAGCTTATTCTAGCCTCCATTTTGGCATTTTTTCCACTCTTACTTGTTGAAGTCTTCTAGCTCAGAAATATTCTTATGCCTCGTCTGTATTCTGTGTTTATGATGTCCCCACAGATTTTCAAAAACATTCAAACTCAGAGCTCTTAAGGCCCATTTCCAAATCTTTAATTTACTTTCATTTAAATACTTAATTATTGATCTGAGGCAAGTTTCAGATCATTTTCTTGCTGATACCTCTTATCTGCTTCAATTTCCTTACTGATTATGGAACACTGGCTTCTGAGATATGTTCCTATTTTATTGGAACCTTTCTTCCTTCTACCCACATTGTATTTTCCAGTGTTGATAGAGGTTGCCATATGACACCCAATGAACAATAAAGCCAAGCTGCCTTGATTTTTTTTCTTCAAATGATTTATATCTTTATATTTTTCTCCAAATGCATTTTGTATGATTCATCCATGCAAAACATTTTATTCCAAAACGTTTCAGACTTAGGGTTTTTTTCTTCTTTCTTTATATGACTTTTCTAATGAGCTGTGGAAGAGAAACATTTCCTTTATACAACTCCCCCATGAAGATAATTTATGCTGTGCTATGAAGCTGTGGATAATTATTCCCAGTGTCAGGTTAACTTTTCAGCAAGTGATTTGCAGTAACCTGTGGACTTTACTTTCAAGTTCTGCAGAGGTGTTTTCAAAAATTTAAGATGGTGACCACAGCAAAATAAAGGTAAAGGTTTTCCCTGTCCAGTCATTTCTGGTTCTGGGGCAGGGTTTATCTTTTTCTTACCCAAGGGAGCCAGCATTGCCCAAAGACATTTCCATGTTCATGTGGCCTGTATGACTATATGCTGAGGCACACAGTACACTGTTACCACTGAACTGGTATCTATTAATCCACTCTATTTGCATGTTTTTGAACTGCTAGGTGGGCAAGAGTTGGGGCAAATAATAAAGTATATGATAGCTGCGCTTCCTTGCTAGAACCTCCCAACAAGTTCAAGGTTTTGAAATAATAAAATAAGGCAAAACATAAAATAAATAAAATATTCTGAGCCCTACTACTACAAGGATACTATGTAGATCCTTGTGTTAAATATACTGTTTCAACTTTAATTCTCTGGTGGAGAAGTTGGCTGGAAATGTTGCTGGCTTACAAAATCCTTTTCCAGATGCCAAGTTCTTCCATCACTGTAGCCTGATACTGTTTAAACCATGCTCACTATAGCCTGATTAGTGAATTTCCCTGTTCATGTCCTTCCTGGATCAGTTAAAAAAGTGTGTTATGCTCCTGTCATTTGGACTCGTTAGGCATTGTTAAGATAGTAAAGAAGCACATCTTGCTCTATTCCAGCAATAAACTTGAGGGGGTGAGAAAGGCAGTGATCCAAAGAGCATCTTCTCACAACAGAAACTCCCAAATCTGTGTACATGGAACTGAAGTGAAGCAAAGCAGACACAAAGGCTTCACATAGAGCAAAATGGAAAGCACCTTTAATATGGACCTGGAAAATCTGGATAGTTTGCAGTAGCCATTGGCTTGGGAGCACACCAACATAATTTATTCCTTCTTCTAGAAGTGGTGGGCAGCTCATGCTGGTATAAACTGGGAGCAGGTGGTAGCTTTTGAAGTGGGTAGAAGAGCATTGCAGAAATTCATCTTGCATACCAGGACTGGAGCTTTGTTCTATCACAATTTACTTCCCAATGAGATGATGTGCTACATGGGGACATCATGAATACTATTCAGAAATTACAACCTGCCCAGAGCACAGCAAAATGGGCAGTCTTTGCTGTGTTGTGCAAGCTGATTTGCTCAATTTTTTCTGGGTACAATTCGTGACAGGTCAGGTTTACAAAACTGCTCTCTGGTTTTGCATGTTAACACCAGTTTGGGTACAGTAGGCATGCTCCAGGCCTTCTCTCTCAAATATTGCCATCTAGCAGGACCTAGTAAGCATGCTTTTTCCATAGCACCAATATCTGTTGAACACCCTTCACCTTTAGTTCCAGCAAACCCCCACCCTCTTAACCTTCTGGGAGTTAAAGACTTGGTTTTTGCCCCAAATATTAGGAGAGGATGAGACTGGAGTCTGAAGATGGTGGGTTTTTTGACTGACTTGTGATAATTATTACAGACTCTTTATTTTATGGTGTTTATGCTTTATACCGCTGCTGTGACTGTGCTTCTTCAGATGAGTATCTTTTAAATGTTGACAAGTCATTGTAATAAATAAAATATGTATCTACCCAATTTATGTGGGGCAGTCCTACCCTTGTACCACTAAGGATTATTCAATTAAATGCAGTAGTCCTACAAATACTCAGGTTTTGTTAGTTTCATGAAAAAAACGAGAAAAATAATCAGACAAGTCATGGATCATGTTTGGTGCATATTTAATTGAAGTGTTACTTGTTGAAAATTTATGCTTTCTTGACAGAAGATGCCTTTTGAAGCTTTTTAACTTCATGCTTGATGATCCGATTTCTCTGCAAAATAATTGTGTTTATAAGGCAAGAATGTTTCATTTTCATAAATTATTTACTTATGAGCAACTGAAAAATGTCATATTTCAGTATTTAGTTTTATTAAACTTTTGATTAAGTTCTGGAGAAAAAACAGAACTATAATACTTACTATTGAAGAATCCTATTCAAATTACTTTATTTCAAAAGAAATTTACTGATGAACAGCTAAAAGTAGAAAGCCAGCTGCATCAAGAGTTGACATTGGGCATGTATTCATTTTATTTACACGTTTAGAGACTACTCCAATCAATCTACTCTAAGTGACATGCAACTCCTAAATCTGTAATTTAGGTTAAATAAAATAAAATAAAATAAAATACTACTATGACTAATAAATAAACAAAAAATCAAGCAAAAATTGCACATTACAAAATTAAGAATTTTATCTTGCACCTGAAACTATTCTATTCAGTGCTAGGAAAGTCTATGTGGCAAGAACACAATATAGCAATTGTACTTACCATTTTCTTTGCTTTCATGACCTTATAACGATCAAAATCCGTCATCTTGGCTTTCTATGGAAAGATTTTTTGACAAAGAAGTCTGAGATGCTGAGCCTTACCAAAAACTGCCAACTTCTTTATGCATTAGCAAAATACAACTGTTCATCCTATATGCAGCTTTTATTTTCAAAATCATCTTTATCAAGAATATAGATCAGCATAAGAGATAAGATACAGTCACTTTAAAAAAAACCACAAAGAATCAGATGATAGATAATGCTAATGCTGCTGCTGCTGCATGGAACTTGGCAATATTGAATGCTGTAAAAGAATCAGTATCTGAAAGCAACAGGATGGTATAATATTGTCCTGTGTGCCATATGAACTGATGCAATACAGGTAGCCCTTGTTAATGACTATTCAGCAACCATTCAAAATTACAATGGCACTGAGATTTACAGCTGATCCTTCAAACTGCACCATTACCACAGTCATGGTTTTGTGGTTTGGGTGTCTGCAACTGGCTCACAATTATGGTCACAGAATCCCATGGTCATGTGATTGCCTTTTTTTGCCCTCACTGCCATCTTGCAACTAGTAGAATCAACAGGGAAGTCACTAGATCATGAGACATTGTCCTTAACAACCTTGCAGAATTCATTTAACAACTCCAACCAGAACATCTCCTGCTAAGCTAGTGGTCACAGGACCCAGCATTTTATGTTACTTAACAATGGAGTTGCTGATCCCAATTACGGTCACTAACCTGTAATGCCAAGACAAGACTACTGCAAATATCTCTGTAATACAGGCATCAGAGAAGCGCACACAGAGTAATTTCTGTGTCTAAAATCACAGGCTAAGCTATATTTTTGTTTGCCACAATCATATAACTCTTATCATGCAAGTATAAAATATATAAAAATATCAAAAACATTAATATAAAACTGAAGCTATTTAAACAATGTTTTTGATATTCTTATTACAATGACATTAATTTTTCCAAATAAGATCAGATTAAAGTTTATCCTTTTGGCTTCACTGAAGGACTATTAAATGGCCCAAGTAATGGACAGAAAAAAAGGTCTGTAAAGGGATTGAGAGCATTCAACGAAGTGTTGCAGAATCATTTACGCTTCTTTTATCTATATGCATCTTTAACCAATGATTTATGTACTATTAAAATGATTAAACCTAAAAATACATAAGACTAAGACAGAGAAATTTAAAGAATCTGAGGGATAAAAATATTTTAATTAAAAAGACACAAAACTATACCTTTCCAAGATATTTTAAAAAGACTGTGCAAACAGGCTGCAAAAAGCTGAATTAATTGTGCTTCTATTGAGATTTATATCCTTTTCATACAGAAGCTCAAGAGCATAAATACTCTAAGTAGGCTGGAGTGAGACAATGATTGCCTCACACTATTTTCTATTAAAAGCATTTGTAACAATAATTCCTTTAGATATTTTTTCAATAGTCTGAATGGTAGACAGTATTTAGCACTGACGAACCCTAATGGCGCAGTGGTTAGCAATATCACTTAAAACTTATATACTGCTTCACACGGCTTTACAGCCTTCTCTAAAAGGTTTAGAGTCAGAATATTGCATCCAATAATCTGGGTCATATTACCGACCTCAGAAGGCTGAGTAAATCTTGAGCTGTTCAGAATTGAATTTCTGGCAGTGAATTAGCCTGCAGTACTACATTCTAACCACTATGCCACCATAATTTTTTAGTTAGAATGCAGTATTGCATAGGGCGATGACTAACCTTTTTGCCATCGCATACCAGGAAAGGGGGGGGGGCAGGGGAGGTTCACATGCATGCACACCCACACCCATAATTCTATGCACCTCCCCCCCCCCCCGCTCCTGGCACACGATGGCCAGGTAGGCCCATTTTTCTCCCACCTGGCTCCAGATTCTCTCTATGCATCTGGGGAGGGCGAAAGCAGCCTTCCCTACTCCCTCGGAGGCCCTCCAGAGCCCTGAAACAGCCCATTTTCCAATTCCTGGTGGGACAGGAAGTGACTTTTTTTCTGTCCCCAGCCTCCAGAGAGGCAAAAAATATCATTTCTTGTCCCACCAGGAGTTGGGAAATGGGCCATTTCAGGCCTCCAAGCGAGTGGGGAAGGTTGTTTTCGCCCTCCCCAGATGCAGAAAGAGCCAGGTGAGAAAGAAAAAGGGGCCTTTCCCACCCACCTCCAGAGGCAGGAAACAGCCTGTTTCCTTACTTCTAGTGCGCCAGAAGACTCTAAAATCAGCTGGCCAGGGCGCACATGTGCCCCAGAGCTGAGCTGGCATGCCCACTGATATGGCTACACATGCCACCTGTGGCATGTGTGCCATAGGTTCGCCATCACGGATTGCAGACAAACTGCCCAGAGCTCTGGAATTTGTTTCTGATGGGGTTCAAGGTTGATTCAACCTTCAGATATTGATAAAATGAGGACCAGATTGTTGGGGGCAATATGATGACACTGTAAACTACTCAGAGAATGCTGTAAAGACTATAATATATGAATCTAAGTGTTATTGCTACTATTCCAACTTCTGTTGTCCTAGGACACAGGTGTCAAACTCATGGCCCGCATCAAGTGCTGACCATGCCCACCTCGGTTTAGCGAAGGGGGAAAAGTCGTAATACATCACGTGATGACAACCCTGTCCTAGGATAATGAGTGAGGTATAAAAAGGTTATTTCAAGTTCCTATTGTTATCTATGAGAGCATCTGAAACCACATGGAGCAAATGCCCTGTTTTGTTGCAAGTTCAGGACAGAGTATGAGGAAAAAGGACAATCTCAATCCAAACTGTTTTCCAAAGTCCTACTGTCTGCTGCACCTGAAATGGCAGAAACATTAAAAAAGATTGAACGATTACATAGGCAGTTAACTGGCAACAAATAAGATACAGAGTTCTTAATTGTACTTCATTATTTAACTGCTTCCAAAATGCCATTTAACTCAAAAGTATTGCATGTTTTGTACTGTTTCAAACACATACCTTTTCTCTAGCCTCAATTTTTTTTGCCCATCTGGTGAGCTTCCATTTCAGATTAATGTTTTCTTTTTCCCAGGCAACTCGCACACATTTTTGACGAGCACTATATTTAAAACAAAACAAAAAATCTATTTGTAAGATTAGTTTTAGTTTTTACAATCAACACACATTAAGATCACTTTAAAATATTTATTTTTCTATGCCAGTTGATAGATTTATTACTGCTAATTTTTTGCTAATATTTAGTGAATGGTATAGAAAAAAATAAGGCAGTAATCACAGCAACAGTAACTTCTCATATTAGTCCCTTAAAAAAAAATCTCACACAAAATATTATTTTCAAAAATATCTAGTTTTTCTTCCATGGGGAAACATCACTAATTGACAGCTCAAATTATTCTATACAAAGGCTGCATTTGCAATTCATGCTATGCTAATTTAGCATAGGGATGCAAATGTTTTTTCCAGTAAGAGAACCACATTTCCCCCAAAATAGGAAGAAAAATATCAAATTATAACAAAATAACAGAGTTGAAAGAGAGCATGGAGCATTTTTTTTTTAAAAAATGGCCATGCCCATCCAGTCACATTACCCCTCTCACCAAGCCAAGCCCACAGAACCGGTAACAAATTTTAGATTTCACTACTGATTGCAACCATCATTAATATGAATTAGCTGCCAAGTGTCTGAATCTTGATCATGTGACTATGGCAATGCTGCAATAGTCATATATGTGAAAGTCACACATAAGTCACTTTTTTAGTGCCATTAACTTTGAACGCTCACAAAATGAATTGTTGTCGAAGAATACCTGTAAAATAACTGCATAATTCTGAAAAAAAGAATATTTTATATCTTGTACAACCATTTTATGATAATTTAACTTTAAATTAAATAGAAAATTAAAATAACAGAATAGCCCAAGCTGACATCAAGGATTCTTCTTGGGAATAAATTTACAGGAGCTGTTACTCCATATTCTCATAAAGTTTTCAACAATGATAAAATAAGATAAAATTCTTAACATTCTTTTAATACCAGCAGTAAGGCAAGTATTTCTTTGATTTAAATTTAGAGGTAATAATATTGAAGTACCATATTACCAACCTGTGAGGAAACTTCAGAACAAAATCAGTTAATTGCATGCACTTGAAGGGCATAGCCTGCCTTCTGACACCACTGCAAGGGCCATCAACTAGGGCCTGTAAAAACCAAGGGAAAATGTGTTTTCCAGATTTAATGTTTAATGCAAAAAATACTTTCATTAGCCTACAAAGAAATCCAGATTTATTAACAGCATTGTTTTTAAGAAGTAAATGGAATTTTAATGGAAGTCATCAGTGGTTCCCCCCCTCCCCCTTTTTCAGGTCATTTTACACTCACAAGTAACAATATTTATAAGATACCACAGGTTTTATTTCTACCCCTGGAGATTTTTTTAAGGCCCTGAGATAGATTTAAAGGAGCTTCAAGAACATTAGTATTAATATTGCTTTACATTAACATAACTATTTCATATCACAAACCAATGCACATCGTTTTTAAAGGTACTTTTATTGAAAAGGATGAAAAGGATGTTATATATTAGCAAATTACAAGAGAATTTTCTTAAGTACTGAGTTTATAAATAAATTTGCCAAAAGTAATCATACCTAGGAAAGCAAATTTACTTATAAGGTTTATGTGTTTTTTCCATTGTGCAGACAATCATTGTACTTTAAAGAATTTGGGGTAAATCAAGCTGGTTACGGAAACCAACTTTGAGGAACACCTATCTAAGATTATATCTTTGAAAGTATAATGTACTCAGAAAGCAACCTGTTCAGATACTCATCTAGGAAACTGAATCATCAGCTGTCTCAAGGAAGCCCACAAAATTACAAGCCTGTTGAGAAGTTAAAGGCTTGCAATTTTATGCTAACTATAAATGGAGGGGGGGGGAAAAAATCCTCAGTAACTAGTATGGAATACATACTAATAGCCTCTTGAGTGTTTAACATAACCATATTTTCTAACAAACACACCACAGCTAGGTAGAAAAAAAAGCTTCATTAAGAAAAGCCATAGTATTGTCTTCTATTTATCCATGTGGTACAGCTGTATTATTATTATTATCCTTCTCGTCTTTCCTACAACCTTCTCTTATTCTTATTATTTTGTTGCTTTATATGTGCACTGAGTTTCTGCACTAGAGACAAATTCCAAATGTGTCTAATCACTCTTGGCGAAATAAAATATTGTATACTATTCTATTGGTGGACTAAAGGATGGAATAACTAGACCTAAGTGAAATTCTTTATCAATACTATCTACCATTGATAAATACATAATCTTATTAAATATATAACATACAGCATACCCAGTGAAACTTACCCTGTTTTGGTCAATGATGTCAACCACTGCAACTAGTTTTCCTGCATGTGGTCCAAATGAAATATAAGCAACTCGGCCAATCTCAACATAGCGCTTGAACACCTTAATCAGATAAAGTTTAATTATTCAAATGATTAATTACTAGACAAGTTTATAGAATTATGCTGTACTAACAGTCCTTCAAAGGAAGAAACTTGTTTACATGCTGTACTGAACTTTGAAATAATTGAATAATTGAAATAAATATAATTATAGTACAATATATTCTCAGCCCAAAGCCATTTAGATGTGATGGGAGACACGTCATGAATTTGCAGACACGTGGCCCTTCAAGTTACAGAAATCTAAGGAACTTCTGTTGAAGACTTTCTCACCATCTCCGAGTAGTATTCTATCTTCCCCACCAGAAGAAAATGATTTAAAAAGCTGACAAAATCCCACCCCCGTCTCTCTTTAAACGCCCGCTACCATCGCTTCCATTTACGCCAAGGCTCTTAGGCCCTTCTCCCCAGGGTTCTTTCCGTCTCCCTCTTTCTCGGCTTAAATCAGCCGAAGGGGAATGAAGGCTGCCCCGAAACCCTTCACAACCACCCTCGACTTCAGCGACTCTTAAGAAAAGCGCCGTGGACAAGGCCTCGGCCATGCGCCCGCGATTACCATGATGGCTGCCGCACGAGTCGACTCACAAAAAGAGAAAGAACAGCTTCCGGATGCCTCGAGATACCCCAACTGCGGATGTACAGCAGAAGAAGAGGCGGGATGTATACGAGAGGAAGAGGCGGGACTCAGTCTCTATTCGCGGCGAAGTCCAGGCGGATTAGCAGAGATTGCACAATTGGAGAGAAAGACTGCGTTGACTGACATCAGCAAGTACTATTACGCATGCGCATTACTGACCCTTTTTGCTCTTATTTTCCTTCAAGGAATGAATGAAATCAATTGGATGATTTTAAACGATTATTTCTTGCGCATGCGTTATTCTGTGGCAGAAATCTGAGAAAGTATATATCTCTTGTTCTCCTCCATCTTTTAAACTCTATTCATATGGGTTTATGTATGTTGATCGTGGGCCGATAACAAAATAAAATAAATTCTTGGGCAATCCGTGGCAACTTTAAGTCTTCTCGACTGAGTTCACGGGCCGAATTTGAACTGTATGCTTCTTGCTAATGTATTTTAGACATTTGCAAAGTACCCTGAATATAATAATGATTAAAACTAGTCGAGTTTACAATATTATTTGTGCAGATGTCGATGTCGTTTTAATGAGCAGAGCCACTGGATTTGCCGAAAAATGAGAGTTCATTAGTGGCTTCTTTGGGAGCTTCTGTAGGCAATACGAAGGAAAAAAGAGCCCAAACTGTTGGCTTTTAACATAAAGGCTTTTAAAACTTTCAGTCTGCCTTTTAAACAGACATTTTTGGATTTCAGCGACTTTCTTGGTGACAGATTACGTTTTTAACCTGTCCTGATTATATATGATCGTCTTATATGAAGAAAGTTAGCACCCATCCCTCCTAGAAGAATGAAATATTTTGGAAAATATTAAGAAGGCAGATTATTATATTTTCCTGGATGAGAAAAGGAGAAACAGGTTTTTAAAGACAAAGAGCAGCTCCCTGCCCCCAGCAGATGTTTGGTGCATATTAAGACTGGGCCAGCCTATCTATAAAACAAAAGACCTAGGGTGATGGAATTAAGACATGACCCTTCAGGACATAATAGGATTAGCCCTCTACCCATCTAACAGCAGAGCTCACCACATGGCATCTGGGGATATTACATCATCCAGCAGAGTTTAACCAGGTTTATCTCAGACAAACTCCTAGGATTTGCACATGACCCCTACTGCAACCAATAGGATGCATTTCTTGCACAGGAACAGGAATCTCTAGGGCAGTGATGGCAAACCTTTTAGGGACCAAGTGCCCAAACTGCAATCCAAAACCCACTTATTTATTACGAAGTGCTAACATGGCAATTTGACCTGAATAATGAGGTTTTGTGAGGAATTTCAATCACTCACAACTTGGTTTTCTTTAACAGCACAACTCAGGAATGATGGGAGTGTAGTGCAGTAGCCTCTGGAGGGCCATCACATCCTTGTTCCTTCTTTTCCCTCCATCCTCTAATTTCACCTTCCTTCTTTTAATCCTGCATATTATGGTTCGTTGTTAGCATTTATTAAAGAATGCTGTGTAGCACAAAAGCTCTCAGCAAAAATAACAGCAGGTGTTATTTGTAGCTGAAGCTATCCTGGGCTGTTATTTACACACACGTACACACAAACATACAGCTCTATTTTTGTTCCACTTTCCCTGGGTCCTTGGGAAAGGAATGGCATTTTTTCCCCATCCCCATCTTTAATAAACCTAATCCTAACCCCACTCGCAGCCTTTCATCTACTATTGCCCCACCTTGCTTCCCCCTCCCCTTAAAACGAGGCTAGGGAAGAAAACCGGGAGGGTGGAATCTAAGAGGGAGGGAAGAAGAGACGCTCTCTGAATAGCCTCCCACCCAGATTTCCTCTCTGATCCTCCGACAAACAGATTCCACCCGCCTTTTTGGATACTGGACCACTGGGCCTTTATTTTCCCCATTTATTGGTCTTCCCCACCCCATGCCAAAAGAAAAGCCAGCCGGGCCTCTCCTCCTAGAAGCCCCTCTACCCACCCTGCTCCCTTCCCCCCCTATCCCCCACTCAGTCCCACTGTAAGACAGAGGAGCATGTGCTGGAAATGCATGTTGGGAGATGTAAGAGTGCGCCTTCTGACCCTCTGTGCTTAGCCCACAATCCTCCGCACTCCTCCAGGCCCGGCTTGCTAAGGAGGGGGGGGGAAACCCTGACACCTCTGCTGCCCCCATGGCCCCAGTCATTGCTGCCTGGCTTCCTGAAGCCAAGCCAGGCCTCTCTACCGTCCGACTCGCCAATGGGCGAGCCACTCCCCACCCCCCGCTGGACTTTTGTGCTCAGCACTTGGCCAGGGGAGGAGAGCATTCCCCACACTACCCCCTTCTTTCTCTTTGTCCCACCATTGAGGGAGGAGGAAGGCCAGACTTGGGGGATGGCCCCTACCCCGCAAGATCCGCCCCCCACTGTTCTTTCACAGCCATCTTTGCTGGCGGCAACAGCAAATGTACCACAATGAAGGCGAAATGCTGTTGTGCAAAGGCAAGTGCAGGGGCTCTTCACTCCCACACTAAGGCTCCGCCCATCGCCACCACTGAGACAGGCAACAGCTCTTTCATCCTGCTGCTTCCACAGGGCCCCAGGGAACCATAGCAGAGGGGTGAAAGAACCGCATGGGTCGCATTGTGGCTCTGTATCATAATGGGCTTCAGGAGGAGGGGACCCTGTCTCTCCCATTGCAAATGAGAAAGTTCACTCAATTCCAACTCCGTGAGATCTTTTTCTTTCATGAGAAGATGGAATTGATTGAGTGAAACCTGATGAAGAAATGTTATTGGAGCTGAGCTGGGGTGACTGAGGGTATAAATAATACCCACTCCCCACTCTCACTCAGCTGCACCAGGACCATGTGCTTAGTGGTTCTGCTCTATTAAACTATCCTTCCAATCAGCCTCCATGTTTCCAGTGTCTTTCTCCCCACTTGGAACTGAACCCACATGGACATTTTTTCCAACACATAAAAGTAAAGGAATCCTTATTCTAATAATTATTATTAGAAGAATTATTATTATTAGAATTATTATTGAAACACAGATATGATCATCAAAAAGGAAGTGTGCCCATCTGGACAATATGTGCAAATTAGGGAGCCCCATTGATCAAGAATTCCCATGCTAGGTCTAGGCCCGTGATGGCAAATCTATGATGCGCATGCGAGAGGTGGCACGCAACATCCTCTCTGATGGCACGCGAGCTATCCCCCCCCAGTTCAGCTCCGCCATGCATGTGCGCACGCCTCCTGCCGGCCAGCTGGTCTTCAGGTCTCTCCCATGCATGCAGGGGGGGCAGGGCACATATGAGAGATATGCACGAGGGCGGGGTGTTGCGGGGGGCTGTATGCATGCATGGGACGGGGTGTGTGGGGGCACGCACGCATGCGGGGGACAGTGGGGTGTGTACAGGGGGCTAAATGCATGTGTGCAGGGCTGTGCAGGGGAGCCGCATATGCATGCGTAGGGAGGGGCACATGCACAGGGCCACAAGCACATTGCATTGCATTGTAGTCCCAACAAATTGGATGGGGGGACAGTAACTTTAAAAAACAGTGGGGTATATTTAAATCCAAAGCACTGTTTATGACCAACATAGAAAGATTTGGGAGGATACCTGAGTGTTTCAGACTTGTCATCAAGCTAATAGTTGGAGACACTGAAAATCATATGTCTTGGAGTAGAGAGAAGACATTTATTACTGAGTTTATTGACTTCATGCAAACATAATGCATGAATTCTATCATTGCCATATCAATTGGTGGGCACTACAGCTCTGTATTATATCTTAAGCCATTTCCTGGTAATTAATCTTTCCTGCCCAAAAAACCTAAATATACAGGAATTATTTTTCCAGAAAGGTTGGAAATATTTTCCCAATAACTTTGATTCTTATCACATTCCTTTTCAATATATGAAATTAGGTTTTTGCATTTCATATTACTAATCTTATCACTAATTACTAAAGTAAATTACCAATTCCCACTTCATGAATGTTTTAAAACTGTATTTTTCAAATTATTCTTCCTCAGAAATACAAACAAACCTGGCTAATTTATTTTAGGTGATTTTTTTGTCTCCCATCAAAGGGTATTTAACTCTTGAGTAAATCAAGAATTAAACTATCTCCTTCTGATAGTCCTTTGCCCCTTGCATATTAGGACTGCTTGATTTTTTATTTTTATATCTGCATATAAACAATTAAATCTTGAACTGCATCTAAATTCTAGATGAGATCTAAAATAGATTGAGGTATTCATAATGCAATAGTTTCTTATAGCTAATGGGGTCCCCCCCCCGCTTTTTACATAATTAATGAAAGTTCTGGTCTCTTTTTTGAACTTATTTTATTCTATGGCAAACACATGTTCAACTTGACAAGTGTTCTTTTGCATGCGAGACCGAACATATGAATATACCAGGAAAATAAGACACAGTAATGCCACTGCTGTGAAGAACAGTAGCAATCCAGCAAACAAAGAAGGATTTATAGGTAACCAAATCCTATTGCTTTCTGCTGGGATCATATTGGTGAGGCTAAGCATATAGCCCAGTGACCAGGCAATGCTGCTGTTATCAACCTAAAACACAAAAAAAGAAACACATTACTGCTGTTAAAATGTAAGACCTTTGTTATTACAGAAAGCAAATGCTTCTATATCAGGCATGTCCAACCCATAGCTAATAATGAAGGCCCACAAAACTTTTAATATTATGTGATTTATATGCATTAACTATATATTTTATATGCAGCCCAATACAGTTCCTCTTCATTCAGTGTAAATCAGGCAAGCCAAAACTATGCTCTATATCTACATAAAGACACTCCTTCATTGAATTCAACTCCTGGTGACTAAATGGATATGTCATTGTAATTTTTTAATATGATTTTAAAACAACGCTGAAATGATATACTTATCCTTTTTTTTTTTGCTGCTAAAAATAGTAATTTTTTATAATTTCTCATCAAAGTATTAATCAGGCCCCACCCTTAGTTTCCAAGCCCAGATAAGCTGATTATCTGCTGAAGCAGTTATGGGCCATTAAAATATTTTCACCCATTTGTACAAGTGGTGCCATGGCCTATCTTTGCCAACTGGATACACAGATCCAGTTGTGGGATTTTGTTTTATTCTTCCAAAGATTAATTGAAACTTTTAAAATGCAACACATGCATTTTAAAAATAAATAACTCCTACAATACTGACCAGGAACATTTATACAGACAGTTATATGGCAAATATTTAATTTTCCCCAAAGCTAAATCTATGACAAGAAAGGCACTCATGTTGTAAATTTTATTAGTTTGGTTTATTTATTACATTAAACTATTGCTTATTTAACGAGGGTTTATTGAATTATCAAGTTTATTGGGTCCACTCAACATACTAAACAAAAGCCAAGCAAATCGCAATATAGCTTAGCCCAATGTATGATTAAATGCTGTATAATGGTTATCATGTTGTAAAAAAGTAAAAATAAAATCAGAATGATCTTAGAACTGCTGCAAAGAAAAATCAGTGTGGTTCAATGCATTGCCTTTTCCTTAATGTATTGTCTTTTCCTTTTTCAGAGCTGAAGAAGTTTCTTGGATGAGAAGCAAAATGTCTTCAAATAAAAACAAAATCCAATTGCCTCTTGAAAAAGCATTTTTTGGGACAACCATAACCTGGATGACTGACAATCTCCATAGACGTGCACAAAGTAAGATAAAAACATAGAGGACCTAAAGGGAATGCTTCTTTCTATAGTCAGGAACATCTGTCAAATAATATGAATTAAAAGCCCCCAAATCTACCACTTGGCCATGTTTTATTAGTGGACTATAATAAGCCAATTTCTTTACTGAGGCAGCTTTAAGAACTGCTATAAAATGGCTCTAACTCAGAACTCCTTCCAGATCTTTTAATTCTTCAAGACATGTGTTTTTCTCAATTAAATAATCTTAAAAGATAGTTAACTTACTTCTTTTTGAAAATGAATCTGAGGCCAGTTGTCAGCATTGAACTTATATCCATGTACAAGTAAGTGGTAGATATAGTTTGCTGAAAAGCAGTAAGATCTTGCATATGTTTCCTCAAATTTAGAGAGCATAAATGGCAACTGAAAAACAAAACTTAACCATTGATAACAAAGTAAGGTTTATTTTTTAAAAAAATATATTACCTACTTTTCTGATGTGATTATAATGGTTAAAATACCGTACCTAAGAAAATGATTTGCTGAAATCTCATGGAGAGATCTTTGGTGTAATTAATTGCAAACTCAAGTATCTCAAGAAATACGAAAAAATAGGCAAATAATATCATATGTTGGGAAGTAATTGTTTCAGTTTAATTTTCAATATGTATTTTTCCAGAGAAAAGAAAGTCTGATATAGAGTCTCATCAATTTACAACCATTCATTTAGTGATCATTTGAAGTTACAACAGCACTTTAAAAAGTGACTTATGACTGTTTTTCACATAGAACTGTTGCAGAATCCCCATTATCATGTGATCAAATTTGATACTTGGCAACTAGTTAATATTTATGATGGCTGCAGTGTCCCGAGATTATATGATTACCTTTTGCAATCTCCTGGCAACCAAAAGTTAATGGGAAAGTCAGATTTACTTTACAACTATGTTACTAACTAAACAACTTCAGTGATTCATTTAACTATGACAAGAAAGATCATAAAATTCATTAAGTGAATTGTTAATTCACTTAACAATTGTCTAATTTAGCAACAGAAATTTGGGGCTCGATTCTGGTTGTAGATCAAGGACTACCTATACTATCTAACATTTGGTTTTTCAAATTATGTAAATCAAAAGGCACAATCTAAGAATAATAATCACATGTATGCCTTGTTGATTTTAATGTGAGAATCCTTCTGTGTACTCAGATGAATTTCATTATACTCAATGAGGTTTCTTTTCATACAGTATTCATACAGACTGCACTTAGTATTGCAGTCTTAAACTTTGCCTGGATCACTCCCAGCAGTATGACACTTGAGTGGTACCTACTGTCATAGGGCTCTATTATTAATATATTTTCTGGAGTAGCTTTTTCTTTAACCATTTGGATTAAGACAGTTGATTCTGTTTAAGAATATGCAATATATTTTGCTAGTACTTTTTTTTCAAAGCTAGAGATTAATACAGACCTGATTCCAATCCTGTGAACAGAAAGTCCACATGCTTGAATTGAACTCAGCCAGTGAAAATTGCCCAGTTAAATTCAGAGCATTTACTGTGTAGTAAAATCCAGAAAAGGCCTATAAATAAAGTCAGATTAGTGATTGAAAAAACATTTGACTTGAAGATTTATTTTATCAGAGCAAAAAGGTATATTTGGCTTTCTCATCCACTAGTAAATATTAAATATAAAAACTACTAAAACAATAAAATTAGAAACAGTATTTATAATATTCATGCTCTGCCAAGTAAACAAACAATGCAGTAAGTAGCGGATAATCAGGACTTACCACGAAATTCCCTTTAATTTTTGGCTGGTAGATTCCATTGAATGAGCAGTCTTCTCTATCTTTACAAGATTTGAAATCAAATAACGTTGATACTGCCTCTCTGCAAAAGACTGGATCCCCAGTTCCTATGACATGTACAGACTGGCTTGGACTGTAGTTCATTGGTTTTAGAAATGCTGTGCAAAGACTTCCATATAAATGTTTCATTGTCAGAACAGTTCTATAATTTTGAGGATAGCATGGATTTTTTATCCTGGATTTATTGTCTGAATCCTAATAGTTTATCAAAACACATATAAAAGACAAAGTCAAGAAGGATTCATTACAAGACATTTATAAACAAAGCATGTGCTGTTGTCTTCAGCTCCATTTTAATTTCTTCAAGAAATTTCTTTCCATTTCTCTGTCTCTGTTTTTCTCTTATGTATTTATTTTTTATTTTCAATGGCCGGAGCATTCCTGGGAATAAGGAAGCCGAGTGGTATCAGAAGTTATATTTGCTAGAACATTGAATAGCATTTTGGGAATCCAGAACTAATGTCATGCTCAAGCCCAGAGACAACACCGCAAACCCCAATAGAGTCCAATTTTTATTTACTTATGCCCAGTGAACAAAATCTTCCCAAATTAAAACTGTAACCTTCTAAATTACTAAATATATTCTTGAGATTTTAAAGTGTGACTACCCTGAACCTTTTCCCCACTCTATCCAGTTCAGAACTGTGCAGTCTCTTAATCCAATCCACAGGAAAGCCGTATTGTCAAAACTCTCCCTTAGTGCTCTTCCAACTACACATTCCATCACATCGAAATCCTAATAAACTTAATTCCAGTCATACCTGCAGAATTGAAGCTAGCAGTTTTTTCTCCGCTTCATCTCTGCCATAACATTGGAAGCTGTAGGTATATACACTGTATTGGTAACCAAACAGCTGCACCTGAAGTGTACTGTTGAAAGTTTGTATGCTTTCCTCAGAGATGAATGATATCTGAGTGGAAGCCCCACCTAGATCCAGTGCACCTATAGTCTCAACTCCACGGGGATGGACCCAGGCACTCCAAAGGTTTTTCTAGATATAAAAAGGACCAAGTTGAAATATCATCTGATCTGGGATTCTGCTCCTCTTTTTCTTAACAAAGAAGATATTAAAAAATAATGCTCAAATCAAAATGGAAAAATCTCTAATTGTCTGTGGGATTCTTTTAGATAGAACTTACTTTAAAAACTACAATTGAGGAACCCATTTTTCCTAGTTGCAAAGAAACAAGAAACTATCTAATTAAAGAAAAATATTCTAGCCTACTGAGAGATGCCATCAAGAAAGGAATGAGCAGGGTGAGTGAAAAGGCCAAAGGGCTGTCAAAACATCTAATCAGAGATATAATTCTTTTGTTGACCAGAGTTTGTATAACCAGCTTCAATAAATGATTTTTCTCAACTCAAATGCCTTTCTGATTTCTCATTGCTGAGATTCTTAGAAGTTGAAATGGGATGAAGTCCATACTGGATAAGCTGAAATAAGATAAAATATTTACTCTAAATGTTTTGTTGATGTTATAGTAATATAAATTCTTTTCACATTCTTTTGCATTTGTAAGGCATTAAATTACGCTGCTGGCTTTTGCTCAATTTTTTTTTATTTCGTTGCTTTTTTATTATCTTGCATTTTGCTCATACATACCATATTAAGTACTTCTCTTAAAAAAGTAAGATCTAAATTAAATAAAAATATAGTAGTTATACTTGAAAGTTGAAACCTTTATATTGTACTACACTATACTTAGTTTTGAGTCTTTGAATTATGAACTTCCACAATTTCTTTTACTAATTTATATGATTTATATAGGTGCCCAAAAGTGATTCTGAGTGGTGTACAATAAAGCTAAAAACAATAAATATGTACAACCATTGTCACTATTAATTACAGTAAAAACAACAACTATAATAAATGAATCAAACAAGAAATAACAGGCAAAGTTAATAATAATTAACTAAGTTAAGAATGTTAATAATCAAGTCACCTTAATTTTTACCTGTCCCCTGAGTTCTAAGGCTTGCTGTCACAATCAGGTCTTAAGGGACTTCTAAAAACTCAGCAGTGACAAAGCCACATCGCTTCAGGGAAATTTCACAATGTGGATGCCACTGTAGAAAAGGTGCACCATGTAGAGGCCTGCCAAATGTATTCTCTAGTCAACAGCACACATAACATGTCCATTTTGCTACATCTGGTGGAATGGGCAGGAGAGGTGGTCCCTTCAGTAATAATAAATTTTAAAAATTCTCTTTATTGGTGTTGGATAGTTCAGCTAGGGATAAGCTTACTTAAATTGGTATATATATATATATATATATAATTAGAAAGACATTTGGATTTCTTAATTTTGATAAAAAAAAAATTTCTATAAAAAACTTCAGTTATAATGACAATAACTAAGTAGTATGCCGGAATTATTCAAATATATTAGAGTACTAACAGTGAAGGTTGAAAGAGTGCTTTTAATATTTTTCTTACTCATTTAAAGAGCTGATCTGACAAATATACTAACAACATCCTTGATGATTTCATCTTTCTACAAGCCTTGAATTTTTTGTACATTCATATTACTAGTAAGAAGGTGGAATTTATTTATTTTTATTTATAAATTTATTTATAAATTTATCATTGTGTTATTATTTACAGCCTGAATAAAAGTGTAGCTCTGAGTATATATAACGTTTACATAGAATTTTGAAATAAAGCTGAAACACTAATACTTTTTAAAAAATAAATATACCCAATGGAGGGAGAGAGATGAATACTGTATAATATAATACTGTAATAGCTGCATTCAGCTTATGCGACTAAACAAAGTATACAATTCACTGTGAAATTTATAAATATTATCCTCCGTGTAAAGAAAAAATCCACTGTAAAAATGTCAGTTAAGCAGATAATAAAGGGGAAAAAAACAGCTAACCACAAAAATAGTGTCTGCTTTACTATTTCACTTTATCCTCTCTTCTCAATTTGATCTTTTAGTATTAAACAGTATTGCATACTGATTAATTGATTGCATACTATGTCAATCAACTCTGCACAGTAGACTCAGGATTTCCCCTTGCCTTTAGAGCAGATAAACATGGGACAATAGTGAGGAGACTCCACAGACTGAGGAGCAGGTTCTGCAAATGTGATCAGAATGTGCAAAAAAAATTTTTATTGGTTTCTTCTTGAATTACTTTATAGATTAAATGATCCATGATATTTTCAAAAGGGGTTTCGTTTCTTATTACTTGGCCAGAATTTTTATGAATATGTATTTGTAAACAATAACAAATACTTTAAATGCACAAGGTGTTTATATTTGACATACAAATATAATCAATACTAAACAAAACAAGATTAAAAATTGAAACTTTGGCTGGCATGCTTTTCCTAACATTACTGCCAAATTTAAATTTACAGTAGTTCGTTTGGTGACTGCTGGAAGTTACAATGGCATTGCAAAGAAGTAATTTATGTCATTTTTTCATAAATACAACCATTGCAGCATCTCCATGGTCATGTGATCAGAATTCAGATGCTTGGCAACTGGTTCATATTTATGACAGTTGCATTGTTCCAGGGTTGTGTAATCACCGTGGGTCGTGTGACTTCTGACAAGAAGAGTTAATGAGGAAGCCAGATTCAATTAATAACTGTGTTACTAACTTAACAACTTCAGTGATTCACTTAACAACTGTGGCAAGAAAGGTTGTAAAATTGGGCAAAACTCACTTAACTGTCTCACTTAGCAACATAAATTTTGTGCTCAATTGTGGTTGTAAGACAAGGACTATCTGTATACATTATACTATTATATTTAGGAAACTGCCTTGTTGCCTTCCATAAAGTGCGGGAAGCCTATGCTAACCACAGCACATATCAATTTAGATATATAAGAAACAATAGAATGTAATAAACATGCAGAATATTCCACACACCTCCAAGAAATTGCCTTTTAAATAGTTGGCTGTAATCCATCCATATACCCCTTCCTCTTGGCCAGTTATGATTTGAGCATCCCTAAATTCAAAGGGCTGTGATGTGAAGTAAGTCTGAATGCTCTGAAGGATTTCACTAGCTGCTGATTCATTTTGCAACCTAAGTAATTAACAGAAGACAAAATGCTGAATGTCTGAAAGGAGATGCTGCTTATGATTATAATTTACTAAATTGACTAAGAAAGTTGATGATTTTAAAAAAAATTTCAAACAGCAGTCTTTAAAAAGAAACCATCAAAGGCTGATTCAGAAATGCATACCGAACATATCATCTGATTATTTTAATGTTTCAATTAAATGGATAAACGCTTTGGAAAATATTGTGTTTGAAATGATAACCAGGTTGTATCTTAATAATTAATTTGTGCTGGATCATGCAAACATCATTACAGTGGGTGAGTTATGAATATACATGTGTGAACAAGCCCCAAGATACATGCAGCTACATTAAAGCTGCATGTTTATCCTTATTTCCTTAGAAAGATCAATGAGGCTTTCCCACAGGTGTATGTAATTATTAATACCTGCTTAATTTAAATGGAATGCAAATTATATATGAGTAGACATCTATGTTATTGCTTTGTAAATTTGTTGCAAAATTGCATGTCCTGCTTTCTAAATAATAGGTAACATATACTGTATTGAAGTACTTATGCATTAGCAAGATTGAATAGTTGTCATGCATCCACAAGAGAAAATGCTGTGGATCCTCATTTTACCTATTTGTATCATAGTTGGATATCATAATAGATATTGACATAATTGTGTGCACCTATTTAAAAAAACATTTAGTAAGCCAGAATTTCAACATTTCACTATTTTCTTTTCAAAAAAAATGACCAAAAATATACTCAAAAGATTATTATTTGTATTACATAATCCACAAAAATCTATATGTACATGATTTTAAAGAAATAAAACATATGCAAAATAACAATGAAGCAATACAAATGAGAACATCAAGGTCTCTATTAATGGAAATTTATTTAGAAAAATTAATCCTATTGTGAAATACCCAGGAACATTTAGACTAGGATTGATTTTTTTCAAGCCATTAAAAATCTGTTTAATGTCTGCAACAATTTTATTCCCAACAATCTATCTAGGAAAGATCGCAATCTCTATTTGGTGTATAGAGTCAGCTAATTTATCTATTAATCTCATAGAGTAATGGGGGTTAGATAAGGAGAAAATGTTCTTATGAAATGTTATTATACTCTGTTGCAGTCTGTACTGAAACAATGAATAAAGAATTACGTGTAGCAGTCCTACTTAAAAGAGTCATATCAGAATGTGCTGTAGTTTTCCTATTATACCTCAGAAGTCTCATGCCAGCTGTGGCTCCCAAGTAGACAGGTGTGCTTTTGTGCAAATGAAAAGGAATTTTCTCCTTTACTTTATTCATACAATCATTGATAGGCATAGCAATTTCTTGAGGGTTACTGCCATAACTGGATATTCCAGGACCTAGGAAAAATAATTAAAATACTTAGTTTGTTCTGCCAAGATCAGCACAATATATCTGCTTCTCTATTTCCATTAGTGGTAATCCATTTTTACACCCTATATATACTGTGTTTCCCAGAAAATAAGACAGTGTCTTATTTTCTTTTGATGTCCGAAATAAGAGCTCAGCCTTATTTTCAGGGAGATCTTATTTTCCCCCTCATCTTCTGATATGAGGCAAGGGGCAGGGCAAGTGGCCCTTCTTACCAGGTATCTGAAGGTCACAACAGGCCATCTCACTATCCAAGAACCAGCTGATTTGCAGGTGCTCAGGCTGTGGCCTCCAGCAAGTGTAGCCACTTTTGCAGCCAATTGTGGCTGCAAAAGCAGCAGGAGGCCAAGTGATGCACTCTACACACCTCCTTACCTAATGGTGATGGTCACAGCAGGCAATTCTGTCCATGGAACAGCTGTCTTGTAGGTGCTGTTCTGGCCGCTGTCTCCAGCAAGTGTGGCTGCTTTCACAGCCAATGGCAGCCACAAAAGCAGCAGGAGGCCAAGCGACCTGCACCACATACCTTGCGCCTTGCACTGGCCTTCTGAAGGATACTGTAGCAGCATCTATCCATAATTTTTTAACCATTATTTAGTCCCGACCCACGTGGCCCAGTACGGTGTTAAAAGTTAACATTTCAAAAATTTTACTGTAGTTGTGGAGGTCTCCTTGTGCAACGCTCTGCTGCAGCTTTGGAGCAAACCTCTGCCTTCCCTGCACAGGATTGCAAGATTGGAAGCTCCAAAGCCATGGAGAAAGCATTTTTGGATGTGCATCTGTGCAGGGCTCCTCTTTGAAAGAATGATCTGCAGGTAGGGGGTAGTTTTCTGCACATTGTCCTTTCCTCCGCAACTACAGTAACATTTCTGAAATGTTAACTTTTAACACTCTACTGGGCCATGTGGGACATGATGAAATAACAGTTAAAACAATGTGGATACCAGTAGCTGCTGCTACAGTACCCTTTGGAAGGCTGGCTCCTGCTACAAAAGTGCCCGCACCTGAGGAGTGCTTTTGGGAGAGAAGGCAAAAGAGAAGTGATCAGCTTCACCTCACTCCTTCAGCCTCCTATCGGCTCTCCAAGGGTTTCTCCCAGAACAAGCTCTGGTGGAGCTCAACCAGAGAAGTGGCCCACAGGCTTTCAGGAGCAAATTTGAGACTGAGAGGAGCCAGGGTGAGGGGAAAATCCAGGCCCACACCAGTGCCCTTCTTTCCTCAGAAATAGTCTTGGGAGGGGGAAACTGCAACCCTAGGCAGGGTGGGTATGTTGGTATGTGTATAAAAAGCACAAAGCGAGGGAGCCAACAGCCACGGATTAAGAAGCTTTGTGAAATTTATGCCTACATGCAAAATTTGGCAAGGGAGAGGAAGAAATACTTCCCTCTCTTGGCAGTGTTTTGCTTGAAAATATTTGAGAATCCGACCAGAGAGAAGGGGTACGGATTTCCGTGCCTTACTTTAAGAGGGGTCGCTTCACACCTGTGACATTGGAAGGAGTCCTGTGAGGAGACGACAATGCTGATGTGCAGGAAATCTCTCCCCCCTTGCCCTCCCCCCATGCACAGCTGAGCCGCGCAATTATCAGAGGCTTTTTTTTAAAGCATTTTTTCTACAACCTCTTTGGCTGAAAAAATGCTTTTAAAAGTAAAAAAAAAAGTCTTAAGATGATTGCACGGCTCAGATGGGATCATCAGAGGCTTTTAAAAGCATTTTTTCTACAACTTCTTTAGCTGAAGAGGTTATAGAAAAAATGTTTTTAAAAGAAAAAAGCCTCTGCCAATCAAGCAAGTCAGCTGGGATCATCAGAGGCTTTTAAAAAAAAAGAAAGCCTCTGCCGATCAGGCAACTCTGCTGGGATCATCAGAGGCTTTTTAAAGCATTTTTTTACAACCTCTTCAGTCAAAGAGGTTGTAGTAAAAATGGTTTTAAAAGTTTTTTAAAACAAGGTTGGCCACGCCCACTCAATCATATTACCCCACCACCAAGCCACACCCACAGAACCGGTAGTAACAAATTTTACATTTCACCACTGATCTGATTCATCCCCAAGGGTGAGTGTTTTGTGGGCCAGCCAGAGAGGGAGCGTCTTCAATGAACTTTACTCTGTTTGCCTTTGTGTCTCTGCGGGCAACAGTGGCATCTTCTCACAGGGCTCCTTCCAATGTAGCAGGTGCAAAGCGACCTCCTGTAAAGGAAGGCACCCCTTCTGTACCCCTTCTCTCTAGTCAGATTCTGAAATATTTTCAGAAACAGCAGCAAAGACCTTGGTCTTTCTTTCTCTCCCCCAAACTCTGCCAGAAAAGAGTCTTTATGAGACTTGTCATGCTGGCGCAGCCTCTTGGAGCAGGATCCTGCAAGGCTTGCTGTACCATTGTATGCACAAGTGGCGGCACTGCCACAAAGTTCAACATCTGAGCATAGCCACGAGCGGCAGGACGCCAGCCATGCTACTGAGGTGAAGCTCACAGCGGTGCTGCCATTCATGCATGCAACATCACTACAAGCCTTGCAGGGTCCTGCTCCAAGAGGATGTGCCAGTATGACAAACCTCTCAGCGGTTCCCACGTAGAGTTTGGGGAAGAGATACAAGCCAGGGTCTCTGCTGCTTCTGCTTTCCTTGTGGGCAGCCAAAAGTTTGCAAAAGGCAGGAAGGTGAAATGCCAAGCTCAACCCATACTCACATATCATGTATGGGGGCACCGTGTTTTAATTTTGTTGATGTGTGTTCCTGTGCAGTGGTCTTGTGTGCTCTGAAATAATTGCTTTGAAAAATTCTTAAATTTTAAATGTGCTGGTTACACATTTGGCTGGGAGTAAATGAATATAATAGATCACACAAAGAGAAGAAGAGCCATTAGATATTTGGAACCAAATAAACCAGCCACCAACAGATCTGTAAAGCTGGGTACCCAGCAGTCACCTGATCAATAAATATTTGAGGCAGACCAATCGAAGTACAGATAGCATCTTTCCTGACTATCAGTTAATTGACACTTCTCATTAAACAGCCCTCTGAGTTTACTTTACATCTTATATAGATTATAAATACTATAAGCCAATCACCACTTTTAAATTACTACAATAATGAAGCCTCATTGGAGTCAAAATGAGTCAAAATTTCAGCTGAAAACCATATGAATAGCTTAGTGTTGTCTGATGAAATACAGAAAACTAACCTATTAGGTACTGTATGTAGTAGTTTATTTGCTTATACAGCTATTAATGTTTGCCCTGGCAAGGAAATTGCACTTTTAGATAAAACTCTCTTAAATTATCTTTGAGATTTGTAAGGAAGGCAGATTGGAACTATTTCTCCACAATATATTTTCCTTTATTTCAAACTGCCCAGGTTAAAAAATAAGCAAAATGTCTTTCTTGGAATTTATTCTAAGAGATCAAGCACTATATGTTTGAACAGAGTATAAGAATGCCTTTAATTTGCTAAAATTGATTGATACTTGATATGCCTCTTCACTTTGAGCATATCCAAATATATGTGTGGTAGAGGAAGATAGCACCTAGAAAGACTGATGATCCATTCTAAAGTGAGGAATATTCCAATATGTGGTCCTGTACTTTAAAAGACTCTTGATCATATAAAATAATCAGACTGAGAATCTGCTTGAAAGTGCTGAAAACTGTGACTTGTCTGTTCTTTCATTAGTCATAAAAGCAGAGCTTTAAAAACCAGTAATTTTCAGATAAGATTCTATTTGGAGGCTGCTTTTCCTATATATTTACAGTTTTTATAGTAGAATTAGTCTGGAAAGAACATCAAATGTTGCCATGGATATTTCAATTCCTAATTGTCTGCATGACCGAGGTTTGTGAGTTTGTATCCATCAGTGAAGAACTCATTTAACATACAAATTTGCCTGATTAAAGAGTACATACATCTCAAATAAATGACACCCTTGCGTGGAGAATTCAAAAGCAACAGATCAAACAGCATTTAAAGTCTGATTAATTTGAAATCACTTTGTCCAAAACATGAAAGGTTAGTGATGAAAACTGGTGAGCCCTGATCAGGTCAGGCTACATATTCTGCCTATGAAACTCAGTGACTATGCAGGTAATCTCTTTATCAGACTGACTCCTTTTACTTTAAGATATAGAGAAGATAAGAAAGAAGAATGAGAAAAGATCCATAGAATAAATGTGAGATAAAAGCATACATATTTCCTCTATAAGTGTAATAGTTCCATAGTCATGAATGTAACCATTTATGTATGATTTTGTCTGGTTAGATTCCAGACTTGAAAATCTGTCCTTTTGCTGTAGCAATTCTAAGCAGAGAAGACATCCTTGACTCAGGATCCAAAATAATTTTATCACACATTTTTGTGACTCAGACATATAAACTGATAGTCCTCATTCTCTTCGATCAAGACAATTCAATTCTTGTGATTTTTTTTTTACTCCATGCAATTATTTCAATATTTCTTCCTCACCTTTCACATTACACTTGAAGGTTTGACTTACTACTCCAGTATTATTTTCTTTTTCTGCTGGCCATTCGTATACATAGACTGTTGTTCGAGATGAACCAGCATCAAGCACTATTCCATACTGAGGAGGGCAGAGAGAAAAGACAGATTATAATCCCGAAAAGCAGCCACTGAGTTCTTATAAAAGCTCAATATTCTATATTTATATTATATTATACTTTGATGGTATTTGTGTGGCCCTAATGCAAGGCAGAAAGAGAGGGAGGGAGGGAGGGAGAGAGGGAGAGAGAGAGAGAGAGAGAGAGAGAGAGAGAGAGAGAGAGACTCTACAACAGGGGTGTAAAACTGGATTTCTTCAAGGGCTGGATCAGCGTTGTAGTACTCCTCTGTGGGCCGACCAGGGGAAGAAGGGACAGACGCTTCCTGCAGCACTTTTCCAGCCAAAATGGGACACAGGGCCCCACTGCTGCACCCTGTTTTGGCTGCCAGAGGCATCACAGGCCAGTCCTTTGCTATTTCCAAGCCGGTCCCACAAGCCAGTTTTAAGCACCCGGTGGGCCTTGAGTTTGACACCCCTGCTCTACAGCAACAGGAACTCTCTTTTTTTTCCTGATCACATGATCTTATCCCCTGACTCTTCCAAGGCCCCTGGCCATATCCATCCTTAATACTAGTAATATTACTTAAATGCTGTTTTGATCCATTAACAGAGCCTTTCCCAATAAGGTGCCTTCTGGATGTGTTGGACTTCACTCCCCTAAATCTGCAGCCACCATGTCACTCATCTATATTGAAATCCAATGCATCTTAAGAGCACTATATTGGAGACAGTATCTTTGTACAACTGAGAGAGCAGATAGAGGGGCAGGCAGCCCAGGCCATGCAAATCATCTGCACATCATATGAAGGCTTGGGTGATTCTATCCACATCCCACATGATACTGACACATGACACTTTAACCTATGTTCAAATGAGTACTGAACAAGTTCTGAGGGTAGACACTGTAATGCCAGCAATTTCTACTCACAGTTACCCATGCCCTAGTAACCTCCCATCTTGACTATTGCAATGCACTCTACATTGGGCTGCCCCTAAAAAGCATCTAAAAGCTCCAGTTGATGCAAAATGCAGTGGCCCACATGGTTTTGTGAGGACCTCAGTATGCACACATGTCACCTCTCCTGCAGAAACTGCATTGGTTGCCCATTTGTTTCCGGGTGCAATTCAAGGTGCTGGTTGTCACCTTTAAAGCCCTTCATGGCTTGCTTATCTGAGGAACCATCTCTTGCATATCACATCTACCTGACCCATTAGAGCAGGGAGGTAAGGAATGTTGTGGGTCCTCTCCCCTAATGAGATATATCTGGCAGGACCCAAAAGAAGGGCCTTCTCCATGGTGATTCCCTCTCTCTGGAACATTATCCCCCCAGAGATTAGACTGGTCCCTACTCTAACACTTTTTTTGAAGGCCCTGAAGTTGTAGTTCTGCTGGTGGGCCTGGGGAACACAGAGCAGGATTAAATGGCTAGCATGAATGTGTGTTGTCATCAGGAAAGGGTAGGGGTTATTATTTCATTATTTTACTTTTTATTAATTTTATTTCTTTTATATGGTTTTTATAGCCTTGTAAGTCACCTTGAGTCACCATGTACAAGTAGGCAGCAATATAAATTTTCTAAATAAATAAATGCCACTCTCAGGATAATATCTGAATATGGAATGTTTGGGTCAGACTGCCTTTGCTTTTAGGCAGCAAAATAATTCAAACCAGGGCTTGACTGTCATATATATTAATGTACAAACCTTCCTCCATGTCAAAAACATGCTATGTAGCAGCAGGTACAATTATTCAAGAGAAACAAATGCAATGCCTCTTTGCAGTCTCAAAATGAGTTTCATTTTTCTTTCACTGAGGCTACAGTATACATCTGACTTTTGAGGATTTACAATGTTCTCTAAAGCTTCATCTTGTAACCCAGGGTAAATATATACAGTGAAACTCTCATGCTCAGATATTGTTTGACCAAGTGATGTGTGATATTGTTTGACCTAGTGAACAAAGACTATTATTATTATAGTAGTATTCTCAGGTAGTAATGTTGTCCATTGAATTCAGAGGTCCCCAGACCAGTATATTTAACAACATGGTCTTGTTTTATAAGAAATAAAGTATTTTAGGCAGCAATCATAAACAGACTGGATCAGGGAACAAATCTTGATGAGCTCCAGAAGACTTTCTTAGTTATTTATTTGGAAATAAGTAAATTTGCTTGGTATTGTAGCACTAATTGCAAAGTACTGGATGGCTAGTGAAGATTAGATTTTAAAAGAAGCAAATGGCACAAGTCCAAAATATTATACAATTTATCTCCTCCCGTGCTCTACTGCCTTGTTTAGAACTAGAACTGTTTTCCCTTAACTATTGTTTACAATGATTCAGAAGACATGGTTTGGATCACAGCCAGCCATCCAGTTTCTGAAATTTATTAAAACAGTGCCATTTTTTTTCCAGGTTTCTGTGTGAGTCTGAAAAATGTTATTGTTGCTTAGAGTTCCTTTAATTTCTTCAACAGAATTGCACTTGCAATGCATCTCAAATTCTAAACCTACTCCACCGGCAATTTCCCCCTTTTTCTTCTATCTTGGAATTGATAATTAAAAGAACAGTGCCATCAACAAGTTGTAACTGGTATGGGAAGCTAGTAGTTACACCCATCAAATCCAAATCTTGTCTTAAGGAAAATTTGTTTAATTAAATGCATAATTTTACAAGGAGCTGTATAGCTTCAGATTTTTAATAGAAATTGTTCAGAAATATTCTCAATACTACCCTGTTTCCCCCCAAATAAGACACCCCTGATAATAAGCCCAATTGGGCTTTTGAGTGCATGGCAATAAAGCCAAGTGCTTATTTCAGGGTTCAAAAAAATATAAGACAAGGTCTTATTTTGGGGGAAACACATTTACATATTATATAATTATTAATTTAATTACCAAAGTACAAGGTTAACTCTTCCTGATTGCCATTTTCTGCTAAAACTTTTTAATATTTTTGACAGCTTCCTTTTAATTGGTCAGCTAAAACCTACCATGCACTGCATTTTTTCCTTCTTATCTAAGCAAAATACCCTATCCTTGTCCTTTAGCAAACAAAGTGCTGGCTAAGGATTATAGTTGTTGACATGCAGCACATCTGGAGAAAGAAAAAAGAAAAAGAAAAAATCCAGGCTTAAATCTGCACAGTGCCACTCAGGTTCCGTGCCACTAAGTGTGGAAACTAGCCGTAGTTTCTTCCTGGGCTGAGCATTTTCAGGTAATTTCAATATTATGTCATTGTCTCAGCAATTAATAACTCAGTTAAACATCAAATGTTACAAAAGTCCTAGCTTACCTACCTTTAGACCTGGAGAAAGGATCAGTTTCCGATTCATCTGAACAAGTGTAATAGTAACAATAATTGCAATGCTTAAAAGCAGAAAGATTAAGGTGACAGTGGTTGGCATTTTGTACTACACTTGGAAGCCTAAAAATGAGGAGAAGAAAAATAACATTATTAATTTTTGAAAGAAACAGTTTCTTAAAATGAACTTTAACACCTGAGTTCCAAGTTCATTAGCCTGAGATGAGGAAGGTGACTATAGATAAGTCTACTGGACTGAATACGGGCCTTTTATGGTTTTATCTGTATAGATAAGATGACAACTTCCAAAATTCCTTGGACATCTGAAAAGCCTTAGCTGGAAAGACTGAATTAGTTGTATAATAGATACATTTCATTGTATATATAACAGTTATATTGTTGTCTGCTAGAATTGCCTTCTTTTTTCCTTTTTTCACTACAGAACTTCTGTCTTGTTGAGCAAAAATTTAACAAGTAGATGTTATAATTTTGATTTATCTGATCTGCAACATTTTTACACAGTATAAAGAGGCATTTCAGATTATATCTGAATTAAAACCTAGCTGATAACATGCATATCATTGAATAAGGCATAGGCAAATAGGTGAACCAATACCATGGTTAATGTCCACAGAAGCTTTCCCCAAATGGATGCCCTCTAGAAACTATGATTTTAAAAATGCCACTTCTAAGTAATTCAAGATACTGTGACAGTCTTGTCTGCTGTGTGTGTTTTCCAATAGCTTATTCATATAAATAAATGTTGCATGGCTATGGCAAGAATGAAAAAATCATATGATAATTGCATATTATTATGGTTGATTGCCTGATATGTAGATTAGATTTGCATTTTAATCCACCTATCAAGTCCTTCCAAAGCACTTGGGATTGGTAGATGTGAATGTTCAATGGTGTTAAGCATATAGTCACAGGATATAAGCTGTTCCAGGTAAAGCTGTCTTCTGTAATTGACTAATGATGATTTTGTCCCTGCTGATGGTGTTCAAATGGTGTTCTGGAAATTTTGGAATCACATAAGGACCTAACTTTGCTTTCTTTTGCCATTCTACAGTAGTCATTCTACTTCTATTTTCAGGCCTGTGTGTTTTGTGAGAATTATTTCCCTTCCGTTCTGCTCTGTTCATGAATTGCACGATCCAGCTTTATTATTATTATCATCATTAGTGATCCCCAGAACCCAAAAGGACAGTCACCCGTTCTATCCCAATGTGGTGGCAGGCATGGCTAAGAAAAAATTAACCTGTCTGCACTTGATAATTTCCACATATTTCTCACTAACTACCATGTTTCCTTGAAAATAAGACCAGGTGTTGTCTTTTGGCCCCCAAAATAAACACTGGGGCTTATTTTTGGGGGGTGTTAATTTTTTTGAGTGCCACCACTGCAAGTCAGTGTGTGTGTGGAGCTGCCCAACATGCACATCAGCTTACCTCAGGACTCCTGAGGCTCCACACCTGGACAATTGCCTGATGGTGACAGCATCACCAGCCATGTGCAGCATGAGCCCACGTGGCCACCAGCTCAATTCTTCTGGCACTGGTGCAGCACTGCAGCAGGAGGCTGAGCAATGCAGCCAGGCAAAACACTCTGTTCTGATGGGGAAATGAAGGCAACTCAAAGCTATATCTGCTTGCAAATGGAATGCTTTGAAATGGAGCATCTAATTTACAAACAGACAAAGTTTCATCTCCCTCTGGGTGAAAATTGTGCAGCAGAGCCAGATGGAGGTAGAGGCGGAGGGGGGGGGGCGGCAGGCAATCCCAACATGTCACCCACTCTTATCCCACTGTCTCTTGGCTTGGTCATAGCCGTGCCAGGCAGGCACCCGCACGGGGCATTAGAATTTCCTGCTCTCCCCCCCATGCCGCCACACAAGCCTCTTGTGAGCCTCCTGTGTTGCAGGCAGCTGGCAGCACATCCAGATTGCCTGTCTCTGCCTCTGCCTCTGCCTCTGCAATCGGACTTACAAGTATCTATACTGCACCAAGAGACTGATGGGCGTGGTGCATCCCCTGGGTTTATATTAGACCCACCCCCCAAAATCAGGGCTTGTTTTTGGGGTGGGTCTTATTTTTGAGGAAACATGGTAGTGGGGAGAGCTGACTGTCAACTTCGAACTGAACCTGGCCACAACCATCTTTTTGTTCCTCAGTTGCCACACAGGAGGTTGGAATGCATTACTGGACACAACAAAGAAAACCAAGTTCTCATGAGAACCAAGTCATCCCTACTGGCAATAGATAAAGTTGGAGAAGGAGTGGCTGAAGAGTCCACCAATTAACCCAATTGACCAACTTGACCTGTGACACTTGGGGATGGAATTATTTCTGTTTAATTATATTGAAACCGCAGGAAAGATTTAGAATTGGTTTTCCAGTGAAGCTGTTGATATGATATACTCAATAAAGAAGACCTTTGAGAAGGAGCCAAGTCTCAGAGTTCTGATTTGCTTAGGTTCGTTAGTCGAGGCCTTCACATTATATCTGTGTAATATGTACTCCATGAACATGCTTTATTGGGAGGATGTGTTTTGATTACACTGTTGCTGGATTAGTAAGAATTCTTTTGAGACACAGTCACTATCCAGTCTTTCTTTTCTGGGTTAGGGTTGTTACCTTGACTGGACAGATTGTATCCAAAACAGATTGCTGTCTTTGTGAGCCTCTTTATTACAGAAACATATTTGAATGACCATATTGCCCCCCGCAATCTGGGTCCTCATTTTATCAACCTCACAAGGATGGAAGGCTGAGTTAAGCTTGAACCAGACAAGATCGAACTCTTGGCTATAGGCAGTTACCTGCAATGCTGCATTCCAACCATCATGCTACCACAGCTCCTATATTATCATTCACATATGTTATCTAAACTGAACTTCTAGGCAAGAGGTAGCTAAGAAGCAATTACTGGAAAAACTATTTAATTAGAACAGTCTTCTTCAAGACCAATATGACTCCTGGATGCATTTATGTAAGATTCCTACAGCAAATACAGAAATGGTTTGCCATTTCTACCTTCTACAATATTTTTTTCAGCTTCTCAATCTAGACCACAGTCCTGAAAGAAAGAGCTGCTCTCAGTATTAAGCAGGAAAGAGCCTTATTAGTTCAAGGCCTAAGTAAGGTTAGCCAGATGTAATCATCATAAGCTGAGAAAGCAATCCAATACCAGATAAATCTAGCTACCGAATATATACAACTATTATTTCATTCTATAAAAATGTTTCTGTATCTTTTTATAGAACTTATACAATATTTTATTAATAATAGGAAAAGCAAATAAATAAAAATAAAATAGAAACTCGTATACATATATTTGAGAGTAATTTCATAGGTAAGATGTTGAATATGGATAACTAAATTTTTTATATTTCTCCTTAAGATTATGAATATATCAATGCAATATTTCAAATTTTATTTTGGTTACAAATCTTTGTTTCAAGACTCACAGGTCCAGAAAAAGAGCCTTTTTAAACAGAAAAGACTTTGGTTCTTTGAGACCACCTTTGGCTACAAATAATTAACATAGTCAAGCTGTAAAAACAGTTGAGGGCTGGTATCCTCTTTGCTTAACCACAGTGTGTCTCCAGTTTATGAGATCACACATGAAAAATTCTTTACTCATCCTTCCTGGATAAACATATAAACAAATTGAAGAGGTGTTTTCTATCAGACACTACAAGACTACTTAAAAGAAATAGCAATATTTTGGCTATATTATTAATATTATTAACCATCTATCTCCATAAAAACAATAGCTGTTTTAAAAATAGCTAAAATCTCAAGTACCTCTTATATTTCATTATTAATATCATAAAGGAATATAAGATTAAATAAAGATAGTATAACCAGCTCTAAACTCTTAATTCAATTACAAGTGATTAACTACATAGGGAAATATTTATTTCCCAGATTTCATGAAATTGAAAAATGTCATCCCCTAAGAAATTAGCTGACTTGTATTGCACTATGAGCTCAACAAATGTGTTAAATATGTCTGCTTGGAGAAACATAAGGTGCATCTTATGTTTGGATCAAGGATGCCCTTCAATCATGAATACTAATTTGTTTGTTATAGGGCTAGTTGGACAATGCAGAAGACATCTCTTTGTTCAAGTTACATAGCAGAAGAAATGTTTGTTCAACATTTTTTTTTAACAAAAAGAAATACACCTTTTTGTTTTTAAAAAGAAGAAATACAACTTGCTTTGATGTCAAAACAAGATGATACCTACAAATAAGATTGGCAATAACCAATAAAAGGAGGGACTTTGGAAAAGCTGGGAAGTAGAGAAGAGAGGCATTAATAAATGAATTTTGCAAACGGGTGAAGCAGGAATTACTGAAACTTGGTCTGAACATGTCTTAGAATAAAAAATTGCTGGCTTTCAGACTACAGGTAGGAAACAGCAGAGTAAAGACGTATAAAAATGGTAACTCTTGGGGAGGAGGGGGAAATGGCCTAGCAGGGGAAAACCTTATTAATCCTTTTCATTTGGAAGGAGGACTCCCTCTTTGTGCATCTGAATCAGTGGTAGGTTGTCTCCCATTCAGACTGGTTCGCAAGAACTGGTAGTAAAATCGTTGGGAGCCCCCACCCACCGTCCTGGATGTCATCATCTTGCATTCACAGAAGCAAGGTGCACACACGATCCCATTGCCAACCGGTAGTAAAGAAAAGTAGAGCCCACCCCTGATCTGAATGGTAAAGTTCATTGCCCTTACCTAGCATATGTAAATGCAATAAGGAATGTGAAACCAGCAAAGCAAGGGGCTTCACTGGGAATAAAAAAAATCCCCCATCTGTCTTCCAAAATTGTAATCCTAGGTTACATGTTGCTGTTCTCATCTATTCTCAGACAACTTTAAAACAAGCACAATGCTTCCTACTAAAACTTTTTGTCAGTGAGCATAAAAAAATCAGGTATAAGATGTGATAGTTTATTCCCTCCTTTTAAAATATAGGGCAACAAATGTAGAAAGCTATAGTAGAAGAAGGATGATAAATGAGTGCTTAAGAGAAGAGGAACACAAGATCTAGCTTTGATTGCTGTCATTAATGAGTCATTAGACATTGAACAACCTCTTTGATGGCATGGGTATTAGTAGGCCAGGAAGCTCTTAAGTAGATGGCTTATCAAGATAAAGCCTGCATATCAGTTAAGTCAAAATCTTACCTAAAATAAAATCGTGGTGCACGACAAACCACTGTTGAAACTAAGTTCTTAAGGCATCTCCGGATCCCTGCACAAGTGGATTGCTGCGTTCCTGGCCAACAGGCAACAAATACTCAAAATAGGGAGGCCCCAATCAAATCTGGCACCTGTTAGCAGCGGTGTCCCCCAAGGCAGTGTTTTAGGACCCATACTCTTTCTGCTTTACATCAGTGACCTATGAAATCATATTAAAAGCAGCTGTGACCTCTTCGCTGATGACGTAAAATTATTTAACACCACTGACAATGCTGCTGCCCTACAAAGTGACCTTGTATATGTGTCAGAATGGTTGCACATTTGGCAACTCCAAATCTCAACTAAGAAATGCTCTGTCCTACACATTGGCAAAAAAAAAAAAAAAAAAAATCAGAACACCAAATACAAGTTGGTCGGAAACAATCTCGTAGACAACCCTCACTTTGTCAAGGAACTAGGAGTAATCTCAAACGATCTAAACCCCAGAGCTCAGTCTAACAGCACTGCCAAAAAGGCATTAAGAGTTGTTAACCTAATCTTGCAAAGCTTCTTCTCTGGTAACATTGTATTGCTAACTAGGGCATACAAAACCTTTGCCAGATCAATTCTTGTATACAGTCCATCCGCCTGGAATCTACACTGTATATCAGACATTAACATGATTAAGTGGGTCCAGGGGTATTTGAAGTACTCTACTCCTCTACTCACAATACTCCACTCCTCTGCTCACAATAGAATCCCTTATGCCATGGGAAAGATAGCAATCATAAAGATGAACATATTACCAAGATTATTATTTCTATTTCAGACAATACCAATAAAAATTGAAAAGACTTATTTTCAATATTTAAATAAGATAATAAGGAGATTTAGCAAGCTAAAAAAGCAAGAATAAGTTTAAAAATGCTTCAGGATACAAGATTACGAGGAGGATTTGGACTCCCAAACTGGGAATTGTATTACCAAGCAGCAGCCTTGACATGGTTGAAAGAATGGATTGAACTAAGAAATACAAGACTATTAACACTGGAAGATCATGATTTACAATTGGGTTGACATGCTTTTTTATGGTATGGTAGAAATAAGATACAAATGCACTTTCATAGACATTATATAAGAAATGCATTGTTATTGATATGGGAAAAAGATAGAGATAAATATTATGTGAAAATACCAATATGGTTATCAACAATGGAAGCCTTAATTCACCCAAACTTTTTTAATTTTGGAAATATTGTTAGATATAAAGATTTGTTAACAGATAAGGTGGAATTGAAAGGGAAACAAGAACTGGAAGGACAGAGAATTGAAATGGATTGGTATAAGTATTTGCAAATACAAACTAGATATGAAAAATATGTTAAACTACAGGGTTTTCACTCACAGAAACTGAGCTGGATAAAATACTCATGGGAACGGGGATAAATTAATTAAAAATGTTATAATTTTTTATTAAATATAGAACTAGAGGAAGAACAAGTAAAAGAAACAATGATAGCCTGGGCAAAAAATTTTGGATATTCAATTGAATTGGATAAATGGCAACAATTATGGGAAAGAAATTATAAATTAACAATGTCCACTGCATAAAAGGAAAATCAATATAAAATGTTTTATAGATGGCATATGCCCCCTGAGAAACTGGCAAAAATGTTTAAAGATAAATCAGCTAAATGTTGGAAATGCCACCAGTTACCAGGTTCATATTACCACATGTGGTGGACATGCCCTAAAGCAAAAAGCTACTGGAATAAAATTAAGTTATAGGTGGAGGAAATGATATAACAACATATAGACTTAAAATCAGAACTATTCGTATTGGGTATCTTACCAGAGAAAATTAGTAAAGATAATGTGTATTTGATTATACATGTAATAACAGCAGCAAGAATTGTTTATGCACAAAATTGGAAAGCGGAGAAGTTATTTAAAAAAATTTAGATTGTGCAGAAATGAATAGATTAACTATGCTGATAAAGGAAAGAGAGGATTCAGAATATTTTAAGATATGGAATAAATTTTACTATTGGTTAGAAAAGAGATATAAATAAGTTTTAAAAGAGATTGAGGAAAAAATAACAGTTATAATTAGACCTTTGTAATGGACTTGGTGAGATTGAAGACAGAAGAGATAGGGAAGAGAAGAAATCTTTGAAGATAACACTGAAATGTCACATGGAAGAAATGAATGATGTACTAAATGTTTGTTTGTCTTAAAAAATAAAAAAAACTTTATAAAAAAAAGAATCCCTTATGCCACTAGACATGAAATTCTGGGCTTAGACAATCTGGAACTGTGCCGCCTGCAGTCCAATCTAAGCAAAATTGTCTGCTCCAACATCTTACCTGTCAACAACTTCTTCAGCTTCAACCACAATAATTCCTGGGGAAACAATCGATACAGACTCAAGGTAAACTATTCCAAACTCAACTGCAGAAAATACGACTTCAGCAACAGAGTGGTCAACACCTGGAATGCTCTACTTGACTCTGTTGTTACATCGCAAACCCTCACAGCTTCAACCTCAAACTGCCTACCGTGCACCTCACCCCATTCCTAAGAGGTCCGTAAAGGGGGCGTGCATAAGCGCATCAGTGTGCCTACCGTCCCTGTCTTACTGTCCCCATTTATCTGAACTTACTTCCTTTGTTTATGTTTATCTTTATACCTATACCTGCTATCTTGTATATTTTTGACAAACAAAATAAATAAATAAATATACTTAGTTATCACCCATGTTATTGCTAAGCATAATTATAACATTCATCACAGAGAAGCATTTAAAGAATGGCAATCTTTAAATTAAGGGTAAAAACAGCAATTTTCATTTTTAAAAAATATTTCAGATGGTTAAGCAACTTTATATTGTCCAAAATTTTCTCTTTTAAACATATGCTTGATATGTCTAAACTTATTAAGCTTTTATTGTTTTGGCTGAACCTATTACAAATCTCTGTCTGAACATTCGGAAGGGACCTTCGTACCTTCCGCCGTGCCCTTAAGACAACAAGCTGGTCTGACAGAATAATGAATTTTAATGGGGTATTTTTAGTCTTGGTTTTTAAAAAAAAAAATAGGGCCAAACCATTGAATATGTTTTTAATTGTTTTAATTTTTGTTTTATCTGTGTTTTACTATGGCTGTACACCGTCCTGAGTCCTTTGGGAGAAGGGCAGTATAAAAATTTAATAAATAAATACATAAATAAATAAATAAACATTCTTTAAATTTTTTAGAGCTAGATTTAATCCCCTTCATCAATTACTGAAGGGGTTTTTCCCAGATCTATGAACCAGTGGTGGGATTCAGCCAGTTCGCACCACTTCGGGAGAACCGGCTGTTAACTTTCTGAGCAATTTGACAAACTGGTTGTTGGAAGAAATCATTAGGGCAGAGAACCAGTTGTTAAATTACTTGCATCCTACCACTGCTATGAACCCTACAAATCTCTGGGCAGACACAGTCCATATAGAAATGCCTTCCATATAGATATGGGTTTTCACTTTTATTTATTAATTTTTTTTTCTGCCCACATACTATATATGTGTATACATTTGTGTGTGAAGAGGCAGGGAGGAAGGGAGAGACAGAGACAGAGACCAAGTACGCACATTCTATGAAGCCCCTTAAATCTAAACTTAACTTCCCCTTTCGGCTGTATAGAGATTACAACGCCCAGTACACAACTGGTGATGATCACAATTGGTGATGACAATCTTTTCTTAACACATATAGAGGAGTGCATATTGGGGAAGGCTGCCCTGGATGTACAGCATCCTACACTCTCTACTTCCAAATCAGACCATCTGCACAGAAACGCAGCGGCTCAGTCTCTCTGCTAATCTTTTAATAGCGAATCTCTCTCTCACACACCTGATTGCTCACAGAAAGACCAGTCCCTTACTTTTCTCAGGAGCAGCTGTCAGAACACTGTCACTGCTGACCAGGATACGGGAGGCTTCACTGGATCTGTCTTATATCTTGAGCGATGGGGGCAAAGGAAGGTCGCTGAAATCAGGCCGGGGACTCATCGGGCTAAACAGGAGGTGGGCAAGGATCGGAGACCAGGACCAACATGACGAAAATGTCCCTTGCGCAATGGGAGGCAGCCAATTTGCCGGCTCCTCCGCGGGTTCCCTGCTGTAAATTCGCCTGGATCTACCCTCGGCCCCTCCCTTCGCTGTTTCACGGAGCACAGGGATGGGCCCTAGCGCCTCCTGATCTGGAAAGAAAAAATGAGAGACCTCAACCCACAACCTTCTCCTCGCTGACAATGCCAGCCGATCATCAGCCGATTCACCGGTTCTCTGCCTCTTACTATCAAGCAAGGGGGACACTGTGGGTCGAAATCTGCTTTGGGGAAAGGTGAGCGCACCTTGCAGCCCCGAGTAGAGCCAGTTTCCTTCTTCGCCCTTTATTATCGTATCGAAAACAGGTCGCCGAATTTTAGCTATGGGGATGCTTGCTGTACACGTGCCCGCGATCTTCTCTTAACTGGGCAAACGAACAGTAATTTAGGTTGCATTCGCGACCTAAATGGGACTTTAGTCCTTCAGGATACAACGGACCGTACCTCCGAGCCAAAAGCCCAAGGCTGTCTCCACATCCTGTAGATTTTCTTCTATAGCCTTCTGGGAAGACGAATTACTGAATTTGTCAATTGGGCAGGCTCATGATCTTATCCAGGTTACCTAGATCCTGTGCCAGCATAATTCAGACCTGAATGATAACTACTATTTATGAATCTTGTAATAATGGTAGTGTAATAGTCTAGCAACTTACAATATCTGGGCAGAATGTTAGCCATTCCATGAAATGCCAGCAGATCCTTTTCACTGAGCATATATAAGTCTTTGTGGTCTTTGTCCTATTTCTCTTTAAAATCTCTTTTCTTTTTTGGGGGGGTTGGGGACTCTTGCTACTTCCTTTCTTCCAAATTATCTATTTGTTTACCAAAAAAGACAGCCCAGTAATCTCTTTGCAAGATAGCTGGGTAGGTGAAAGAGTACTGAAGCTTATGGGAAAAATACAGTGAAATGAGATATTGATAATAAACTTCCTGGATGTGACAAATGATAAAATCCAGCCCTCCAAGAAGGCAAATGTGTTTTTAAAAATTCTGATAAGCTACAAAGAGGATGATGGTATTCTGAGATGTGGCAATGTTTGTGTCATGAAGAAATATATGGAGAATCAATATGCAGAAGTTCTGAAAGAATGGGGCAGAGTCCTTTGAAAAGGTTATTGTAATGTTTTTTGGCTATTGAAAAGTGTGCATGGAAGGGCAGAAAATAATCATATAGCAATGACTCCTAGGTTTTCCCACTTTTGTCATGCTCCATCAAGATAAATATTGTATATGAAGGAATATTCATGGATGTGGAAAAAATGCTAACGGTTTACTTCTCTAGTATCATTAGCCCATCATATGATTCTCTGTTTTTTTTAAATTTGATTTATATGCCACCCTTCTCCAGAGACTCAGGGCGGCTTACAATACATTAAGCAATAACCTTCATACTTTTGTATATTTTACAAAGTCAGCTTATTGCCCCCACAAACTGAGTCCTCAATTTACCTACCTTAGAAAGGATGAAAGGCTGAGTCAACCATGAGCCTGGTGAGATTCCAATTTACTAATTGCAGACAGCTGGAGTTAAATTATAGTGCATTAGTCTGCTGAGCTATCCAAGCTCATTGTTGTATGGTTGTACCAAATCAACAACTAGACCAGGGATCAGCCGTGGCAGCTATTTGTATTTCCTGTCCTTAGTAGACCTCTCAATTTACTTTCTTATCTCAGGTCACCCATATCGGCAATTTAGCCTATTGTCATGAATTTCCCATAATCTGTGGTGGGGGCAGTGGTTAGAATGCAGTACTGCAGACTAGTTCTTCTGACTGCTGGCTGGCTGCAATTTGGCAGTTCGAAACTGCTGGCTCAAGGTTGGCTCAGCCTTCCATCTTTCCGAGGTCGGTAAAATGAGGATCCAGATTGTTGAGGGCAATATGCTTACTCTGTAAACCTCTTAGAGAGGCCAGTAAAGCACTGTGAAGCGGTATTTAAGTCTAAGTGCTATTGCTATCCCCAATAGTACATCTAATTTGGGAGTTTTGGACCATGGGAATTTTAAACCATCTGCTTCCAAAAATCCAGCACCAATTGCAACATTTACTTTGTATTGATTGATTTTTTATTATGTACTATTGAGTGTATTGTTAACTATTTAAGAAAAAAAATGCTGTAGTAATCCAAAGTTTGTAGTAGGCAATCTTACTTATACCTTCATTACTCAGTTAGCACAATGTGGGGGCAATAAGCTGACTTTGTATAAAATATACAAAAGTATGAAAGCTATTGCTTAACGCATTGTAAGCCACCCTGAGTCTCCGGAGAAGCGGCATATAAATCTAATTAAAAAAACATTTTTTTTAGCACAAGTGACTACATCAGAGGTAGATTTCAGCAGGTTCGGATCAGTTCTGCAGAACTGGTAGTGGAAATTTTGAGTAGTTCGGAGAACTGGTAGTAAAAATTTTGACTGGCCCTGCCCCCATCTGTTCTCTGCCTCCCAAGTCCCAGCTGATTAGGAGGAAATGCGAATTTTGCAGTATCTTTCCCCTGGATTGGGGAGCAAATGGAGATTTACAGTATCCTTCCCCTGCCACGACCACGAAGCCATGCCCACCAAGCCATGCCATGCCCACCAAGCCACACCCACAGAACCGGTAGTAAAAAAATTGAAACCCACCAGTGGACTACATAGATATACTTTTTCAGATCTATCCCTAATCTGTTTTTCCAGTCTTCCAGTAGTGGAACGGAGTCCTCCATCTTGCTGCTAGTTATCCTCTTCTCTTTCCCAATAACTTCTTTAAAATGGGAACTAGGCCTTCCAAGGATCCTGGAAAAGGAAGCTACTAGAATTGTTAATGTAAAGCAAGTTCTGATTTTTAAAATCTAATGCACTATGGAATTCATTCCAGATGCAAGTAAGTCTCATTACTGATTTCCTGCATGCCTTAATTCTACACATTCTCCACCCTGCTTGCATGCTTCCATTCCAGCACTTCCACTGTTCAACCAGTAACCTCACTTCTGATTGCATGATGTCCCTCACCTTGACTTCATTAGATAATTCTGTTAAAAGATATAGTTATTATTTAAAAAGAAGACAATGAATTTTAAATTGGGATTTTTATGGCCTAGGGAAATAATCCAGGTAATTTAAGTACCCTTTAAACAAGTTTTTTCATAGTAATAAAAATTGCTGCCATAGCAGCTTAAAAACAGCAGGTGGCTTTAATAATGTGTATCCATAAACCTCAAATACAATCTCATTAGCCGGCTTCTTACATCATACTAAGCCATAAATTGATTATTTAGTTATTAACTAGTTAACTTAATCATAGGAAGTTATGTAGTCAACAGAGTAAAATAGCTAGGTTTGTGTAATACATTACATCATTTGGTTGGTTTAGACCAGGGCTGTCGAACTGTCAGCCCATGGGCTGATTGCATCACGCACTGCCTGTGCCCAGTTTAGCAAAGGGGAAAAAAGTCCCGATAAGTCATGTGATGCCGCCGTGACAATGTGAGTTTGATACCCCTGGTTTAGACTTAAGATCAGGGGTAAATTGCTCCCGGTTTGGACCAGATCACCTGATCCGGTAACGATGGAGGCGGGTGGTTCAGAGAACCTATAGCAAAAATCCTTGCCCCCACTCCCCATGCTCAGCTGAGCTGTGCGATCATCAAAGGCTTTTTTTAAAAAAAAATTTAAAAGAATTTTTTCTACAACCTCTTTGGCTAAAAAAATGCTTTTAAAAGTAAAAAAAAAACCCCTCTGATGATCATGCAGGTCAGCTGGGATCGTCAGAGGCTTTTAAAAGCATTTTTTAAACAACCTCTTCGGCTTTTAAAAGTAAAAGTAAATGGCTTTAAAAGTAAAAGTAAAAAAAAAAGTTGGCTACGCCCACCCAGTCACATTACCCCTCACCAAGCCACGCCCACAGAACCGGTAGTAACAAATTTTACATTTCACCACTGCTTAAGATATTACATCAATGTAAGTGCAAAATAGGTATGTGGAATTTAAAGGTAAATCTTCCTGCTAGCTTCCCCACTGTGGGAAGCCAGAAGCAAAAGTCACAAATGGTGATCATGTAACTGCAATGTGCTGTGACTGTTGTGAGCTGGTTACCAAGCACCTGGTTGTGATCACATGGTTGTGGAGATGCTGCAATGACCGCAACTAACAAGGATCCATCATAATGGACCCCACTTGTTCAGCATGTTATAACTTTGAATAATAATTGAAAAATAATTGTTCAACCAGGACTGCCTATAGTTCTTCATAGCATAATTATTGCTCCAGTCAAATGCAGCCTGTTGGGTTTTCTGCACTTCAGTAAAACGTAAAGTTTGATTGAAACTTTTAAAGCATAAACGTTTCCAATGGGACTTGTCAGATCAGAATACCAAATCAGCCTAAGAGGGCACAAAGCACTGATGAAATATACAAGTAAAACATAACTTCCCGATATCCGTGTTATCTTGCAACAATCTATATATATAAAAGTGAAAACCACTCATGCCGCAATCACAAAATCTCCAGAACTGTAAAGCCTACAAACTTGAAATTTGCCACATATGTTCCTCTTGGCTTCTAGATGCTCACTAAGAAAGGGTTTTTTTGAAATGATCATCAGAACATTAGTATTTCCTATATTATGATTAACATACTCTGATGCTAAGGAGTTCTACTCCTCCTCCCCACCTGAAAAATAATCTGTTCCAAATGCAAAACACAAGCAGAGGAGAGGAGTTTCACTTTCAGTTTTACTTTCACAGCAGCAACCAGGGGGTAGGACAGTGATGGCTAACCTTTTTGCCGTCATGTGCCAAAAGCAGGGGGAGCACATGGGGGGGTTGCATGTGTGTGCCCACACACGTAATTCAATACCCCCCGTGCCCCTGCGCATGCGCGCATGATCTCCCCCCACTTTTGGCACATGACACCAAAAAGGTTAGTGGTGGGCCCAGTAGGCTTGTTTTTTGCCCTCCCCAGGCTCCAGAACCTTTCTTGGAGCCTGGAGAGGACGAAAACCCACCTCCCTGGAGGCCCGAAACAGCCCGTTTTCTGACTTCCAGTGGGACTAGAAGGCCTGAAAATCAGCTAGTCGGCGCGTGGATATGCACTGGAGCTCAGATAAGGGAATGTTCGCATGCCCACAGATATGGCTCTGCGTGCCACCTGTGGCACACATGCCATAGGTTTGCCATCGTGGGGGTAGGATATGGGAGGCTTCTGTGGGGCAAGGCTGAGGGAGAGAAGGGATAGGATTAGGAGAGGCTTCTGTGGGGCAAGGCTGATTGAGAGAAGGGAATAGGATAGGAGAGGCTTCTGTGGGGCAAGGCTGAGGGAGAGAAGGGGATAGGATAGGGGAGGTTTCTGTGAGGCAAGGCTGAGGAAGAGAAGGGGATAGGATAGGGGAGGCTTCTGTGGGGCAAGGCTGAGGAAGAGAAGGGGATGGGATAGGGGTGACTTCTGTGAGGCAAGCGTGAGGGAAAGGATAGGATAGGGGAGGTGTTGGATGTGGGGTCAGAGTTAGGAGGCAGGACGTGGCATGGTGCAGTAAAATAGTTTATTTTTGCAGTTTAAAAAGCAAATGGCAGACATGCCGGCAGCTCCTCTTAAACCCCAGAGCTGTCCAGCGTTTCAGCCACTCACATCGGTCCATTTTCCCACATTCGAGCCTGGACCAATGAGGGGGAAGTTGTACATCATGACTTCTCCCTCATTAATATTCAACAGGAGGCTTTTGTGGGGCAAGGCTGAGGAAGAGAAGGGAAGAGGAGAGGCGGGTCATAACTACTCTTTCATTTTCAAGCTGTAAGTTGATTTATCAAGCCCGATCACATAGTTTCGTAGTGAAGCACGGGTATCCACCTAGTATGGCATAAAATAACTACAAAAGGGAAATTGTAATGGAATTCTGAAAATGAGATACAAAATCAAAACCCTCTTTCATCTATTCCATCCTCTCTTCCTGTCTCTCCCTTTAACTCTCCCTCTCCCTCTCTCTTGTGCTTCTTGACCAACATAATGTTAAAAAATAAGCAGATTGTTCTTACCAGATATTTAAATTGGTCAGCTTCTCTCCTCTCTCCTCCCTTTGGCCTTCATGCTGTAGGTCTGAACTGTTAGGTTTTCTAACCTGACTGATGTTTGTTGTTGTTTCTTTATGTTTATTAGATTTTTATACCACCCTTCTCCCAAAGGACTCAGGGCAGTGTACAGCCACAATAAAACCACATACAATACAAAATTTAAGAACAGTTTAAAATAGATTAAATAATTATGGCCCCTCAGTTAAAACCCACAAATTTAAAACACCCAATCCCAAGTTTTAGTTAAGCCAGTCCAGCCTGTTGAACTAACAGGGTCTTAAAAGCACGGCAAAAGGTACGCAGGTCGGGAATCCTACATATCTCAGGGGGCAGTTCATTCCAGAGGGCAGGTGCCCCCACAGAGAAAGCTCTCCCCCTGGGGGTCGCCAATCTGCATTGTTTAACTGATGGCACCCTGAGGAGTCCCTCTCTGTGGGAGCGTGTTGGACGGTGGGTGGTCGTCGGTGGCATAAGGTGATCCCATAAGTATCCGGGTCCTAAGCCATGTTCAACCAAGGACTGCAAATAAAATAATTCTGAAGGTAATATATATTAGGGTCATAGACTATCTACCCAGGACTTAGATTTGTAATGATGAAGCCTGAAAAAACATTGGTGCCAAGTTTTAACCCTTTGAGGTTATAGGAACAGGACTACAGAAATTGAAACAACCAGGAGATGGCAGTCAAGAGTGAGAATTTTATACTTCCCTTGGCTGCTATCTGAATGCCCTAGAATCTAGATTTTTGCAGCCCAGATTCTGTAGCCTTAAAACCCTTTTATTATAAAGCAGTTGTTCCTGTTTGCTTGCAATCTATGCAGAGCAACTCTTAGCGTTTCAATATATCATGGCCTTGCCAAAGGCTTTTGTTCAGGCAAAATTATTATTAAGTTGCTAAAAAGGCATTTAGGGGTAGGGCGAGAAGGGGGACATCAACTGTTTAGAAGGGCAGATTCCCTTTAGGGAGAATCTTTAGGGATTTCAGACATAATTCTATTTTATTATAATAATTGACAAAATTGTCACAACTCAATTTTTGGCAGGCTTTCTAGGCAGATGGTCTTCCTATTTCTAGAACTTCCCTGCCTTTTATGTAATTATATTGATTTCTATCAAATTGTGACATTCTTTTATTAGCAACATCACTGTGTCCTCCCTCATTTCCCACGGCCCTCTTGGTTACAGAACAATCCTCTATTGAAATATATACAATGCCTCTGATTTGTTTGGTTGTTTGTCCAAAAAAATCACAGCTAAGTATGTATCAACTTTCTCTTCCGATCTCCTGCTAATATCTCCAGAGGATTAAGAAAGCTTGACAGCAAGCAGCAATTGCAATCAATAGCCAAACAAAAAGAAAGAGCTGATGTTTGAGCCTTAGTATGTTTACAGATCAGTAAAGATGCCAACAAGATTCCATACAGAGAGCTTAAGAGTTAAAACTTAGTTCTTGGCTAAACTAACATTTATTTGCTGCTTTTTTCTAGCTTTCTTTTTTTTTCCCTAGTCAGTTCTTAACCCTTCATCTTCTAAAAGGCAGTAAAAAAATTGGTAAGCAAAGCAGCTGGAATCAGTTTATAGTATTTCCATTTGCATCCTACCTTTTTCTTATAGAAGTAGTCAAGATAACTACAGACAAAACAAACAAAATAGATTAATTAAAACAAACTATAGCAATGACAAAAGTTGTGATTCAACAATGTCAATGCCTTGATTCATTTCCTAAGATTAAAAGATCAGAAGCCAATTGTAGCTCTCAAAGAATTTCATGTTAATAGCTTCTGCTTCTGCAGAAGACCAACTCACATCTGACAAAAGTATTCTGAAATTAAGACTGATTTTCAACAAGAAATTGCAGAATCTCTAAGCATAATTTTTGAAAAATCATTCAGTACCAGCACCTTGCCTTACCAATGGTCACAAGCCAGGGTCATCCCTATCTTCAAAAAGGTAGACCCTAGCCTAGTTGAAAATTACAGACCAATCTTTTTATTTTGTGTCACCTGCAAAGTCATGGAATCAATCATTAACCAATCTATTACCCTCCACCTAGAGACAAACAACCTACTTTCTAACAAACAATTCAGTTTCAGAAAAATTTTATCCTGTAATCTACAACTACTACATTACAAAAACATATGGACTACACATCTCGATCAGGGCAAAACATTGGATGCAGTTTACATAGACTTCTGTAAAGCTTTTGATTCAGTGGTACATGACAAATTACTTCTAAAACTAAAATCCTATGGCATTTCTGGACTCCTACATTAATGGATAGCTGCCTTCCTGTCAAACAGACAACAAGTGGTCAAAATAGGAAGGCTTTATCAAAATAGGCTTTATCAAATCTTGTACATGTTAATAGTGGTGTTCCCCAAGGCAGTGTCTTAGGTCCAACACTCTTTATACTTTACATAAATGATATTTGTGATCATATTAAAAGCAACTGTGTTCTCTTCGCTGATGATGTTAAATTATTCAACACCACTGACAATGCAACTAGCCTTCAAAAAGATCTTGACTATGTGTCAGATTGGTCTAACATGTGGCAACTTCAAATATCAACCAACAAATGCTCTGTCTTGCACATTGGGGAAAAAATCAAAACATAAAATACTAATTAGATGGACATGACCTTGTGGATGACTCTCATTCTGTCAAGGATCTTTTCTAAAGATCTAAGTGCCCAAGCCCAGTGTAACAACATTCCCAAAAAGGCATTAAGAGTTGTTAACCTAATCTTGCATAGCTTCTTCTCTGGTAATGTTGTACTACTAACTAGAGCATACAAAACATTTGCTAGACCAATTCTTGAATACAGCTCATCTGTCTGGAACCCACACTGCATATCGGACATAAATACAATCGAGAGAGTCCAGAGATATTTTACGAGAAGAGTCCTACATTCCTCTAACTGCTAAATGACTGAGCATGCTCAAGATGGCGATGCTAGCCGAAATCGCGGCTTGAGGGATGGCGACTTATTTGCCTTCAGGGGCCTTTCCGGGGTCGTTTTAATCTTTTCTGACCCCTACCCCAGCTAGGAGAGTCTGTTGCCAGCCTGGAGAGGACTTTCTCCCTCTCGGACATCGTGGCTGGGATGAGAATACAGCGTCGGGGCTGACAGCTCCCACCAGCTGGGCAGCGGCGGTGGCGCCCCTCTGAGCTGGAGCCACTCGGAAATCAGGGCGGCGTGGCAGCGTCTCTCGCTGAGGTGGCCTGCTGCACGGCAACAGTCCCAGGCCTCGGGGTTTCCTCGATGGCCATGGGTCTTGCCGGTTTCCAGGAAGACCTTGGGAAGCTGCCAGAATTTTCGTTTGGCAGCAGGGACAGCAACAGCAACAGTGGGGGCAGTGGCTGCAATGAGGACCAGCTAGCGATGGCGGGGAGGAGAGCGCCAGATGTCAGTTTGCAAACATGGTTGATGGGGATTTACGCAGCTGAAGATCATCTAGTGCCGGGATGGATTAAGATTAAGACCTGATGTGAGGGCTGTCCATTGATGGGTCAGCTTCTCACAGACATTGGAAGGCCTCCATTTGGATAGTTTTGGGGGCTGGGGGGGTTGGACATTAAATACCCCCCCCCCATTTGTCTCTTTTCTCCTTGGCACTATGCCCCGCTTGGACTGGCTTGGACCTTACTGGACTCATTGACATCCATACTGGCTCATTTCCATCTGAGCCTGTTGCCCTAGCCGTGTGGAGGACTGTAGATAGTTGACTGGGAGCCGGTTCATAGCTCCATCTCACCAGCAGAGAGGCCTGACCATCAGACCAACCACCGTGAGAGGGTAATGTTGGTCTTCGACTCCGATTTTGAGATGCTCCCATTATACCATCATTATACCATCATTATATCATTATATTATATTATACTATGATTTGTTCTCCACTGGACTTTTTAATTTGGACCCTTGAGGACATAGTCGCTTTTATCCTCTTGTGCAAGATGTATTCGGCAGCGGAGCTTCTTGTTCTGTGAGATTCCCCCCTCTCGCAGGATTGGCCTTCCACACTATCGAAGGCCTACCTCGATGACGGGTTTTGGAACCCCGAGAGGTGGCATGCTGCGAAGAGGGGGCTGAGGGGATTTTTAAAATTGTCATTAGCTAAATTTTTAAGGGGTGGGGGGAAGAGGGAGGGTTATTTGGCGAGGGAGGGATGTACGCCCGGCCCGGCACAGGGGCATGTTGTGGGAGTTGCGGAGCAGGGAGTTGAGGGGGTTAGTACTGGTAGAGAAGAGGGCGATTCCATCAGGACCGTGGCCGGGAGGGGCAGATATGGTGAGAGCAGGAGGCCAGATCGTGTTGTGGGGGCACGCACCCGCTGTCTTCAAGTGGTGGCGTGCCTCGGCCCCCTAAGCTCCTCTCGTTCCCTGGGTTGCCCGGAGTCTGAGAGCCCGAGCCTTAGGCTGATGCTGTGCAACATCAGGTCTGTGGTTAATAAGGCCCCCCTCCTCTGTGAGTTAATTCAGGAGGGAGGAGCGGACCTGGCGGGTATTACGGAGACCTGGTTGCGCCAGGAGGGGGGTCCCTCTGGTAGAGTTGTGCCCACCGGGCTTCCGTGCATTTCATCAGCCGAGGGCGGAGGGGAGGGGGGGCGGTCATTATAAAGGAAGATCTTGATCCTAGGGAGACCACTGTGCCTCAGATAGCCGGATGTGAATCTCTCCTTGTGAAGTGGGGTCATGGGAAGCAGGTGGGCTTGCTGATTGCGTACCTGGCTCCCTGCTGCGTGACAGCAGCCCTGCCCGAGCTTCTCGGTGTTATAACCGGGGTGGCGGTTGATACCCCCAACCTTTTGGTGATGGGGGATTTCAATCTGCCATCCATCAGCAAGACGTCTGAGATGGCTCGGGAGTTCATGGCTTCCATGACAGCCATGGACCTGACTCAAGTAATTCATGGCCCTACTCACATAGGAGGACACACTCTGGACTTGGTTTTTGTCTCTGGGCAGTGGTTGAATGGACTGGTTATAGGGGATATAGCTATTGAACCCCTGTCATGGTCAGACCATTCTCTCCTGAGGCTGGACTTTCTGACCGCTACACCCCACCACAGGGAGGTGGAACCGATCAGATGGTTCCGCCCCAGGCACCTGATGGATCCTGATAGATTCCAGATGGAGCTTGGGCCATTTCCTGAGTCTCTGGCTCACGACTCGACTGAAGACCTGGTGGCCGCCTGGGATAGGACGGCCGCCGGGGCTTTGGACCGAATAGTGCCTTTGCGGCCTCTGTCCCGGCACCGGATCTGCCCAGCTCCTTGGTTTTCCGAGGAGCTGAGGGAGATGAAGCGCCGGAAAAGACGCCTAGAGAGTGGTTGGAGGGCCAGTCGCTCCGAATCCGACCGAACACTAGTTAGGTCTCATATTAAGACCTACTTAGTGGCAATAAAAGCGGCAAAGTGTAATTACTTTTCCGTTCTTATTGCATCGGCAGATAACCGCCCAGCTGCCCTGTTTAGGGTGACCCATTCCCTCCTCCATCTGGGAGTGTGGGATGACCCCTTGCAGGGACGGGCTGAGGATTTTGTACAGTATCTGCATGATAAAATCGCTCAGATTCGGGAAGGCTTGGACTCTGACTGGGTAGGTTCCGGCGAGGTGTCTGGGGCAGGTCTTGAGACTGTTGTATGGGATGAATTTGACCCTGTGACTCCCAAGGATGTGGACAGGATCCTGGGGAGATTGAACGCAACCACATGTTTATTGGACCCGTGTCCCTCCTGGCTAGTGCTGGCTACCCGGGAGGTTACACAAGGCTGGCTCCAGAGGATTATAAATGCTTCTTTGAGCGAGGGTTTCTTGCCTCCCACCTTGAAAGAGGCGGTGGTGAGACCCCTCCTCAAGAAGCCTTCTCTGGACCCGGCTGTTTTGGGAAATTATCGTCCAGTCTCCAACCTTCCCTTCTTGGCGAAGGTTGTAGAGAGTGTGGTTGCACGACACTTCCCGCAGTACCTGGATGACACTGTCTATCTAGATCCGTTCCAGTCTGGCTTCAGGCCTGGGTACAGCACGGAGACGGCATTGGTCGCGTTGGTTGATGATCTCTGGAGGGCTCGGGACAGGGGTTGCTCCTCTGTTCTGGTCCTATTAGACCTCTCAGTGGCTTTTGATACCATCGACCATGATATCTTGCTGCACCGGCTGGAGGGATTGGGGGTGGGAGGCACCGTGTTGTGGTGGTTCTCCTCCTATCTCTCCAACCGGTTGCAGTCCATGTTGGCAGGGGGGCAGAGGTCGACCTCGAGGCGCCTTGCTTGCGGGGTGCCACAAGGGTCGGTCCTCTTGCCGCTTCTGTTCAACATTTATGTGAAGCTGCTGGGTGTGATCATCCGTGGTTTCGGGGTGCAGTGTCATCTGAACGCTGACGATACGCAGCTGTACATCTCCACCCCAGATCACCCCAATGATGCCCTCGAAGTGATGTTCCAGTGTCTGGAGGCCGTACAGGTCTGGATGGGAAGGAACAGGCTCCGACTCAATCCTTCCAAGACCAAGTGGCTGTGGATGCCGGAGTCCCGATATATCCAGCTGGTGCCTTTGCTGGGTATTGGGGGCGAGTCTCTGCCCCCCACAGAGAGGGTTCGTAACTTGGGCGTCCTCCTGGATCCACGGCTGTCTTTAGAAGAGCATATGACAGCCGTGGCCAGGGGGGGCTTTTTATCAGGTTCGCCTGATACACCAGTTGCATCCCTTTCTGGATCGGGACTCCTTATGCACAGTCACTCATGCCCTGGTCACTTCTCACCTGGACTACTGTAATGCTCTCTACATGGGGCTCCCCTTGAGGACCATCTGGAGGCTCCAACTGGTCCAGAATGCGGCCGCGTGGGTGATTATGGGGGCGACTTGGCGTTCCCATGTGACACCTCTCCTGCGCGAGCTGCACTGGCTCCCAGTGGTCTTCTGGGTGCGTTTCAAGGTCTTGGTTCTCATCTTTAAAGCGCTCCATGGCTTAGGACCCGGGTACTTACGAGACCACCTTCTGCCACTGATAACCTCCCACCGGCCAATACGCTCTCATAGAGAGGGCCTCCTCAGGGTGCCATCGGTCTGGCAATGTCGACTGGCGACCCCCAGGGGGAGAGCCTTGTCTGTGGGGGTTCCCGCCCTCTCGAACGAGCTACCCCTGGGGATTCGATTAATCCCAGACCTCCGCACTTTCCGCAAGGCATTAAAAACTTTTCTATTCCAGCAAGCCGGGTTGGCTTAACGTAGATTTTAATGAGTGAATTTTATGAGGTGTTTTAAATTTGGGGAAGCCAAAATTTGATTTAATTATGTTTTTAGATTATTTTTAACTTTTATATTGCTTGTATTTTAATGTTTGGCTGTTCACCGCCCTGAGTCCGTCAGGAGAAGGGCGGTATATAAATCTAATAAACTAAACTAAACTAATAAAATACTTTTTGCCACCAGACTTCAAATTTTGAGCTTAGACAACTTAGAACTACGCCAACTTCAGTCTGACATAAGCATAGTACATAAAATTATCTACCACAATGTACTTCCTGTCAATGACTACTTCAGCTTCAACCCCAACATACACGAGCAAATAATACATACAAACTCAAGGTAAACCATTCCAAACTCGATTGCAGAAAATATGACTTCAGTAACAAGAGTGGTCAATGCCTGGAATGCATTACCTGACTCTGTAGTTTCTTTTCCAAACCCCCAAAACTTTAACCTTAAACTGTCTACTGTTGACCTCATCCCATTTCTAAGATGTCTATAAGTGCACCAGCGTGCCTACTGTCCCTGTCCTAATATTCCTTTTCACTTACTCTTTTCATGTATTCAAATTATGTTTATACTGTTTATACTTTATAAGTGCACATCTTACTGTCTGGACATACATTTATACCTAAATCAGCAGTCCTTCAGATAGTAATACTCTAAATCATTTAGAGTTTACATAAATATATTGCAAATTGTGCTGGGAAACTAGCAACCACTCCCTATGATTCATAAAATCATAAAACTGTGGAGTTGAAAGGGATCACAAAGATTATCCACTGTAAATCTCTGCAGCATGCAGGAAAACCATTTACATCATCTTTGAGAGTTAATGATCCTTTTCTTCAAAATCTCCAGAGATGGAGAATTTCTATAAAAGAGAGTACTGATTGTTCCCCTGTTGTGCAGATCTTACCATCAGGAAAGGTTTCCTTCTTTTCCTTTCTACACAAAAAAATAATATCTCAGTATTCTGCAACAATGAATAAACCTAGCTGCCCATTTTGCATTTTCCATCGCCATGCTGAGCAAAACTGGTTTGCTGAAGGCATACTTGAAGGTGCTATAGAACAGTACCGTCTTCAGATAAATCTGAATTTTCACCCAATTATTTACCATGGATAAATTTACTCTATTCCTACATCTTCTGCAACCCTTCTCAGAAATCCTGTCTCACCCTTCCATAGATACCATTTTTCAACATTTATTTTTCGTGGAAATTGTGAGTTATATCATTCTGAATATCATACAGTATATTCTACTACTGTATGATAGAGATTTTGTGAGATTTTAAAATAATATTTTGTAATAATTATATTACAGTAATGTGTAGCATTAGTGAACTAATAATTCATTAATTTCACATATAGAATAGAACTTTTTTCTTTTTAGTTTTTCTTTTAGTTTGGTTTCTATTTTTTCTTTAAATTTAAAAACTTAATTGTGAGATTTTAAAATAATATTTTGTATTAATTATATTACAGTAGTGTAATATTTAATGGTAATCTAATGACTATTGATTTCATATATAAGATAGAACTTTTTTCTTTTTAGTTTTTCTATTAGTTTAGTTTCTATTTTTCCTTTAAATTTAAAAACTTAGTTGTGGTTTTTTAAATATTGAATGTGTATCATTTAGAACAGAGATACAGTAATTTCCTCCAAATGTGTGAGAATTCAATTCCCATTATGCCTAGTAGAAAACACAAGATGGACAACTCCTGGTTTATCATCTGCCCAATAGAATTATAATCAACTTGGAAGCACTCCACTACAGATAGTCAATTCTATTGCACAGAGAATGATAATACCATATATTCCAGCTTCCAGTGGAGAAAATGATGATTTAACTGTCTCTATCTCTTTATTTTTGTCTGAATAACTAACAAGAAACAAGACAGAAATAATTGGCTGCATAATTTTTTTTTGGTCTTTACTAATGCTTGATTAGGGTACCAGAGATTTGGAGTGGGGGAGGGGAGAAAATGTAAAAAAAAATAAATCCCTAAACATGAAGCAGCACACTTTAGCCACTTTTTCAGCAGTTGGGACAGTGGTGGGTTGCTCCCGGTTCGGACCGGTTCTACTGAATAGGTAGTAACTTTAGGAAGTAGTTCACTGAACCGGTAGTAACAGCAGCTAGGCCATGCCCCTAAATCGGTTCCTTGGTTGCTGCCTGCTCACCCACCCGTAGCTGACCGGAACAAACAAGCCTCTCAGCCGCCTGGCCGCAGGGTGCCGAAAAATCCTTCAGCCGGTGAAAGCTGTGCATGTACGAAGATTGCGGCAGTGACCGGAGGTCTTCTTGGTGCTGTGCGCCAGTGGCTGGGTAGAAAAGAAGCCTGTTGGCTTCTGAGTTCAGCAGCAGGCTCAGTCCCTTCACACAGGGTTGCTTTTCTCTGCACCAGAGAAAGATCAAAAGGTGCGGAGCAGCCTTAAATTACAAAGTCATTTAGACAAGGTAAAAGAAAATAAACCACTGAAGCTGCTGGAGTTGCAGCCGCCCCCCCCCCCACTCCCCGCAGCTTGGAGCTCCAAGCAGAAGAGGTCCTCAGCTGTTGCAAAGAAGCAGCAGCTCTGGGTGAGTCATGCCTGCTTCTTTCTCTTTGAGAGCTGCTTTGCAAGCAAGGTGCGAAGCGGCTCTCAAAGAGAATAAGGTGGGTGTGGCACACCCAGAACTGCTGCTTCTTTGCAACAGCAAAGGACAGAAGAGTTCGTTCAGGAGCGACGCCAGCAAGGAAGGCAGCTGGGTCAGAGGGAGGCATAGTCCGAGCTCTCTGGGAGAGGTAAACAAGTGTGGGGAGGTGAAGAGGAGCGGATTTGGCCCTCCACATGTTGCATCCCACTCCCTGCCTTCACCTGTGCCTCCGTGCCATCAGCATCTCCCAAAGATGCCACTGTAGGAGCCGCGATAGGGACTGGAGTAGCCCAGTAGCAGCCATGAGCTGTGCTTTCCTCTAAGCGTTGTGGGCAGCAGAGGGAAACAGGTGCTTCTCTCTGTGAGACTTGGAGGAAAGTGCACCTCGTGGCTGCTAAAGCACCTCAATCAGCTACAGCCCAGATGAGCTGAGGAACTGCGGGGAGCCTCCTGTGTGTTGCATCCCTCTCCCAGCCTTCGCCTGTGCTGCCACCATTGGAGCCGTGACAGGAATGGGGACAGCCCAGTAACCTGGCTGCCTGAAAATGGTGTGGAGGCACGGGGGGAAGGCTGGAGGTGCAACACATGAGAGGCTCCCCGCAGTTTCTTGGCTCGTCTGGGCTGCAGCTGAGTCCACTGCCCTGAGATGGCAGAGTGGGTTGCTCCAGCTGCAACCACAAGGAAGGCCTGTCAGAGGCGAGAAGGGGTGCTTTTCAGCCAGGAAGGGCAATGAAGGGAAAGCCAAGACAACCACCACCACCCCATACGTCCCGACCTGGATATGGGGTCGGAGTGTCAAAAAAAAGTTTCAAAAAGTCCCAAAAATTTTAGCCACTTTTTCGGTGGGTGTGGCTTGGGAGGGTCATGTGACTGAGTGCATGAGTGATGTCACATTGGCCACACACCATCAGTTACGCCCCCCACCTAGCCACACCCACCGAACCGGTAGTAAAAAATTTTAGAACCCACCCCTGAGTTGGGGGCATGGATAATTAGACTAGTGCTTTGATAATCATGCACCACCAGATCACAATGCTTATGCAGCATACTAGCTGGATACCTGTTCTTTGCTACGAAACTATGTGATCGGGCTTGATAAATTGACACTTACAGCTTGAAAATTAATTAGTAGTGGCCTCTCCTCTCCACTTCTCTCCCTCAGCCTTGCCTCAGAATCATCCCCTATCCAATCCCCTGGTCACTGCTGTGAAAGTAAAACTGAAAATGAAACTCCTCTGCTTGTGTTTTGCATTTGGAACAGATTTCTTTTTAGTGGGGAGGGGGAGTAGAACTCCTTAGCATCAGAGCATGTTAATCGTAATGTAGGAAATACTAATGCTCTGATGATCCTTTCTTAGTGAGCACCTAGAAGCCAAAAGGAACATACATGGCAAATTTCAAGTTTGTAGGCTTTACAGTTCTGCAGATTTCGTGATTACAGTGTGAGTGGTTTTTGCTTTTATATATATATAGATGACATATGAGGGGGCGTAATGGCTCAGAGGTTAAAGACCCTGAGCTTGTTAGCTGGAAAGTGAGACCTGAACTGTGCAGTGGGTGAACTCCTGTTACTTGCCCCAACTTCTGCCTAACTAGCAGTTCGAAAGCATGCAAATGTGAGTAAATTAATAGATACCAATTAGGTGAGGAGGTAATAGTGTTCCATGTAATCATGTTGGCCACATAACCATGGAAAGTGTCTTCAGGCAATGATGGTTCACTTGGCTAAGAAACAGAGATAGCATCACCCTCTGGAGTTGGACATGACTGGAGAGGGGAAACCTTTACTTTTACTTTTCTGATATATGATCACAGCCATAATATATTTTTTCCAAAGAATATATTTTTATTCCACAATATTGGATCTGCACTGCAAAACAGATGGTATAATACAAAAAGTTAAGAGAAAGTTCTTTATGGAACCCACCCCTTTCTACCCCCCCCCCCCCCCCCCCACAATAATACACATGAAAAGGAAGTGCAATGATTGGGGGGAAAAGATGGGGTCAACTTTACACTTTTAAGACCTTACTATAAAAGTGTGAAATCTTATAGGCAATAAAGTAGATACGATCTCAGATTTGTTTAAAAATAAAATGCTTTTTCTTTTGATAAACACACACAGCAAACATACCTGTGAACAGCTGGGATGCTCTTAGAAGTCAGAAGGAGACAAAGTATGACACCTGCTACTTGAAAATGAGTATGAAAGTTGTAATAAATACACTGACTGAAACCCAACTATTTTTCTGAATTTGTGTTTCTACACTAGAAGAGCTAGCTAATTCCCTAAGGTTATGTACTGCTTTTTTCTTGTAATCTTGAAATCTTTTGTGAAAACATGACAACTTGAAGAAAAACTGGAATCTATAATAAATAAGGGGAAGCACGATTTTGTTTTGCCTGTTACCTTTGCATTATTTTATCCTTTTGGTAGATTACTCTAGATTCTTTTGATATATAATTTGGAGAAGGAGGTAGATTTAGATGATAGTGAAGATGTTCCAAAATCTGAGTCTCTAACATGGGGGGAATTTAAAAGCTTTTGGCTTTGATTTGTTCTGGGTTATTAATGTCTTAGATCAATGTGCTGTTTTATTTTATATCTCATTTCCTGTCTTCCTGGTTTCTCATTTTCCAAATGTTCAGATAATAATTAGTCACTGAGTGCACATTCACTCAGCATTGGATGACTGCTTTGAAACTCTGTCCTTCCTTCCCTTGTTTTTCTTTTGTATATCTTTAAATCTTGGACAAAAGGTTGGCATATGTGTCAACTACATAAAGCAACATCAAAAATGAATATTTCTATCATAGTTTGTGTTACTTTATTTTTTTTCTCCTCCTCTTCTTTTCAAGAAATAATTTTAAAAAATCAAGATTTTAAGTGTGCCATTTAAGAGAACCACAACACGCCAAGAAACATTAACAGGCATTTTGTATATATGTAAGTCACCTACTGTGTTAAAAAAATAATAAATAGATTTGTAGATACACGCTTACATTAGTGTTCTCTGATGTGGTAGACTCCAATGCACAATGCCACATTTGTCTATATACAGATAAAGAGCTTATTGAGGAACAATAAGCTAAGAGGAACACAAGTATCTAGATAGCTCTATTCATAGGCAAAGCAAATACTGCAGACAGAAATCCATTCAAGACAGGATATTTTGAAACTCCTTGCAGCAAAGTCTGAACAAAGGCAGAATGGTAGGATTAGAAGCAAATCCCCTCACTCAAGATCCAAAACAGGACAAAAGCCACAATAGGAATTGCCCAACACCCTTTCAGAACATGATCACTTTCATTGCATCACCTCAGAACAGTCCAGACTTCAACCAAATTAGCTCAGACAAGCATCTAGGATTTGTATTTCTTCTTTTGCCTATAGAGCCAGTTATGACTCCTACATAACCCCCATAGGAATCTGACAACAGTCAATAGAATATTAAAGGACATGTTCTTGCACAGGAACAGGAAGCTCAAATACAAAGCCAAAAAGAAGGTATAAAAGCCACCCACTCTCAACTCCATTTTGTTAGCTTTGTTAATATTGCAAAGGGCTTGCTACTCAAACCTACAGCAATATTGGGAAGACTCTAACAGCAAAGTACACTGAGAAAATACAGTTTGTAAGAAATGGAACACTTTGGGTTGAAACAAATTTGTTGATTGATGGAATAAATAAAATGGGAGATTAAATGAAATGTCACATGTTTGCAGGAAAGAACAGATACACTTACAATGTTGAATGCTTGCAAAAAAGAGAGAGAATGGAATCCCAGAAAATTTCCCAAGATCACTTTTACATTACATACTGAAGATTGCTGAGACTGAAGGGCCAAAGGATTCTTTGTAATTAGTTTTTGAATCAAGTTATTCTTAAAAGACACACCTTTCTTCAACCTTTTACTTCTTTTCTGGAAATGTTGTAACTTGTCCACAAAATTATAATCAGGAAGAACAGCAGTTGTGCCAAATTTGTAAAACAACAACAACAATTTGATACTAAATTTTCATTCAAATTTTGAGTTGATCATAGTATGGAACTTATTATATTACATATATTTTCAGATAAGAATTTTTTTTTATCCCTGGATGCATAATCTTTGGTAACTATTTCCATTATTCATGAGTAACAACTTCAAAGAGGGCTGTAGTCTGTTGGCTAGTCTGTGGCTTAATGTGTTATGAAAACATAGTTTAAATGTTATTTAGTATTCTTTTTAAACCTGAGTGGCCCTACAACCATATGCACATTTAAGATATTAGCTGCTGCTAACAGCAGCTGCTGGCTTTATCTCAGTTTTGCCAAATATGTTTTGAATTAAGTTGCATGGTGGATGCACAAAAGCCTCATGATTTAGGTCACTGTAAGAAAAGTATCACATTGGTTTCTGAATTAATAAACCAATTCAAAATTAAGAAGTCTGGCAACATTTTTTCACATTGTTACCACGTTTCTCCAAAAATAAGACAGGGTCTTATTTTCTTTTGACCCCCCCCCCAAATAAGGGCTTGGCCTTATTATCTGGGGGTCTTATTATTTTGAGGGGTGCAGGAGATGGCAAACATGAGACTGGATGTCCCGTTGCAGCCCTCCCTGTTCTTCATGCCGGCTGAATAGCCCAACATGTCCCACCCCAACTCAATGGCAACAGCTGCTTCCCTTCCCCACCGTCTCTATATTGAGAGGGGTGGCAGGTGGAGTGGGGGAGAAGCGAGATGCGTGGAGTGAGACCTGGCTCCCCTTGCCGTCTCTTCTTCCCCCCCGCCAGACATGACAGGACTCCTGCCCCTTGCTTAGCCACCCGCCCCCTTTAGTGATGCAATTTGGGGGTGGCAGGTGACCCAACAAGAAGCGGGATGCAGGTCTTACCTTTCAAGCTCTGTCGCTTTCCTTGCCGTTGTGTCCAGGGAAACACACTGTAAAAGGAAGCCTTCTCACCAGGGGTGAAATCTAAAATTTGTTAGTACTGGCTCTGTGGGCGTGCGTTGGTGGGGGGCTGTAATGTGGCTGGGTGGGCGTGGCCAACTTTTTTTTTTAATTTTTAAAAGCATTTTTTCTACAACCTTAAGAGGTTGCAGAAAAAAATGCTTTTAGAAACTTCTGACGATCAGGCAAGTCATCTGGGATCGCCAGAGCTTTTAAAGGCATTTTTTTCCTACAATCTCTTCAGCAGAAGGGGTTACAGAAAAAAAATGCTTTGAAAAGCCTCTGACAATCCAAGCTGAGCCTCGCAATCATCAGAAGCTTTTTTTTTTACTTTTAAAAGCATTTTTTCAGCCGAAGAGGTTGTAGAAAAAATGCTTTTAAAAGAAACAGCCTCTGATGATCGCATGGCTCAGCTGGCCATGGGGGGGGGCACAGGGTTTTGCTATTGGTTCTCCGAACCACCCACTGCCATTGCTACTGGATCAGGCAATCCGGTCCGAACCGGGAGCATTTCACTGCTGCCTCTCGCGAATTCAAATTTCTCAAACTCGTGAGAAGGCTTTCTTTTACAGCATATTTCTCTGGACACAACGGCGAGGAAAGCGACAGAGGGTGGGTGGCTAAGCGAGGGGCAGGAGCCCTATCATGCCCAGTGAGGGCAGGGAGAAGAGACGGCAAAGGGGAATCATGTTTTGCTCCACGCATCTCACTTCTCCCCCGCCCCACCTACCACCCCTCTTGATAAAGAGACGGTGGGGAAGGGAAGCAGCCAAACTGCTGTTGCCATTGGGGTGGGGTGGAACATATTGGGTCACTCAGCCAGCGTGAAAAACAGGGCGGAGAGGGCATGTCCCCTCTTCCCTCCCCCCTCCAGCCTCGCCTTCTCAATTCATTTTGGTTGCATGGCAAGCAACCAGAGGAAATGGCGGGACCAGCTACATATGTGTGTAAATAGTGGGGGGCTTATTTCGCATGCGCTGAAAAGCTTGATTGGGCTTATTATCCGAACATGTCTTATTTTTGAGGAAACTCGGTATTAAAAGACATAAATTTTGGAGAGTTACAACTCAATTATTTAATAGAGTGGTTAAACTGATTCCAAAATTATGACCTCGGGATCTATAACTTAGTGACTTGGAAAATTGAAATGCTCGGATATTACTTTGTTTTGAGTCCAAATCTCAAATTTGTGTCCATTAATGAACTACATCTGCATAAACACACAGTTTTTCCTTCCTTTCTTATCATAATCTAAAACCTGCACCCATTTAGCTATTTCATGCATCTAACACATTGAGCTATGGCTCATAAAAATCTATGCTTTTGATTAAAATGTGTAGATTGAAAAGATGCTACAGAGTCCTTCTGATTCATGATTTAGAAAAAAACCCAAACAATCTCCATCCCAATGAACTAAAAAAAATGTTATTATCAAACTACTATTATGAAACTTTGTCAGGAAATGCATTCCTGGAAGAAAAAATGATGACATAATGGTCCTTATAATTTATGCAAACCCTGACATATTGTCTTTAAACTGTCTTACTGTCTACTACTGTCTTACAGTAGTTCACCAAAAAGGTTCCTATTCTCTGCTGTACGTCTTTTTATTGAACAAGGATAGATTTAGTTTGTGATGCGATTAGATTTGAGTTCAAGATGGAACAAGGGAAATAGATTTGGGGGGGGGGGGGCTACTGCAATAACTCTGCAGCCAGTTATAAGGGTGAATGATCACTGGGGCACTACTGTGGCTATAATTTTGAAACAGAGTCATAAGTAGCTTTGGGGGGAGGTGAGTCATAACTTCAAAAGATCATTAAGCAACTGGTTATAAGTTGAGGACTACTTGTAGAGGTATATTAACATTTTTGTCTAGACTATTTTCTTTAGGAGTGCACCAATATTATATTTATGCTAAGGTGAAGTAGCCTTATGAACTGAAGTGGAAAATAAGATATAGGAACTCTGTTTTTCCTTTGTATACTATTACCATGAAAAATGTTCTATAGGAGTCCAGTCAGAAGGAAACCATGGTGAAATCAATAGCAGCTGAATATTCTGTATTTGTTTTTTTTACTCTGCAGAGCAAATGCATTGCATTTGCTCTGCAGCATGCATTACAGACTTTTGCTTATCTGTACACAGTGATTTCTGATTCACATAATACCATATTTAGGAAGGAAATTCTGTTTAAAAAGTTTTTTTCACCAACTCCCAAGGGTTCACGCTGGCTATAAAAATAACATGTTTCAAAATAAGTGACAGATGAACACAGAATAAGCTTGCTGACTGAGAACAAAACTAAAACTATATTTTTATTTAGGATAAACTCACTGAACACAAAGAGATTTACATCAAAATAGAGATATGTGCTTGCAGTATGATTATACTGCAAATATTTATTCATTTAAATACAAATTTATGTGAGGAGAGAAAGACTATTAGCAGCAAAATGAGTGTGTAATCAAAATATACTAAACCAGTAATTTCACAATCTTGGTAGCTTAAAGATGTATAGAATTCTGGGAGTTGAAGTTCACACATCTTTAAGTTGCCAAGGTTGGAAATACTGTACTATTCTCCTTGAATGACTTATTTTTACCCACAACTTTTTTCCTTTGGACCAGGGGTGAAATCCAGCAGGTTCTAACAGGTTCTGGAGAACCGGTAGTGGAAATTTTGAGCTGTTCTGAGAACCAGCAAATACCACCTCTGGCTGGTCCCAGAGTGGGGTGGGAATGAAGATTTTGCAATATCCTTCCCCCATGAGTGGGGAGGGGATGGAGATTTTGCAGTATCCTTCCCCTGCCACCAAGCCACGCTCACCATGCCACACCACGCCACGCCCACAGAACCAGTAGTAAAAAAATTTGGATTTCACTACTGCTTTGGACATATAAACAAAATCAGAAGACAGAACCAAACCAAAGCATGTTTTAATGAACATGACTAGTTATACCGTATAAATAAGGAACTGAAGACTAAAGACAGTTGAAAACTTATTGCCTTCAGTATGTGAAATATGAAGTATTGCTCCTAAAATAATGTTTCATTAAATAAGGAATTAGAAAGTTAAGGCACTTTTTGAAAAATTAGTTAAAACAGTATTGTTCTTACAGTTAACAATATGGTTCAGAAAAGTCTAGAAAGAAAAGGGGGAGTGTTTTCTGAGCAAAAGCTTAACTGACACATTTCAAAATATCACCAGTGTATGCAAAAGAGCAACAGAAAGTTAAGGTTTATGCAGTTATGCATAATTATATCATGTCATGATGTAATTGTTGGGGAATATTGTTAATAGGCACTTTGGATAGGGTGTAAGCTTGGTAATACCCAGCCAATGGGGAAACAAGACAGTGTTGAGCTTTGGGTAAAAGGATATAAAAACCTGTTACATGTTTTGATTTGGGTCCACCCGTATTTGCAAATATGTTAAAAAAAAACTTTTGTTACTTTATGGTACCAGATTGCCTTTGTTGCTTTTTGCTTCATTCCTGTTTCTAACAAAATGAAATTCAATGTAGAGAAAAGTAAAGTCTTACACTTAGGCAAGAAAAACAAAAAGTATTGGGTGAAATCAGGCTTAATAGCAGTAACTGTGAGAGGGATGTTGGAGTCTTAGTGGACAACCAGCTAAATGTTAATGTTAATGTTAATGTTAATGTTAATTTATATACCGCCCTTCTCCCGAAGGACTCGGGGCAGTGTATAACCAATTTAAAACATAAATATACAGATACCATAATTAAAATTAAATAAAATCATTAACCAGTTTCGGCCAAAATTACCAAGTTAAAACTCCAATTTAAAATCATTTAAATAGACGGCCCCGCCTGTCGGAATAGTAGGGTCTTAAGGGCAAAGTGAAAAACCCAGAGGTCAGAGATTTTATGTATTCCCGGGGGCAGATCGTTCCAAAGGGCAGGAGCTCCCACAGAGAAGGCTCTCCTCCTGGGTGTTGCCAGACAACATAATTGGCCAATGGAGTCCCTCTCTGTGGGAGGAGTCCCTCTCTGTGGGAGTCCCTCTCTGTGGAGTCCCTCTCTGTGGGAGCGAACCGGTCGGTGGGAGGCTATTGGTGGCAGCAGGTGGTCCCATAAATATCCTGGTCCTATGCCATGGAGCACTTTAAAGGTGGTGACCAACACCTTGAATTGCACTTGGCTGCGTGGCTGCATTCTGGACCAGTTGGAGCCTCTGAGTGCTCTTCAAGGGGAGCCCCATTACAGTAGTCCAGGCGGGAGGTGACAAGGATGTGAGTGACCGTGCGCAGGGCATCCCGGTCCAGAAAGGGATGCAACTGGCAGATCAGGCAAAACCTGATAAAAAGCCCCCCTGGCCACAGCTGTCATATGCTCTTCTAAAGACAGCCATGCATCCAGAAGGACACCCAGATTGCAAGCCCTCTCTGGGGGTGGGGGCAAGGATTCACTCCCAATAGTCAGCAATGGCACTAGCTGATAAATACAAGGCAGCAATGTGCAGGGGCAGCCAAAAAAGGCAATGCAGTCCTAAACAGAGGGATACAATCAAGATCAAGTGAGATAAAGCCTTAGTATCAGTAGTGAAATATAAAATTTGTTACTATCGGTTCTGTGGGCGTGGCTTGGTGGTGGTGGTGGTAATATGACTGAATGGGTGTGGTCAACTTTTTTTTTAACTTTTAAAACCATTTTTTCTATAACCTCTTCTGCTCAAGAAGTTGTAAAAAAATGCTTTTAAAGCCTCTGACGATCCCAGCTGACTTGCCTGATCAGCAGAGGCTTTCTTTTTTTTTAAAGCCTCTGACAATCCCAGCTGACTTGCCTGACTGGCAGAGGCTATTTTTCCCTTTAAAAACATTTTTTCTATAACCTCTTCAGCTAAAGAGGTTGTAGAAAAATGCTTTTAAAAGCCTCTGATGATCCCAGCTGAGCTGTGCCATCATCAGAGGCTTTTTTTTTACTTTTAAAAGCATTTTTTCAGCCAAAGAGGTTGTAGAAAAAATGCTTTTAAAAAAAAAAAACTTCTGATGTTTGCGCGGGTCAGCTGGGCAATGAGGGGGCAGGGATTTTTGCTACCAGTTCTCTGAACCACCCGCCTCCATCGTACCGGATCGGGCAATCCGGTCTGAACTGGGAGCATTTCACCTGCTTAGTATATACCCTATAAAGCCTTAGTAAGACCACACCTAGAATAGTGCATGCAGTTTTATTCACCACATTATAAAAAAGATGGTGAGATTCTAGAAAAAGTGCAGAGAAGAGCAACCAGGATGATTAGAGGACTGGAGACTTAAACATATGAAAAACTATTACAGGAACTGGTCATGGCTAGAAGGAGCCATGATAGCAGTGTTCCAATATTTGAGGGGCTGCCACAGAGAGGAGAGGGGGTCAAGCTATTTTCCAGGGCACCTGAAGGCCAGACAAGGAATAATGGATGGAAACTGATCAAGGAGAGATTCAACCTAGAAATAAGGAGAAATTTTCTGACAGTGAGAACAATCAACCAATGGAACAGCTTGTCTTCGGAAGTTGTGGGAGCTTCATCACTGGAGGCTTTCAAGAAGAGATTGGACTGCCATTGTTAGAAATGGTGTAGGGTCCCCTGCTTGGGCGGGGGTTAGACTAGATGACCTACAAGTCTTCCAGCTCTGTTAATCTGATCTGTTCTGAAGTAGAACCTGAGTACTGTCAACATGCAGTAATATAATCCAAATGCAAATGAAGAAGAGGCCATTACGTCTATAACTATTGTTAGAAACTTTGGACCACCAGACTGAAAAGGGCTAGATCTAGTTAGCTAATAGAGAGACAGAAATCAGGCACGCCCAATTCACAAGAGAAGACATCAGGTGTGCTATAAGCAACTACTGAGTATATAAATTCTGTTAACCTGTCACAATTTGTCAGAATTTGCTTTGCTTTGAAAGGTGATTGGATAGGTTCAACAGGGATTTTAGCCCATGAGAATTAAATTTAGGAATATTTGGCTTGGTCATCTGCAAGTTTTGTAGATGCTCACTGCCTAGGCTCCTAAATAATTCAGAAGTAATTAATATTTAGCTAAAATAATGTTGTTTGTTTAAAAGATGGAAAAGAATGGAAGAGGAACTGAATATGTGCAGCCTGGAGGATAAAAGGGAGAGGACGTGACATGATTGAAACCTTTAAATAAATATATTAAGAGTGGAAATAAAGTTCTAGAAGTTAGTATATTCAATATTAAGCAGAAATCAAGAATATGGGCATTACCTCAAACTGACAGGAGGGAAGTTCAAAAATGATATTAGAAAGAATTACACCACGGAAAGAGTAGTGGAAGCTTGGAACCTATTTCCAGTGGAGATAGTGAGTAAATTATCAGTAACTGAATTTAAACCTGCTTAGGATAAACATATGTTCATCATTTGACAAAAATTAAAAATAAATAAAATACAAAAATAATAATTAAATAAAATTAAATAATTAAAAAGAAAACAAAAAAACAAACTCAAAGGACAGACTGGATGAACCACTAGGTGTTTATCAGTTTTCTGTTTCTATGAGGATTTTTTTTTTAAAAAAAATCACATTTGCTCAAGCAGAGAAAAGGCTATCCAACATTTCTTATCTTGACTCTACCTTTTCTTCTTTACTCTTTGAGAAATCTAAACTGATCAATTGCAGAACAATCGATCAAGATCTTGCAAGAAATCTAGAAACTAGAAGTCCTTGTCTTTATATAAAGTTATTTAATGGATCATTTCCCCATATTGAAATATAGGACCAATTTATTTTCTCAGTCTCCTAGCACCCCCCACCCCCCCACAGGAGTTATAATGATAGCAGAATCTGCTTTATAAAGATATTGGGTCTATGGTTTGAAGCACAATAAACTAATGTGAACTTCTCATATTAAAATGTGAACTGAAAAGTAATTATTTGGACTATAACCCTTCTTAAAATTTCAGTAATGCATACAAAAATATTTCAGGAGAAAATACATAATTAAAATTTTTTAATCAAATCAATTAAATCAAATCAAATCAAAGTTGTGTATTAAAAATATTGTAGAAAACATAATAGATTGCCCTTACTGGTGAAACCTTTGCATATGACCTGAAATTATATAGTGTTTTGTCACATTTTAATCCAGTCAATGGATTAAAACTTAATTGGCTTGCCCTCCAATCCCATTTTATGTCCATTTTCTGACTCGGGATCATGAATATCCTATATTCATTTCTTCATTGGCAATAGCAAGATGGGCAGCATATAAATTTTATATAAATTTAATAAATAAAAATTATAGGTGCTTCACACTCATCTTTAATGTACATTCCTTTTCATCTAAGCCAGGGGTGTCAAAATCAAGGCCCGGATGTCAGATTCAGCCCACGGGATGCTTAGATCTGGCCTGTGGGGCTGCCCTGGAAACAGCAAAGGACTGGCCCACAATGCCTCTGCCAGCAAAAATAGAGCTTAGGAGGCCGCAGGAAGCCCTCCTGAGCTCAATTTTCACTGGCAGAGGATTGCAAGAAGCCATCACAGCCAAAAGCGGAGGTCAGGAGCCCATTTTGCTGGCAGAGTGCTCAGGCTACCACAGGCACCCCTGACATGAGTGATGTCGAGCTGGCCATGCCCACCATGGCCACGGCCACCCTGGCCCCCTGAAGTCAAACACAACTCTGATGTGGCCCTCAATGAAATCGAGTCTGACACTCCTGATCTAAGCGGTTAAAGCAATGGTAAGTGGGATATTTGCACTCACAGAATTGTATCTGTGACCATCAAAGTAAACTACAGAATGTAAAAAGGCATCCACAGAGTATGATCAAAAGATAAAGATGAGTGTATGGCTTTGACTGAAATGACTGCTCATTTTTATTGTGACATTTTTTACCACACTCTGCAAACATCTCTTTGGATGCAGGTTTCTAAAACAAAAAAATCAAATTTAGAGAGAGAAATGTTTGGTATATATGCGAAGAAATGTTATGTTTTAACACATAAAGAAATTAAACTGAATGCTGAACTGAGTGAGCAGTCATAAGTAGGAAATACTGAATGGCTTTCTGATTTAAAAAAAGGATATTTCTCTGTATTCTTAAAGAAAAAGCAATTATGGTGCATCACTTTGTAAACAGATTCAGTTTCTTAAGAAGTGGAGTAACATGCCCTTATTTGTTCATTTAATTATAGTAATGCCTAGTATATTCTGTTAGAAATGGGGAGAATGCAAGTTAATTATTTTCCATTTGACCTACAATCCACCACACAGTTCTCCTTTTATGGACTAATAAATTTACAAAGTTACATTTCTGGGGAATTATATATTTAGCTTAAAGAAAGTGAATAATAATTTTCACTTACTTCATCACACCAGTGTTTAGATTTAAATATATACAAGGAGTGGGAGCAGGAATCTGAGGGCAGTTTAACCACTTATTACCCAGCCAAAGAGGTGAGTCTTCTTCCAGATTGCTAAACTGTTGGCTATCATGCCAGGTTAGAGGTTCTCATATTTCAATTGCCTAAAAGCAAGAACATCAAGAGCAAAACATTTCTTACAAATGTCAAAAATAGAAAAACCACAGTCATTTTTACATCTTCTATGATAGGCATACCATTGCTACTCACAATTTATGACACTGCCTACTGGCACATTTTTTGGCAATTGTCACACTACTTAGCATCTTCCATAAATGATGTAGAACATAGTAAGAGCCTTTCATTAACTTCCTAGTAGACCATTATCAAGCAAGTCAGAGGCGGGTTTCAAAACCTATTGTTACTGGTTTGTTTGTGGGGGCACATGCACTTGTGCATGCAATGCTTCTGCACATGCACAGAAGCATCCGGATGGGTGGGCAGGGCCTCCTGCGGTTGCTGCCAGCGCTACCGATTCGCCCGATGCAGGGCAAACTGGTAGCAACCCACAACTGAAGCAAGTACTATGTAGAGCAAGGGTATCAAACCCAATTTCATTGAGGGCTGCATCAGGGCTGTGGTTTACCTTGGGGAGCTGGGTGGGGTGTGTGTGACTGGTGTGTGTGGCTAATTGGGTGGGCATGACCAGCTTGATGCCATTCCCCAAACTGGCATGTTTTCTCTTTGAATTGGGTAGACTGGGCCGAAGCAATACTGGCCCAATCTTTCCTCTTCACATTGGGTAGATCAGGATGGCTCTGCAGGCCAGATCCAACCACATCTGGACCAGAGGCCTTGAGTTTGACACCCCTGAATTTGATGTAGAGTTACAAAGGTCATGATTCCCTGCAGATGGGAAATTCAACACCCTGGCAATGCAAAGCACCACTTTACTAGTCAAATAGCATGGCGTCTGACAGGGGGGAAGAGCCCAAGAGTAACATGCATGGAGAATTCATAGCCTATCCAAGCAAGGATTCAAGTCCCATTATAGGAACTATCATGAAAATTAAATATAGAACTGGTTTCTAATTTTGTAGTGCTTGATTGGACTCTACATGGCATGGATAGGATATACCGGGGGTCTGCAAACTTAAACACAGAAAAGAAAACACCGGGAGCCACAAAACCTGGGTGGGCATGCCCAGCTTGACATCACTCACTCCCACTCGGTCACATGACACCCTCCCAGATATGATTATCCAGGTTTTGTGACTCCCGGTATTTTCTTTTAAACAAGTATCTGTCTCTCTTTCTCTTTGTCTTTCTGTCTCTCTGTCTCTCTCTCATCTCTCTCTTTCTCTCTCTCATTGCCTCTCACTCATATCTCTCTCTCTCATCTCTTTCTTTCTTTCTTTCTCTCTTTTTCTCATCTCTTTCTCATCTTTTTCTCATTTCTCTCTCATCTCTTTCTTTCTCACTCTCTTTCTCATCTTTCTCTCTCATCTCTTTCTCCCCCTCTCTTTCTCTCTCATCTCATCTCTCTCTCATCTCTTTTTCTCTCCCTTTCCCTCTTTCTTGTCTCTCTCTCACATCTCTCTTTCTCTCTCCCCCTCTCTCTTTTTCTTTCTCCCCCTCTCTCTTTCTCCCTCCATCTCTTTCTCCCTCTATCTCATCTTTCTCCCGCTCTCTCTCATCTCTCTCTCTCTCTCTTTCTCCCTATCTTTCTCTTTCTCATCTGTTTTTCTCTTTCTCTCTCATCTTCTCTCTCTCATCTCTTTTTCTTTCTCCCCATCTCTCTCATTTCTTTCTCATCTCTCTCTCTTTCTTTCTCCCTCCCTCTCTTTCTCATCTCTCCCTTATCTCTCATCTCTCTTCCTCTCTCTCTCTCCCTCCCTCTCTCTCATGTTTGTGTGTGCGTGTGTGCGTGTGTGCGTGCGTGTGTTCCCTCTTTAACCATTTCCAAAAGCAGGTGAGGGTTGGTATTGTTTTTGTTTTTTTGCTGATGTTGTTCTTTCTTCTTCTTTGGGTGCTTTTTACCATAAGATTTAAATCAAGAGTCATTTCAGGTTCTCAGATAAATGAAGCTCTTTCATCCCCCTGCTGTGGCTCCCTGTTGGCTGGCTGCCCTCTCAGCTCGCCCTCCCTTCCCAATCACTCCTCGCCAGCCCTGAGAAGGGTGACCACAACAGATGGAGACCCATTTCGTATTCCAGAGTGGGAGCAAAGTACCCCTCTACTTGCCTCTTTTTCCAGCCTTTGTTGGGAGACACACAACTTTTCTCCGCCCAGAAACACTGGCTGGACCATCTGCAGCCGATGCTTCACATCCTCAAGGACTCCAGGAGGAGGAGTTGGGAACAATGTCTCCCCCATTGTGAAGTGTGTTAAGTTTACGTGTACTGCGCAAGGCACTGCAAGAGCAGCAAGCAGCCATGGAGGCGGTGAGAGGAATATGTGGAGATGCATTACTTTCTCTCTGCCCCGAGACACCAGTTGGGGCGTGCCTCCTCATATTCCTTTTGCCACCTCCATGGCTGCTTGCTGCTCTTGCAGCACCTTGTGCAGCACACATAAACTTAGCATGCTTCACAATGGGGGAGACAGCGTCCCTTCCTCCTCCTCCTGAAGCCCATTACAACATGGAGCGTCAGCTGCAGCTGGCCCAGCCAGTTCTCGGGGTAGAGAAAAGTTGTGTGTCTTCCCCAGTGGCTGAGGTGCACAGAGCACCACAAGGGCTGGAAAAAGACGCAAGTAGAGGGGCACTTCGCTCCTGCTCTGGAATATGGAACGAGTCACCATCTGCCACAATTGCCCTTCTCTTCTCAGGGCAGGCAAGGAGTGAGTGGGAGAGGAAGGCAAGGAGCGGTGTGGTGCGGGGCCAACCAGTGACAGGGAGCCATAGGAAAGGGCCCAAAGAGCTGCATGTGGCTCTGGAGCCGCACCTTGCCAATCCTTGGGATATACAATTACCCCCATAGGATTTGAATGACTACTTAATTATTTGGAAATTGCTATGGCAGAAATAGGGAGTGTAAGCAAGATATAGTAAAGAAAGTAAGTTCAAAGTCTTGGAATTTACCATCTTTAGCCCTGGATATAATGGCACTGCCACAGTCCCTGTGTAGAATCTGGGAGTCCATTTAGATTCACAACCAGGGGTGGGTTCTAAATTTTTTTACTACCGGTTCTGTGGGCATGGCTTATTTTGTGGGCGTGGCTTGATGGTCATGTGACAATTATTTAGGATTTAGCAGAGGTACTGGTCTACCAGGCTTTTAACTGCTTGCAGAGCTGTACCGGTCTACCCATTTGTTTTTGCAGGCACTGATCTACCCATGTATTTTTGCAGGCACTGATCCACTCATGTATTTTTGCAGGCACCGGTCTACTCATTTGTTTTCTTTTAACACTGATCAGCTGTAGGGCAGTCCTTTGAAGCCGCCCGGCAAGAGTTTAAACAGTTTTTTTTCCCTCTAGCTATCAGCTGGGACTTAAGAGGCAGCAATAGATTGGGGATGGGACCAAATAAAAGGTAAGAATAACACGGGCGGGCGGGTATGGGGAGCACGGGGGGGGGTGAGGGGGCAGAACTGGTTTGGTGATGTCATATCATCACCGCTACCAGCTTGGTGGAACCGGGCCAAACTGGGAGGAACCCACGACTGCTCACAACTCCTGTTCAATGAGCATGAGCAACTATGGCAAGGAAGGCCTTGGCACAATTTCAGTTTGCACACCAGTTGCATCTGTTCCCAGCTCTATTCTCAATCACTCATGTCCTGGTCATTTTCCTTATATACTACTGTAATGTGATCTATTGTAATGTGATCTACGTGAACGTGCCCTTAAAAGACATCCAGAAGCTTCAATTGGTACAAAATATAGCATTATGGGCAATTATGTGCACACCTAAATCAGTACATGTTACAACTCTGCTCTGCTCTATACTGGTTGATTTACAGATGTAATTCAAGGTCCTGGTTATCACTTTTAAAACTCTGCAGGGCATAAGACCAGGTTATTTGAGAGGTTGCCTCTCCTTGGTAATATCTATCTGTCCCATCAGGTCCAGGAGGGGTTTCAAAAAATCTAAGAAATTATGCTCTCCTTTCTTCACTTGATATAAATGACTGCCCCTGAAGAATTTATATTTTAAGCAATACATTTTTCCATTACATTTGAATTCCAGTTAATCTTCAGGAAGGGAAAACAATTATAGGGAAGCAAAAGAGAGGGAAGATAAATTATTCAACAGGGAATCAAAGATTTGAACAAATGCCATCAGAAATTAAAGAAAGAGTAAATATATTCCCTCTCAGATTCATTATCAACATGCCTTTCTTAACATTTAATTGGGAATAGCAAGCTTTAGTGTGTTGTTTTGTGTAGAATCAGGCTGGGACTTAATGATTATAAAAACTAATTACCAACCTTGATGTAAGATTTAAGAAAAATGGAGTGAACTGAGCTTTACTGAACCATATAATTTCGGTTTATATAGAGGAAAAAACAATACTTTGATCTATACCTATACCTGAAAATGAAATCAGGGACAGTACAAGTGGAATAATATTGGGATCATGTGATCAGCAAAATAAGTTCAGAAATTATACTACTGTTGGGTTTTTATACCACTTTTACAAACATTCCATCATAGCAATTCAAGCTAAAGATATGTGTGACCAACATACATGTGAAAGAGAGGTGGGTTTCGGCAGGTTCTGACCAGTTCTGGAAAACCGGTAGCAGAAATTTTGAGTAGTTCAGAGAACCAGTAGTAAAAATTCTGACTAGCCCCACCTCCATCTATTCTCTGCCTCCTGAGTCCCAGCAGATCAGAAGTGGGGATTTTGCAGTAACCTTCCCCTGGAGGGGGGTGGGAATGGAGATTTTGCAGTATCCTTCCCCTGGAGTGGGGTGGGAATGGAATTTTACAGTATCCTTCCCTTGGAGTGGGGTGGGAATGGAGATTTTACAGTATCTTTCCCCTGCCATGCAAACCATGACATACCCACCAAGCCATGCCACGCCCATAGAACCGGTAGTAAAAAAATTTGAAATCCACCGCTGGTGTGAAAGCTTCTAAGATTCATTTATTAAGAAAAGAACACAACTAGTATATTGGCCTTAACTGCTAAACTTGATATGGAATTCACGTCCAAGCAAATCCTCAAGGTTTGTGCTAGAAATGGCACTTTATCACCACAAATTTTAAAATCATATTTTAATATTAAAATGAATAATTGACTCCATTATTCACATATATTATCCTAAAATAATCACTGATATTGGCCTAGAAAATGAACAGGTGTTTGGGGCAGCTGAGCACTTTGCCTGTCATCCAATTTTCTATTGGGCATGGAGTTTAAATTAAAAATTAAAAAAAATCCATCAACTGCATCCTGCACTACAAAATGTCATTCTTCCAACAATAATGTTCTTAATAAAAAATAAAAAGAATACAAGAATAAAGGAATGACAATATATACTTGGAATTGGTAGTACCAAATATTTCAATCTGTAATGGTAAAAATATAACAGAGCTTTTGCAGGGACAATAGTAAGAAGCGGGATGTATATAACAATATGAGAAACTAATAAGACATAAAGCAACTGTTCCAAGTTTGGACTAAGTCTTCCATATCAAACAGCAAACATAATCACACAGCAACAGTTATGAGTTAGTTGCCAAGCATCTGAATTTTGATCATATGATCATGGGGATGCTACAAAGGTCATAAGTATGAAAAACAGTCAAGTCACTTTTTTCAGTACAGTTGTAACTTTGAACAATCACTAAATGAACTGTTGTAAATCGAAGACCACCTGTAATCCCAAAAGACTATTCCTAATTCTAAAATGTCAACTTTAGAAATTCCAAAGTGTTCATACAATCATCTTATTTTCTTTCTTTCTTTCTTTCTTTTGTTATTTCTAACATATCTCGGTGGCTTATTTTATCTCTAGTAAGAATACACCAATAAGTACTGTATAATGGGTTAATTATTTGTGCATTAAAATACTCCATGATCATATAATAGACCATATATTTAGTTACTGATTGAGACTTCAACAATTTAAGTGACTATGGTACTGTCAGCTTGGAGAAATAAATTTTTCTAAAAACCAAGCTTCATGTAGAAGAAAGTTACTGTAATTGTCAACTGGAAAATACTTAAAATACAATTGACAATCTTTTTCTTATTGAAGTAATTTTCTAATACCATTAAACTTAAAACACTGGTAAGAATTCAGCAATGGAATTCTGCACATAATCTAATATTTTATATAGAGTGTTCATATCTTCCTTTCGATTGGGAGTCTTTTGCACATTGGTCCAGCAAGCCTTAGTCGGGCTAGAGACCCAGCTGGATCCTTATTATAGCAACAGATCAATGATCTAATAATGGTGTATTATATATTAATTATATCCACTACTTTCACACAACTTGCTAGATAAAAGCATGGGTGGCTTGTTTGTGGTTTATTGTCTTATACAAAAATTACCTAAGCACACTGCCCCAATGCTGGTGTGTAGGTTGGATGAGATAAGGTCTTTAATTTGTCAATTAATATTTTGCATATTTAGAATGTAAAAACTTATTTGATTATTACTGTATCAGCAAGAAAGCATGGTAGATATATTCAAGGTACAACATTACCCTTCAAGTCCTAATACTAAACAAATGTTCAAAATGGACAGGCATTCAAGCAATGTTCTGAAGGCAAAACAAATCTAAAGACTAAGATTTCAGACTGAAAATTGCAATGTAGGCTCATGACATTTCACATTTTAATTTCAAATACTAATTGCACCCAGTATCAAGCAGGAAGACATAGATGCTATCCTTTAGTGTGTTCCAGGAACAATGATATCCAAATGAAAGTTGTTGTGGATTCTTCCTAAATTAACTGTAAAGTATATAGTGTCAGACCTGGAAGCCATCTTTTACATTTATGCCTTCAGGCCTGCCACATTTTCTATTGGGGGAAATCTGGGGGCGTGGGGTGGATTGTATAGCATATGGGTGATATGTAGTCAAAATAACATTTCTTTCTCAGAAACTCAAGGACACCTTGCCTTGGCATCTGGAGTTGGATAATTGGGAGATATCTCCAATTTGGATGGTGGATGATTGCACCCTGTGATGGACATGTGGGTGTTGCGCAGGGGCTTGAGCTTTCACTTGGGTGGGAAAAATCTGGAAGCTTTCAAATTCAGGTTTTCCCAGATGTGCCAATATGACATCTTCAATAAAATGGAACTTTGAGGGAATTCAAGCTTCAGAGTCTTCTTTTATTGGTGGTGTTACTTGGAACCCTGACATTAACCCAAACCTCTTTTTTAACTAAAGCAGCTCCCCCAAACTTTGGGGCGCTGTCCAGGGTCCTGAGCCCCAGCATTGACCTGAACCAGGCGGTGCAAAGACTCAGGGAAGATGGAGGAAGACAAGATTACCATGGAGGAGGCAGCAGACCATGGCTCAGTGACCCAAGTTGAGACCATCTACGTCCCTTCCCAAGCCATGGTGGAAGCCATAAAAGCCACAGAAGCTGAATGCAAACTGGCTGCCCGATGCAAGAAGCCAATGCCTGAACAGAGCTCGCAGTTGGACCTGATCCTGCAAAGCAAAACTGCAGGAATCTCCCCAAATTAGGAATTGCTAATGGATGCGGGACAAGCCTTGGCCCATGAGTGGGGAATGCCACGGCAGATGCACTGCAGGCACTTCAGAGATTGGGGATTCCTGCCACTGTCACACAGTCACTCACCGGCCAGACTCCCAGAACAGTTAAGCCTCAGCATCAGTAATGCTACTCAGCCATTCAGTACCGGGTCGTTCAGGTGGATGTTGGCACAACCAAAGTTCACCTTCCCAGGCCAGGAGATTGCAGCACAATGGAGTGGAGCATCAGCTTCATTCCACTCAGCGCAAAGCAGCTCAGTCCACAGCCTCATGCCTCAGACCAAATCAGCAGTGGCCTTGGGTGCAACTGGAGTACAGATGACCCAAGAGCCAACTTTGCTGAGCCAGTCCAGCTATGGGATGCCGGGTCCACAACAGGAGTTCTGGAATCTACCCATCCCATCATAGCAACCGGCTTTTGGGCTGCCACCAGCAAGCCAGATCCCTCCTGTGTGTGCATTCTTTTTTTTTTTTAAATATACTTTATTAGTTTTATAAAAACAAAGAAAAAATACAAGATATTTCCAATATTGTCAGAAGTACAGTTTCTATACATATTTATCAAATATATCGCAGTTATATTTCACATTTCAGATACAAGAATACAAATATACCTACTCTCACAATTCCTTCCTTTTATAAAGCCACTCGTACCATCTACCCCATACTGCATAGTGTTTGGACTTTTCACCATTATTTAGCTCATTCGTTAAATTGGACATTTCCGCACACTCTAAAATCTTATATATTACGTTTTCCTCCGAAGGAGAAGTTTTGTCCTTCCATGACTTTGCGTATACCAATTGAGCTGCCGTGATGATGTGGATTATAAATTGAATTTTTTCTTTAGCCATCCTCTCCCTAATTATACCCAAAAGAAAGATTTCCGGGGCAAAGTCTAATTCTTCTTCAATTATCTCCCTCAACCAGACCCGAATTTTGGACCAAAACTTTTTTGATATTTGGCAGGACCACCACATATGAAAGAAGGTGCCTACTTCTTTACCACATTTCCAACAAGTTGCTGAGACGTTGGGAATCATTTTTGCTAGTCTCACTGGCGCTAGGTGCCATCTGTGCAGCATCTTATACTGGTTTTCTCTATACGTTGCAGCTTTTGTCATTTGATAGTTCCTATTCCAGGCTTCCTCCCATTCATTAAAGTTTATGCTATATCCTATATTTTTTCCCAAACATTCAATTGGTTTCTAGCTATAGCCTCTGCCCTATCTTCATCTATTAACAGGTTGTATAATCTAGCAAGCATTTTCTTTTCTTGACCCAATAAAATTTTGTCTAGACTCCTATATTTGAGTTCAATGCCGAATTGATCTCTATCCTTCTTGTACCTAGAATTAATCTGCAAATAATTCCACCAGTCTATGTTGAGACCTTGATCTCTTAATATATCTAAAGATTTAAGATTGCCGTTTCCGTCTAATACCTCTTTATATGTGGCAAACATTTGGATATCTCGCTTATTTGGGTCAAATAGAGCCTCCATAATGGAGAGCTAATTTGGTACTTTAACATAAAATCGCTGCTTAATTTCTTCCCATGTTTGGATCAGAGTCTCCCTCACTTTATGTTGATGAAAGAGGGAATTTTTCTTATTTCTGGGGTCCCATAGATGGGCATGCCATCCTTCTTGCAAATCATGCCCTTCTAAGGTCAGGATTCTTCTATTTTGTAATGTGACCCATTCCTTGACCCAGACTAATTTGGCTGCCTTTTGATATGTCTCCCAGTCCGGGAGACCCTAACCAGCAAGCCAGATCCCTCCTGGGTGTGCATTCTATCCAGGTCAAGGATGGATGCAGTGCTTATAAGGAAAGTCAATATAAAATGTTTTAAAGATGGCATATGCCCCTGAGAAACTGGCAAAAATGTTTAAAGATAAATCAGCTAAATGCTGGAAATGCCACCAGTTATCAGGTTCATATTACCACATGTGGTGGACATGCCCTAAAACAAAAAGCTACTGGAATAAAATTAAGTTATGGGTGGAGGAAATAATACAACAATGTATAGACTTAAAACCAGAGCTATTTCTTCTGTGTATCTTACCAAAGAAAATTAGTGAAGATGATCTATATTTGATTATACAGGTAATAACAGTGGAAAGGATTATTTATGCACAAAATTGGAAAGTAGAGAATATACTTTCAGAGGGAGAAGTAATTTAAAAAAATTTAAATTGTGCAGAAATGAATAGATTAACTATGATGGTAAAGGAAAGAGAAGATTCAGAATATTTTAAGATATGGAATAAATTTTATTATTGGTTAGATAAGAGATACAAATAAGTTCTTGAAAAGAGATTGAAAAAAATTGTTGTAATTAGAATATTATCTTAGTGGAAACGTTTTGTAATGGATTTGGTGTGATTGAAGACAGAAGAGGTAGAGTAGAGAAGAGAAGAAACTTTTGAAGATAACACTGAAATGTCACATGGAAGAAATGAATGATGTACTAAATGTTTGTTTGTCTTAAAAAAATTTTTAAAAACCTTTTTTTTTTAAAGAAAAGGATGGATGCAGTGCCAATGGATGTCAGCCCTGGTCCAGCAACTGATGCTTCCCCAGCCACTTGGTCCTTTTCAGCAACTGACCATGGCTTCGCAACAAGCACCTGTCCAGCCGCAGCCACAATTGCAGTTCTGCAACAAGCTCAGGCCCAGCAGCAAGTGCTGGTGGCCCCACAGCAGGTCCCAGTCCAACAGCAGGTGCCCAGCCAACCACTTGTGCAAGGCCAGCAAGAGGCCAAGCAGCCGGACCTCCCTCATGGTTTCATGCGACGTTTGATGGAACACCTGGGAAGTTAGCCTACTTCCTCAACCGGGTCTGGGTCCATATTGGCCAATATGGAAATCAATACCCATCTGACCGGGAATTGATTTCTGCCATCACTGATGGCATGAATGAGGGAGAGGTGTCTGAGTGGATAGCTGAGCTTCATGATGAAGAAACCCATGAGCTAGAAGATGCCGATGAGTTTGTCCAACTGATGCAAACCAGATTTAGCAATGTTGCCCAGCAAGTGGAAGCAGAGACCCAGATGTCCAGCAAGTACCCAGCAAGCAATGTTGCCCAGCAAGTGGACCCAGAGACCCTTAAAGCAAGCTGGCAGGCCTGCAAAAGAGCTAATTTGGGAGTTTCAAAGACTAGCTGGGAAACTATGAGACTGCCCAGAATGCCTACTGGTGCAAATCTTCAAGGAGGCTCTGGGTCCAGAGCTTAGGCAAGCCTGTGGCATCAGGGGAGTACTGGAAAAAATACAACTATGGTACAACACTGCTGTCATTTTGGATTTGGAAATTTACCCCCACAAGAAGCTGACTGTGGATAAACCCACCAGGAATCTCCTGGGACGCTAATCCCAGGTGAAAAAAACTGAAGTGCTACCTCCCATGTTGTCTGGAACTGTCAAGTGTTACAGATGTGGCCAACATGGGCACCGGGCTCCAGAATGCTTGGCCTGGCCCCAGTTCCCCAAACTCGACCTCCAGCCATGACTGTAACACGGAGGACCCTGCAGAAGCTGCCTAACAAAGGACAATTCATCAGACAGGCTATAGAAGTTCCGCTCTTTCCAAATGAACTCCAACCAGTGAAACTCCTCCAGTCCCCATAGGGGAAAGCAGCAGTGATGACGACCCAATGGTAAGTGCAGCCATCCACCCCTTTACCGTCAAAACCAAGATAACAGTGCCAGAAACCGGTGTCCAAGGGGAAGTAGGGCCCATCATAGACATGGACTGCACTTGATGTTTAATCAGCCTCCGCATATTTGAACAATTAGGTATACACACAAGACCCCTAGCACGCCCCATCTGCTTTGAGCAGATTGATGGGACACTAATCGGCAGGACCCCTGCCACGCTAGTCACCGAGCTTGTCAGGCTAGAGATGGGCCTCCATCAAGAGCTCATCTGCTTTGTTGTAGCCCCAAGAATGACTGAGTCAATCATACTAGGCCTTACATGGTAGACAAATGTGGTCCAATTATAACCTGGGAGGATGGCTATAGAAAGCTAACCATCAGTATTGGACAGCTACCACCTGTAGAGCTGGACCCTCACCAAGGAGCCCTGATCCTTAACAATTCAAAAGAGCCTGAAAATGCAGCTCCTGCCACTGAAAACCTACCCGACAGCCAACAAGTGCCATGGGGTGGCGAATACCTCCCCTCTCCCCCTCATGAAGGACATGCTAAATCATTTATCAAAGGGCAAAGTGTTCACCAAATTGGATTTAAGGGAAGCATACTACCACATAAGAATCAGAGAGGGAGATGAATGGAAGACTGCATACTGTTTGGACAGCAAGCCCTGTTAAAATCAATAGAATTCCCCCCTACAACTCCAAACCCCCCCCCCCCTGCACTCCATAGCTTCCCATAGGTCTTCTATTGGCATATCAGGCTGACAGAATTTCATAGTACTTATTCACAGGCACCTGGATATACTTTGAAACTATGGCAGATACTGTAGCTTCAGAAAAAGAATTTGTCTTAATGCCATGTTATATGAAATAATGAGCCGTGGTAGCACAACGCATAGAATGCAGTACTGCCATCTACTTCTGCTGACAGCCCGCTGACTGCAGTTGGGCAGTTCAAATCTCACCCAGCTCAAGGTTGGCAGCCTTCCATCCTTCCAAGGTCGGTAAAATGAGGACCCAGATTGTTGGGGGCAATATCCTGACTCTGTAAACCGCTTAGAGAGGGCTGTGAAGCAGTATATAAGTCTTAAGTGCTTATTGCTAATTATTTTTAAAAACGCTATTATTTTATTGTCATTGTTAGGCAAAAACTTTGAACCCTAGAAATAGCAAACACTCCACAACACGAAGTATTTTTGGATGAGCGGTGGGGGGGGGAGCGCAATAGGAGAAGACAATTTATTCAATCAAGCCATCGAAGAACAAGTGCCTTTGAAGCGCCAGCGCCGGCCTTTCTCTCATCGTAAGAAGCATAGAAAGGTTGCTCCAGCCTTTGGAACCAATAAGAAGCGGTGGAGGGTAGGGACTACCGTGTGTTTAGCCAATGAGCAGAATCGTCATGATTGTTGTAGGATGTTTCGGACCGCAGCTGAATGAGGAAGTGGTGTGGACGGAGCAGGATGGTTGCAGTCTAGAGCTGGGAAAGGGGTGGAATTCAGGGTTGTTCGGGGATTTCATGGGTAGTTAGTGATGCTTGTGCTGTAGAGGAGGCCCCGACGAGACGAAAGGAAGGAGGCTTTCCATGCAGCGGTTTCTTGAATCAAGTGATTTGTGTTAAGGAATACGTGTGTTAAGTGAGGAACCGGGAATCAAGAAGACGTGTGTGTGTGTGTGTGTGTGTGTGTGTGTGTGTGTGTGTCTCGTAGGGTTGAATTGGTTCCTTCTGCTCTGAATCAGTGACCAGAATGTGCTTAATATTGAAATATGCAAGGACCGGAAATAAAACATGACAGTGATACCTTAATTTTAGTTCTCACTGTGAGGAATTGGCTAATACTTTGTGGATCTACTCTCTTCTTTTTTTAAAAAAAAATAAGGAATGTTTTGGGAACTTGGTTTCTCATCTTCTTGAGTCTGAAAGGTTGTGAAAATATAGGGAAAGGTGGCTAAACGAATTAATGGCTTTTCTGCTCTTCTGCATTATAGCCAGCATCAACAGAACATTAAACTTTCAGCAAATGAATTATCCCTGTTACTAATCCCTGCACTATCTCTATTGCTTCTTTTTAAGGTCAAAGCAATCATCTGGCTTCTCTTCTCACCAAGGTAATGAGTAACAAGTCCTAACAGATTTTATATGCCCAAGGTTGCACCTGGGCACTGCCAGAATAAGGGAGATATATTGCATTGATATATGATATCAGACTGCCTCGTTCAGAGGCCTGAAATTACTTGAGAGAAGTGTCATTGAAGCACTTATTTGAATTTGTCTAAACAATTACTTGACTTTCGCTTAGTTGCAAAATGCAACTAAGAAATCAGACACAATTCTATTTTTTAAAATAACTTGTGGTCCTCTGGATGCTTCTGAAATACAGACTCCAGACTTCCTCATCTTGTTGACTGGAAGTTTGAGCTAGAAGCATCCAGAAGAGCATAGCTCTCCCCTTCCTGCCTGCCCTTTAGATAACTCTTGTTTTCATTGTATTTGTTGTGCAAATATAGGAAGGAATGTTTCTGGTGGTGCTTTTGTCATATTACCAGTTGTGTTAGCTGAACTAGCACTTCGATATGAATTGGTTACTGGGTTTAGAAATGCATAGCCAAAAAGAATTCATTCTTTGTTAGGCTAAATTTCACCTTGAAACATTACAGAACAATATCACAAGATAATAAACTGACCACATATCCTAGGATGAGTATGGTTATACCTCAGTAGAAAAAGATTTGTGCTACCTTTAAAAAGCTATCCCATTGCCAGGATATAAATGGAGTTGTTTGGAATTGTATGTTACATCTTATTTAGGGAGAAATTTGTTATATTTTCCAGCCTTCAGGTCTTTTTATTGAAGAGATAGACTTCCTAAAGTTCATAAAACATACTAAACCATTTAGTAGTTTCTTTAGTTTTTAGTAAGAAATCATTGTTGAGCAAATCACAGCTTTGTATACTGGCTGAATATTAGGTGATATTTTCTTCTTACAAGTTACTCATTAGTCTCTGGTTTTGATTACTATCCAATGCACACATCTTGAGAAACAATTTCAGTTCCAGCAAAAGCTATAAACAATATCTGGGCCAAGAACTATTTCTCTCCCTGTTTCCTGAATGATGTTATGGGGAGGGCAAATGCTTGGTTTCCTGTCACAGATGCCATCCAGCTGTTAAGGAAGAATTGCTTCAAGGTGTCTGTAATATCTTGAAGTGATGCCTCCTTGGGTGCCTTTGGACTCAACATTTGATCTGACTTAGAGGGCTGACAATATCTCATAGTTCTCAGACTAATGATTATAGGCTTTATAAACTATTATTGAATGGTGGAGAAAATAGATGTATTATTTGCAGGTTCAAATGTAAGAGAATTCTATGATATTCCATGTTCTGTGATTAATTAATTTGTATAGAGTAAATGTCTAACATTTTCTTTGGTTCAGTTTCAAAAGATGGAAGCCTTTATCAACTGTACTGGACCAGGTGAAGATTTGGAACTGCAAAACTGCGGAAGTGAACATTTCCTCTATTTTGCCTATGGTAGTAACTTGTTGCGGGAGAGAATAATGTTAAGAAACCCTTCTGTGGTTTTCCTTACCATAGCACAACTACTGGTTTGTACTATCTTTGACTCCTTTCCTAGATACCAATATTAGTAAGTAAGTAATATTTAAAGTTGTAACTATATAATACAAGGGATGTATGTTGAATATTTACTTCTGCCTCTATTGAGTTTGTTTTTATGATTATTTTTACAGGGAGAAAAAAGTTTAGCAATGTTTTTCTCTAATGTTTGAAAGCCAGTTAGTTGCCCAATTAGTTGTTTGTTGTTGCAAGTATTCAAAACATAAATTTCAAGTCAATTTCCACCTACAGAAATGTAGCTCATTGTGGCTTTTTTTCTTTCTGATCTCATTTCTAATTAAAAGTTTCTATAGATTGAATTTTAATTAGGTATGTGTCCTAAGAAACATTTTTTCCAGTCTGCTTCTTTTGTCTTTCTAAATGTTTAATTCACTGTAATATAGGAAAACAAGAAACTTAAAACTGGATATTATTGAATTATGTTTTAATTCACAGGATTATAAACTTGCTTTTGGCTCTCATCAAGGGAAACCAAGTCTTCAGTGGAAAGGAGGTACAGCTACTATTGTCTATAGCCCTGGTGAAGAAGTATGGGGGATAATATGGAAAATGAATACTAGTGATTTATATTCTCTGGATAGGTGTGTAACATACAGTTCTTTCTTTGTCTGTCAATGTATGCACAGCTTATATTGTTAAGATCTTATTCTGGATGTTTGTTGTATACTTCTCAAGATTTGTCCAAGCTAAAAAAAATCCTTTAATTACAGAGGTTCCCAGTACAGTACCATAGTCCTCAATTTATAATAGTTCATTTAGTGACTGCTCGAAATTACAACACCATTGAAAAAGTGGTTTATGACCATTTTCGCACTTAAGACCATTGCAGTACCCCCACGGTCACGTGATCACCATTCAGACATTTGGCAACTGACTCATATTTATGACGGGTGCAGTGTCTCAGGGTCATTTGAGCTCCTTTTGTGATTTTTTGACAAGCAAAGTGAATGGGGAAGGCAGATTCACTTAATAACCATGTTGCTAACTTAATAGCTGCAGTGATTCACTTAGCAACTGTGGCAAGAAAGGTCATAAAATGGGACAAAATTCATTTAACAAATGTTTCACTTAGGATCATAAATTTTGGGCTCAATTGTATTTGTTAGTTGAGAAATACCTCTACTGGTATCAAAATGAAATACTTAGATTAGGTTAGATTAGATTAGAATTCTTTATTGGCCAAGTATGATTGGACACTCAAGGAATTTGTTTTGGTGCATATGCTGTCAGTGTACATAAAAAGAAAAGATACATTCCTTAAGAATCATAAGGTACAACACTTAATGATAGTCATAGGGTACAAATAAGCAATCAAATCATACTGGGAAACAATATAAATAGTAAGGATACAGCAACAAGTTACAGTCATACAGTCATAAGTGGGAGGAGATGGATGATAGGAATGGTGAGAAGACTAATAGTACTAGTAATGCAGCCTTAGTGAATAGTTTGACAGTGTTGAAGGAATTATTTGTTTAGCAGATCGATAGCATTCGGGAAAAACCTGTTCTTGTGTTTAGTTGTTCTGGTGTGCAGTGCACTATAGCCCAGTTTTGAGGGTAGAAGTTGAAACAATTTATGTCCAGGGTGCGAGGGGTCTGTAAATATTTTCACAGCCCTCTTTTTGACTCGTACAGTATACAGGTCCTTAGTCGAAGGCAGGTTGGTAGTAATTGTTTTTTCTGCAGTTCTAATTATCCTCTGAAGTCTGTATCTGTCTTGTTGGGTGGCAGAACCAAACCAGACAGTTAAAGAGGTGCAGATGACAGACTCAATAATTCCTCTGTAGAACTGTATCAGCAGCTCCTTGGGCAGTTTGAGCTTCCTGAGTTGGCGCAGAAAGAACATTCTTTGTTGTGCTTTTTTGATGACTTATTACAAATTCACCAGTAAAATTGAACTTGGGCTCCTAGTGCTTGCCATATATTTTGAAATATAATCTAGGCTTTGGTTTGTTTATATCCCACCATTCTTCCCACCATTCTTCCCATTTCCAGATGATATCCATTTTATTTCTGCCTCCAATTTCATCTGCACAACTACTATTGTAAAGGCAGTGGAGTCAAGAAGTTGTCATCTTTTTAAAAAAAAATTATACATTTTTTTCTTCTTTAAAATACATAAGTGCTTAATAAACTGTATTGTCTAGGTCAATTAGTTTATACAAGTATTCATAAACTAGTAGTAAAAGTAATAATCATAATAACATCCATAATTAAAATACTACAATTTACTTATTATAGTAATTTTTTTAATTTCATATCCTTATATATTTCAGTAATCTTTCATCCTCTAATTTCTACCTCTTTTATCCAACCATTGATAAAACATATCCCTGTTAAAAATATTCTGTTTCTTCCTTATATTTTATTATTAATGTCAATCTATCCATCTCTGCACATTCTAATATTTTTCTAATTATACTTTCATTTCTAGGTGTATCCTTATTTTCAGCAGTATTGTGCAAATACAATTCTCACTGCTGTCAACACATGTATTATTAAATATGTAGTCCCTTTGTTGTAGTTTTCTAGTAGTATACTTAACAAAAATATTTCTGGTTTTAAGTCTATATGTTGCTTTATCATTTTCTCTAACCATATGTATATTTTCATCCAGAATATTTCTGCTTTTGGATAAGTCCACCACATAATGAAAGTAGGAACCCGGTATCTGATTACTTTTCGTGGACATATTCTTAAACATCTTTTCTGGTTCTGCTGGTGATAAATGCCATCTATAAAACATTTTATACAGATTTTCCTTATAAGAAGTTGCCATTGTCAATTTCTATCCCAAAGTTTTTGCTATTTGTCTAATTCTATGTTATATCCAAAGTTTTTTGCCCACGCTATCATTGTTTCTTTCACCTGTTCATCTTCCATTTTAATACTTAACAAATAGCTATATATTTTCTTTATTAATGTTCCATACGTCCCTAAAAATATCTGATTCAGTTCTGGCTGGAAAGCCCTGCCCGGGTCACCCCGTGCAGTGAACATTAGCATGTCAACAAGCCTTTGAACAACTAAAAATTTTGTTTGCTAGGGAACCGGTACTAAAACACCCAGATCCCACTAAGCCATTCATAATACAAGCTGACACTAGTAGCATGGTGATGGGAGCTATTCTTCTGCAAATCAATGAAGGGGGCCCCTACAACTGTGTGCTTACACGTCCCATAAGCTAAATTATTTTAGCTTATGGGTTTGAGTCCTGGAGAAGAAAGCCTGCATAAAAATTGTCTGCCCTCCCTGGCAATCTCTCTACTAAGGGGAGAATATACACTGACCTATAAACTCTATAACTCACAGTACAATAAAACGTGAGATATCTTCAACTTCTCCTTTTCCACGTATGCATACTCTTTCGGCTATTGGTGTTCTCTTATACCTGCCCTGGAGGAGTGCTGAGGGGAGAATGTTAAATCTGGCTCTGAGGAAAGTTATTCTTTGTTTTGGGAAAATCAGGTCATTTAGATATCTTGCCGATTCCTACACACCCTGTTCGATTCTGTCCCTATTTGGAGAGGCAATCTATTTAGAATGTCCTTCATTCTATTGATAACTACTTGCTTTGCTACATGGTTTTACATGTAAAAAATGGTTTTAAAAGTAAAAAAAAAAAAAATTGGCCAAGCCCACCCAGTCACATTACTCCCCCCACCAAGCCACGCCCACAGAACCAGTAGTAACAAATTTTAGATTTCACCCCTGATGTGAAACCCCCACGCTTCTCGCACTATTGGTAAGTGACGCCAAAAAGGTTACTGATGAGGCCAGTAGGCATATTTTTTGCCCTCCCCAGGCTCCAGAGGCTTTCTAGGAGCCTGGGGAGGGTGAAAATGGCCTCCCCACCCCCAGAGGCCCTCTGGAGGCCAGAAATGGCCTGTTTCCCGACTTCCGGAAGGCCTGAAAATCAGCTAGGGCAATGCTTGTGTGCCCACAGATATGTACATGTGCCATAGGTTCACCATCCTGGTTATAGGCTAGCCATTTTCCTGGTTTATTAGCATTTTCAAAAAAACTTTGTTTCATTCTTTTAATTTGTTGTGCAAGTTCTTCTTTTTTCCATTAAGTTTAATTTATGTTTTATTGTTTCCATTTGAATTTTTAAATTTCTTTCTGTAGCTCTTTTTGTAAGTCAGCTTCAAGTCTTTTATACTCTTGTTCTAATGTCTTTTGATCTTGTTTCTTCTTGTTTTTCCTTGCTGTATAGGTTATAGCTAACCCCCTAATTCAGGGGTCAGCATCCCGCGGCTCTGGAGCCACAAGCAGGATGCTGACCCTTGTATTAGGGGGTTAGCTATAACCTATAATCTTTGGGCCCTCTGCCGTGGCACCCTGTTCCATCACTGGTTCGCCACGGCCCTCTTATTTCTTTTTTGGACTCCAGCCCAAAGCAGCAGAAAGCGAAAACGGCCTTTCGTGCAAATGTGGTGTGAAGGCAGGTACGGGGGACCTTTACTCCTGCATTCTCCTCCCCCCTCCTCCTCTCGTAACCCCTTGGCCAGCTGTGGCTAAGCTGGAACTGTGCACCCTCCTTAAGCAAGCCGCTGCCCCCCCCCATGCTCCTTTCCTGAGCTTTGGCACTTGCTTGAGAGTCTCCCCGCATGTGTGCATGCTCCTGGTTCAGCCACAGCCAATCAGGGAGTTACGAGAGGAGGAGGAAGGGGGAGGACGGTCACCCAAAGGGAGGGGGGGAGAGAGAGAGAGAGAGAGAGACACACACACACACACACACAGACAGACAGAGACATAGACACATACAGAGTGATACATAGAAGGGGTGAGAGAGGAGAAGAGGGAGACGGACAGACCTAGAGATACAGAAAGGGAGGGAGAGAGGGAGAGAGACATAGAGAATAGTTATGTGGCTGGGTAGCCATGGCTAGGTGCTCATGTGACTGGGTGGGAGTGGGTGACATTGAGTTGGCCACGCCCACCCAGGTTTTGTGGCTCCCAGTCTGGTTTTTTTCTGTAGGAAATGGGTCCAAGTGGCTTTTTGAGTGTTTAAGGTTGCCGATCCCTACCCTAACATATGCTTTGGCTGTATCCCATACATTTTGTAATGAAGTCTCTTCTATTCACTTCGAAGAAGAATTCCATTTCATCTGATGACCTTCTGTGGTAGAGTAGTAATGGTAATGGTAGAACTGCATGTGGATCTTCCCAGTTCTAAACTTTATTTATTGTATTTTTTGGAGTATAAGACGCACCTTTTTACCCCCCAAAAAGGGGTGAAAATTTAGGTGCGTCTTATACACCGAATGTAGCCCTGCCCACCCATTGGCCCCCATCCTTTGGCCTCTGCCTCCCAGCAGTTACCTTCTTGCAAGCAAACAGCAAGAAAAAACAGTCCCATTCAGCTTCAGCATAGTCTAATTAGCACAAGTTGATTAGATCAGCCTCCCGACTCTCGGCTGATTTGCTCTCAGCTGTTTTGTGCAGGCTCTTTTGCAAGCTCTTTGCTTGCTGCAAAGAGTGCTGGAGCAAAATTTTTTTCCCTAGCTAAAACGAAACTGAAAGTAAAGCAGGCTCTGCTGCAATGTGGCAAAATGAGGCAGGGAGAGAGATTTCTTTTTCTTTTTGATCACCAAAAAAGGTAGGTGCAAACAATGGGAAATTTAGGGTAAAAGAGGAGAGTTCAAGATTTTAAAACACAAAAGAAAAAAAGCTCTGTTTAACTAGGGAATTGTAATAATTGAGATGCTATTAATTGTATATTGTGTGGAAAGCAAAAATGGTTAAGTTATGGTTTGGAGGAATATGGGAAAATTATTTGGTTTATTGTTATTGGTAAATATAATTAATTGATTTGTAAGAAATTGGATTGCATGGAAATATTTGGAATATTCATGTTCATATTGATTAATATATAAAAAATAGTTATAACTAATTGATTTATATAAAAATGTTGAATTTGTATTAAACAATTGTAATATTAAATAATTAACCAATGTGAGGATAGATATAAAAATAGATGACAATGGGAAGGTGTATAATATAGAATAGAAGGGAAAAATTGAATTTGATTAATGTTAGAGATGAGAATGAAGGGTAATATTGGTTTTTTTTTAAAAAAATAGATGAGGAATCAATATGGCAAAAAGGAAATATAGAAATTGTAAATTTAATTGAAATGACTAAACACTGTTTTAATTTGTGAACCAGCCAAAAACTCTGTTCAAAGAAAATACATTGTATGTTTGTATGTGTGCTTGTCTAAAAAATAAAAAAAAACCTTTAAAAAAAATATAACCAAAAAAGGTAGGTGTGCCTTATACTCCAGTGCGTCTTATACTCTGAAAAATACGGTAATTCATTTTGAAAGCATGCTAGGTTGTATGCTTGGATGGACTACAAATAACAGAAATGAAAAAGAGAAAATATTGCCGTCCTTTGGTCAAGTTGGTATTGATAATTAATATTGCTTTGTGACATCTTGAAATTAATTTATGTGAACTTTTTGTTTTAACTGGAATTGGGTTGGCTTGCGAACTTTGCAAGCTTCTAGAAGAAAAAAATGCCAGGTTGGTTGTAACTTCCACAATTCTGCAGTTTGCTTTAATGTTGTAACTTCTGGGAGTTGTAGTACAAGATGTCTGGGGAGAATCTAGTGGGCTAACTCTGTTCTAGACCCACATAGACCACACAAAGATAGTGCTGGTCTCATCTCCATTTGAGCAAAGCTAGAGTTTTAGTGGACTGTTATGTAATAGGATTCCAAGGAGCAATTCTTTTAAAAAGTGTATTAAAAATTGTTTTTTTTCTTTTGTTCTTTCATGTATACGTAGTACTAGGTTTTCATTTAGCAACTGAGATAGCTATTTCCTGGATGTAGCCTTAACTATTCAAAATTGGACATTGTTTGCATATTGAGTTTCAAGAATGATTGAAAAGGGATGTTACTTAATTATTTGCTGAAGAAATAGCTGTTTCTAGTGGGTATATATTTGCTCTTATTTTAGTTATTTACTTGCCATGGCATTTCTTTCTCTGTTTCAGACAAGAAGGAGTAAAAAATGGCATTTATATTCCAATTGAAGTAACAGTTCGGACTCAGGATGGGAAAATAGTTAAATGTCGTAGTTATCAGATGAATGACTATGTCCTTGATCTTCCTTCTCCACAATATAAGAAGGTACTGTATTGCCTTTTGCAATTCTATGCACTAAGGATTCATTTCTCCCCGGAAGTTCATCATCTAGAACCACATATATAATTTAAGTGTAATAGAAGGAACCTAAGAAAAAAGTAGTTGGTTTCATATAAAAAATAAAATTAATTTCAATACTATTACAGTTAATTTAATAGTATTTAATAGTATTAAAACTAATTTCAATACTATTACAGTTACAAATATGTGAGTATATTTGATTTATGAGATAATTATCAAGGGTATATTAATAATTATATGTACATAGCTGGCCATATTGATCAATAATAAATTTTACTGCAAGCAATAAAGTTTTGCAATACAGTTTATTTTGGCATCATAGCTGAGTTTTCTGTTGTGTAGGACTTTAACTCAGAATAAATTATAAAAGACTACTCCATGTTTACTATAGATTCTCTTAAGCCCCTATCTTTCTCTCTTTTTCTCTCATTGGCACATATCTATGAAACATTTATTGGATTGAAATAAGGTGTTTCTGTTTGCATGTTACATTGGGGTTTACTGCTTGGTACAGTGGTACCAAGTGGTTTATTGATCCTCCAGAAAAATATTTTAATAATCCTGTTGACTTCAATCTACTGCAGAGCCATCTTACATTCACATTTTTGTCCAGCACATAACTGATGCTTGGACTGTAAATGGATTTGATGTAGAATTGGTTGCAAGTCTGAATACAGGTCAATTTACAACAGTTCATTTAGTGAATATTCAAAGTTACAACAGCACTGAAAAAAGTGACATGACCATTTTTCACACAACCATTACTCTAAGGCAGGGGTCTGCAACCTTAAATACTCAAAGCCCTTTGGACCCGTTTCTCACAGAAAAGAAAACACTGGGAACCATAAAACCTGGGTTGCCAATTTCACTCCCATCTAGTCACATTACCCCCCAGCTATGCCTACCCAGGTTTTGTGGTTCCCAGTGTTTTCTGTGGGAAATGGGTCTCTCTCCCTCCCTCCCTCCCTCTCATTTCTGTTTTTCTCTCTTTTTTCCTCTCTCTCTTTCTTTTTCTCTCCTTTTTTCTCTCCTTTGTTTCCCTCTCTTTTTCCTCTCTCATATTCTCTTCCTCCAGCTCTCTGATTTGTTTCTCTCTTTCCTCTCTCTCCTTCCATCATTTTCTCATTTTTCTCTCTCTTTCCTCTCCTTTTCTCTCATCTCTCTCTCTCTCTCTCATGCACATGCATGTGCACAAGCGGGATAACCTCCTGGGCTGGGATCATGGCAGTGCTGACGGCAACTCCTCCTCCCGCTGCCACTGCGCAGTCAAGTGAGTAGCTAGCTGCATTGCGCAGGAGAGTCAGAGCTCTTCACTCCCTGTATCTGGTGGCGGTGGCTGCTCCTCCCCGTTCCCCTCCTTCCTGAGCCGACATGAAAGAGACCGTGACTGGCACTGAGCTGCCCACTAAGGACGTGGAATCACAAAAAGCAGCGGGTCATGGGCAATGCGGAGAAAATGCTAGGGGTGCTTCAGCCGCACGGAGAGAGGCTCGCACCTTTTTGGGTGGAGAGCAAGTTGCATGACCGGGTCAGGCCAGGGTCTCGGGGCGGAGAGCAGGTTGTGCAACCGGGTTAGCAGGGAATCGCAGGAGAGGGATCAAAGAGCCACATGCAGCTCTGGAGTCATGGGTTGCCGACACCCGCACTAAAGTCATGTGATCAAAATTCAAACACTTGGTGATAGTTCCAGTGTCCTGGAGTCATGTGACTACCTTTTGTGACCTTCTGACAAGTAAAATCAATGGGAAAGCCAGATTCACTTAACAACTTTTAACTAACTTAACAACTGCAGTGATTCACTTAACAACTGTGACAAGAAAAGTTGTAAAATGGGGCAAAATCCACTTAACAAATCTTCTGCTTAGCAGAAAAATTTTGAGCTCAATTGTGGTTGCAAGTCAAGGATTACTTGTAAGAAAATGAAAGGGATGATTGACAACTCTTCATTTATATTTTCAAGTAAATCGACCCTGAAATTCCTTCCAGCCTATACCTAACATTCTTGTCCATGGGGAATGGAAAGGTGTTTCTTCCAAGATTCTAATCTGCAAAGGAAAAGATGGGGAAAAAAAATCAATCTTTTATCTTTTTTCTCTACTGCTGGTTTCTTTTTACTCAGGGAAATGATGACAAAGATGCCTTGTCAAAATATTTCTGGAAATAATCTGCCAACATTTATATTTGTTTTTTTTAAATCAAGTTTTATTGATTTTTTTTTCTTTCACACACACACACATTTTATGAACAAAGTATTGACCATATCATATCTTATACAACTTATCATATCCAATTTAGTTTTACATAGTTATCATTTTTGCCAAAATATTCTTTTTCCATACCTTTTTATCTTATCTTAATACTTCTATACTTATTATATAAACAGCATTACCATCCACCCTCAAATCCTAGTTTCTTAACATTATTTCAATTAGTTATCTTATCTTATCCATTATTAATCATACATATTCCCTTTTAACTTTCATATTAATTCATTCTTCATCCTAATCAATTTGCACATTCTCAAGGTTGCCGTTCTACCATTTCATCTCTCTTGTTTTACAACAATTCTTCTCCTCTCCTCTCTTTCTTTTCCTTCCCTTCTTCTATCCTTTTCTATTTCCTCCTCTCCTACTCCTTTTCTACTTCCCCTTCCTTCCCCCACTCCTCTATTCCTTCCTTCCTCCCTTTCTAACCTTCTCTCCTACTCTTATTTCCCCTCCCTTTCTTCCTCTCCTTTTCCCTTTCTTCTATTCCTCTCTCTCCTTTCTCTCTTCTCCTTCTTCCCTCTACTCCTCCTTCCGTTCTCTTTCCATTGTTGTATTCATTTTCGATTCAATATTTTCCACAATGGTATCCAGGCAACCCCGATTCCCCCCCCCCTCAATTTATTAACTATACTTTTCAAAGTCCTCATCACATTTTTTAATTATTAACAATGTATTTCAACTCATTCTATTTTTACATTGAAATCTTTTAACTTAATAAACCTTCCAACTCTTATTTTCCTTAGTTTCTAATTTCTTATTCCAACATCAATTAGTTATTTTCCTTATTTACTAGCCTTTCAATTTTATATCTTAATTTCGGTTATTTTCACATTTAAACCAATCTTCATTTTATGTTGCATCTGCTAATCCATTTTACAATAAACAATATATTTCTTCTTTTTTACTTCTTACTTACATCATTTACTAGCATTTCAATTTTGTATCTTAATTTTCATTATTTTCATATTTAAACCAAGCTATATTTCATATTACATCTGCTGATCCATTTTACAATAAACAGTATATTTCTTGTTTACATACAATTTCTACTATTAATACATTTCCCTTAAATCAACTAATAAATGCTTTATTTCCCTTCCTTCTCTCCATTATTCTTCCCCTTTTACCCATTTTCTTTTGGTCTCTCCAAAATTCCACTTCTTCATATTTTTCTCCCTTTCTCCGATTCTCTTATTTTCTTCTTTTTCTTTTTATATTTATTGTATCTTTTCCCCTGAATCCTTTCTCTCACTTTAAAAATTGTTATCCTTTTAATTCTCCCCGTCAGTCTTTTCCCATTTCCTTCTCTTCCTTTCTTTTTTGGGTGATATTCCCCCCATCCACATTTTGTTTTTCACTTTCAATTATTTTCCTTTCAACATTATGTTCTTGCTTCACATTTATATTCTCTTTTTCCTTTTTTTGTATTCTAACCAGATTTCCGCTTCTTTATCACCCTCAAATGCTTCACGCACCTTCTTAAACTTCCATTAATTAATGGAATTTCCATTAATTCCTCATATTCCCAAAGTTCCATATTGTCAATTCAATTTTTTTAAAATTTTAATTTATATGTAGTTAAAATTCAAATCCAGATAGTGTTCTCTTTTTTAAAAATTTCCTAATAGTATCCAAATCAAATATTTATCTAAACCCATTTTAAGGCTTTGTTCTTCTTTTCAAGATTGGGATCCAGCTGTTTAAATAAGTACTTCTTCAACGTTTAAGGCGTTCCTTGTAGTGCTTTCTTCTCTCTCCAGTTCACAAATCCCCAGGCAACAAAATATAACTTTTAAATCCACATCGAAAATACTTTCTCTTCAATTTGTTTTCCTTTTATTGTTAAAAATTGCTTTCTCTCAATTTTCTTTTTCTTATATTATTTCTAATATCTCCAAATTCAATTTTAAGTCCAGATAGAAAGTTTTCTTTTTGGGGCTTTAGTCTTTTAACTTCCTCTTTGTTCTTCTCCCTCCAATTAATATTCCAAAGTGCCAATTAGCTGCTCATTTCATAGGATCTCTTTCAAGCTTTTTCCAAAGAATTTCTTTTTACCTTTAAATTGGCCAAATCACTCCTCCAGTAACAATACTCCATTCAAACATCACTCCTGCACAAATCTTAGTCCAGTTGCCCCAATTTAGAGCAGTCGTTTTAATGGCCAGCACCCCTGCCGCTGGATCAAAAAGCTGCCTCTGACCCTTCGAGGAACTTGCCTGTTCCTCTTGGTTTTCCAAGGTGCCTTTCTTTCTTCACCTCCAAGACAGTTCCGGTCCAAAGACCCCCATGCAGTGGTTTGTTTGGCTGGATTTTTGCGAAGCTCATCAGAGCTTCCAGTTCTCTCCAGCATTTATATTTGTGTGTTGTAGTGTAAACAGTTCAGGTTGTATAACCTGCTATGAAATTTAATGTTACTGCATATCTAGAATAGTTTTGCTGGCAATTAATTGCAAGCCTCAATGTAGTAATTACAGATTAGCTTCATACCAAGACATTTATGTCCTGATCCTTGCATTTTGACTTTTTGCACATTACTCTAACAGAGGCTGTTCTCTTATCCTGAAACATGCACGAGTCTATTCCTCTTCATTATATGTGCTTCCCATAGTATTGGACCGATAGAAACATTCTTTTACATTCTAATATTTAACCACAATTTTATCCCTGTAGGAATTTCTATTCTTTTTCTTATCATTCAGCTACTGAACTGTAAAGTATATAAAATAGAAATCATTTATGTTATTCAATGTCAGCAAGCATTTCCTTGCCAAGCTGATGTCTGGTCCCCGCCCTCCCCCCCCCCCCCCCCCGGAGTATACACCTAAATTTTGAGTTAGCTGAGTCCCTTCCCACCTACTGTCCTCCTTTAAGATCAGACAAAGCTTTTTTAAAAAAGGCTTAAGATATATTACAGAGCTGCTGCCAAATATGTACATTATGGCAGCTAATGAATGCCACGCTCAAGACTTGCTTAGGAATCCCCTGGCATGGTCCTTGGGGAATTCATAATTAAACTCTGATTTACACATGGGTCACTCACTTTTTGATTAAAATGTTGGTCTCATCAGATTTTTGTTATTGTGGAGAAGTGATCCTCATTTACAGTATCATGACCTTTTAGAGTGTCAAACTCAAGGCCTGGGGGCCGGTTTCGGCCAACGGGTACTTAGATCTGGCCCATGGGTGCTAGCCTGGAAACAGCAAAGGACTGGCCTGCAGTACCTCTGCCAGCTGAAACAGAGCTCCCCTTTTGCATTTGAGCATGCAAGAAGGGACAGGAAAGGAGAAAGGAAAAGAGGAAAGAAAAAGAAAAAGAAGCGACGATGGGAAGAGAGCAAGGAAGGAAAAATAAGGAAAGAGGGAAGGAAGAAAAAGAATGAAGAGGGGAGGAAGGAAGGAGGGAGGGAGGGAGGGATAAGATTATAATGAGAGTGAGGGAGGATCTCAGGGAAGTGCTGCCTTAGCACTTGGTCACCACAGTTGCTCCCGACATGACCACCATGACCATGTCAACCCCGGCCACACTCCCTAGCCCTCAAAAGTCAGACAAACTGTGATCCAGCCCTCAATGAAATTGAGTTTGACATTCCTGTTTTAGAGAATAGGTAATAGGTGGCTGTAATGACAATACGTGACTATCATGAAATTGGAGTCATTTTTATTATTTTTAAAATACTTCCTTAACTTGAAACTCAGTGGATTCTATGCAATGAACTGCAATTGCTTTTGTATCTCTGTTGCTCAACTTATACCAATACCAAGAATGATTTATATTAACTTCTTGATGGAGCTAATGAATGCAACCAGCTGGCTCTTTCCCACTATTTAATCTTCAGGTTTGAAGCAACTATAATATATTTCTTCATCCTTATTCCATTTATTTGTGTAAGTAACAGAAATCTAACAATGGAACCTTTCTATTTTTGTTCTTATAGGTCATCTGTTTGGGTGCAAAACAGAATGAATTGCCAGTGGATTATCAAAAGAAATTAAATGCTATAGAGACTAACAACTATGCAGGACCTGTACCAGTGTTTGAGGAAATTGAAGCTGCTCTCAATGCATCAGGGAAATAATGAAGATCAATTTTAGTATAACTTGCTTTTACTGTCTTGGCATCTTGTGTGTCTATTTCTCTTATATTACAATACCCTAGATATAGTTCAGGGGTGTAAAACTCGCAGCCTACGTGCCACATGTGTCATACGCTAGCCACGCCCATGCCCAGTTTAGTGAAGGGGAAGAGTCATGATACATCATGTGATAACTCCATGACGATGCACGTTTGACACCCCTGATATAGTTAATGTCAAAATAACTGGAGGATACTATATACATATACACCATAAGGTATAAGATGATCCTTCATTATTGCTTTCCTTTATGTTTTTCTGTTTCTCTTTTTCTACAATAAATTGAGACTAGGAATGATTTCCAAATTGTGCTTCAATCTGAAAGTTTCTGCACCATTTCAATCCAGTTTGCAGGTGGATTGTGTATTACAGGTAGCCCTTGTTTAACAACTGTTAGTTCAGCAACCAAAGTTACAATAGCACTGAATAAATGCTAGTTATGACCATCCTCCTTATGGCCATTGTAGCACTCCTAACATCATGTAATCAAAATGTGGGCATTTGGCAGCCCACCCACATTTATGATTACAACATGTGCTTCAACTCACCCCATTTTCCTATCTGCCATTACAAAGGTCAGCTGTCAAATGTTTCATTTAATTACCATTTAGCAATGGAAATGCCATCCCAATCTTAACAATTAGAGTTTTTAAGCAAGGACCAAATGTAAGATATGTTAACTTTGCTGTGATAGTTACTATACCAGGCTCCAGTCATCAAGCTTTCTAAAAAGCTGAATTAATCACTATTCATTTTTCTGCATTAAAATTTATATTACTGAACTGGAAATTGTTTCTTGTAAAAATAAATGCTATTTATAAATCCATGAAATTCCCTTTTCATATTAAAGATGTCCCTATGTTGGACAATTTTGGGGTTTAGAATAGTGAGAAGGAACTTGTAAGTGTAGGAAGAAATATCCTTCTGGGTTCTGCTCCAAGTGGGGGGAAAAGCACTGGAAACATGGAGACTGCTTGGAAAGATGGTTTAATGGTGGACAGGATCACATGGCTTGCGTTCCTTAAAACATGTGTCTCCATTTCTCAACCATGGAAACTTAATATTCTGCCTTTTTAATATTTCCTAAAATATTTCATTCTTCCTGGAAAGGGGTGGGTGCTAACTTCCTACAATCTCTACTTTTTTTTTTTCAAAACATGAGTTTTGAAACAAGTTCTTGGCAAAAGATTAAAAATGATCAGATCAGGGATACTTGATGGGTACTTTTAATTGTTCTAATGCAAAGGGGAAGGCATTGATAGGGGCAACAGACAGGGCTTGGGTTTTGGATATCACTTTTTCTACTATCTCTTCAAGTGAGGGAATTGCCTGAGGGGGATTGCCCCCTCCCCCATGGAATTAGCAGGGAGATATGACTCCTTGGGCTCTTAGTGCCCCAGAGCAAAAATCAACCTAGGAGAAGCTTTGTGTGGAGGTAAGTGAAGGGAATAGTTTCAGTCTAATTCTGAATGATGTGTCTCTCTGTATGTGCATATGAATGCAGCTACTTTTATAATACATGCAATACAAACATTTTGGACATATTTCTCCTCCCCATCAGACAGAAAACTAAGGTGTACATAACTTACAGTGGCAACCACTCCCAAATACAATTCTTACAATAAACTGATTACAATATAAATGAGACAAGAAAGAAAACCTTACAATGAATTTTCACTGTCTCCCCCATAGTCTTTCTAGCTGTCTTCTGGGGATTAAAAAGAGTCTTTTGGTCTTTACTTGTCCATCTCAGGGTCATTTCTTTCATGTCTGCTGGGTGGCATGATTGGTGGTAAGGCTGGTCAGTCAGGCTTGGGAAGATCTGCTCCACTCTGGTTGCTTTGATGACTTTCAGTGAAGACTGGATTCAAACCCAATTCCTGGTTCAGACAGATGGAAGGTCTCCTCTGGCAGCATCTGGATCCATGTGCTCTGCTTCCACAGTTGCAGAGTCATCTGTGCAGGGCTGAAAGACATTAGAACAGGGTCCCTTCCCCCCTTTGTGGGTAATCTTTCCAGGAAAGGCATTGTAACAGAATTAGAGATGGGGGGGGGGGTTAGATAGCTTGCAGGCAGAGTTTGAAAAGAAACAACACAACAGTATTGCAGTTACTAAACAGATAATGCAGTTTTGACAAAATGGAGACAACAGATGAGAAAGAAAAACGAGTCACATACTTTAGGAAAGAGATGAACAGATAAAGCCATTTAAACGCATACAGTAAATGCAAGACTGAATTTTTTCTTTTCTTGTAAATAAACTTAAAACATTTCCTCATAAGCTTGAGTTGTTACTTTAAGATACAGGGAGGGAAGGAGAAAAAACAAATAAGATGAAAAGTTCTCTTTATTCTGTTCTTGTTGGCCATACAAACACAGGGCAAAGGCTCTTTTTTCTTTCCCCCATTTTTCATTGCTTCAATCTTTTTTCTTTTTTTTTTTCCTCTAACAATTTCAAATTCTTGTCTCTAGGGATCAGATACATTTTTACAGTTACAATTACCTCAAAGGGGCACAAAAACTTAGACATACACACATAAAAAAACAAGGAGGACAAAGAGAAAAGCAAAATTCTGAGATTTACACACTTGTACACACTTTGCTGTAAGCCGCCCAGAGGCCCTTGGGAGTTGGGTGGCATAGAAATGCGACAAAATAAACACACACACACACACACACACACACACACACACTGATCATTCCCGCCATAAATCTCAGTTAAATTAGGGAAGGCTTAAATCTTAAACATACCACTTGGTTGCATAGAAGACAGAAAGAGACAAACAGACAAAACAGACAAAACCCCCAGCATTCCTATTTATATATTTCCCTTTTCTTTTAAGTACCTTTATATAGCCAAATTTGTCGCCCGGTGTTATCTCTTAGCATAGCCCATTTTTTGCACAATTTCCTGGCTTTCCTTTTACTCATGCCAGGTAGCACTGGTGTCTCCCCCCCCCCACATACTTCCTCCTTCCCTAACAGAAGATCCTGTGCTCTGGCAAAACCCTCATTCTCTTCAGACCGTTGGTCTTTCTGCGGTTAGAAATGCACAGAGGAAGCAAGATCCAGCTGTGATTGGGAGAAGGGCCCTCACACACATACATGCAAGCATACACACATTTCCCATGCTTTTCCATGCTTTAAAATTAAAATTTAGAGGTACTCACCTTCTTTCCAAGCAGCCTTTGAGCTCAACACTCAAAATCCCTTTAAAACCTAGTTCCAAATGGCCATGGTCCACAAAAACATGCCCACAGACTCAATGGGTCTGCTGCTAGCAAGGGAGGCTCACCTGGGCCTGGTCCAGTGGTTAGGTTAGCTTGGAGTCCCACCTGGCTTGCCAAATTGTAGGAAGAAACATCCTTCTGGGTTCTGCTCCAAGTGGGGAAAAAGACTGGAAACACGGAGACTGCTTGGAAAGATGGTTTAATGGTGGACAGGATCACATGGCTTGAGTTCCTGAACAGAAAAGGCGGAGATGCTGTGAGTCCCCGGGTTTTATGCCCTCTCTGGTTTTGAACTTCCTGGGGGCCAGAGAATATCCTAACTGGGTGTAAGACTCCCAGGGGGTGGAGTCTTAGCTAGTCTTGCTGGTTGATGTAATCTTTCCAGGTGCCATGTTGTTATGGAATGAAGGGACGAAACAACATTCCTGGGTCAGCCAGAGAGAGTTTATTTCCAGAGGTTCAAAGCCAAATTTTTACCTGAAACTTTGAACAAAGAAAAAAGCTCTGATAGACAGTTTATATATGTTTCCAAGACAAAGGATTCAGTGAGATCATGCATTTTCCATATATGGTTAACATACACTTGTTATATGATAATTGAAATTTCCTAATTACTAAACCATTAGTAAACCATTATTTTTAGTTTATAAGATTATCTTAGTTTAGACAACCTTCCTTAAGTTCTTGTAGTTGCTAATGGGAAATTTACTGTTGTCCTTGGGTCATAAGTGACTTTTTGTAACATACATATCTTTGTGTCTTTGACAGTGATGCCCATCAAATGTTTTCCATATAGCTTGTCCTTCCTTGGTAGCTAGCTGAGCTTTCCTCATCAGAAGATATATTTACCAATAATGGCTTTTAGCTGATTTTTAATATAATCTCCAAGCCCTTTTTTTCCTTATAATAATGTGAATAGAGAGTGTCCTTTAACTGACCCTTTCTCCCTTATAATAAAAGTGAACAAAGAGTGTCTTTTAGGGTTCATGTAACTGACTCTGTATAATTCCTACTTTATTCACTTTTATTCCCATTTACCTTATTCCCATTATTATTTTATTCACTTTTATTTACTTTATTCCCCCTTTGGAAGTTTTTCTATGCAGAAACTTTCACCATTCCTTACATGTTCAATTCTTTAGTAAATATCATTCCATTCTTTTGGATAAACAAAGCTAACATAATATCTAACAAAATATGACTAATCTAGGCAAGAGATAGGTATTTCTTGATCTTCATTCTCTTTATCTTTGGAGGTACTCCCTCCATTCTTTCCCAGACTTCTTTCTACATATGTGTCTGTTTCAGAAACTTTTTCTTCAAGAAAGCGCTCTGTCAAAACGAACGCCTTCTCATTCTGTATCTCTTTCACTGTTCTGATAGATAGCTGTTTCAGCACGGGGATTGCACAAGGAATAAAAGCTGGGCCTGCCACAGCCATATCAATAAGAATAACATTTATTTAATCTAGCCGGATCCAGGCAACCAAGAAAACCACATGTCCGTTGTTTGTAACCTCTGACCTATCTTGGATGCCCTACCTGCAATTCCTTGGCAATTCCTCTGACCACACCTGATTTATTCATATAGAAACAACAATCTTCTTCCACAAATACACACACACCTACTCTCTCTGCATTAGGAGGTCTAAGGCACGTTGATTTTGTAGGACCACTGCTGCCAATGAATCTATCTGGTCTTGGACTTCTACCAGGGTTCCAGCAATTTGGTTCAGGCTTTCTTGGAGCTCCTCTGATAATTGCCGAAACTGTATTACTGAGTGTGTCATTCCACCTACACCTGTTCCAACTGTAGTTCCTATTCTCATGATTCCTAATAGTGGGACTAGGGTTGGAACCTGTTTCTGAACATGTCCCATGAGAGGAACAGGGATGGTATGTTCTCCACTAACAACACCTATTTTAGGAAAAAGGTGTATTAGTGTGCATGTTCCAGTTCAATTTGTTGGCAAACATAAATAAGCATTGTTTCCGCAGAAGAAGAAAACTCCCTTTTCCCTTACGGACATGCCTATGTTCATGGAGAAAGCATGGGTCCAATGGTTCTTTTCATTATTCCAGACCCCTAAAGTCCCTGTCACAAACATTCCAGTCAGTGGCTGTAATGGAACTTCTAGTGACGGGTCCTTTTGCTTATCTCTGAGGATTGGACCTTCAAAAACATACCAGGAGGTAGTACTCCCAGGGGGAAAGAAGACACAGAAACCTGTGCTGGACCTAATGGTGAGCCAGATAGGGAAGCGAGGGGGCTGGAACAGACTGGGGCCCCTTTCCTTGGATATATTCCAGGACTCCTCCGATCCTTCCCATCTTGTGATGATGGCAGTTGGTGGTAGTGAGAAAGTGACCTTATGGTGAAATGAGTGGTGTGCAGAAGGAAAAAAAACTTTGGTTAGTTTGACATCCTTAAGGTTCATTCTAGGACCAAGGTACACTTCTGATGGATATTGCTCTTTTGTCAGGGATCCTACAGGCCTACCATGTTTCTGATGTCTCTTTATACACAAAGAAGGTGACCCTATGATTTAACAAGGTTTCGACCCAATTCCAGTATCCCTGATATGCAATCTCCTCTTTTCAATTGTTGTAGGGGTCCGTTCTCTCTTTGTTCTTGTATTCCCCCCTTTACTGGGATTGTCAAATTCTTAACCTTAGGTCTAGGGGTTGATTTAGGACTAAGGTACCCACTCCACCTTCTAATGCCACGTTGTTGGCGGGAGTGGACTTGACCCAAAGTGTCCCCATTCAGTGTCCTGATGCTGCTAGGTCCCTTGGGATTCTTGACATCTTCAAATCCTTCCGGGATTTCTTGGACACTGATGCAATATTGGGAACTACTGTTCAAGATAGTATCACTCACTAGACCTTTAGCTAATAGTACCCAAAGCCATAAATAAATCATAATGACCTAATTCCTACACCCACAAGGCCTTAAGAACGCAAGACCTGTAGTTTACAAATTCACTACGTCAGGAAGAGGGTTAGGGGCATGCGTAACTTGGGGTAGGGCAATATCAGTGTAAAACAATACCAACAGAAGGGCTAAAGGAGCTGTTGCCCAGAGTCCCCACACCCAATCTTCCTCAAGCATAAGTGTCTTTAAAAATTGCTCACTGATTCTATCACAGTTAATGGGTTTTACATTACAAATTACAGTTAAGGATGAAATTCACTATGCTAAAATTACTAAGCTTAGACTAGATATGCTAACATTCCTTAATACTTGGCCATATTTCTAATACATCTTACAAAAGGAATATTGTTTTTCTCTGTTCCAAGCTTCAGCCATGCGCGGGGAACCAGCTTCCGGGGTGGTTCAGCAAGGCTGACGATCACCACCATGCTTTGAGAGTCCATTGCCGGTAGGACTCAGCAGGGTGTATTCTTCTTGAACTTCAGCACCAATAGTTTGTCAGTTTTTGTTACCTGGTATGTGACCGGGTCACTCTGGTCTGCAGGCTTCAGTCTCGTCCAGTGGATCCAAGATCTTCCTTCTAAGGTCTTAAAAACACAATTACAAAACCAACACATCTGGGAGAGCGCGCAATGGAATCTGATCAGTTGTAGTCCTCTTCAGTTGGGGAAACAGCATAGGCAACCACTCAGTCCTAAGAAAGAAAAATACAAAAATAGTCCAGATGATGAAGAACGCTATTCGCACTGGTTACTGCCTACCAGTCCTTTGGGTTCTTTGGATTGCCAACTTCAGTGGATCTCCTTGGTGAGATTCCACCTTCCACTCCTTTGGGGCTGGCACGGGCCCTTTCACTTGGGGTTTGACTTCCTTCCAGCTCCGGATCAACACCCAATCATTGTGGTGGAATTTGTGGACTGGAAATTCCAAAGGTGGTGTTTGGGCTAATAGTCCTTGTTTCCTAAGAACTTTAAAATATCTGGACAGTTTATACACATATTGTTTCAATACTTTGTCTCTGGTTTCCAGGGAATCAATGCGTATGCTTTCTGGAGTGAAAGCTACTCCAAACAACAATTCATATGATGATATTCCAATATTCTTTCTAGGTTGGATCTAACTAAACTCTTGACACTTCTGTTGCTGTAGCATTATTGCAGGGAAAAGCTTCAACCACCCTGTGAGGTGGTCCACTATGACCAATAAATATTTTACTCTCCCCACTTTTGGTAATTCTGTAAAACCCACTTAAATACATTGAAACGGTCTTAAAGCTGGTGGTCTCCCACCCATCTGTTGTTTCCTGACAGCTTGTTTATTCACCTTTTTGCAAATCAAACATTTGTTTATAATTAACTTTGCTAAAGGATATATCCCAATACAACCATAGCCTTTTAAAAGTTCATTTACAATAGCTTGAATTCCCCAATGACTCCATCCATATTTTTCCAAATGTATGCATTATCCCTAAATGCATACTTGGAATCTGCCTATTTTTCCTTCCAAGATGCATAGAGCCTTTTTTTAAAAAATTTGATTTATATGCCACCCCTCCCCGGAGACTCAGGGTTACAATGCATTAAGCAATAGCCGTCACACTTCTGCACATTTATACAAAGTCAGCTTATTGCCCCCACAAACTGGATCCTCAATTCACCCACCTCAGAAAGGATGGAAGGCCGAGTCAACCCCAAGCCCGGCAAGACTCGAACCCACTAATTACAGACAGCTTGCGTTAAATTACAATACGAGCTATCCAGGCTCCCTATCAATAGAGCTTGATTTTGTGCATACAATTCACAGGTTTGAGCAGACCAATTTCGAGGCAAACCCCTTGCTTCCAGGATCTCTTTAGTGTGTCCCTTTATAATAGCATATCCGTTTTTCCGTACTCCATCCTCCATCCTAGAGGAACCATCTATAAAAATTGCTTCTCCTTTCTCCAGGGGGTGTTCCTCCAAATCAGTTCTTATTTTTGTTTGTAAATCAATTACTTTAGCACCATAATGTTTTCATCCATACTGATCCATTGATTTGGTGTTGGCTAAGAACTGTGCTGGGTTCAAATTGTGATCTGTAGTTAAAATCAAGTCTGTCTGCTGCATTTAAATTGCTTCATATTTTAGATGGGGTGCTCACAATAAGGGTTTCCCCAAAGGTCAATTTCCTACTTTCTTAGACTAATATTATGCAGCAGCAATTGCTTGAATACATACTGGCCATCCCCTTATTACTGGGTCCATTATTTCTGACAGGAATGCCACGGGTTTCTTTTGTCCTGCCCAGTCCTGAGCCAACATCCCTTGTGCAATTCCATTTTCTGTGTTTTCAAAGATTAGGTCCCACTTCTAAATTTATAATTTGAAACCAAGTATTTGGCCTCATTTTGAAATATTGACAATTCTAATCTATAAAAGATTAATGAGAAGTGCTATCAGAAAAATACCAGAAATGGAACCATTGTTAGAAATTTATCATCCCATTGTATTAAAACATCCATATGAAGATTTAATTTAAAAACAAGTTAGCATTCAAATAGTTGTTACAGCCACATGTTTTCCAGGCTGCAAACAGAATTCCATTTGGGAATAACAATAGTTTACATCATAATGCCCCAAAGGCATCACGGAATGAAATATTGTGGCAGGGTAGGGACAAAGCAGTTGCTTACAAAAGACAACAGCTTCCAAATTGTGGAGCTTAATCTCAATCTCTTTAAACCTAAAATCAATCCTGCAATTTCCTTCACCAACTTTGACCAAACATAATTCCAAGGAGTGTTCAGCTACCTATGTTTTTCTTGCCAAACTTTTCAGAGAACTGAACAGTATTTCTAATTTTAAATGCTTCTGACAAATCATTCATCTTCCAGACTCTCTTCAGCCTCCATTTTATCCTACACCAGAGGGGCACAAATATAGCACAAGAACACCATGTAACAGTGGGCACACCAACAATTCTTTTAGCAGCACTTTTAAGACTGAATAATCTTCCCTCTTTTTCTGCTTTCTGGAGTACTGAACTGCCAAAATGGGTGATTTACAATTTACTTCTTACAACTCTTGACACTTATCCAAAACTGAACCAAACTTCACTAACTCTGGAGTATGATTCACAAAAAGCAAACAAAACTTAACAAAAGAGTGGTAAAGAATAAGCACAAAAACAGATAAGCATAAAAGAATATTCAGACCTATTTGGTACATGATATCTATCTATATCCTCCTTCAACCAAAGAACAAATCTGATCCCTTCCCTTCCCAATATCCATGTAAAACAGCCTCTGTACTATTTGTATCTATTAATAGTTTAGGGATAACAGAGCTGCAGTTCATTGTAATGCCATTCAAGATGGAACAATTAGACCAGAACTTAAATGATTTAATGCAAAATCATTTACAGAGAGTTCCTCCAGACATGATTCATTGGAAGGGTTATTCTGAATTAAATTTATTGTTCCAATGTAGCATTCATGACATAAAAATCTGAGTTTTTACTTTCTCAGAGAGTACAAGTTTTGCTTTAGATTATTTATAGTCACTTTCACAAACTCCCAAGAAATTAGAACCTCAGTTCCAAGTCTTGCATAGAAATAATGGTTTATATGGTGAATGCAAATATTCCTCCTCCAAAGAGCCCAGAGTGGCTTCAGAACAGCTCTTTAAATAAATCCTATCAAGTAATAGAAATACTATTAAAGTGTGCATTTTTGGAGGCTTATTTGCAGGGTGAATCTCTAGAAAAATCCTAAACTATTTAGGTAATTTTTAAAAGTATATTCATATTGATGGTTCTCTCACTTCTACTATTGTAACTCATCTCTGTAACAATTTCTAAAATGGCAACAACTTATGTTACTAACAAACAGACAATGCCATATGATGGAGCAACTAAGCATTCAAAATGCACACAGGCATAAAGGCATTTTTTTAATGCAGGTAAGAAGAACAGCTTCAAAAATAAAACAATTTAAATGAAGTATTTTGGATCAATGCTCTGAAATATATCTGGATCAAACTTTTAGTGTCAATCTCTGCCTTTAGTAAAATGCAAGTCAGATTCAGAAAATCTTTCAAAATCATTTCGTTTATATAGGTTTAATTAAATATTTTAAACCTCAAAAATTTCCAGAAAAATAATAAAATCAAAATTGTATTCAGAGCAGAAAACACCTCTGTACAGCCTTTACATGCAGATGAAAGAGACCAAAGGAGGCAAGGCTGCACGAGCAAGCCCACTTCCCCCTTCTTTCTCAGACCAGCCAAGAGAAAGGAAAAAAAAATGTTTAAAGCACGCAGACAAGCCTCACTACCCCCCCTCTTTCACTCAGCATTTTTTTTAACAGAACAACACGATCTCTCCAGCCGCAACAACACACAGACATTATCCACAAATTTCTGCTTACTTCACAACAGCAACAACAACAAAACCTTGCAACTTATTGTTTATATGAAAGGGAATCAAAGTACATTCACACCAACTTTTACCCTCAACACATTCACATTTGCCCTGCAATCAAACTGCTTGTGTACATCAATTTCACATGCAAAAATCCCATTTCATGCAAACCAATCATAATCATTTCAGGGAGCTTGTTCACGAACCCTTGAGCTCCATTTTCTAAATAATTTTGTGTACTATTATTAGAGGATTTCCTCCTCCATCCAGCTCTTTCCACTTTTTCTTTCCTTGGTCAATCTGTAGCTTCAAGCAGTGGGGAAACTCAGGAAGCAGTTTTAATCACAGATATGATTTTGGGCCCTAATCACTGCCCGTTTCCCACAGCTTCAAGCCAAGATGTTTACTTAATTCACAGGCTGACCAGACATCTCACAATCAATTCAATCCCATTCAATTCTACACACTATCATTATAGATGCACATCAACAAAATACAGGAATCACATCAAATTAATCAATTCAAATTATCTGAGTTCTCATTTAGACAGGCTTTACCTTTACCTGCTAAACCCCGGGTGGGAAAAACAGTAAACAATTTATTCTTTATTCTTAATTCTTTCAGAGTTCTCTGGCTTTTTAAGAATGGTAATTTATCAGAATGTTAACACTGCAGTAGTTCTTTTTCTCTTACCATACATAAGATCACACACATTTTTTTAACTTTTATTGCATATGGTTTTCTTTCTCCCCTCTCTTTTAGATTTCATCAAACAGACCCATAAAATTGGCTAACGTGCATTGTAACGGTGTCCTGGGGACACTATTGCAACCACCCCTCCTAACAACACTACCGTTGATTCACAGCACCTGAAAATTCAAAGGTCACCAATGAGAACTACAACGGTTTAACCACCCACACAATACTTAATTCTTTACCAGAGACTTTAGGGTGACGCCTTGTCTCCTAGGGAGGTGATCAGGCCCCCTCTTCTAAATTGGTGGGTACTCCTTAACAGAGAGACTCAAACTCCCTGACTTATACATACCTGCTCCCAAGGAGAGGCTCGAACTCCCTAATTTATACTTGTCTTGGACTTTTGTTGAGATCTCTGTGTCTGGCTGGCCTTTGAGGATCCTTGACTAGTCTGCTGTCCAGTGGGTTTTACGGCATTTCCTCACCGAAAGATTCCGTAGACTTCAAGGGAGTCTTTGTGGCCAGCCAGTGAACTTTCTTTGGGGAGGTGTCAGTTCCCACTGGGGCAGCCCGTCAGGCAGAACAAAGGTCTTTGTTCCTTAGTCCCATCTGCCAGGGTGCCATAAATGTTATGCAATGAAGGGACGAAACAACATTCCTGGGTCAGCCAGAGAGAGTTTATTTCCGGAGGTTCAAAGCCAAATTTGTACCTGAAACTTTGAACAAAGAAAAAAGTTCTGATAGACAGTTTATATATGTTTCCAAGACAAAGGATTCGGTGAGATCATACATTTTCCATATATGGTTAACATGAGCTCATACAATTTCTATATATGGTTAACATAGACTTGTTATATGCTAATTGACATTTCCTAATTACTAAACCATTAGTAAACCATTATTTTTAGTTTATAAGATTATCTTAGTTTAGACAACCTTCTTTAAGTGCTTGTAGTTGCTAATGGGAAATTTACGGTTGTCCTTGGCTCATAAGTGACTTTTTGTAGCATACATATCTTTGTGTCTTTGAAATGTTTTCCATATGGCTTGTCCTTCCTTGGTAGCTAGCTGAGCTTTCCTCATCAGAAGATATATTTACCAATAATGGCTTTTAGCTGATTTTTAATATAATCTCCAAGCCCTTTTCTTCCTTATAATAATGTGAATACAGAGTGTCCTTTAACTGACCCTTTTTCCCTTATAATAAAAGTGAACAAAGAATGTCTTTTAGGGTTCATGTAACTGACTCTGTATGATTCCTACTTTATTCACTTTTATTCCCATTTACCTTATTCCCATTATTATTTTATTCACTTTTATTTACTTTAATGTGGTGAGTTTCTGTCACAGATGGGTCCCATTGTGTTAGTTTCTGTTGCTATTGTGTTGCAGATGGGTCCTATTGTCAAAGATTGAGTTTCTGCCTCTGGCCTATTAACAAAGGGGTGGGGAGGCAGGAAGGTGGGAGTTGCTTTGTCTTTAAAACATGTTTCTCCATTTCTCAACCAGGGAAACATAATATTCTGCCTTTTTAATATTTCCTAAAATATTTCATTCTTCCAGGAAAGAGGTGGGTGCTAACTTCCTACATAAGAAAAAAGATATTTAATACAGCTGCAGTACCTAATAAAATGATCAAAAGTATGTTTTTTATAGATTAACAGTTGCAGATTTTGTGCAGTATGTTATATGAGCGTCCAACAACAGGGATCTTTGTAAACAAATGCCCTCACCTTGACCAGTGAGCCTTTCAAAACTTAGTGGAGGTGTTCAAAGAACAACCAACCTCTAATGATATTCTGACTTGACTTTGGGAGACAAGAGGGAGAGCCACAGACTGGACAATGGTTTGCAAACGATGCCTCAGCCCACAGGAGGGAGGACATGGCTTTTGTCTCAGAAGGGACCACCCTCGTTTTGCAAAGAGCAAAAGGAAAGAAGGGAAAATATGGTCTTGTAAGACTATAAATCAAAGCTTCCATTAAATCTTAGTTGTGCTAAGAAGTCCTGAAAGCTATATATTGTGATTTTACGACATACATAGATAAGGTTTAAATTTTATGGAGAAGCACAGGCTACTTGTTTTTAGGCAGCACTGCTGGTTTTAACAAGAACTATATTATGAAGTGAAATTCATAAAATTTCGGGTGCGAGGACCTCTGCCGGCTTCCTTCCAGTCCTGCAGAGGGCACGGCGAGGTTTACCCACGCCAATTGGGAGGACTCGAAGGGCTGTCCTGGCAGGATTTCGGGGGCGGGGGTTTCGAGTGAGGAAAGGCAGGGCGTGGAGTTTCCCCTCCCTTGACGCTCAAGTTCTCGCCTCGCCCGCAGGAAGCCCGATTGATGGGCTCCGACCCTCGCGCTGCCTCTGGTATTCTTTCTTTCGCAAGCCCTGCCTATCCGCATGCAGGTATGCCCCGAGGTTGGTGGGAGTGTATAGAATGTATGAAAACAGACGTGGAACAGGAATAAAAGGCCTCTGGGATTGCGGAGACAGGAATTTGGACCTGAGGCCTGGCAAAGAAGCGTGAGTAGGGCTCAAGTAACTTTCGCTTCATTGTAGTTGCGCTGCTCGTTAGGCGAGGCAACGAGGGCTGCATTAAGCATCTTGCAAACAGTCCAAATGCAACTCAGAAAAGGAGAGATAAGCGCTCTTTTCTGCAGATTCTTGAATAGTTCTAAGCGTTTTGGGAAGCAGACTGCCGTTCGAATTGCTAACTGGCACTGGAGAAGCACGCGAGTAAATGTATGTGCCTTAAAAGTTCAAACCGATGAAATTGTTGACGGTCTTAGAGTCTGACAGTGAGGCCATCTGTTCTGTCTCTTGGGTAGTTGTAAAAGGGAAGATAGGCTGTTAAAACCGAAAGTGCGATTCCTGTTTTGGAACGCCTGGCAGAAAAGAAATGTGAACCCTTCATGAAAGGGGGAATAGACTATATTAGTGGAGAAAAATGTCAATTTACAAGCTATCAGTGAACATGAGCAGGGAGGCAATGAAGATCCAAGAAAAAAATTGAGACTTTTCTGAGAGCAGCTGATAATAAAATGGGGAGGAAAACAGTCTCCCAAAACCAGTGGTGCTCTATTTCCTTTTCTCAGAAAGTCACAGTTTATTTAAATCAGAACATTGCAGAACATTGGCTAAATTTCACCTGACATCAGATGTTAACAAGCTGCAATGCTTTAAAATCTTGTGAGTTTTGATCAAAGGGTGTGGTGTAGATAAGAGTGATACTTAAAAGCATGTGCCAGCCTTCTCTAAATGAGACCTTGGAAAATGTATTGGGCTGGAACTACTGTCAGATGCAGGCAGTAGCAAGATCAGGAGCCAGCATTGTGAGGCAGACTTATTGCTGATAATAAGATAGGAAGTCAAATTCTATAACACTTCAAGGAGATAGAAGGGAACTCCCTAGCAGTATCAATTCCAGTGGCAGAACCAGTTTTTAACTTTAATTCTTAGCACAGGATCATAGTCGCACAACCATGGAATGATGCTTGAATTTGGTAGGTGACTTCCTACCCACCACACAAGTGGTGGTGGATTATCTACTAAATGACTCAAAAGTAGAAGCTGTTGTTGCTGCAAGGTATGACACAATTGTGCTGAAGGAGTGTGAATGCAAGCTGAGGACTTACGAAGAAGAGAAGGCAGGTCAGAGACACTAATATAGAATAGGCCAGAACTAACCTAATGTACTTCAAGGATCGGCAGTACAGTATTTAAGCAGATATTTGAGGCTACAATATTAACAATTCCCTGGCATTACTTGTGTTAACTGATTGGAGAGGAAATTCAAGACACCAAAAGGGGTCAGTTGCATGCCATAGGCCTTGTACACTAGTTAGACAATTGGACAAGACAGGCCCAGAATGGAACCCTATTTAGTCATGAAGTTGTCAGACTGAGTTTGGACTAATATCGGTGTCTCTCAGATTAACAATTATTTCACCATTGCAACAGCTATCACAGATGTTAGCTTTTGCATTTCTGTCAGCTGCCTGTTTTCTAGAACAGACATCTTAAATCTAAGCTATAATTTGTGGTTAAGCAGTTCAGCAAGACTATAAACTGAGCAAAAGGCTAAGTAACGTTTATTACTGGCTAGGGCCATGATGACGAACCTATGGAACATGTGCCAGAGGTGGCACGCAGAGCCCTCTCTGTGGGCACACGTGCTGTTGCCAGCTGCCGTTCTGGTTTCCGGTGCGTGCATGTGCGCTGGCCGCCTGATCTTCACGTGCACCAGAGCTCTGGAAACTCGAAGACCAGCTGGCCGGTATGCATGTGCATGCTGGCCACCTATTTATGAGTTTCCCGCAGTCTTTTTTTTAAAAAAAATATTTATTTACATTTATAGTTAAAAAAGACAACAACACATCAAACAAATAACAAAACAAGACAACAGAATAAAGAACATAAATATGTATAGATAATACCTTAGAAGGGGCCTGGTGGCTCAGCAGACTAAAGCATTGTAATTAACACCAGCTGTCTGCAATTACTGTAAGTTTGAATCTCACCAGGCTCAAGGTTGACTCAGCCTTCCATCCTTTCTAAGGTAGGTAAATTGAGGATCCAGTTTGTGGGGGCAATAAGCTGACTTTGTATAAATATACAAAAGTATGAAGGCTATTGCTTAACGCATTGTAAGCTGCCCTGAGTCTTTGGAGAAGGGCGGCATAGAAATCAAATTTTTTAAAAAAACCTTAATAATCTAATGTTTAACACAAACCTATACAATAAATTCATACTATATTCCTGAGAAGATGAGATGACCTATTTTAAATTTTTAAATCAATCAGGTCTATCTGACCTCACTCTAAATATATAATAAATTATTTTCAATAGATACAATGCCTATTTATTTTATTTTATTTATTTATTCATTGGTTCGATTTATATGCCACCCTTCTCTGAAGACTCAGGGCGACTTACAATGCATTAAGCAATAGAGCGGTGTTAGTAGAGCGGTGTTCTTTTTTATACAAAGTCATCTTATCGCCCCCACAATCCGGGTCCTCATTTTACCTATCTAGGAAGGATGGAAGGCTGAGTCAACTTTGAGCCTGGTGAGATTCGAACTCGCAGTAATTGCAGGCAGCTGGTGTTTAGTTAATACCACTTTAGTCTGCTGTGCCACCAATATTCTTCTAATTTGGTTTCGATGTCCTTTTTGATGGCCAAGTATACCATTTTTCCCAGGATAAACAAGTTTGCATTTGATCTCTATCTTTCAGTTTTTTGGTTAATCTATCTGCTTCCGCACAATCCAAAATCTTCTCTATTATTGTTTCATCAGATGGGATATTTTTATTTTTCCAGCATTGAGCAAATGTTATTCTCGCTGCAGTAATAATATGTAGTATGAGATACCATGAATCTTTTTTTACATTTTTTGGTTTGGAGCCAAGCAAACATGTCTCTGGACACAGTTCAAACTCCCGATTTAGGATTTCTTTCAACCATTTTTTAATTTTCTCCCAAAATTTAATTGCTTCTGGACACGTCCACCATTGATGATAATAGGTACAATGTTCAAATCCGTATTTCCAACATTCAGCGGACTGTCCATTGAACATGTTTGCCAATCTGTCTGGCGGAAGATGCCATCTGTATAACATCTTATAAATATTTTCTTTATATGTGGTAGATACTACCAATCTCATATTTCCCTACCAAATCTCTTGCCATTTTTCAAGGTGAATTGAGTAACCAAAGTTTTTCCCCCAGGCAATCATTGTGTCCTTTATTACTTCCTCGCCAATCTCTATTTTCATCAACAGTTTATAGGATTTGGAGATCATGCCTTTTTCCTGGACAACAAGATTTTATTTAACTCCTGCAGATCCACATTTAAGCCATTTCTAACTCGATCTCTTTTATATTTTGATTGGATCTGCAGGTAGTTCCACCAATCCAATTGAAATCCCTGGGAATTCAATTCCTGTCTTGACTTTAGGTCTCCTCGTGCATTCAACAGATCTTTATATGTTAATTTTTTTGCAATATTAAATAATTTGGGATATGTCAGAGCTTCCAGAGGTGATATCCCACACAGTATTTTAATATAATATTTTTTGCTAATCTTCTCCCAATTTCGAATTAGAATGTTCCTTAAGTAGTGCCTAGTAAACCATTTACTTTGTGGAGTATTATCTCCCCGGAGTGTCATATGCCAACCTTGTTGTAAGCAGTGTTGTGGAGTCGAAGTTGGAGTTGAGGAGTCGGAGTTGGAGGAAATTTTGGGTACCTGGAGTCGGAGTCGGAAGTACAAAAAACTGAGGAGTCGGAGTAGGAACATTTATCTCCCGACTCCACAGCCCTGGTTGTAAGTTGTGGCCTTCTATCCTAAGAAGACAGATATTACTTAAAGTGTCCCATTCTTTGACCCTCACTAATAAAGTGGCTAAATAATAGTTTTCCCAACATGGTAGGCCCAGACCACCACCTCTTTCTTTTATCTCCTGCATCATTTTCTTTTTAATCCGGGGTTTCCTCCCCTGCCATATAAATTTAGTTACAGCCTGATTTAAATCTATAAAGAATTTTTTGGATAAATTCGCTGGAGTCATTTGAAAGAGAAAGTTAAATTTCGGTAAAACATAGGATTTTATTGTTGCTATCCATCCAAGAAGTGACAATTTAATTTTACCCCATTTTTCAAGGTCTTTCCTTATTTGAGTTAATAATTTAAAATAATTATCTTCCTGGATGTTCGAGCCTCTACCCGTTAATTCAATTCCCAAATATTTAATTTTACTGACCACTTTTAGCCCTGTTGCTTCCTCTAAATCCTGTTTACCTTTCTCTAGAATATTCTTGGTTAAAATATTTGACTTCTTTTTATTAATTAGCAAGCCTGCTACAGCCCCAAATTCCTCAATTTTCTCCAACAAAAATAGGCAAGAATTTATAGGATCATCCAAAATAAAGGTCGTATTATCTGCAAAGGCTTGAATTTTGTATATCTGATCCATAATTTTAAGGCCTTTTATTCCTTCATTCCTTATTTTACGCAGTAGGGTCTCTAACGACAATATAAAGAGTAAGGGAGACAGAGGACAACCCTGTCTTGTACCCTTACCAATAGGGAATTCCTCCGTCAGATCACCATTTATCAATAATCTGGCAGTTTGTTTAGAATAAATGGCTTTGATTGCATTTAAAAATCTTTTTCCAAAACCCATATCCTCTAATTGTAATAATATGACCCTATCGAATGCTTTCTGGGGATCGATAAAAACAAAAGCAACCTGTTTGCCTGGATGGTTTTCATAATATTCAAGTACATTTAACATAACTCTCAAATTATCTTGTAATTGTCGTGACGGTAAAAACAATTTGGTCAGTATGTATAAATTCATTTAAAAAGCCTTTCAATCTGTTTGCTAAAATTGCTGTAAATATTTTGTAATCTGAGTTCAGGAGGGATATTGGTCTATAGTTTTTTATATCTGTTGGGGGTGGGTATTCTTTAGGTATTAAGCTAATATTGGCCTCCCTCCATGAGTGGGGGATATTTGCTTTTCCAAGCACCTCATTGAATAAATCTTTCATATGTTCCCCCATTGCTTCAAACAATGCTTTATATAACTCAACCAGGAGTCCATCTGTGCCCGGTGTTTTTGAATTCTCCTGCTTCTTTGCTACTTTTTCGATCTCTGTTAAAGTAATTTCCTCTTCCAAAATTTGTTTTGTCAAATCAAATATCCTAGATAAACCTGAATTCTCTCTATAATTTTTCATCTCTCCTGCCTGAGTCTCCTCTTTCTTATATAATTCTTTATAAAAGTCCACTGCAATCCTTTCTTTCCCTCCCTTGTCTCTTAATAAATTCCGATCCTTATCTTCTAATTGTTCGATTCGTCTACTCTCTTTCACCTTTTTTAATCTAAATGTGAGCCATCCTAATTTATTGGCTGCCTTGAAATATTTCTGCCTTTCCCCCTTTATCTTATCTTTCATCATATCCAGGTCCAAAAGGTTAAGCTGATGTTTCAACAATGTTATCTGTTCTTTTGCTTCAAGATTCAGAGGGTTACGTTGCAATTGTTCCTCAGCCTTTTTTGGTTTACTCAATATCTCACCCCTATCTTGTTCTTCTTTTTTATGTTTAGTAGCCATATATTTAATAATTAGACCCCTTATAAAGGCTTTAGCAGTATCCTATACTATTTGAAGGGGCATTCCTGGTGTCCTATTTTCTTGAAAAAAGAAGGTCACTTCTGTCTTTAACTTTTGTATAAATTCAGGTTCTTTCAAAATTTCCGGTCTCATCATCCATCTCTTCCTATTCTTCCCTTCCTTCCTTAAGACAACTAATACTGGATTGTGGTCCGCCAATCATTCAGCATGATCTTAACCTCCATTTCTTGAATGCTAAGCTCTTGTGACAACCAAATCATGTCCAGCCTGGACCACGATTTGTGCCTGGGGGAATAATAAGTAAATTGTTCAACTGTCGAATTATGCTCATGCCCGATATCTTTCAATCCCAGTTCATCTCTCATTTCATTACAAAAGACTGGTAAGATCCTCTTGTCCTGTTCTCTATTTTCCCCTTTTAGATTTTTCCCTGTTTTATAATCCCATGCCTTATTAATTACTTCATTGAAGTCGCCCAAGAGACATATTTGCTCATATTCCAAATCTTGAATTTCCCGTCGTACTTTCCAAAAGAAAGATCCCTGTTTGGTACTAGGAGCATAAATTCCTACTAGTAATACCTTACTATGTAATAATTCCACTTCCAATATTAGCATCCTTCCTTCTTTATCTGAGAATAATTGTTTCGGCGACAGATGTTCCTTTTCATAAATTGCTACTCCTCTCTTTCTCTCCTCTGTGGCCACTACAGATAATTTCCCTGCTTTTGGACATTTCAATAAATTCGATTGAGATAGCTTAATATGAGTTTCTTGCCAATATGCTATATCCACTTTAGCTTTAACAATTTTCGATAAGATACATCTTCTCTTTATCGGAGCATTGAGGCCATTGACATTCACCGTCAATAGTCTCACTCCTTGGTCCATTCTTATCTATTGGTCCCTTTAGATTTTGCTGTCTGGCGGGTCTCTATTCTGTATTCTTCTACTCCTCCTTCTTCCCCCCTCCTTCCATCTTGCTTTCCTTTCCCATGATATACTTGAGCTTTTCCCTCAGTTCTCCGGTCATCCTTCTGATCTCTCTGATCCTCCCTTGCTGTTTCTTTGTTTCTTTCATGTTCATTAAGTCCAAAAAAGTTTTCGCAGAAGTCCTGTACATCTTGTATATTCTCAATTTTTACTTTCCTGTCTTGCCATGTCACCAAAAGTCCTTTAGGGAGCAACCATCTATATGGCACATTATGTTTCCTCATCTGCGAGGTTATAAATTGATAATTCTGTCTCTGCTCCCGCACCCTTCTAGGTATTCGTTTTAAAATTGTAATCTGCTGACTTTTGTAGGTAACATTCTTATCCCTAGCCTTATGGAGAGTTTCATCTCTAAGCACCTTTTTGGCAAGTCTCACGTGAATTTCCCTGGGCAAGTTGTGACGTCTCGCATAATTAGTGCAGACATGGTAGGCTTTGTCTATATCACAATAGACTTCTTTCCTTTTTCCAACTACTTCTGCTATCACTTCCCCCACAATCTCATCAAGCCGTTCCTCTTTATCCTCAACCATATTCTGGAGGCATAAGAAAAAGGCAGATTTCTCCATCTCGAGAAATACCACTTTGTCTTCCAATTTCTCGACCGCTTGTACACATCTCCGTTCCCGTCTCTCCATCTAGGCCTCCACTCGCTCAGTTTTTTCAACTTCTGTCAACCGATCTTCATGTTTAGCTAAAGTTGATCTCATCTCTCCCAGTGTATCTTTAATTTGTTTAATCTCTCCTCTTAATTAGCTCATTTCGGTCTTCAAGTCATCAAAATTTTTGGATGTCACTTCTTGATTTTCTTTCTCTTTCTTTCTTTCTTTCTTTCTTTCTTTGTAAATATTTTTTTATTTTTTTCAAACTTAAACGTAAAATACAATTTTCAAGAGCAGAGTCTCAATCCGGTCATAGATGGTTACCACGCTTACATTCTTTTAACAAGCTCAATTCACAATTTCCCATTACATCTTTTATAAGTAAAGTATTCAAAATGTAAAAGAACCAATTTTAACATCAATTTTAACATCTTCATCTAAATAAATCCATTATATCAATACAAATTAATTTCAAATTCACTTTCACTCATTTTTATATCTATATATCAATCCTAATCATATCTTGTTCTTCTTCACCTTGTATCTTTTACAATCCATATCAAAATTATTTTTAACAATATTCTAACTCCTATTAAGTGTTTACCTTACAATTTTATCACCTTTAATCTTAATTTAAAATTCAATACAACTCCATTTTTATTACACTTTATAAAACAAAATTCTATCTAGTTTTTAATCCTTTGACCCTTATCTTCAAATCTTAATATCTAGCTTTTATCAATTTATCTTGATTTTTTCCCACACTTTACATATTATACAGGTTTATCACAGAAACATGTTTTATTTAATCTAATTTCCAACATATTTTCTACCATGCCTCCCTCTATTATTTGGCTGTTTTCCAGTGTATTCTATTTAGCTGATTCTCAGCATAGTCCCTTCCAAAACACCAACTATTTAGTTAATTTCAATATAGTCTGCTCCAAGATGACCACCATTATTGGCTGATTTCCAGCATATGATATTTGGTTGATTTCCAGTATAATCTCCTTCTAAACTCCCTCCATTGTTTGACTGATTTCCAGCATAATCTCCTCCAACTCCTATTTGTTTGGCTGCTTTCTAGCATTTTATGGGCTGATTTCCAGCATATTGTGTTTGGCTGATTTCCAGCATAGTCTCCTCCAAGGCTCCGACTCTTGTTTGGCTGATTTCCAACATAGTCTCCTCCAACTCTCCCATAGTTATTTGACTGATTTCCAGCATTTCAAACTAGTTTCCAATGTATTTTCTCCAAGTCTCAAACTCTTATCTAGTTGGTATCCATCCCATTTATTTTAATTTTCCCTTAGGATATAATTATCTATTTTATATCATTTTCCCATCATATTCTTTCAATTTAATTCTCAATATATTCCATAATAATCATCATTTCCAGCATATATTACATTAATTCACAATTTATCGCTACTATCTGTGTATCTTATATTTTGTTCAATAAAACCTTAGTCATCAATCTAACATTTGTTTGCAAGTTAGAATTAAAGCATAATACATCAAACAATAAATTTTCTTAAAGTTGTCCCGCCTCAAAATATACTCTTCTTTATTGTTTTTAATCTCCTATATATCATCCTCTATTTTAATTGCCGTCTCTTATTTTCTATTTTTATTGCTCCAAAAACCTTCCTGTTTTTATCCAAAAATCATATATACCTTTAGGCTTTTAAATTTTACATTTCAATTAATTACATTTAAATTTATCCATTTTATTTCTTCCTTTTCTTCTTTTTCCTATCTGTCCATAAATGTTCCATTTCAGAGTTCCTCTGTTCAAATTGAGAAATTCTGTATGTCCCTTAAATGCTTTTATAATGTCTGTTCCAAGCGTGATGTATCAACTTCGTGTCTTTTGTTGCTGCGCCATATCTAATTTTGTTTGCTGAGCTTGTTGTTCTCTATTGTCAAACATTCAAAATATTCTTTCTTTCTTCTTTCTTAAAATCATCTGGGACAGAATAGGAATCTCCAAAATCCATAAATCTAATGTTAATTTCAAATAATCCAAGGTAAAAAGCCATTTAGAATGTTTCTTTTCCAAACAGAAAGAGAAATCTCTTCAATCCACTCTCCTGCTTAGTCACCGCAGGCTCCATGGCTATTTTGTAGTCATCCATCTGTCTATCTTCATTAGCTTCAATAATTTTCAAAGGCATTAGCTCCCAAAGAAACATTTCTCCAATCCACTCCAAATAAAAGCAAAGTCAATTTTCAAAATTATTAATGCCAATTACCAGATTTACTAACCAGATTTACTAAGGCAAAGTCTATTTCGGGTCTTCATTTCCATTTTTTTTCTTTCAATCTTTAAGCCTCGCTCAGCAGCTGCTGTTTAGAATTTGGGGTCTTATTTTTTTAAAAAATCCAAATAAATGTGTAGTCTTGCCTGGGTTGGTGTCACTCACCCGGCTTCAAGATACTCGCTCTTTCTTCTTCTTCCTCCAGCACAATCTTTGTTCCCGGTTGCCGTGGTTTCGGGACAGCTGCCATGGCTGTCGTTCCACTGCCGCCGGCATGAAGGGAAAGCCTCCAGCCCCGAGGAACCTGCCCGTTCCTCTCAGCCGCCCAAGGGGTCCCTTCTTGTCCCCCTGTCCCTGCAAGACAGGAGAGGTCCGAAGACCTGTCGGCGGCAGTTTAGCAGATGGGGTTTTGGCAGAGCTCCATGGAGCTCGCCATTTCCCCGTCTGTGTCCCTGCGGCGCCAACCAGAAGTTGATTTTTTTCCATTATTTCTTGAATGTTCTGAAACATCACCTGAATTGCTTGCATCGTGACAGGTTTCTCTCCTGTCAATAGGCTTTCAGATGACTTTCTTAGCCCTGGGGAAGTTGTAATAGGAGAAGATGCTGCTATTGAAGCTGTATGTTTCTTCATCACTTTCGTTGATGTCACTGTGGTGGACATATTAGCCAAGTAAAGGAGGTTTTTCCAAAGTATCATATACTTGAATAGTCTGCTTAGAGTTGTATAATCAATTCAATTTTTCTTATTTGAATCTCTTATTACTATTTGACCTCAATTATTTACCAATATTCCACAAATCTAAAATCAGTTCAAAATTATTTTATCTAGCCACAATTAATTGCAATATATTATTACACAAACACTACTTTATACCAAATACTTTTTTTATATAATCTTAATCTTATAATGTATACACACTATATAATAGACAAAATTATACTAAATAATAAATCAAAATAATCAACTAATCATGAATTATTAATTATAATTAATAAAAATTAAAAAGTATAAATTATCTTCAATTATAATTAATTAACTTATTACACCATATATATTTGTAGTGGAACAAAGAAATTAGTATAGATTTAGAAAGATATTGAATTCAAACGCTAATCCAGTTTGTTACAGGAGAAAAAATAAAAGCTAAACGGAAAAGAGCTCACTCTCAATAATCCTGGGGAGGAGAGGGGATCAGGAAGAGGATCACCCCCTACTCATCATCTTCAATTTCACAATTACTATTTCAGAGAGCTGTTACTCTTTTTTTATAAAGTTTCTCTCAATTGTTGCCACTGTTACACAAGTTCCGCTCCAGTCTTTAATCCACTTAAACGGGATGTCATTCTTCCGTTTCACCAAAATTTCGCAGCAGTGAGAAAGCTAAAATACAAGTAGGCAAAGGCTTCCTTCACTTACAATCTTGGCTGCCACTAGTCTATTCGCTACACAATCCCGTCAGTGCCAAATTTTGTCTCGTTCTTCTCTTTCTCTTTTTGTTGTGTTTCATCTCATCTCCCTGTGCTGCTCAAAAATGATGCATCATCGGGTTTGCATCATTCTGTGTCCCTCTTCTTGTCCTCTGGATCCTTGGAGCTCAGGCTTTGTTGCAGTGAGGGGTTGCACTCACCTCCGAAGAAAGCTCCTCCGCTTCCCCAACCTCTCTGGGGCTGAGCATGGCAAAATAAAGCTGCGGAGGCTCAAGAAAAACACTCGGCACAGAGGAGCTAACACTGCACCGGTCTTTCAGCCCTGACAGCTGTACCGGAACTCCTGCATGCTAGAGTCTTCTGTACATGTGCAGAGGGTAAAAAATGGGATGTAATGACGGCCTGGCGGGTGGGAGGAGCCTCCTGCCACTGGCGCTACCAGTTCGCACGAGCTGGATAGATCCGGCTGGATTTCCCCACTGGGCTAGCTGGGTTTCCGGTGCACCGCACATGCTCTGGTTTGAGCACTTGGTGCTGAAAGGGTTCACCATCACTGGGCTAGGGTGTACATGGAATGGATTTAAAGCTCTGAGTTAAGAGAAAAGCCAAATTAGTCTTAACTAGTTTAATTTTCTTGAGGTGCAACTGTGGGAAGCGCTGTGCCTGTATTGAAAGAATTCAGTTCATCACAAAGACACAGTTCACACATCTGATTCTCACTGCTAAATAATTTTATTTGAGAGCTTTCAGCATAGAGAACTGGCTCCTTGTAATAAAAAAAATATTTTATTTTCTTCTTATCCATCTCTGTGTGTAAAATATCAGCAATGAAAAAATAACATTAAATGAGAATTGGAAACAACCTTCCCTCTGCTATTGCTGTGTAGCCGTAAGAATAACAATTCTCAGGATTTCCAGCTGTATGGGTCGGTACATGGTGGGTGCTAGGCCAAAGATGATGAACATCTTGTTTTAAGAAAGCTTCCATTTGAGTTGCCAAAAGTATGGAAGGATTTAGCCCCAACTTTAATAATAGAATGGAAATACTGAATTTCTAAAAGTTAGACACCTATGATTTGTTTAGCAGTGTGAATTTGTCAACTTTTTCTTAATGTTACATTTTAAGATCCAGGAGTTGGTCAATTAGAGCTTTTCTAACTAAAGCCCCCACCCCCACCCCACAATTAAGTGGAAGAATGAATCTGTGAAAGTGGAAGACTGTAGTAACCAGATTGTTAACTAGATGTGATAATATATTCAGTGATGCAGATACTTACTATAAAGCTCTACTAGGAATAGGCACTGTCTTTCAACTCTAGCTATGTCACATATTTGCTATAAAAATAAAACGGGGAAGGGATTGGAAATTCAATAACTATATAATGAATGACCATGGGCAGCCAAAAAAGCAGTGAGAGCACAAGCAACTTTTTACTGGATTTCTCAGAAACGTTGCTTATGGGAAGCTGGCAGGGAGCATTGAAAATCATGATCATATGGTGGTAGTTGAATGTGTGACTGCAGGGTATTGCAATTATCCATAAGTGTGATCATATGATCATATCATATGACTGAGGGAGGGCAACCATTGGAATTTTGAATCCAGGTTGTAAGAAATCCCAGGGAAGACCATCATAACGTCAAGTGCTAAGTGACTGGTTGGAAGCCAAGATTAAATAGTTAAATACTCTGAATGTGCCCATTGTATTATAACCCAAGATCTCTATTCTTGAGATGTTTTTCCCTTTAGATTTCTTATTCATTATTCATTTACTAATAAGTATATAGTGAGGGATGTTGCTTGAATGAACTCCTCCCTAAATAAGTGCAACATGGCTATTGCTGCAACAATTTTTTTTGTTCCCCTTTTTTTCTTCCTCCTCTGTGCTGAAAGTTAGCTAACTAGAAGCAGGGTGTGAGTAAAATGACCAGAATCTTTTTCTGACAAGAAGAAGTGAAAGTTGTTATAAAATAAAAGTAATTTACTTGTCCTATGCTCATAAAAACTAAAATGTGAGTGTTTTAAATTTATTGACTGGTCTCTTACAATGTAAACCAATATAAAACAACTGGAACATTTTTTGGTTTTGGCTTTCCTTGTTGCATCAATTCAACCACTCTGGCTTAAGAAAATGTGGTTTATTTCTCACTGAAACATTAAGCTCTACATGTGTGAAGCCAATTATTATGGCTTATTTTGTAAATTCTAGTTTAAATTAGCCATTGTACAGTGTTAGTACCCTTTCTTCAAAATAAGTATGAATAGTTTGCTTCCAGTTGACCAATCTAGATTTAATCATAATTAGGGTAGTGGTACCACTGAAAACAGTGGGACAAATCAGAATTGATTTAAATAGAACTGTTTTAGAGGTGGACATACCTCTAGCAAGATGACCATTGATTCTCCAGCCTTAATCTATAACACCAGACATTAAAATTTTATTTACAACCAAGGATCTGCAACGTAGTACAACTGAAATAAAAGCAATAAAGCCCTAAGAATGTACCAGTTAAAATTTATACAGATGGAAAGTAAGCAAAATAAAACAGGAAGACAACGTAAAACACGTGCACTAATGTCTCAGGTTCATTCATGTTTTTTCTTATGAAATTGGATTTTGTGGAACCTTCTGTCCAACACTGAAGTATAGAATGTTAAAGTGGGCCAGAAAGAAGGCTCTAAGATTTTAAAAATTGAATATTTTAATACACTGTTTTCTTTGCAGATTCACCAAAGTGAGGTGTTGATTGTCGTGTTGAAATCAGCCCTTAACGTATGCAGCTGCCCAAGTATGAGTTTGGAAAGCACAGCCTCTTATTATAATGGCAGAGCAGCTAGCTGGTAAAACAAAAATTACACACATAGCTACAGCAGGAGGAGATTCACTGTCCTTCGTAAGCTCATTGAAAGTCCACAGAGAATTGCTAGTCAATCGAATCCACAACACCCAGTGTTTGATTGACAACTTGATTAAGAATGACTATTTCTCCATAGAAGATGCAGAGATTGCTGCACAGTATTCTACACAAGCAGATAAGGTACAGTATATATTTTATTTTAGTTTTTGGCTTAATAATAAATCATGGCTTAGTGCACTCAATAAACCATGTCTTTACTCAAAATCTTTCATATAGGCAAGTGAGCAAGGCTGGCTAGAGGAACTGGAACTGATCTTTTCATTTGTCTTCCACTGTATTATTTAGGAGTAGTGCTGGCTACAGATAAAAGGAATTCTACCAAAACTTTAATTTTTTTCTCTTCCCTTGACATGTTTGATAGAAGGCATTTACTTAATTTAATGGACTAACAGTATGCATATATATATATATATATATATATATATATATATTGTATGCTATTTGTTAGGATTATTTAAGAGACCAGTTTAACATAAATTGCTGTTCATATAGAGACGATCCAAAGCTGAAATTCCTTCTCATAATTGTGACTTGTTTTGGAACAATTGTATAGACAAAGAGACAGTGTAGGTGTTTGTTGCATGATCATCACACACAAGAATAATTTTTCCTTCACTCAACATTCCAACAATAATCTGGATGGAAAGACAACATCTATAGATACTCAAACAATAAGAGAGAAAATTTGAACTTCTGGATAGAAGTGCCCTTTTAAATGCTTTCTCCTCATCTTTAGAAATTAATTCCTTCAGAGTCCGATGATCTTTGAGCTGTTTTTGTAGTTAATAATTATTAGTTTCCAGAAGGTTCTGGCTGATCTCCTTGATGAACCAGTTAAGCAGCATTTTGCTGTTATCTGTCAAGAAATTGATACACAGGAATCTTTTGTTATGGATTCTCCTGGCTTCAGATTACTTTTGTTTTGTGAAAATGCATTAATATTGTCAATGTTAGCATGATAGTGGTCTTTTTCTTCCTTGATAATAGATTAGTTATATCCTATTAATGTTCAGTAAAAAAAAGTTTGTTTATTTTACATAGCCCTTTGTATTGTTACTTGCTTAAGGACATAAAATATATAGAAATAAACAGATTGGGCTGATTGCCAACTTCTCCCTTTCCTGAATTCTGCCCTTGTATGGGCATCTTGAAATGGAGAATTCTTAAAATGAAATATGGAAGCTTCCTTTGATTCTAAATTTTTTTTCAATCATATTCCAGATCCCATGGAAGCTTCTATAGATAATAGTGAACACATAAAGACTTTCATGACCCTTTATAAATTTGTGTGTCTGAATAATGAAATAGTATTCCTCCAGACATTGGATTAAGTGTCTCCCTTGTCTTCTGAAATTCTTCAAATTTATCACCAGATTGTATTGGATGTTAGGAGATTGTTAAATACACAGGGATCAATCACATTAATTGTAATTTAATTAATTGTAATTATATTAACATTTATGTAGAATGAATTTAAATTTGTTCTGTGTTATAGCTGTTTGTAGCAACAAGCAGTTGTACCATGTCTGATGGTGATTCAGTGAATATAGCCTAAATATGCTTGAGATTTTACCTGATCTTTTCTTAAGGTCCGTAAAATTCTGGATCTAGCCCAGAGTAAAGGTGAGGAAGTTGCAGAGTATTGCCTATATGTCCTGCAACAAGCTGGTGATGCTTACTATGACTTACATCCTTGGTTGGAGGAGATTGGCTTCCACCCATCAGAAGTCATTTGTAGCAAACCTGTGGAAAATACTGACCCAGGTAAGACATCCAGTTAGGAAAGTCTGCTCTTTTTCTTTTAATTTTTAAAACTGGCTTTTTCAATATAAAAACCAAAGCATAATGATGCTGATGGTGGTGGTGATGGTGATAATATAACATAGAAAACTAACAGGATAAAACCAAGACTAGTTAAAAGGGGAGGGTGTACAGGTAGATTTCAATTTGCAACCATTTGTTTAATGACCATTTAAAGTTGCAACAGTGCTGACAAAAATGACTTATGACTGGTTTTGACAATTTACCACTGTTGTAGCATCCCCATGATCACATGATCTAAATTCTGGCACTCGGCAACTGGCATGTATTTAGGACAGTTGTACTTTCCTGGGATCATGTGACCACTGCATGTAACCTTCACAGCTGGCTTTGGACAAGCAAAGTCAATAGAGGAAGCAAGATTGATTTAGCAACTTCATAATTCAGTTAACAGCTGCTCTGGTTCATTCTGCCAGTTGCAGGACTGCTTTGAGACTACCGAGTAGAGTATATTTGAACATTTGGAGCTGCAAGAATTCACTGACCCTGTACTCTCATACATTAAAACATGCACAGACAATGTAACAGTGAATAAGAGTTTACAGCATTAGAGTTTACAGTAATCATAAACCCTGGATATCAGCAGGGGTACAATCACTTCTGAAAGCCCAAAACTCCACCTTCAAGGTAGGAAACAAAGACGAATACAACGAGGCCAGGGCAAACTTGAGGAGAGGCATTAAGGCGGGTAAACAGAAATACAAACAAAAAGTAGAGAAGCATCTGGCAGATAATAAGACAGGTGGGGTAGGGGCTACAACATCTAACCAATTACAAAGGAAATACAATGAAAATTGCCAATGCTGATACCCTGCTGGCGGAGGAATGGAATAGCTTCTTTGCCCGCTTTGAGGTTAAAAGACCTGTCTCTCTGGCTCTATCTCAAAGGCCCTCTAATCTCCATCCACTCACCCTGCATGAACATCAAGTGAGAATGTGCTGAAGGCCGTAAATCCCAACAAAGCTGCAGGTCCAGATGGGGTGCTGGGGAAAGTGGTAAAAACCTGTGCTGACCAATTAACAGGGGTCTTGACAAGGATTTTTAACATCTCCCTGCAATTGGCTAGAGTTCCATTATGCTTGAAAGCAGCCACAATCATCTGAGTTCTGAAGAAAGCAGCTGTAAACAGCCTGAATGACTTTAGATGCATTGCACTGACGTCTGTAGTAATGAAGTGCTTTGAGAGACTGGTCCTACAACACCTCAGGTCCTGTCTTCCACCAAATTTTGATCAACAACAGTTTGCTTATAGAAGCAACAGGTCAACAGAAGACGCTATTGCCACTACTATACATACTGCACTGAGACACCTTGAGAAAGCTGGGAATTATGTCAGAATGCTTTTTATGGACTAGCTCAGCTTTTTTTTTTTTTGATTATGTCAATCTCTTTTATATATATAAATCTTTATTAAATATTTACATTAAAATTAACACAAAGTAAACATTGAAAAACAATATAAATGGTGAAATGTAGAAACACATAAACACAAGACTAAAATGAAACGACAAACATGACTAACCGAGAGTTAAGCTCACTCTCCAATTAATAATAACTAGTGTCATCCAAACCAAACATTTCAATAGAGTCAATTTCTACTAACTATCTACGAAAGAATTAGCCTGTTTTTGTCAAAATTTTAAGAAATCATATAGCCTAATAAATATCTAATTAATCTAAATAGACGATCTTATCACCCCTTTCCTAGGTTTAACCTTCTTTTGAGCCAGACAAAGCATTTGTCCCAACTTCTATTATATATTGAATCTTTCTTGTCTTTTAAAATATACGTTAATCTATCCATCTCAGCACATCGGAGAATCTTGTTTATTATCAGATGATCAGGAGGCGTATCTACATCTTTCCACAGTTGGGCAAATGCCATTCTCGCCGCTGTTGAGACATGGACAAATATATACCAATCTTTGTTATCAATATAGTCTGGTCTTATTCCAAGCAAGTAGAGGTCTGGATAAAGGGGGAAGCTCACACCTGTTATTTCAAACAGCCACTGTTTTATTTTCCTCCAATAGCGTCTAGTTGACGGACAGGTCCACCACTGGTGGAAGAAAGTACCCTTGGCCGACCCACATTTCCAACATCTATCAGAGGACCCTGGGGACATCTTAGCAATTCTGGTGGGGGGGAGATACCAACGGTAGATCATTTTATAGAAGTTTTCTTTGAAAGGGGAAGAAAGGGTCAGTTTCATAGTTTTGTTCCATACATTTTGCCATGCATCAAGCTGAATTGTTGTTCCTATATTTCTCCCCCAGGCAATCATCGAGTCCTTTACAATCTCCTCCGCCATAAAATTGGACAAGAGAAAGTTGTAAACGTTAGAGATAAATTTCCTTTGGTCACCTAGGAGAAGCTTGTCAAAAGTTTGTAAATGAAGGGAAATACCAGGTTCCTGTTTATCCCTAGCGAATCTAGTTTGAATTTTCGCATAGGACCACCAATCTATGTCTAATCCTCTAGTTTGGAGATCCGCTCTAGGTCTAAGTCTCCCGATTTCATCCAACAAGTCACCATAAACCCAGTTCCTCTTTGTGTTGTGCACAGTTGGAAGGGTCACTGCCTCTAACGGAGAAACCCATTTAGGAATCTGTGTGTAAACTTGCTTTTTCACCATTTCCCAGACCCTTATTAAAATTCCTCTAATATAATGATTTGTAAAGTATTTGAATTTTTTGTCTTTTTGAGACCACAAAAAAGAATGCCATCTCTGCTGCAAATCGTATCCTTCAATTGTTAGAATGCGCTTTCTTGAGAGAATCACCCAATCTTTTATCCAAACCAGGGATGAGGCTAGGTAATAAAGCTCCCACATTGGGAGCCCCAAGCCACCTCTTGTTTTGTGCTCTTGCAACATTTTTCTCTTTATACGGGGCTTTTTACTCTGCCAAATAAATTTACTTAGAATTTGGTCTAATTTCCTAAAAAAAAATTTTTCTAATCTTGCAGGGGCTGTTTGAAATAAAAAGATCCATTTCGGTAAAACATGGACTTTTATCGCGGCAATTCTACCCAAAAAATGAGATCTGAATGCACCGCCATCTCTCCACATCATTTGCTGTGTTTGTTAATAATTTAGAATAATTGAGTTCTTTAATAGAAGAACATCTGTTTGTAAGCCAAATACCTAAATATTTAAGTTTTTTGACACAGTTGATCCCCATAATATTTTGGATCTGTTCCTTTTGGGCACCTGACAAATTTTTAGTTAATATTTTGGTTTTATCTTTATTAATTTTTAATCCCGCTACCTCCCCATATTCATCTAATTTGGTAAGTAATTTTGGTCCCGTAATAAGGGGATCTTCTAATATGAAAACCAAATCGTCGGCAAATGCTTGGAGTTTATATTCTTCCCCTTTAACTTTTAAGCCCTTAATTTCCGAATCCTGTCTAATCGTCTTAAGAAGTGGTTCAAGTGTTAAAATAAATAGCAGCGGTGAAAGAGGGCATCCTTGTCTGGTACCTTTATAAATCTGTATCTCATCTGATACTGATCCATTAAGCAGTAACCTTGCCGACTGTTTAGAATAAATGGCTTGTATTGCTCTTGTAAATTGAGGCCCAAAACCCATCACTTCCAATTGTTGTGTTATAAAATTCCAGCTGACTTTGTCAAAAGCCTTTTGGGCATCCAAAAAGATCATTACCATTGGTTTATCAGAGTGTGTCTCATAATATTCTAAGGCATTCAATACCACCCTTACGTTATCTCTTAGATGCCTATGAGGTAAGAAACCATTCTGGTCTTGGTGGATAAATTGGGACAGGAACACCCGGAGTCTCTCAGCTAGTATTGTCGCAAAAATCTTATAGTTCACATTCAGGAGCGAGATTGGTCTATAGTTCTGGATCAGAGTTTTGTCTGTTTCGGGTTTTGGAATTAGGGAAATGTAGGCTTCCGTCCAGGACCGGGGTATTTTAGAGTGTAGTAAAACCTCATTAAATAAATCTTTAATATACAAACTAAGTGAGTCAAAGACTCCTTTATAAAATTCACTAGGAATCCCATCTGGTCCCGGAGTTTTGCCATTGGCTTGTTTCTTTATAGCTACTGCTATTTCCCCAACTGTGATTTCTGCATTTAAAATTTCTTTACAGTGATCCGGAATCATCTCCAATTGTAGATTCTGGAGATAGCTCTTTAGTTTATCTTCCTGATAAATTTCCTGGCTATATAGGGAGGTATAAAAATCTTGGGCCACCTTTGCTTTTTGCTCTGTAGTACCTACCAAATTTCCCATAGAATCCTGTAAAAATTCAATCTTTCTAGATTCTGCCTCTTTTCTTAATCTATATGACAACCACTGGCCCGGCTTATTAGCATGCTCAAATTGATTTTGTCGACATTTCCGAATTTTATTCGCCAAATCATTTTGATCTAGGGTAGATAACTCATGCCTAATCAAGTCAATTTTCTCTTTAATCAAATTATAATCTGGATTTAAACGCAGCTCTCCCTCAGCTTTCTCCAGTTCAGCCATTAACTCAATCCGTTTGGCCTTCTCTTTTCTCCATTTGGTAGCTGTATATTTTATTGCCAATCCTCTAACTACTGCTTTAACAGTATCCCAAGTATTTTGAAGAGAAGTATCTTCTCTCTTATTTTCAGTAAAGAAGTGATCTAATTCTTTTTAAATCATATTTATAAATCCCTCGTCTTTCATGATCTCAGCCCTCATAGACCATCTCGCTCTTCTAGTGGACCCTTTCCATTTTATTACCAGGGGGTGGTGGTCTGCCCATATGTTCGTCCCTATTTCAACTGAATTTATGCTTTCTTTCAGTTCTGAGGTTGACCAAACCATATCTATCCTAGACCACGATCTGTGCCTGGGAGAGAAATATGTGAAGTGCTTTTGCATAGGATGGAAATCTCGCCATACGTCTCTTAACCCTATTTCTGTTCTTAGGTTATCCCAAGTTTTAGGGAGTACCTTCCTATGCCCTTTTTTATATTTAGGAGAACCTTTTCCTGGATCATAATCAATTGAAGTATCAGTAATCGCGTTGAAGTCACCTACTATACATACATGCTCGTAATCTAATTCATTAATTTTCTTATACAAATCTTTAAAGAAACCCATTTGGTTAACATTAGGGGCATATATATTTACTAACAATACTTTTTTTTGGTCAATACTAATCTCTAACATGAGTGTCCTACCCTCTATATCTGCATATATTTGACATTTCACCAGGCCTCTCCGATCGTAAACAACAACTCCCCTCTTCTTCTGGTCGGCCAAGGATACATACAACTTCCCCAGTTTAGGATAAGTTAAAATCTTAGATTGGTCTTTCCTTATGTGGGCCTCCTGTAAACATATAATATCATAGTTATCTTTTTGAAGTTTAGCCCAGACCTTTTTCCTCTTAGTGGGAGCATTCAGGCCATTGATGTTAACAGAAAACAGGTTAAGCACCTCATCCATACCTCTACTTACCTGCATTCTTGAGTTTCTGGGATCTAGTCTCGATTTGGAAAGTTGTTCCTCCTTCTTCTCCAGATTGGGCTGTGCCTTTGTCATGTCCATTATACTCTGTAGTTATTGTTTCTTGGGTTACCTCTTCTTGATTCTTACCTAGGTTACCACCTTCACTGTCTTGGTCACTTAAATTAATATAGGCTTCCACGAAGTCTTGCGCTTCCTGTACAGATTCCAATCGTAGCCTCTGTTCTTGCCAGGTAAACATCAAGCCTTCCGGTAGAAGCCAACGATAACGTATCCCTTGCTTCCTCAGCCATGTTGTCAAAAAGTCGTATTTCTTCCGAATGTCTCGTACACGTCTCGGGAGCTGGGGCAGTACTGTTAGTCGGTTATTTTTATAAGTAAAAGCTTGGTCCCTCGTTTTCCGAAACACTTCATCTCTTAGTGCTGTTCTAGTAAATCGAACATGAATCTCTTTAGGAAGCTTGTTACGCCGAGCATAGCTGGTATATACTCGGTACACATCGTCAATATCTCTTGAGACTTCTGCGAAATCTCTTTCAGTAATTCCTGCAACAATCTCTCCCATTAGTACATCCAAGCGCTCACCTTTCTCTTCAGGGACATTCTGAAACCGTAAGAAGTAGCCAGATCTATCCATCTCAAGGAAGATAATCTCTGCCTCCATTTTTTTATTAGCCATGGCTTGCCGGAGTTCGAGCCGCTCCATCCTACATGTCACTTTCTCGGTCTTTGTCTCGGAAGCTTGAATCCGTTTCTCATGGTTAGTCAAAGTATTTTGGACCTCCTCAAACTTTGCATGAAACAACCTTGTCTCCGTAGTTAATGTTTCTACATTCCTCTTCAGCTCTTCCAAAATTTTAGACGTTGAGTCTTGATTTTTGATCAATGTTTCCTGTATAGACTGGAGAATATCTTGCGTCAATGTTTTTCCCGGAGTAGCCACGTCTTCAGATGATCTTTGTAGTGTCACAGAGGTGGTAACTGGGGATGAGGTTGAAGAGGTTGTAATTGGCTTCTTCTTTAAAGTGGTAGTCATGGTAGCCATTTTGGATATTCCTAAAAAGTCTTTCCAAGCAATCATACAACACCAAATGGTTTCACCACCTATTATCAAAATTCACTCTTGCTTCGCTATATCCAATGTACTAGGGGTAAGTTTAATCACTGGGTACTTAATTCCTAATGGCTATCTAAAAGGAAATAGGAAAGAAAAGGAAAAACAGGTGGAAAAAAGTGGGGGGGGGGGGAAGTCCAACTATAATAAGTCTAGGTGTAGTTAGCAATTTTAGTCACTAGATGGCAGCAAACACCAACTTGTCCAGTTCTCCAGATCTTCTCACCATGAAAGTAAGTTCAAAAGTGATTGCTCATACAAATGGCGTATTTCAAGAGCAGCAAATATTAGTACTAAGTCAAAAATAGAAAAATCAAAAGAAGCACAGCACTCTTTCTTTCAAAATCTGCGAGGGGTTCACACTCCCAAACAATAAGTCAAAATTCAAAATTCACCAGTTGTAAAAACAGAGTGAAATCAGATCGCAGTAATCAGTTATAATCCAAGGTTGATAATCTTCTCAAACTGCCAACTAACTTCCCTGCCATTTCACTCAGTTTAGGCTCTGGGAGTAGGAAAGATTTTAAACTCCACTACCTTGCAGCTTCCAATCGAGTCACAGTCTCAAATTACCGAATCAGTCTTTTGGTTTGGCTTGGATGAATAAACTTCCTCAAGCAGTATAGTCACAGCCTCGGGGCACCATAACAGGCATCCTCTCACTGCTCCGACATCGGGGAGGGACTTCAGTCTCTTCGTGCAGCCTGCACTTTCCACACGGAGCTGGCAAAACTCCCCTCTTTTCCACCAAGCTTTCCCGCTTGATGTTGGCTTCAAAGAAGCTTCAAAGAAGCCGCCAGATACAGCGATCAGAGGATCGGCTCGGGAGAAGAATCCCTTGCCTCCTCCAGCTGCTGCGACGTCACAGGAAGTCCTCCTAGCTCAGCTTTTAATACCATCTTACCAGGCGTTCTCATTGAAAAGCTGACTGACCTGAATTTCCTTCTCCTCACTTGTGACTGGGTCAAAGACTTTCTGACGGACCATACACAAACAGTAAGGGTTGGATTCTTGACATCTTCCACCCTGGAGCTCAGCACAGGCTCCCCTCAGGGCTGCGTGCTCAGCCCCTACCTGTACTTGCTGTATACTCATGATTGCATATCCTTGAATCCATCCAACAGCATAATAAAGTTTGCAGACGACACAACAATGCTGGGGTTTATAACTGAAGGGGATGAATCAGCATACAGGGAAGAAGTCCAGAAGGTATCCACATGGTGTTCAAAAAACAACCTACATCTAAATACTAACAAGACAAAAGAGATGGTGCTGGATTTTCAGAAGCACAGAGAGGAACCTACCCCACTGTATATCAAGAGGGCCGTGTGGAGAGAATTTCCTCTTTTAAATTCTTGGGACTTCTCATTAGTCAAGATCTCACCTGGAAAAACAACATGTCCTTGGTGATTAGTAAGGCTCAACAGAAACTTCATTTCCTTAGAGTCATGTGGAAAAATCAGGTGGAACAACAGCTGATGGCTTCTTTCTATTGGTCCACAATAGAAAGTGTCCTTACAAACTGGATAATGGTATAGTATGCTGGTTTAACATCTGCGGACAGGAAGGCACTACAGTGTGATCAATTCAGCACAAGAAACTGATGGTTGCCCTCTAACGTCACTGGATGACATCGCCAGCTCTCGCTGTCTCAGCAGAGTAAGAACGATACCTAAGGACGATTCACACCCTAGCCAGTGTCTCTTTTCACTTTTACCATCAGGCAGAAGACATCGAAGTATAGCCAGCCGGACAAACAGGTTTAAAACAGCTTCTACCCATGTGAGATTCCTAAGCGCAATCACAATCACTCCATGTACACATGGAAACATATGCCTAGGGTTTTTTCCTGATTACTAGTATAAGGATTATTTTCTATACTATTCATGTTGTGTTGTATTTTTTGTTATGGATTGCACCAATAGAGGATAAACCAGTTTCGTTGTATACATGATGTACAACGACAATAAGGGCTATTATTACTGTGTTTCCCTAGGCTTAGTCTTATTATTGGGGGGGAGGGTGTCTTTATTATTTTGGGAGTGCAGGAGGCGGCAAGCGTGGGATTGGATGTCCCGTTGCTGCCATCGCCTCCCCTCTCACTTTTGCTCCAGCCGAGCGGCTGGCCACTGCTGCCCTGACATGTCCCGCCACTGCCGCTACCTCGAGGAGCAGGACTGCAAGGCTTGTGCCATTGCATGCACAAACTGCAGCACTGCCGCAAGCTTCATCATACAGGCACAGCTGGCATCCTGCTGCTTGCGGCTGTGCAGGTATGTCGAACCTCATGGCAGTGTTGCCATTCCTGCGTGCATTAGCATAAGCCTTGCAGAATCCTGTTGTATGGGGCAGTGGCACAACGAGTCTCACAAAGACTCATTTTTGGCAGGTGAGGTGGGGGAGAAGCGAGACGTGTGGAGCGAGACGTGGCTTCCCTTGCTGTCTCTCCTTCCCCCCTTGCCAGGCATGACAGGACTCCCGCCCTTTGCTTAGCCACCTGCGCCCTTTAGTAATGCAATTTGGGGGTGGCAGGTGGGGTGGGTCATAAGGGAGAAGCATGGAGCGAGACATGGCTCCCCTTGGTATCTTTGTTGTGACCCAGGCCCAAGTAGGTAGTAGTCGATGCAAACAGTTCCAAATCAAACAGACTTTATTAGAACAGCTGAGAATTAACTTATTCTCAATGTAGTCCAAACTAAATTAAAACAAATTCTTCATAACACAAATTCTTCAGTTCACCAACCTTGGTATAATTAGGCAAACTGCCAAAGGCAAACGTTCAGAAGCAGAAAACGCCAACAAGAAATAAGTGCAGCAAGACAAGAACAAGTCTATCAACGTTGTTTTCTGACAAAGAGCCCAAGAGCCGTTGCTGGTATTTTAAGCCTTATGGGAGAGGCAAATCATCTCTTGGTCCTACTCCCGAGTCATCCTCTTTGCTTTAGGTGCTCTTGCCTTCTGGCAGCTCTTCTCATACATGCACTGGGAACAGGCTCCTCCTATTCCTCTGCCTCTCTACTGTCAGCTTCTGGAGGTTCCAGAGTCCGCACATCACTCCCCAATGGCCCTGGCCCCATCTCTGCCTCCAACACAGAGCCCTCATCCAGGCCTTTCCCAGCCTCCAGGACTGACCCATGTTCTTCCTCAGCCTCATCACTGTCCAACTCCGCTGACAGCTCCACAGGCTGCTGGTGGACCACAACAATCTCTTCTTCCCCCTGGCTCGGCATGATGGCTCCTGCCCCTCGCTTAGCCACCGTCCCCTTTAGGGATGCAATTTGGGTGTGGCAGGTGGGACATGTTGGGCTGTGAGATGCACATCTTACCTTTCCAGCTCCGTCGTGTTCCTCGCTGTTGTGTCCAGGGAAACACGTTGTAAAAAAAACCCTTCTCGGAAGTTCAGTCAAACTCAAACTCACAAGAAGTTTTATTTTACAACATGTTTCCCTGGACACAACAGTGAGGAGCTGGAAAGGTAAGATGCACATCTCGCAGCCCAACATGACCCACCTTATCCCAGTGGCAACAGCAACCAGGCTGCTTCCCTTCCCAGCCGTCTCTTTATTGAGGGGTGGCAGGTGGGGTGGGGGAGAAGCGAGACGCGTGGAGCAAGACGTGGCTCCCCTTCCTGTCTCTTCCCCCACTCCCCCACTCACCGGGCATGACAGGGCTTCTGCCCCTTGCTTAGCCACCCACCCCTTTAGCGATGCAATTTGGGGCTGGCAGGTGGGGCGGGTGGCCAGGCAAGAGGTAGGAGCCCTGTCATGCCCAGTGAGGGGGGAAGAAGAGACAGCAAGGGGAGCCATGTCTTGCTCCACACGTCTCATTTCCCCCCCCCCCGACCCACCTGCCAGAAATGAGTCTTTGTAAGACTCAAAACAAATGAGACAGAGAACGGGGAGAGAGAAAGAAAAAAGAAAGAAAAAGGGAGAGGAAAAAAGAGAGAGAAACAGAAATGAGAGGGAGGGAGGGAGGGAGGGAAACACAGGGAAACTACAATACTCCTGTATGGTACAACAACAAATTTATTATTGTTGTAAATGTATTATTTAATCCTTAAAGGAGTAAATAAACAAATAACTGACAGTTGTGTTTGCAAATGCAATCAGAGCAGGATACATGGACAGGAGATACTCCTTTAATGACCTCTATTGCCAAGCATGAAAGATTGGGACCTATGTTGTTGAGCCAAATGGACTTACTGGTAAAAGAAACACAGGATGAAATTCAGGATGTGGACAGTTTCGAGGGTGTGGAAGATGATGATATGACTACCATATTGGAATAAATTGTTCAGTTTTAAAAAAATTGTTGAATTTTAGAATATTGTTGAATTTGAATATGTTAAATTGTTGAATTTTAATAAATGTATTGTATCATACATGAGTATTGTGGTTTCTCTGTGTGGGTTTAGGGTTTGCAACTGTGGTTTCCCTGTGTGTGGGAAATGGATCTCTCTTTCCCTCCTTCCCTCCTTCTCATTTCTGTTTCTCTCTTTTTTCCTCTCCCTTTGTTTGTTTGTTTCTTTCTTTTTCTTTCTTTCCTTTCCTTTCTCTCCCCATTCCCTCTTTTTCCTCTCATTCTCTCCCTCCTATTTTTTCTTTCCTTTCTCTCTCCCCATTCTCTGTCTCATTTCTGTTCTCTCTTTTTCCTCTCTTTTCTTTTTTCTTTTTCTTTCTTTCCTTTCTCTCTCCGATTCTCTCTCTTTTTCCTGTCTCTCATCCTCTCTCTATCTTTTTCTTTCCCTTCTCTCCCCATTCTCTCTCTCATTTGTTTCTCTCTTTTCCTCTCCCTCCCCCTCCCTTCCTCCCTCTTTCTTTTATTTCTCTCTCCCCATTCTCTCTCTTTTTCCTCTCTCTCATCCTCTCCCCTCTCTCTTTCCTTTCCTTTCCTTTCATTCTCTCATTTTTGCTGGAGACAGTGGTAGGTACTGGTAAGGAGTGCCACACAAGGCACGTCGCTGGCCTGGCGCTCTTTTTTTCACGGTTATCAGCATTATCGCTAAGGAGTGGGGCATGAGGCGCATTGCTGGCCTGCCACTCTTTTTGCAATTGCCATTAGCCCTGACCCTTCCACCCAGTCACTCCTCCCTTATACTGTATGGGTCCTTGCTTGCAGCTTGCCTGCCTGAAGCAATGCGTCCCAACTGAGTGGCCCTGATCTGCCTGCCAGGTAAGTCTGCAAGTCACAGCCTACATAGCTGCTCCTGCCCCCCCCCCCATATCCCAGTCTGCCTCCCCTACTCCCTTCCCCGCAGCCCATAGCCCTGCCATGCTTCCCTGCCTTCCACGCAGCCTTCCCAGTGTCCCCGTGGCCAGCTTGCAAATGCAGGCAAGCGGGCCTGGCTACGGGAACTGCCACAAAGGCAGGCAAGCATGCCCGACTGTGGGGAAGAGAGCTTCCTTCCTTCCCCGAAGTCCTGCCATGCTTGCCTGCCTTCCAAATGGCCTTTTGCTTGCCTGACTTCACAAGCTGGACACCAGGCCACGTGGAAGGCAGCCAAGCATGGCAGAGCTGTGGGGAAGGAGCTAGCAGGCTTCTCCCTACCCCAAAGCCCTGCCATGCTTGCCTGCCTTCCATGCTGCCTTCCCGGTGTTCCCATGGCCAGCTTGTTCCCATAGCCAACACCCATCCCCACCCCTCTTTCCTTTTACTTTTCTTTAACGTGCCCTGCTTCCTTCCCTAAACCTTGGGATGCGGCATCCTAGGCGCTGCAAAGCCCTTGAGGCTGCTTCAGGAGAGGGAAAAGAAAAAAAAGCCTCAGTCTCTGAAGCCTCTTGAAAGAGGCCTCCTTGTGTGTGTCTTTGGTGGCACTGAAGTGAGCCATGAGAAGAGAGCCCACCAGGTAACCATGCTGGCTGTGATCAGCCTCTTGCCTGCTGCTACTGCTGCCGCTGCCACCTCTGCCTCTTCCTTCTCTCTGCTAACAAAAGTCGGAGAGGAAAAGCCAGTTGCCATCGCACGTTTCTCCGCTTTTCCATCCCAAGTCAGCTACAGCCGCCCTCCCATCTGCTCTTGGGAAGGCAATGCTTGTGGCAGATGGGAGGGCGGCTGTGGCTGACTTGGGATGGAAATGCAGAGAAACGTGCGGCATGGCTAGGTGGTCATGTGACTGGTTGGGCGTAGCCAACTCGGCCAACTCGATGTCATTCGCGTCAAGGGTGGTCTCGCCAGCGTCTACTCGCCCCTCCCCTCCCAGCCTCTCTTTGCCTGCCCACCTGGGCTTCTTAGGGCACCAACAGAAAGCAGTTGTCGGAGCTAAGCAGCCACCACCAGAAAGAGTTGGCAAAACAGCTGGCTCAGTTCAAAGTGAATCTGACCAAGTAGGAGGCTCAGCAGAAGCACCTCACTGAGGACTAGGAGCATAGGCTTTCCAAGCAGAGGGAAGACCTGCAGGAGTGCAAGGCCAGGTACCGACGCCTGAAGACTCAGCGGGCTGAGATGGTCAGTCAGTTCCAGGCTATGATGTAGTCCCACTGGAACAAGGCCCTCTGGCTCTTCGCCACCAGTGGCACTCCCCTCCAGCCTTCACCCAATGCCCCCCACCAGGAGGCTGAAGCAGACCCCAAATTGGAACCCCTCCGACTCACACAAGAAGACCCTGAAGGGGGAGACTGTCTGCAGCAACACAAACGTTCATTGCATGTATTCGTCCCAGGGGCCGTAGTTTGAGGACCTCTGATTTAGTGCAATATAAAAAAAATGCAAATAATTTTAGTGCAATATAAAAAAATGCAAATAATGCACGGACCACCGGTTGGTGACTGCTGCTCTATACTATGTAATATATATGTACACATATGGCATATATGCATAGGATTAAATAGTCTATTTTGGATGTTAAGTTGTAGTAAATAAATAGACAGAAAAATTGTATCTCATTGAGGCCTTTGAGGTGAGGAGAGGCCAGGCATCTTAACCCTAAACTTTGATCTGAGTGACATCAAGTTGGCCTCGCCCACTCAGTCACATGATCAAACAGCTATGCCCATGCAGTCACATGAACACAAAGCCATGCCCATCCAGTCACATGACCAACCAGTCACATACACCCAGTCACATGACTGCCATGCCTATCATCACGTGGCCATCAAGCCACACCCATAAAATAAGCCATATCCACAGAACTGGTAGTAAAAATTTTTGGAACCCACCACTGATTGGAATGCTAAAGTAGGAAGCCAAAAGATAACCAGAATAACAGGCAAGTTTGGCCTTGGAGTACAAAATGAAGCAGGGCACAGGCTGATAGAATTTTGTCAAGAGAATACGATGGTCATAGCAAACACTCTTTTCCAACAACCCAAGAGATGACTCTACACATGGATATCATCAGGCAGTCAACATAGAAATCAGATTGACTATGTGCTCTGCAGCTAAAGATGGAGAAGCTCTATACAGTCAGTAAAAACAAGACTAGGAGATAACTTAGTCAGGATATCTGGTGGCTCAGATCATGAGCTTCTAGTTGCAAAATTTAGGCTTAAATTGAAGAAGATATGGAAAAGCACTAGGCCATTCAGGTATGAACTAAATCATATCCCTGGTGAATATACAGTTGAGGTGACAAATAGATTTAAGGAATTAGATCTGATAGACAGAGTGCCTGAAGAACTATGGATGGAGGTTTGCAACAATGTACAAGAGGTAGCAACTAAAACCATCCCAAAGAAAAAGACATGCAAGAAAGCAAAATGGTTGTCTGAGGAAGCTTTGCAAATAGCTGAGGAAAGAAGGGAAGCAAAAGGCATGGTAGAAAGAGAAAGATACATCCAACTGAGTGCAGAATTCCAGAGAATAGCTAGAAGAGATAAGAGTCCCTTCTTAAATGAACAATGCAAAGAAATAGAAGAAAACAGTAGAATAGGGAGGACCAGAGACCTCTTCAAGAAAATTGGAGATATGAAGGGAACGTTTCATGCAAAGATGGGCATGATAAAGGACCAAAATGGCAGGGACCTAATAGAGGCAGAAGAGATTAAGAAGAGGTGGCAAATTACACAGAAGAACTATACAAGAACGAGCTTAACATCCCTGATAACCACGATGGGGTGGTCACTGACCTGGAGCCAGACATCCTAAAATTATATAATCAAATGAGCCTTAGGAAATCTGAGCAACAACAAAGCTAGTGGAGGTGACAGTATTACAGCTGAGCTATTCAAAATCTTTTTTTTTTAATTGAAAAGTTTTGTAAAATTTTACACATATCTTCCCCTCCCTCCCCCCTCCCATTCCAACCCTCCCCCTCCCCCCCCGGACTTCCCAGACCAAATACAGGATATAACATTTACAGATATAAAAAGAAAAACATACACTACTTATCTATAAATTTATCTCCCTCTTGCACTTTAACTCCCCTTGTTCATATCTAAATATAATTATTTAAACCAATTCTTAGTTGAAAATAGTCCAACTTCATTCTTGTCCATTCCCCAATAATAAGCAAATCTTCTTTCTTCCCGTATTACACAATCAGAGTCCAATTACAATTAACCATCCCATCTCCAACCCTTACATATATTAACACCTTAACAAAATATTTCAGCCAATCTCCAGTAAAATACATTGTAAGAATCTTGTTTTGCTTTTTACCCCATAAACTTACATTAATTTCCCTAATAAAATTCTAAATTAAACATTTAACATTTTGTCACATATATCTTTTAAAAATACTATAATACTATATAAAATATTATAAATACTATAATACTATAATCTTAAATTTTAAGATTTCTTAACACATCAATAGGGCATTCTTCAAAATATAAGTTTCAAAACTTTTAATAAACTATCCATTAAAGTTTTAGTTAACCACCTTAAAACTTCGATATGTTTAAGTAGAAAAAAAGAAAACCCTATCCAACTTTAATTAAGCCTTTTTACTTCAGTAAAACATTCTTCAGAGTATAACCTTAGCAATACTGTTAATCCATTGGGTTAAATTCTTTCTAAATCTTGAATTCATTCTTCAAAATATAAATTTCAAAACTTTAAGAAAGCTATCCATTAAATTTTAAATTAACCATTTTAATACCTCAATAACTTTTAAAAAGCTATCCATTTTTAGTTAAATATTTTTACTTCAATAAAACGTTCTTCAAAATATAACCCTCAAAAGGCTATCCCTTAAATTATATCCAAAACTAAATGTAATAAAACACTTCCTTTATGTCATTATCTTAAGATAAACTTAAAAAGTACTAAGTTCAGTAAGCTTTTCAGATTCATTACTAAAATACTCCCCCCCAAATATTCTTCCTTTCTTTCTATATTTTTTCCAGTCCTTCTTCTTCAATAATACTTTCTTCTTCAGCATTGCTCCTCCCCCTGCTTTTATTTTCAAGAATTTTTGAATTTGGATTTGAGGTTGATGTGTCTTTGAAATTCGTTCTCTTCTTAGATTTCTTTTAATTTGGAATCCCCATTTCGATTCCTCCTGCTTATATAATCAATCAGTTCATTCCTTAAATATTGATTCTGTCTGTAAAGCCAAAAATTGTCACAGTATTTATCAGTCTTCAGTAAAGAGTCTACTTGCTGCTTTTCAGTTGATTGCATAGAAGCCTCTACCAAAACCTCTGCTTGCAGCATGCTAACCTCCATCTTAATTCTGACCGCCTCTTCTTTTTCCTCCAAAATCACATTAGCCTGGTTAATTTCTTCCTCTTTTCCAGCCAGCAAATCATTGTTATTCTCCAATTTATGATTTTGAACAACGCTTTTAATTGATTCTAATATAGCGGAAGTATAAAAATTTAAAAGTTCTTGAAAAACCTTTAGTCACAACTTGTGAATTTGCTGACTCATATGATAATGATCCTCCATCCTTGATGTCAGCTATATTTCAATTTTCACTTTGTATTTATTCAACTATCAGCTCAATAAATCCAATTATTTTCCACACAATTTAAAAGTGTAAATTAGTTAAAATCAATACCATAGTCTTTTCCATTCCACTTCCACTTTAAATCTTTTTCTTAGTATGTTTTCCAGTAGCTTTAACAATGTTGCAAGCGTTAACAAGCCCTTTCACTAATAGGTTTCGTTTTCACCCCCTCAGGCGCCATTCTTTTTAAACGGAGTTAAAGTACAGTACTTGCATTTCTTTGTTCTCCTGATTTGTTCTGCCAGCATCCAAGGTTGAAGTTTCTTATAATCCTTAAAACTGCATTGCTGGTGTCATGACGCCTCGTTCTGCATAAAGCAGACTCGTCCCGGTTCCGGAGCACTGAAGGGCTTTCAGAGAGCTCTCACCCTGCAAACCCCAGGCTTGAAAAAAAACCTGGGAGTCTAGGGGAGCTCTACCCAGACCCTTCTGCTCTTCTCTCCCCCTTTTTCCCTGAGGGAGAGTTTCAAGCCGCTAGACAGCTGATTTTCACTGTTGTAGCAGCTAATGGAAACACGGGGCTGGAGCTCCTAAAGGAGCATCCATTGGCGTTCGCGGAGCCACAGAAAGTCCTGCTGTTCAAAATCTTAAAACACAATGCAGTAAAAGTGCGACACAATTTGCCAGCAAATTTGGAAAACTCAACAGTCGCCACAGGATTGGAAAAGGTCAATGTACGTTCCAATGGAAAGAAAGGCAATGCCAAAGAACGTTCAAACTATCGCACCATTGCATTCATGTCACATGAATGGGTTCGCTCCCACAGAGAGGGCCTCCTCAGGGTGCCGTCAGCCAGACAATGCCGGCTGGCGACCCCCAGGGGGAGAGCCTTCTTTGTGGCAGCCCCTACCCTCTGGAATGATCTTCCTCCAGCACTGAGAACGATCCCCAACATCCGGACTTTTCGTCGGGCCCTGAAAACGTATCTCTTCCAGCTTGCCGGTCTAGCCTGATCCCCATTGAATTTTAACATTTTTAGTGTTTTAGGGTTGTTGTATTTTAAATATTTAATTGTTCTTAACTGTCAGCCAAAGTTTATATGGGTTTTAAAGATTTTTAACTTTTGTATACTGTATTTTTATCCAGCTGTTCACCGCCCTGAGTCACCAAAGGAGAAGGGTGGTATATAAATCCAATAAATAATAATAATAATAATAATAATAATAATAATAATAATAATAATAATAATAATAATACTAGTAAGGTTATGCTTAAAATCCTACAAGCTAGTATGTGAATCGAGAACTACCAGAAGTATAGGCAGGATTTCAAAGAGGCAGAGGAACTAGAGATCAAATTGCTAACATACACTGGATCATGAAGAAAGCTAGGGAGTTCCAGAAAAACATCTACTTCTGCTTCATTGACTATGCTAAAGTCTTTGATTATGTGGATCACAACAAATTGTAAGCTCTTAAAGAAATGGGAGTACGAGACCATCTTATTTGTCTCTTGAGAAACCTATATGCGGGTCAAGAAGCAACAGTGAGAACTGGACATGGAACCACTGATTGGTTCAAAATTGGGAAAGGAGTCCGGCAAGGCTGTATATTGTCGCCCTGCCTATTTAACTTATATGCAGACACATCATGAGAAAGACACGGCTAGATGAATCAAAAGTTGGAATTAAAATTGTAGATATTTTAATGGCAAAAAGTGAAGAGGAACTAAAGAGCCTCTTGATGGGGTGAAGAAGGAGAGTGCAAAAGTTGGCTTGAAACTCAACATTAAGAAAACTAAGATCATAGCATCCGGCCCTTTCAATTCCTGGCAAATAGGTGGGGGAGAAATGGAGGTAGTGACAGATTTTATTTTCCTGGGCTCCAAGATCACCACAGATGGGAAGTGCAGCCCAGAAATTAAAAGACGTTTGTATCAGAGTTCGTTGCAAAAAACAAATCTAGAAGCACACACAGATAAACTGATTCGGCAGGATTCATTAACTTCTTTATATACAAGAATATATATATTCTTGAGGTTTTGATGAAGTCTCATTCATCATCTTCAGGCTGGTATTTTCAGCTTTGTGCTTCTAGGAGAAATGTGTGATCGCAGCTGTTTCTTCCTTTTAACTGCTAGTGGGGGTGTGAACTGATTGGGTGGAGGTGCATTCCGATTGGTGGGGGCTTGGCTGTACTCTGATTGGATGGGTTGACTGTGGTTTGATTGAATGGAGGTCTGTTCTGTTTGGGTGGGGGCTTGGTTGAGCTTGAGTTAGTCTGAGTTGCAGGGGGATTTGAGCTGGTAAGCTGTGTTGCTGTTGTTTGGCTTCGCGTTCGTGGTCGTGCCACATCTTCATGGTGGGTGTCAGTCTGCTTCATGTGTTGCATTTGTTCCCGGAGGCTGAAGATGAGTGAAAGAAAAACATCCACGGATAGCAGAATCAACAGCAACTTTATTAAGCATCAGACCCAATTTATATAGTTTCTTAGTTTCTCAGTTCTTACCTACTATACGTGTTATTTCATTATTGGTTAACCTATCTCCAAGGTACAGTAATTGGTTAGTGATTACATCATTGGTTTTCATGCGAATATTCACGTACGCACAAACAATGAAGCAGCAAATGTTACACAATGAAAGCAGCAAATGTTACAGGTTATACTTTGTTTCATCCTGTGTCCTTGTACATGCTGGGAACACTGCTCAAGATGAGAATTGCTGAAGTTTGCAATTACGTGTAACTGCAGTTCCAAAAACCATACAGACGGGCAAAATAATAACCCTGCATTTCCTCGCTTTTTGTTTTTAATGAAGAGAAAAGAGATTTTTCAATAGCATGCAATTGAATTAGATTCAAAGTAAGTGAAGGAGACTTTCGAAACGTTGCAAAAAATGAAGGAATACATTGCATACAACAACAAAAACTTGTAAGTAATGCAATTACAAGCACACCATATAAAAACAATTGTTTTAACCAAGAAATATCAGGTAACCAATTAGTTAGCCAAGCAAAAGGAGAAAATTCTTCATGTACATTATTTTTCATAGAAGCTTGTAGATTAGCTAATTCATCTTCAGTAGTTTTTTTTTATTGAAAAAGTTTTACAATACAAATTTTATCATTTCTCCCCCCCACTTCCCCCCAACTCCCCCGCCCCCCCAACTCCCCCCAACCCCCAATCCCATATCCCCCCCATCCCCCCCTTGGCTTCCACTACAAATTAAAAAAAACTTCTTTACCTACAAGTTACTTATGTTAAACTAGAAAAAGTACAGTGAAATCTGAAAAATAATATAACAAATAAACCTATAAGAAATAAAGTTTTCCTAAAACTAATAATATTATAGTAAAAAACTAATAATAGTAATAATTACCTCTTTTATCAACCATCAATACTCATTTATCAATCAGTACAACTCTTATAATATTTAAGCCCAGATAAAAAATGTCAAACATTTCTCTAATCTAATATTAATAATTATTTACCTAAGTCAATCCCCCTTATTGTATAATAATAAAATATAATATATAGCATCTATGTATGCTATATATTTCTATATCAATTTTCTATATTTTCTATATCAATAAACCAGTTTTTAGTCTTCTCTTCATCTTGATTAAAGTTAAGTATACTGTGACCTAATTAAGTCAATTTCTTCTTCCAACATAGTTTTTATAAACTTCATATTCCAACTGCCCCCATCAACAGAAAAAAAATCAAACATTTCTCTAATCTAATATTAATAATTATTTACCTAAGTCAATCCCCCTTATTATATAATAATAAAATATGATATATAATATATAACAATTATGTCAAATAATTTTCTGTCTCAATAATCCAAATTTTAAACTTCTCTTCATCTTGATTGAAGTTAAATATACTATCTTCCAACATAGTTTTTATAAACTTCATATTCCAGCTGCCCCCATCAGCAAAAAACATCTCTCCATATAAAAATCCCCTCGAGTGACTTTATATTTGTAAAATCCAACCACAAAGGTATTTTGTAATCCTCTAGGTAGAACATTCAACCTAGCTACTGCTGTACCAACTAAAAAGAAAAAACAAATGCAGCTCATTTTGCAAGCCTTGTAAGAACTACTAGCTGCATTCCCAGATGTTCCTTTAAAACTCTTTCAAATCCTGCCAACCTTTCCACTTCCTTCCTTTGGGTTTCCAACATGTTTTCATCTTTATTTTCTTCATCTAGATGATTAGTTCCAAAAAGCTATAATAGGGTAACCATACCTATACCCTATAATAGGGTATAATTTTATAATCCATTTTTGTATATAAATCAAGTATGATCAAAATTATCTTTTAAACTATTTCAATTAGTAAAATATTTGCCATCCTTTCTGTAGATAATTCAATCTGTTCATAAATGTCCTTTAAGTTTCACGGAGCGAATCAAGCAATTGACGAAGTTTCTGTTGCACAACAGTGGTTTTCAGTTTAGTTCCTCCCTTGGCTTCTGCTTTCTGTTGCTTACCATCATCCCCCTTTTCCTCTTGTAAAGTACTGGGCCTCTGCTGCTTCTGCTTTAGTAAAATTTGCTTCTCATCTCGAGTTATGTGCTTATCTTTCGGTTCTTGCTTCGACAGTTCAAGGTCCAGTACCACCTCTCTTGAATCTCTGGGATGGTTTATTTTCAGGTCTGGAAGATCCATAATAAAATCATCTGAAAAACCACCTAGTGCTCCTTTTTCTTCTAACGCACTTTGATTTTCTAATTCCATCTGCCTGCATTGTTCCTCAGTCTCTCTTTCAAACTCTTTATCCTTAATATCTTCTTCCATGGTTAACAACATAGATGAGGATGAAGATATGGGGGCTCCCTTAAAAATATTGTTATAAAAATCTTCTGCTTTTTCAATAGTATTTAAACAATATCTCACATCTTGATATCTCAGAATTACACCAACTGGTACATCCAATCTGAATGGAATCTTAGTTCTCTTCAATTCCTTCACCAAAAATCCAAAATCTTTTCTGTCTCTTAAAATCTTAGGTGGTAGCTCTTTGTAAACACTAATTTGTGTACCGTCTACCTGCACAGTAGCAGAATAGGATTTTTGCAGAATATCATTTCTCAATCTTCTATCAGTAAAATAGACAACAACATCTCTAGGCAGATTCCTTTGTCTGGCCACACGTGAATTCACCCTATAGACTTTTTCAATACAGCTAAGAATTTGATCATCTTCCAACTTTAGTAATGCCGCTAATGTCTTGGCACAGGCTGTTCTTAAATTTTCTCTATTGTTCTCTCTTATGCATCTTAATCTTATCACAGACCCCATAGCTTTAAATTGAAGCATCATCACATCATTTTCAATTTTTTGATTTCTGGCATCAGCTTTAAAAAAAATTTCTTCTGTGACTTTCATCTTGGAATCAACCTTTGTACTGATTTCAGCCACTTTTTTCCCCATTTCCAACACCGCATTTGAGAGATCAGAAACTACTTTAATAATAATTTGGTTCAATTTGTCATATTTTTCCTGTACCAGTTCCTCAAGTTGCTTCTGTGAGCTTTCTATCTTCTCAACAACACTTCCCAAAGACTTAGTTATAAAATCTTTTAAGTCCTCATTTTCAATTCCCTGCAACTGCATTTGAGTATTTTCTACTTTTTCCTTTGTGTGATAAGTAAGGGAGCCCCCCCTTGATTTTTGTTTTGGAGTCATACTTCCACAAAATCTTAACTTTTCCCAAAAAAGCAAAGGGATTCTATTTAAATCAATTTTGTTTTTTTAAAAAATCCTGTTAGAATGTATCTTTCAAGTATTCAAATCAGGCTTAGCTCTCACTTTCACTTTCCACTCTCCATTTTCTCAGGCATTTTCTCAAGCAAAGCCAGTCACCATTTCCTGAGGCATTTTCTTAAATCTCTTTTTTTCCTTAAAAATTATTAAAAAGACAAATACTTGCTTTTTTCCCTTTTAGTAAGTCCAGGTTTCACCAGATTGCACGCTGGTGCAATCAGCGTGCAATCTGATAGTAGATTTCTATCATTTTAGTGGTGTTGCTCTCGTCGTCTGGCTCTGTTGCTGCGAGCAGAGGTCCCCCTTCTGTGAGGTAGAAAGGGAGCCATCACCCTGAGCCCTTCCCAGGACAAAAAAAAAAAGTCCTGGGGGCAACTCAGGGGGCTCTACCAAACCCCACTAGCTCTATCCACTCTTCTGTTTGAAGAGTGGGTTTTCCGAGCCGCCTGCCAGCTGTAAGGTGGCTCCAACGTGCGGCGAGGCCGGCGGTCATGAAAAGACTGTCCGGCAACGATGGAGACGCCAACCAGAAGCCCCATCTTCAGTAGTTTTATTTAGTGAATGAAAACGGACAGCACAAGCACGTTGACCAACCAAGGTACAAAATCCACCTTGACAAGCTAACAAATAATCTATAGCAAAGCGTTGTTGAATCAAATCTTGATTTAGTTCTTCAATTTTATTCTGCAAATCTCAAATAATTGCAGCAGTAGCATTAATAGATTTCTCCAATTGACATGTGAGTTCTAGAATAGAATGTCTATTTCCTTGAGCTATTATTTCTGGGTACAATCCCAAAGTAATAGTTCCAGTTATAGCTCCAGCTAATGCACGTGCAAAAGTAGGCAAGGAAGCAAATTGAGTATCAATAATGACTTCATCAGAACATGTTGGTCCCAGGCTGCACGTCTTCTTCTTTGAGTTGGTAAACTACCAGAAACACCTATTTGTACAGGTAAAGACAAATATCCAATTGCAGCACATTGATAGTTCTGAGGATGTACATTAGTTGCATATTTATCAAAGAAAAACCACATAGTAGGGTCTTTTAATTGCCATCCAGCACAGATTGATCCACTTGATCCAATATTAGAAGAATCATTAGTTTTAAAAATAGGAAAATTATCAGGATACATATCAGGTATAATATTATGACCTTGTGATGTTTTATTAATAGTACTCCATAACCAATATTTCTGAATACAATAACTAAATTCCCCACTTTATCTAAAATACGTTTAGCTTTCGGGTAATCAGACCATGTAGTAAACCAATTATGACGAGCATAACAACAAAAACATAAACCTCGAGTAAACTGATTAATACGAAGATAATTCCATTCAACTAAATTTAATTCACATGGAGGAATAGAAAATAACCAGAAAGAAGAAATATGTTGAAGTTGTGAAACAATGAAAGCAGAAGAATTAATTAGATTAGGAATAAAAGCAACTTGACCAAGAGCCATAGGAGGTTTATAATATAAAGTTATATTACGACCATGAATCAAAAAAATATATTGAGCATGACGAATCCAAAGATTAGGATAAGGGAAAAGGCAGGAGTTGTCTCAGAATTAGTAGAAACTGGAGGGAGAAAACAAAAGAAAAAACAGTACATAAGCAAATTTTTTATAGAGTGAGGTAAAAAGAACTTATTCAATTGTTGAGCTTCAAAGTGATCCCAAGTCAAGATTGGAGGATGTTGCAACCTGAGAGTGTTCATTTGTAGATTCAGATCGAATTGAGGAACAGGAACTTGATAACCCTGATGTTTTTCCATGATGAGGACGAACACATCGGCCTGGAATCCACACAGCTTGTTTTGTTTGCAGATCTTCAATTGCAGCATAACCACGACCCCAAGTTATAAGTTTAGTAGGTCCATGCCAAGCAGGATCAGGAAGCTGATGATACCAAAGGTTGTGAAACAGGATCCTGAATATGAAAATGTAGATTGACTGGAATGTCTGAAAAAGAATCTAAAAATGTTAAGTAATTCCATGCATAAAGAGCAATAGATATCAAATTTTGAATCTTTCACAAATTGAATGGGCCAGATTCCGTTTTTATTAATTTAATGTAGCTTTGAGTATACGATGAGCTCACTCAATTATAGCTTGCCCTTGAGAGTAGTAAGGAATTCCATGTATCAATTGAATGTTACATTGTTGACAAAAAGAAGTAAATCCCTTACTAGTTTACGCCAGACCATTGTCCATTTTTAATTGAATTGGTTGTCCCATTACAGAAAAAGCAGAAAGACAAATGAGACCTTGCATCAAAAGTGCGCTCATGTCTAGCAGCAGTGACCCATAAAAAGTGTGAATACGTATCAATGGCTGCATGTAAATAAGTGTATGGTTTAAAGGTAGAAAATTGTGTGACATCCATTTGCCAAATTTGGTTGGCTTTTGTTCCTCGAGGATTTACTCCCATAGGAAAAGGAACAGCAAATTGTTGACAAAAAGTACATCCTCAAACAATATCACGAGCTTGGGAAAGAGGAACAGAAAATTGCTTAGCCAAAGATTTAGCATTTTGATGAAAATATGAATGACTAGCAACAGGATCTGAAAAAAGAATTGTGACATCTTTTAGAGTTTCATCAGCTTGTCGATTTCCTTCCATCAAATAATTTTGAAAAGGAATATGGCTCCTAATGTGCTCAACATACAAAGGAAAAACACGTTTTAAAGATAAAAATAAAGACAAAAGATTAATATCAAGAGAAACAGCACAATAAGCATAAGGAAGAGATTGCATTGCAAGAAAGACATATTTTGTATCAACAATTAAGTTAATAGGCTGATCAGAAAATAATCTCAAAGCCAAAATAACAGCTGCCAACTCAGAATGTTGGGCAGATGTTTGAACAGAAGTGAATTTAGAAAACCATTGTTGACCATCCATCCAAACCACAACACCACTGTGAATACTGTTAAAGCTTTAGAAAGAGAGGAGAACGAGTAAAAATAGAAGAAAATGAAAGATTTAATGTATTTATAATAACTATTCTAGAATCTTTAGGTAAAAATACTTAATATCACCAAGATATTGAGAAAAAGCAATTTGATATGAATCAGAAACAGTCATTACATGTTCACAATCAAGTTTAGTACAAGTGAAGGCAATACCATCCAAATTGTGACCTATTAATTGTAAAGATTTTTGTTGTGCTTTCATAATCAATTCTTCTAAAGCTGATCGATAAGGGAAAATATTTCTAGGAGGAGAAGCAGACAAATTCAACCATTCATGAATATGAATCACTTTTTCATTTAAAAGAGAATAAAGACATCCAGTAGATAGTGGTGAAGTAGGAATAATTGCTAACCATAATCAGAAAGAGCCTTCTTTAACTCCCATAAAATTTGAAATGGCAAACCTTCCCATTCTGCTATCTGTTGTCCAGCTTGTGATCCTTGTTGATATTGCACTGGACATATTGATAACAACTCAGCTAACTGTTCCCCAGAAATAGCAACATCTGTCTTACAATTTTCCACTATCTTTTGAAAAGAAGACTTTGGAACAATATTAGAAGGAAGCTTTTGTTCAATGTCAGAAGAAGTAGAAGATATTAATGCAGGCACAGAAGGAATTATTATAGCCTTAGAATCAGGAGACAAAACTTCCTTTTCAGGTATTGCAGGACATATCACAGTAGTAGGATGGTGAAGAGAAGGAGGTGTTAAAAGAGAAGAAAGCTTCTCTTCTTTTTGACCAAATATTTCTACAGCATGTCTACATAAATGCCAAGCATGCAAAATATCTATCTCTGTCCTTGGCTCAGAATGCAGTACCCTGCCAATTTTTTCCCAATCTGACAATTTTAAAGAACCTTGTTCAGGGTACCATGAACAAGTTAAGGCAATTTCTTGTACCAGCTGAAAAAGAGCCTTTTGTGAAACAGAAAGTTCAGACTTCTTAAGAAGATAAGCTAATTCATCTGCATGCTTTCTTTGCCCTTGAGAAAGCGAAGACCCCATACTTACAGAAACCTTTAAAGTGAAAAGGTTGAGAAGCCCGAAGGCTGACGACACATCTGTCCTTGCCAGACGAAGTATAGGGTCCCTGTTCCGGGCGCCAAATGTTGCATTTGTTCCCGGAGGCTGAAGATGAGTGAAAGAAAAACATCTACGGATAGCAGAATCAACAGCAACTTTATTAAGCATCAGACACAATTTATATAGTTTCTTAGTTTCTCAGTTCTTACCTATTATACGTGTTATTTCATTATTGGTTAACCAATCTCCAAAGTACAGTAGTTGGTTAGTGATTACATCATTGGTTTTCATGCGAATATTCACGTATGCACAAACAATGAAGCAGCAAATGTTACACAATGAAAGCAGCAAATGTTACAGGTTATACTTTGTTTCATCCTGTGTCCTTATACATGCTGGGAACATTGCTCAAGATGAGAATTGCTAAAGTTTGCAATTACGTGTAACCGCAGTTACAAAAACCATACAACTGAGCAAAATAATAACCCTACATTCATGTATAGATTGGATATATTAACAATTTGCATTACGTTACTTTTCATTTGTCTTTTCATGTATAAAACCAGATTGGTTGTTGCGAATCATTTATTGCATAACTGACATTAACCTATTTGCTAATATTTTAGCAAAAATCTTATAGTCTATATTAAGTAATGATATAGGCCTATAGTTTTTTGGCTGACTATGGTCTTGATCTTCTTTCGGAATCAGAGAAATAAAAGCTGTTCTCCAAGATGGTGGTACCTCTCCTCCCAGTTGTATTTTACTAAATAGTTTCCTGAAGGGTTCTACCATTTCTAGTTGTAAATTTTTATAATAAACCACTGTCAATCCATCTCTGCCAGGAGCCCTACCAACTTTTAACTGCTTAATTGCCAGGAGAATTTCCTCCGTAGTTATCGGTTGATTCAATCTTTCCCTTTGCTCATCTGTAACTATAGGGATGTTCTCATTCTGCAAATATCTATCTATATCTATACCTTGTATTTTATCACCAGCATACAGTCTCGTATAAAATTCTAAAAATACCTTTTTAATCATATTCTGTTGATACACCTCTTTACCTTTATACTCTATTTTCTCTATAGTACAAGACTTTTGTTTTTTCCTTAACATATATGCTAACCATCTACCGTGTTTAGCATATTGCAAGTTAGTTGCGACCTGATCTGACATCAACATGTTAAACTGCCCTCACAGTAAAGTAATTGCTTCTTTTGTCTTCTTATCATCTGGGTTGAGTATTAATGCCTGCTCTTACTTTTTTATTTCCTTTTCTAATTCCCTCCATTTTTTTTCCAGTCTACGTCTGTATACATTATTCAAATTTATTAAAACACCTCTCATATATGCTTTGCTTGCATCCTAAACCATTTCCATGGGTGTTCCCTTCTGCATATTCAAAACAAAAAATTCCTTCATTAATTTTTTACATTCTATCACATTTCCCTCATATCTAAATAAATTTTCATTTAGTTACCAAGACCTCCTGGATCCCTCTTCATATTCCAATTCCATCCAGACCGGATTATGATCTGTTAAAGTTCTTGGACATGTCTTTGTCTTCTTCACCCTGGAAAGGAAATCATTCGTGATTAATATAAAGTCAATTCTAGAAAAGGATTGGTGCCTATCGGGAAAAAATGTAAAGTCTTGTTCTTTAACATTCCATTCACGCCAAATATCTCTCAGCTCCATATCATCCGTCATATCAAAAAAGGATTTGGGCAATCTAGCTCATGTTTGAATGTTTTGCAAAAGCCCCTTGTCCTTTCTAGTGTCCAATACTCCATTCCAGTCACCCAACAATATACACGATTTATAATCTCATTGTATTAATTTAGTATGCAGCAGCTTGTAAAATTTTTCTTGTTGATTGGGTGCATATACTCCCGTTAAAAGTATTTTCTTCCCTTCTATTAATAGTTCAGTTGTTATATATCTTCCTTGAGGATCTGCTTCAATTAGTTTAGCCATTAAATCTTTCCTTAAATATATAACTGCCATTTTTCTTCTCTGGAGCAGATGCCACAAAATGTGTTTCCAATCTTGCATTTATCAAATATTTTTGGTCATTTGTTCTAATATGTGTTTCTTGCAAACCAATTACATCATTTTTGAATTGTTTCAAATAGTGAAATATTTTCTTCCTTTTTTGTAGCGAATTTAAACCATTAACATTCCAGGTTAAAAATCTAATTGCCATTCTTGGCCCCCTGAAGCTTTCTGAGCATGGACTGGAAATCCTCCTGGAATTTCTTCTTCAGCCTTGCCCACTCCCCCCCCCCCCACAGCTTCTGTGTTTGTATTTGTAATTTCTCGAGTTGTTATCTGAGTTTGTTGCATCTTTAATTCTTGTTCTTTCCGTTTAGTTGCCGCTCAAGTTTGTCTTTGTTCCTTGGATCCTTCCATTTTTTTCAAATAATTCCAAAGCTTGAACAGCACCTGAGAGTTGCAGTAATTCTTCTTGAGAACTCAGGGCACCTCCTTGGGCTTTTGCCTGCATACCTTCCTTCTCCCCCTTTCTGGCCTCCCCTGCTTCTTTTCTTCTTCTGGCTTCTGGGGATGGTAGGTATCCAGCCTTTAGCACGTTGGTATAAAAATCTCTTGCCTTCCAGACTGTATTAAGATGGTATCTTTCTTCTGAATAATTGACCACTACTCCGGCTGGAACCTCCCATCTGTACCATATCTGGCAGTTTCTGAGTTTGTCAGCTAAAAATGCATAATCCTTTCTGGATCTCAACATTTTGGGGGGAATTTCCTTCCATACTGCAACCTCCTGTCCTGCCACTTGGAGTTTATTTTTATAGGAAGCTTGTAAGATCCCATTTCTTAACCTCCTGGTAACAAAGTAGATTACAATATCTCTTGGTAGTTATCTCTGTTTGGCAATCCATGAGTTAACACGGTAAATTTTGTCTATTTGCCAATCACACTCTGCCCTTGATTCTCCAGTTAGCTGAGCAAAAGCTTCTGCAAAGATCTCTTTCAGATTTTCTCTCAGGCCTCTCAGGCCTCTTACTCTTACTGAGGCCTGATTTTCTCTCAGGCCTCTTACTCTCAAAGCAAATTCTATCACTCTATATTGTGTCATTGTAACTTCTGCCTCTGTCTTTTCCATCTTGATTTGAGCCTCGATCAACTTTATTTTCCAAGTTCACATTAGACTGATTAATTTCTTCCACCCTTTCCTCCAACGATGCAACATGACCTACTAAACCCTGAAATGCTTCCACAATATCTTCTCTTATTTGTTGGTTTCAGGTTTGGATTAACTCCTTGATTTCAGCCTCAGACACATCTTTAAAAGCAGATATAGTTTTTTCTTCCAAATCAGAGGCTTGTGCCTTTAAAGCCCCCTGAAGGGCTTCAAGTGTTAATATTTGTGTATCTGCTGGGGCTATCAAAGATTGCATTTTAGATGATTGAGTGGGAACCCCCAGCGCTCTTAGAAACAGCTATTTTTATTTGCTTTGAAGCCATTTCCAGATTTTCAAATTACACTTTCCATCAGCCAAATCAGTAAGTCCAAAAAGTCCACTTAATCCCCAAACCTTGGCAAACATTATAATTTATTAGTAAATCAGTACTGTATTCTTTAATCTTGAAGTCTTAGTTCTTTTAAAATTAAGTCCATTGATTTAAACAATGCTAACAACATTAACAAGCACTTAACAGGCACTTTCCTCTTAACTTCCACTTTTACCACACCCTTTAGCATTCAGGCGCCATCTTTCTTTCCCTTTTGTTTCCCCTCAATCTTCACAGAAGGAAGTAATACTTGATCATTACACCAAGAAAGCCAATATTAGAATGGTTCACAAAATCACTCCATTAATAGTTCATTAGCAACCTCCACTTAATTTCAAAACAAATTCAAATTGTTTCACACTCTCAGACTGTCAAGCATATTTGCAATCCTCAAGGTTCTAAAAGTTGAATGTTTTCATAGTCTGTCCCCAAACACCAAGTATAATCAATTTGAAGGTGTTGTTTAGTATATTCCAGCTTATCTATAGTCAAAACAACTTTCCCTTCTTCTTTCACTTTTTTCAGCTCTATGATGTCTTGCCTGGCCCGTAGGTGTCACTGTTACTCTTTTTCTTCATTTTTGCTACAAATAAAATGTCTCCAAAAATATTTTTCAATAGTTTTCCAAAGTTGTTCAAATCGAGGTAACAATAAAAGTATAATCAAATATTGTAAAACAATTTAAGTTGCTGAAAACTAGCCAATCCAGTCTATCCTTTATCTTTAAGGATACTTCTGTTTACAATTTCTTTTCTCTCTTTTCTAAATCCGACAGGAGCTCCAAGTCTTCACCTCAGTTGAGTCCCACGTTCCAAAGGGGATATTTTTCAGAGGAAATTCTACAGCAGAAGTTAGAAAGTTCTTACCCAAACCGAGCACACTGTTACAGGATCTTTTCTTTCTTTTCTCCCATTTCAGTTGTCACCGCTTTGGTTCAACCATAATGGCTGTCTTTTCTTCCGCTGGTTAAAGGGGCTTTCTTTGAGTCAAACAAGGAGACTGCACTCTTCTCATGATCACTGAAGCACCCCTACAGGATGACTTTTGGCCCCCTAGAGCCTCCTGGCTTGAAGAAATCAGCGGGACTTCACAGAGCTACTGCTTGTCCACACTGCTTCGCCACAACATCAGCTGCCCTCCTCCTTTCCCTGTAATTTATTGACTTACTAGTTGTTACTCCTGTGCATTACATTGTGTTACTTTTCCTGAAGAGGAATATCATGGGGATCATGTATATATTTAGGTATAATTTAAATAAGAACGTCATAATTATAAAATACTAGTTTATGGAGGCCAAAGATCTTTCTATATATTACATGCCACAGAAATGGGGGAGAGGAGACAAAGTGTAATTGTAGTTGTTACATGGTTGTTAAGTCGATTTGGTTTCCCCATTGACATTGCTTTTCAGAAGGTCACAAAAAGTGTTCCCATGATCCCGGGGCACTGCAACTGTCATAAATATATATCAGTTTCCAAGCATCTGAATTTTGATCATACGCCTATCAGATTGCTGCAATGGTTGTACGTGTGAAAAATGGTCATAAATCACTTTTTTCAGTGCCATTGTAACTGAATAGTCACTAAATGAACTGTTGTAAGTCAAGGACTATCTGTATTGAATTCCTTGTAACTACTTGCCACAAGACAAAATGATAGTTATTATAACCATTACATTTGGGAGAGAGCCCACTGGGCAAGATAAGTGAAAAATGTATATAATTTTATATAATAGTTATTTTAATAGTTTATTATTGTAATTGGGTTCAGAGTAAAGTAATCATGTGACAATTTACAACTTTGAAATATGCTAATCTGTGGGAAATGATGTTTAAATCTAATTCATCTTCATAAAATATCAAAAGAATCGTCAACCAAAGATAAAACTTTAGAATACTGGGACAAAATTGAATAATACTACTAAAAGCAAATCCAAATATTACAGTCAATCAATAATAGTGCATAAACACAAACACATACAATAATATATACATATACATATGCACATATGCAATAATATAGTTTTCCAAAAACAATTTATAAAATCTTTAAAAAAGGGCCATAAAATTAATGTGTATTTAGGATATATAATGTGTGACAATGACATGCATGTGAAATTAAACTTTGTGTATTGGGGGGGGGGAGACATCAATTTCCTGGCATACATTTACAGCAATATATTTCTGTGGAAGAAGTCTATATCTGTAAAGAGAAATGATCTAAATGCTTGGTGTTTATAAGTGTATATGTTTTACTATTACTTTTTGAATGGAGTGTCAGTCCCTTGAGAGATTCCATAGCTGCTTTGAAAATTCTCACATATTCCAAAGAAACATGAAAGAGTAGAACACAATTTAAATAGATCATATCATCTATTAGTAGAATAAATTTTTTTAAATGGCTCCTAGAAATCTTTCTGTTACATGAACTGCCTTAAAAATCATTTAATAACTCTCAGCTTTATCTTTAGTCAGCAGATACCAGCAGAAACTTAAAGATGAATTGGGCCGAGAAACAAAGTTTGTCATGTCATATGCCCAAAAGGAAGATATGTTGCTTGAAGAAATATATTCTGCCAACATTATGGAGTTTCTCAATCATAAAAATGAGAAACTCAGTAATGTGGATGCTTTAGAAGATCTACTTACTGACCGTCTTGGGCTGATCAATGAAAATGGAGAGACCATCTGTATCTTTGGGGATGCTGGGATTGGAAAGTCCTTGTTACTGCAAAAGATGCAAAATCTCTGGTCCAAGAATGCCTTTGATGTAGGTGCCAAATTTTTTTTTTGTTTCCGATGCCGAATGTTCAGCTGTTTCAAGCAAGAAGAAGCCTTTTGTTTAAAGGATCTTCTCTTCAAGTATAACTGTTTCCCAGATCAGGATCAAGAGGAGGTTTTCAACTTCATTGTAAAATTTCCTCATACTGTCTTGTTTACATTTGATGGATTTGATGAAATTCATTCTGATTTTGATCTCAGTAGTATTCCTGAAATCTGCTCTCCCACTGAATCTATTCACCCACTTGCTCTTCTGGTGGGCCTCCTAAGTGGAAAACTTTTGAAGGGATCTAGAAAAATTCTGACAGCCAGGACAGGGACAGAAATTGTTAAAAATGTTGTCCGGAAGAAAGTACATCTCCGAGGATTTTCCAGTAGTAACCTGAAAGATTATACTAAAATGTTCTTCAAAGATGAAGAATGTCGGACTTTGGTTTTGAACCAACTGGAAGCCAACCCAAATCTAAGCAGTTTGTGTTCGGTGCCATTATTTTGCTGGATTATCTTCAAATGCTTTGAACATTTCCACTCTGCATTTGATAGCCATGAGCTCCCAGACTTCACTGTAACTCTAACGGACATATTCTTGCTCATGACTGAAGTCCACCTTAATCGCATGCAAAAGAGAGATTTTCTAAAGAACAACAACAGAAGCCAAGAAGAAACATACAGGTCCAATAAAGAGAAATTGTTTGCACTGAGTAAAATAGCCTACATGGGGATGCAAAAATCCCTCTTTGTCTTTGAGCAAGAGGAAGTCCTTAATGACCTCCTTGAGCAGGATTTACATTTAGGATTTCTCAGGACAGTTCCTAATTATGAAGGTATTGTAGACCAGTCTTGCTATGAATTCCTGCACTTGACCTTGCAGTCATTTTTCACAGCTTTTTATCTGGTAACAGATGAGAAAGTAGGGACTAGGGATTTGCTGCAATTCTTTGCTGAATGCTCCGTGCAAGATACTACTCTATCTTCCTGCTTGCCTCTTTCCTGGTCAAAAAATTACCACCCAACAGGAGGGGATCCTTTCCAAAATAAAGAGCACTTTCATTTTACGAATCTCTTCTTGTGTGGCTTGCTTTCTAAGGCAAGGGAGAAACTCTTGAGGCATCTGATTCCTCTGAGAACAGTCAAGAAGAAAAGGAGGATTCTTCTTGACTATTTTTTTGAAAGCATGAAGTCTCATCTGAAGGGTCTCTCTCGGGCAAGGCTGAAAGAATACAAACAGGTGCAAGTAATGCCAAACTTTGTTTGGATGCTGAGATGCATCTATGAGACGCAGAGTGAGAAAGTTGGTAAAGGGGTTGCCAAATGCATGCGTGCGAACTATATCAAGCTGACTTACTGCAATGCCTACTCTGCTGACTGCAGTGCCATCTCGTTTGTTATGCATCATTTCCAGAAACGCTTGGCCCTTGATCTGGACAATAACAACATCAATGATTATGGGATCAAGCAGCTGCAGCCTTGTTTTAGCCATCTGGCAGTACTCAGGTACAGTAACACAATGATCTAATAGGAACTGATATAAGGAAAGAAGCTACTTCTCTTGAAAGAATAGGGGAGCAGACTCTTATTTTTTATGCCCTCTCATCTACACAGTGCTGGTAAAATTGTCCTTTGAGTAATTCTTGGAATCCCTAAAATATTACTTTTAGGAATTATAATCAGTTTCTTTTAGAGATTATTTTACTTATTTATGGATAAATTACTTCAGTTAATGAAGGAGAAAAGAAAGAGGCCATTTTGTTCTGATTTCAAACGTTGGTATTACAAAGAAAGCTACATCTGCTGATGTTTCTTTGAATTAAAAGGATCATACTTCAATATATATGGTGCGGTGAACCAGCTACTTTATCACATCTTTCTTTTTCTTTAGGGTGAGCGTGAACCAGATCACAGATCAAGGCGTGAGAGTGCTTTACGAGGAGCTGTCCAAATTCAAAATTGTGTCTTATTTGGGGTATGTACAAAGGACGAACTCAGATACTCCCTGAGTGAAGGGCGTGTTCCCATTATCAAGGGGAGTAATGTGAAAGAGCAATGACTTCCATATCTAGATCATTGCCAGATCATTTGATCCATTGCTTGATTGCTATCAAAATGTATTTATCTATATATCTATCTATCTATCATGTTAAATTTATATTTACTGATAAAGAAATAAAGGGAGACTAGTATAGATCTATTTCAAGCTATTTAGCTCTCATCAGCTAGCCATACTCTTCTGGGATTCGAACCAGGGCTTGCTTGCATATCAGGCAAATGTATTAACCTCTAAGCCACAGGTTCTCCTCCCTTTGTCAGCTTGTATCAGGGGAAATTAAATGGGTTTTCTAGCGAAGCAATCTGGTCTACCCAAATATGGGAAGGAGCATACTGCAAGCAAGCCCAGGTTCAAATCCCAGAAGGGTATGGCTAGCTGATGAGAGCTAAATAGCTTGAAATAGATCTATACTAGTCTCCCTTTATTTCTTTGTCAGTAAATATAAATTTAACACAAAATAGTTTGTCATGAAAGCGACTGCCTGAGGGCTCCTGTATTGAGGCTGAAAGGCGAAAAGGAAGCAGTATACTCCTTCCCATATTTGGGTAGACCAGGTTACTTCAAGGGGTGCGTGTGTGTGTGTGTGTGTGTGTGTGTGTGTGTGTGTATGCAAGTCTTGGTGTATTTGGATCTTCTCCCGTGTAAGATTCTTACACGGGAAAAGACCCAAATACACCAAGACTTGCATACCTGTACCTGTGAAAATCTACGAAAACACACACACACACACACACACACATATATAGTATTTTTATATTTAGTGCAGCATCATGAAATAACATAATAACAATCGGAAAGTTATTGAATGAAGATAAATTGAAGAGCACTAAGAAAATTAGGCAGAGGTGCAGTGCCTGATTCATTACATGCTAATAACCCATTCAATTTTTATTTGCAGAGGTTGAATTTCAATGTCCACAAATCCCATCCAGCATATCAAACTGATAAAAAGAATATATGTAGCTCAGGATTGAATGGTGGAATTTTTGGTGCTCTCTGAGCTTAGTTATTTGCTTGCAACTAAGTAATATTATCAGTGCTAGAGAGAGAGATTTGCTCCCTGTTCGTGTACTATAACTTGCCCTGCCAATGGTGGTGGTGGTGGGGTGATGCTAATGGTGTATATGTGTGTGTATATGTGTGGAGGATTCCTCCGTGGTCAAAGAAATACAAAGTAAATACAATTGTAAATACAATACAAAAGAAAATGTTTTAAAAGAAAGCTATGTACCTTCTATCTGTTAATTTCTGTTTTAATAGTGCAAACTCATACTTGTCCTCTTGGAAGAAACTGCCTTGAATGTAATGGCTTTTGTTCTAAAGTCAATCGAAAAAGCAGTATATGCATAAAAAACTACTGAATGAGCAGCATATCATAATAAATTTTAAGAGGTCTGAAACTATATGGAACTGCTTTTTTAATTTTTATTGATTCTTGTACAAAGGAAACAAGCTTGTCTCAATTAGATTATAATTGGGAAATTGTATTTGTACTTTTTTTAAAAAATATGTATTTGATATAATTAACTTAATTAGCTAATACCCTAGCTGCTATTATTTCTTCCAAAGCTTATATAACAACCAGATTACCGATATTGGAGCAAAGTATGTGGCAAGACTCATTGAGGAATGTCCAAGCCTCATCTATGTTAAGTAAGTATCTCTCCTAGCCCTATATCATCCTAGCTCTCAAGTAATTAAGCCTTCAAAAATGGACTCTGCCTCCTCAACCACCCCAAGATTTTTCCTTTTAACTCTTCTGGATATGAAAGTTAAATATTTCTGAGCTTTGGAGCAATATAACTGGAGTATGCAGAGCCCTTTCCATGGAGAATCTTCTTTCATTAGTCATCCAGCAGCTACCATAATGGAATGGAAGAAGAATAACCTTGTTTGAACCCAGGGGTGCCTGCTTGTATAGTAAAAAGTACTTCTGAGTTAACCCAGTGAGATTCTCATGAACACCAGTATGCCCATAAATATTAGCCTTGGCATCCTCCTCCTGCCTGTCCCCATCTTACTTTAAAAATAAATATTAAATTCTTTTAATTGATGATGATGATGATGATGATGAAGAAGAAGAAGATGATGTTATCCATTCAATGATGTCTGACTCTTGGCAATACTATGGACCAGGTTTCTCTACAACTTCCAATGTTGTACTGCTTCTGTGAGTTGTTCTATGCTCTAGCTAGTATCAGCTTTGATGGTGTCAAACCACTATGTTCTTTTGCAGCCTGATTTCTTTTTACCACTAACTCTTCCAAAATAATTGCTTTCTCCAGTGAATTCTCCCACAAGATGTGGCCAAAATAAGTAAGATACAATTTTGTGATTTTTGTCTTTTAATTAGCAATTATAAATAAATGAGAAATGCTATGCTGCAGTCATCTTGGTAGAATAGAAACATAATGGGGTTTAAATGTATGTATAGATTGTCTGACTGATAGTAGAATAGACAGAACATAGAATAATAAGATTGCAACAGAGTTTGGAGGTCTTCTAGTCCAAGATCCTATCCATGGCAGGAGATTTTAAACCATTCTATACCAAATTGTTGTCTAGTCTCTTCTTGAAAACCTCCTGTGATGGAGCACGCACAACTTCCAGAAGCCAGCCATTTCACTGATTGATTAATTAATTGTTCTCACTGTCAGAAATTTTTCTTTAGTTCTAGATTGGATCTCTCTTTAATGATTTTCTGTCCTCCCTCTTCTATGTGAAATCCCTGAAGTACTGGAAGATTCCTATCATATCATTCCTAATCCTTTTGTTCATTAGACTAAACTTACCTAGTTCCCACAATCATTCATATCGTTTAGCCTCCAGATCTCAGACTCTAGATTATCTTTGTTGTTCTTGTCTGTACTCTTTCTGGGTTCTCAATCTCTTTTTTCGTATTATGTTAACTAGAATTGGATGGGTGGGTTGCTCCCGGTTCGCACCGGATCGCAAGAACCGGTAGTAAAAAAAATTAATAGTTCAGAGAACTGGTAATAAGATTGGCTGGCCACATCCCTGAACCGGTTCCCGGCCCGGTCCCCGTTCACTTACCCTACCCACTCCCAATCTATTGCTGCCTCCTGAGTCCCAGCTGATGGCTAGAGGGAAAAAATTGTTTAAATTCTTGCAGCGGCTTCAAAGGGCTGCCCTGCAGCTGATCAGTGTTAAAAGAAAACAAATGAGTAGACGGGTGCCTTCAAAAATAGAAAAAAACAGTCCCTTTCAGCTTCAGCATAAGTTAATTACCACAAGTTGATTAGCTCCGAGTCCCAACTCCCAGCTGATTTGCTCTCAGCTGTTTGCTCAGCTTTTTGCTCAGGGGTCTTTTGCTAGCTGCAAAGAGTGCTTGCTGGAGCAGATTTTTTTTTCCCTAACTGAAAAAGCGAAACTGGAAGTAAAGCAGGGTCTTTGCTGCAACATGACAAAATGAGGGAGAGAGATTTCTTTTTCTTTTTCCTCACCAAAAAAAGTAGGTGCAAAACTGCAAACAATGGGAAATTTAGGGGCAAAAGAGGAGAGTTCAAGATTCTAAAACACAAAAGAAAAAAAGCTCTATTTAACTAGGGAATTGTAATAATTGAGATATTATTAATTGTATATTATATTGAAAGCAGAAATGGTTGTGGTTTGGAGGAATATATGGGGGAAATTATTTGGTTTGTTATTATTGATAAATATAATTAATTGATTTGTAAGAAATTGGATTGCATGAAAATAATTGGAATATTCAAGTTCACATTGATTAATATACAAAAAAGATATATTAATACAAATTCAACATTTTAATATAAATCAATTAGTTATATAACTAACTAATTGATTTATATTAAAATATTGAATTTATATTAAACAACTGTAATATTACATGATTAACCAATGTGAGTATGGATATAAAAATAGATGACAATGGGAAGGGGTATAATATAGAATAGAAGGGAAAAATTGATTTTGATTAAGATTAGAGATGAGGATGAAGGGTAATATTGGTTTTTTAAAAAAATAGATGAGGAATAAATATGGCAAAAAGGAAATATAGAAATTGTAAATTTAATTGAAATGACTAAACACTGTTTAAATTTGTGAACCAGCCAAATACTCTGTTCAAAGAAAATACATTGTATGTTTGTATGTGTGTTTCTAATTATTGCTATTTATTCATATTTGTTTTCTTTTATTCTTTAAAGGTTAACAATTCATTCTTTATCTTAATACTTTATATTTGTTTGGGGTTGGCTTTCTTCCCTTTCATCTTTTTTATTGTACAGCAATCTTTCTCCTCAAACCTACCACCTCTCTCTTTTCTTTCCTTCTTACTTTCTCTTCCCCCCTCTTCTTCTCCTCCCTACTTCCTCTTCCTTTCTCCTTCTCCTCCTCTCTTCCTCCCTCTCTTACCCTCACTCCTACTGTAATTTCCCTTCCCTTCCTTCATCCCTCTCTATTGCTGTATCCTTTTATGCATATAGACTATCACAGGGCAGTCTTTCTCCTCAAACCTACCACCTCTCTCTTTTCTTTCCTTCTTACTTTCTCTTCCCCCCTCTCCTTCTCCTCCTCTCTTCCTCCCTCTCTTACCCTCACTCCTACTCTAATTTCCCTTCCCTTCCTTCATCCCTCTCTATTGCTGTATCCTTTTATACATATGGACTATCAGAGGGCTGAAAAAGTTATTTTTGACTGGTCCTCGCACTTTTGACCAGTCCTCGAACTTACGACTGTTCTCACATTTTACGTTTTTGCCCTATCTTGTCACCATGGTGAAGAGAAGCAGTTGCTAAATTAGTGACACCGTTGTTAAGAATGCTGCAATGGGCATAAATGATGACCAGTCATAAATGCAAAGACTGGTCAAAACCTGTCAGAAATCACTTTTTTCAGCCCTCTGGGTAGTCCTTTTGTGCATATGGACTACTCAGAGGGCTGAAAAAATTATTTTTGACTGGTCCTCGCACTTTTGACCAGTCCTCAAACTTACAACTGTCCTTACATTTTACGTTTTTTGCCCTATCTTATCACCATGGTGAAGAAAAGCAGTTGTGAAATGAGTAACATGGTTGTTAAGAATGCTGCACAGGCATAAATGTGAGGATGGTTGTAAGTGTGAGGACCTGTCAGAAATGACTTTTTTCAGCCCTCTGAGTAGTCCCTGTACACATAGCCATGGCCACCCGGTCACATGACCAGCTAGCCATGCCCACCCAGTCACATGACCTCCAAGCCACACCCACAAAATAAGCCACACCCACAGAACCGATAATAAAAAAAATTAGAACCCACCCCTGGAGTATTCCAAATGTGGTCTCAACAGTGCATATAAAATGGCGTTATCACTTCACATGATCTTGAAACTATCTTTCTGTTCATGCAGTCTAGGACTGTATTAGCTTTTTTGCAGCTGCAGCAAATTGCTGGCTCTAATTTAAGTGGTACTATATTAAGATACCTAAATCCCTTTCACAGTTACTACTGTTCAGCAATTCTAAGCTATGCATTTCGTTTTTCCTGTCAAAGTGCAGGACCCTACTTTTCTCATCATTGAATTTCATTTTGTTGAAAAGGGACCTCTGTCAAGGTCCTTCTGTATTTTTATCCAATATTAGCTATTCCCCCAGCTTGGTATCATCTGCAAATATGATGAGTTCTCTTACTAACTCCTCATCTAAGCTTTTATAAAGATGTTGAAAAGTACTGGGGCTAAAACAGAACTTTGAAGTATCCCTCTGCAAGCTTTCCTCCATATAGATTATCTTACTGAAGTCCAAATAAACAGTCTACACTGTTTCCCCTAATCCACTAATTTAACCGTTTTTGTCAATGAAGGCAATAAGGTTTATCTGGCATGATCTGTTTTTGACAAACCGATACTGGCTTCTGTTAGTTATCTTGTTCCTTTCTAGATGCTCGCAAATGTATTAATTATCTTTTCCAGGATCTTCCCACATGAGCTTTTTTCCAGTCCTTTGGTAGTTCCCCCTTCTCTAGGAGTTCTGAAAAATTATGTTCAGTGGTTCCAAGATAATGTCTGCCAGCTTCTTCAGAACTCTGTAATCCACTTGGCAATTTAAACTCATCTAAAGTGGATAAGTGTTCTCTCACCATTTACTTGCCTATTTTGACTTGCATTCCTGGTCTGTTTCCTATGGTGCTGATTTTGGTAGATTGGACTATTTTTTCTTATTATGGGAAGACAGATGCAAAGAATGAATTAAGCAGTTCTGCTTTCTCCCTGCTACCTATCACCATTTTGTCATCTTCTAATAGTCATTGCCTTGACTTTTGTCTTGCTTTTTACATGTTGACAGAAACTCTTAATTTTGGCATTTGTTGCAAGTCTTAGTTCATTCTTAGTCTTAACTTTCTTGACTTTGTCCTTGTAAATTCGGTCTATTTGTTGGTATTTTAGTTATATTTCCCTCTTTCCATTTTTTGCACTTGTTCTTTTTTCTCTCTCAATTTGTCAGAGAGTTCTTTATGCAACCATTCTGGCTTCATCTGGAGATTCTTGTTTTCTGTCTCTGTGATATTGTGTTAAATTGGGCTTTTATAATCTCATTTTTTAGAGTTTCCCAAGCATCTTGAGCTGTTTTCTTCTTTAGAATTTTCATCCATGGAATCCTTCCTAAACTCTTAGTTTATTGAAGTCTAAGATGGTATTTGATTTTGTTCAATTACTTGTGTCTGTATTATGTTGAATTTCAATATGACATGGTCACTCTCCCACAAAGTTCCCGCAACTTCAACCCTCTCTATCATTTCATCATGTTAGTAAGACTGACTCTCTAGGTCCCTCCTATACTTTTTGGTTGACAAAGTGATCAGCTAGGCTTGTCAGGAAACTGTTTAATCTCCCACATGGTGCAGAATTTGTCTCCCAGTTGATGTCAGTATAGTTAATGTTCCCTATTACCATTGTGACATGTTTCCTGCACACATTAGCTAGCTGATTAGCAAAAAATTCATCTATTTCCTCTGCTTAGTTTGTTGTCTTATGCAATGTGTGTGTGTGTGTGTGTGTACCATGTTTTCCCCAAAATAATACCGGGTCTTATATTTTGGGGGGTAGGGCTTCATAATAAGGGCTAGGGCTTATTTTCAGGAAAACATGATTTCAGGGTAATCAGCCTGGCTGGGCAGCACCATCCCCCGGCATGTGCAGAAAAGGCAGTGAGCAAACAGAGGCTGACGTCTGGCACCAGCTACAGCCCACCAGCCCCTTGTGGGCTGTGCAACACTCGGGGTTGCACAGCCCACACAGCACAGGTGAGTTGATTATCTGTCCAAGCAGCAGACAGCATTAGAAGTATAGGAGGGGAGGCACGCAATCCAGACATGCCATGCAGTCTGCAGGTAAGCCGAGATTGGTGGACCGGAGCAAGCAGCTCACTGCAGGTGGCTCATCTTCGCCTGGTGGCAAAGGCATGGAGGGAGGCATTCAATCCAGATATGCTGCATGGGCCACAGGCAAGCCAAGACAGAGGGACGGAATGGGCAGGCAGCCACGCAGGCTCGTCTTCACGTCTCTCAGTTTGCCTGCAGTCCACGCAGAGCATCAGGATTGCCTTCCTTGCCCCCTGCCCTTCTGCCTCCATCTGCTGCCAGTGCCACCGCATGGAAATGAGCCTTCTGCGGCTGGCTGGCTGTTCAAGCCCACTGACTTTTGGCTCTCCTGCGGCCTGTGCAGCGCATACAGATTGCCTGCCTGCCCCCCACCTCTGCCTCGACTTGCTGCTTGGACAGTAATCAGCTCATTTATGCTGTGCAGCTGCAGCTGCTGCCAGACACTATTGGCCCCTGCGCCCTCACCTCTGTTGCTTGCCATCCTCCCCCCCCACAGCCGATGATCTTCACTAGGGCTTATTTTGGGGGTAGGATTTATATTAGGCACATACATAAAAATCAGGCTAGGGTTTATTTTCGGAGTAGGTCTTATTTTCAGGAAAACATGGTATGTATTTATGAATGTACATATATAGACAGACAGACAGACATCAGTGAGTGATATCCGCTAGTCTAGAAAAAAATGTTGTTGGGAGGGATAATAAGTATTTGGGTGGAGTGAGAAGATCAGTGAAGGGAAACAATTTTGGTTAAATTTTTACCATCATGATAAAAATTATAGGAAAGGGTGAATCTTCATATAAGAGCCATTTTACATGAACATCCATGATCTATCTTGAAAATCCTAAGACTGAAAACTTTTGAGGGTCTTATCTTAACTATTAGCAGTTTTGCCATTATCATTGGGTTCAACTGAGATTAAATTATCATATGGGGGTCCAGTTAATCAAAATTAGTAGAATTTGAAGGGTAGTTCTTATTCCAACATTACTGGCTTGAGAGGATTTGGATGGAATGGAAATGTTCAACAACCAGTGTTGAGGCACCAGCATATAAGTACAACTGCTTGGCAGCTTTAGTTGGAAAATCTTTTGTTCAGATTAATTGCTGATATTTCCTGCAAGAGAAGGCCCTCCAAAATGGTAGACACTGATGCAACTCAGGAGTGGCTTTGGATTTGTTAAATCCAAGCTGCACAATTATCTTATGTGGTCGTACATGTGAGGATTATTTGTATAAATTTGTGTACATTTTATATCACTTCACTGCATCTTATCCCACTTTATTGTGGCTGAAGTTCATGTCTGATATAGTCAATTGTCTATATTGTTGTCTGAGATGGAGTTGTCTAAGAAAGAAATAACGTGCCTCTCACATTTTGATAATAAAGAAAAAAAAAACTTTTATTTGTTAGAACAACGTCTTCACGGACTCATCTGCAGCCAGGAAATGACCTCTGCTCCAAATTCCCTCCCTTTCCTGGCTTGTTCCCTTATTCTATTGGCCATTCTCTAAATCATTCTACTGCAGTAATTTAACCCCCCCTTTACTATGTCTGCCCTGAATGAATTGCAACTTGAGAGGCTGACAATTGTATTATGTAAATTTGAGTACCAAAAGTATTCCTACAGACTTCTCCATCAATCGCACTCTATGAATGTCATGAATTGTCAAGGCTTTGTAAGTGGCAGAATCAGCCACTCAATATACAGATAATCCTTGACTTATGATTGTTCGGCAATTATTCAATTACAGTGACACTGAACAAAGGGACTTACAACCCTTGCCCAAAGTCAATAGTCTCTACAGTGCCTCTGCAGTCATGTGAACAAAACTCAGCCTCTTAGCAATTGGCCCACCCTTATGAACAACAGCAGGAATATTGTAGTGACTTCATATGTATCCCTCTCTGAAATGGTGCCTACTTCTGGGATGGCACCACATGACCTTCACTGAGTGGTGAAGCTGAAGGCATGTCATTCATTGTGAATGCTTTCAAAATCGGAATCACTTCCAATGGGACCATTATGTAGGAAGGCCTTGTGACAGAGTGGCTTCTTCCCAAAGATATACAAAAAAGTAAATGACCAATCTGTGACAGGAATGAGGTAGGGAAGAGGGTATGGCTCCCAACGCCTATGGAGACCCAGTATGGCAGGAAGCAGAGCACAGGGTCCATCAGAATGGGAGATGCCCTGGTCACCTGTGAGCTAGAGAGATGCTGCAGTACAAGCCTGTGTCTGCACTAGACCTCTCAGGGCCTCCCAACTCCTAAGGAACCTTATCCTCTGCTTAACAACCTGTCTGGTTACTTAATGACTGGAGAACAGAGACTGTGGTCAGTAAGTGAGGCAATTACCTGGGTAGCTCGGTTAAGAACCACAACTTTGGACCATAATGAGCAGGTTGTAGTGTCACTGACCACCTGTATTCGAATTTAAGAATATTCTTCCCATATGAATATTTCCCAAAATTATTTTAAGTTTTGGCTAGGGTTCATCAGCTTTAGAAACTTTTTTCATTTAAGCACGTTAGTGCAAAGAATAAAATACCTTGTTCAATATTTTAATTGCCTTGTTTTAGAAGGATGAGCAATCTCTTCTGCCCATAAGATTATATTTTAATTTATAATTAGATTACAAATTAATTTACACATTCTCCCAACAAAAATTTCCAAGATTCAACTTGCACATGGTTTGTGCATTGTGCATATCTGTTTAGTTTTAATGAATCAATTAAAAGTAGATGATAAGCCCACTTGTTGCAGCAAAAAGATAGAGACCAGGCCAAGCTCTTCAATGCAGGAAAAAGTTTATTGTGCACGGTTCAAACCGCCCTAAGGCAAACAAAAGTCTGAACCCCGAAGGGTTCCTCGGAACTAGTATTTATATCATTTCAACTACATATACATATCAGAGAACTTTACTTCTAACACGTAGAAACTAACCTTCATCAATTTACAAGGATCAAAGAGGAAAGGAAATAATAAACACCCCCTGATACATTCATGTTATCTGGAAAGTGTCTTAAGTCAAAACATAAGAAGATTAGGGACAAGAAGACGCCTCTAAGGCAATAAAGGAAACAACAGTTGTTATCTGGGCATATACATGACATTTGGGGTGCAATAAACAGTAAATCACAGGATGCATTTGTTTTGGGTCAAGACACCCTTTACAGATAAGGACCTTCGTCAAATACCTTGGTCAATCCAGCAACTTTTTGGCTCGGGAGAGGAAAGTTACCCAGGGCCAAAATGTTAAGTCCCTAATATTTGAGGCTTAATCCAATATCAGAATTTGTGCTGCCTTACATTTAAAAGTCTTTAATCAGTTGATAAAGCAGCCTTTGTTTATTCCTTCATGGGCTTTTACGAGCATAAAAGCCCATGAAGGAATATCCAAGATAAAAATTATTAGTATTTGGGTCCTAAATGATTCATTAATCATAATTCCAGGAATATTTCCCATTCCCCCCCCCCCCATCCAAAAAGAATGGATCAGATGATATACTTATCTGCTTTTCATTCCAAAATGTTGATGTATTTTTTAAAATGTCCATAGGGAAAATTTAAGAAAGCTAGTTGTATAGTATTGTACTATATTTTATGAATAGTAAAATTTATGAACTAATATTTCTTGTTAGAACAATGCAGCAATACAGTTGCAACAAAACAGCTTTCAATGCATGTTTTAAAAAACAGTTCATATGACATAGGTTCAGAATTAGTTCACCGAGAAGCCTATCTATTGATCAAAATTACTGTAAACACTTTACTTTTAAAAATTCAGAAAAGAGCAGAAAGAGTACACAGTATGAACTAAAAGCGTATTTTACTAATAAAAGGCAGGTAGTTGTGTTTAGATGCAATGCTACATCTTGGTTGAATGATATCAGAGCAGATTAGTTGGCTTCTTCTCTGAAGAATGTTGGAAATTTCCACTTTTTAAAAATTAGCTATTACTTAGAGCAGGGGTGTCAAACTGGTGGCCCGCAGGCCGGATGCACACACATAGGCCATGCCCACTCCAGCTCTGCAAAGAGGAAAAACGTCACATGACAGAAACATGACACCGGAAATTTGACACCTGTGACTTAGAGTATGGCAAATATGAAACTTTGATTAATCATAACTGTAAAGTAGCAAAAACAGCCTAAGATGGTTTAGGCATGACTTCTCCATCTGCCAGTCACAGCAAAGATATAATTGACAAATATTTGCAAACTGATGTCAGTTAGAAAGAAGAAGGCAGCAAACCAGATGGCTTAAAACCCCTACATATCTGAAAGCAGAACACCACTATGGAGCAGCAAGTCAGAACACAGGTAATAAAGGCAGGATAAGGATTGGAACTGAGATTATCAATTTATATGTTGTTTAGGAATGGGGCATAAGGCTAACTGAGCCATGATGAAAAGGCTGTTTTTTTCCAAAACACTGTTAGGTATCTAAAACAGCATTGAAACAAAAATGTTTGTTGATTTGATTTACAAGAGAATAATTTCTTTGCAGGATTGGAGCAAACAAGATAACAACTGAGGGAGGGAAAAGTCTTGCTTATGCCATCAAGAAAAGTAAAACTATGTATGAAATTGGGTAAGTATGGCATTTTTAAAATAAATGTTCTGGACAGAAACCAGTACACGTAGTCCTCATTTAATGAATTGGAACCAGAAACTGCCATTAAGCAATATGGTCATAAACCAAAAAACTATGTGACGTTGCTGCCTAGTGACCAACACTTCTAGGAGTCCAGTTGTGGTTTTTAAGCAAGGACCACATGGGTCACTAAATGAGGATCTCATATGACTATGACTTCCTACTTCCAGCTGATCTATCCCCATTGTGTTTGCTTGCAAAAAACCTGCAGGGAAACTCACAAGTAGCGATCATGACTGTGGGATACTGCAATGACTGGTTGTTTAGTGATGGGTCAAATTTTAATGTTAAAATTTCATTTTAACATTTATGTATCATGCTGCACCAGTTGGAAGAGTTGGGGGTGGAAGGCACCATTTTACGGTGGTTCTCCTCCTTTCTCTCCAACCGGTCGCAGTCTGTTTTGATGGGGGCAGACCCCGAGGCTCCTTGTATGTGGGGTGCCGCAAGGATCAGTCCTCTCGCCCCTTCTGTTCAACATTTATATGAAGCCGCTGGGTGAGATCATCTGCGGTTTTCGGGTGAAGTACCACCAGTATGCTGATGACACCCAGCTGTACATCTCCATCCCAGACCACCCCAATGATGCCTTTGAAGTGATGTCTGGTGCCTGGAATCCGTATGGATCTGGATGGGGAGGAACAGACTCAGGCTCAATCCATCCAAGACTGAGTGGCTGTGGTTTCCTACGTCCCGATATAGTCAGCTGATGCCATCACTGACTATTGGGGGCGAATCATTGGCCCCCACGGAAGGGGTTCGCAACTTGGGCATCCATCTGGACTCACGGCTGTCTTTAGAAGAGCATATGATGGCCGTGGCCAGGAGGACTTTTTATCAGGTTTGTCTGATTCACCAGTTGCGTCCCTTTCTGGATTGGGACTTGTTACACACGGTCACTCATGCCCTTGTCATCTCACGCCTGGACTACTGTAATGCTCGCTACATGGGGCTCCCCTTGAGGAGCACCCGGAGACTCCAACTGGTCCAGAATGCGGCCGCGCGGGTGGTGATGGGAGTGACGTGGTGCTCTCATGTGACCCCCCTCCTGCGCAAGCTGCACTGGCTCCCAGTGGTCTTCTGGGTGCACTTCAAGGTTTTGGTTACCATCTTTAGAGCGCTCCATAGCTTAGGACCAGGGTATGTACGGGACCACCTTCTGCCACCAGTAGCCTCTCACCAACCAGTTTGCTCCCATAGAGAGGGTCTCCTCAGGGTGCCGTTGGCCAAACAGTGCCGGCTGGCGGCCCTCAGGGGGAGAGCCTTCTCTGTGGAGGCGCCTGCCATCTGAAATGAGCTCCCCCCGGAGATAAGGAGGATTCAAGACCTACGCACTTTCCGCCATGCCCAGGAACATTTTTATTTCAACAAGCGGGGTTGGCCTAACTCTCCCTTTTTAAATTGGGTTTTAAATGTTTTACTTAAATTGGATGTTTTAAACTCTTTTGAAGCCCAAATTATTTAATCTATTTTAATAGTTTTTAACTTTTGTATGTTATTGGTATCTTATTTTGGCTGTTCACTGCCCTGAGTCCCTCTGGGAGTAGGACGGTATATAAATTTGATAATAAATAAATAATAAATAAATAAATAAATAAATAAATAAATAAATAAATAAATAAATAAATAAATAAATAAATAAATAAATAAATAATAAATAAATAAAATGTTGCTAAGAAGTCTAGCTTCTCCCTTGCGCTGCTAAGAGAGTCCATTGAATGGGTTTTCCTCATGTCATTGGCCAGAGACTGAGTGAAAATTAGCATAAACACACCTCCCCTTCCAGTCTGGCTCCAGTTCTTTAACTCAGTCCGGCCTTAATGACTGTGTTTCTTTACTGGCTCTTTCAGTGGACCCTTTTTTTGCAGTTTTTTAGCTAACTTTCTCAACTTTGTTGTGGTTCTTTACCCCTTCAAGTGCGGATCTTGCGGTTGCCGGGGGGGGGGGCTTCGCCTTTGCTCAGCTAAGCAGCGGCTTGATGCAACCGTTCTGGTTTGGCTCTTTGCACATCGGCTCACCAAACAATTCCTTCTGCCGCAGGGATTGTTCTCATCTAACCGTGAGTGTATCGAGGCACAAAAGGAGCCATGGTATTGGCTTCTCACTGAGGGGATTGAGAAAGTCCCGTGTTGTCAGGGCTAGGCTTTCCCTATGTTATCTGCCTCTAGATCGTTTGTGAAGCCGTTCCGTTGGCTTCCTTTCCATTGGGCTTATTTGTGGAGCGCAGAAGAGCAATCGTAGGGCTCAGTGCCATTTTGTTTACCTCACAGGAATGTTGGGAGAGCTGTGTTTTCGGCTCGCAGCCATTTTCTCAAGTTGGTGTGGGCGCTTGGGGAACTGTGCTTTGAGTTCTGTGTCGTTTTCTGTTACCATCCAGGCACTGTGGAGCTGTGTTGCCGGCTCCGTGCCATTTTCTGCAGACCATTCTAACATATAGGAGTATAAATTTTTCCCTCTTTTCTGGTCATCTGTCTGGCTCTGGGGTCTTGTGGGGCTGTGTTGCTGGCTCCCTGCTGCCCTTGATAAATGTGCTCTGGCATTTAGGAACTGTTTCATCTGTTCTGTTCTCATTGCCTTGTCTCCAACTTATTATTTGCATTTCTCTTATTTGAATTTGACCACTTACCTGGAGTTAGAGGCTCTTTCTAAAATGGTGGACCGCAGTCGATCCCCTTCTCATCAATCCAAGTCTCCTCCACTCCCTACTAAGAATAGGGGCAGATCTAAATCCAAATCTCACTCATCTAGGGAGAGATCTTCCAACAAACCCTCCTCTTCTGCTGCTGCAGAAAAGGATGCCAAACACAGACACCTTGCACTAAGCAAGCAATTTGACAAGGCCTCCCAAAAAAGTCAGCCACCAGTAGCGACGCGACTGCTTCCGACCCTGGGGGACATCCTATCTTGGCTCCTGACCAAGGCCTTTCCCCCCAAAGTTGTCAAGACCATTCCACCTGATCAACCTCTTCCAATGCTGACCCACAGGATAACCAGGCAGTGATTAGAGAGGTGTTTGCACAGGGGTCAGACCCCATTGCAGAACCGGCATGACCCTCCAGGCAGTCAAGGCCTTCTGCATCATTTACACCTACTGCAGCGGGGCTCCACCCAGCAAAGGGTCACATCTCTGCCATGCCGCAAGAAATATGTGACTTCATTACTCAGACGGTGACCAAACGGATTGATGCTGCACTCACAAAAAGAGTGCAGCATCACAAAAACATTTTGGCCCCATTGTCAGCTCCAGTTCCTTCTCAAGGGGCAACATAACCTTTGGCCCACATGGACGCACCTTTCTGGTGATGAGGAAGAGGTTTCCTCATACAGGCCTCGCTCCACTATTCTCTTCCGCCATGAAATGTTTAAGACCCTACTGCATAAGGCGCAGGTCCAGAATTTCCATTGTAAACCATTGCCATCATAAGGTGAGTCATCTTGTGACTGGACCTGATTTTACTCACATTTTTATAACGGTCATAAGAATCATGTGGTTATAATTCAAGTCGTGCGGTTACTAGTGCAAATCCAGTTAAGCAATGGTTTTTGTCAGAAACCAGCAAAAAACATTACAAATTATGATCACAGGATACTGTAACAGATTTGCTAAACCAGTTTGCTAAGTAACCAAATTGTGATCACACGACTGCAGGGATGAGATGACAGACTTAAGTTCAAATTTAAGTTGTAACTGACTTTTTCAGAGATTGCCATTAATTCAAGCCATTATTAAGTAAATGGTTGTAAGTCAAGGACTACCTATATTTTACCTAATTGAAAAAAGGCACAATTTACCTAATTCACATATCATGCTAAGCCATCCTAAGCACTTTCCCTATATGAGGACTTCAACTTCCTGAATTCTCAACTAGTGTGATTCTGTCTATGGAAATTCTCAGTCATCCAGGTCATGGTTGTCCCAAAGGTGCTTTCTGAGCAGAAAGTCCAGTTGCCTTTTTTTTAAAAAGCACCTTTTTCTGATTCTGATGGCTTTTTGTAATGCATTAAGCTAAAAATTAGGAGAGGTGAGTTCTAGTCCTGCCTTAGGCATGAAAGCCAGCTGGGTAACTTTGGCCAGTCACTTTGCCTCAGAGGCTTGCTATTGTGGAGAAAAAGTAGGGATAGAAAGGAGTATTAAGTATGCTTGCTGGGTTGACATATTTATAAAAATAATAAAGGCAGGATTTTAAAAAATATTTTTAAAAAATCCATGATGGTACTATTCTTTAATGAACCTGGTCTTTTTGTCTTTGCCAGAATGTGGGGTAACAAGATTGGGGATGAAGGAGCAAAGGCTTTCGCAGAGGCACTGAGAAATCACCCCACCTTAACCAATATCAGGTAAAATATTTATGAGTAGACTGATATTCATGCCACATGCCACCCAAAAGGCCCTCTAGATTTCAGAATTGCTCAATGAGCTTTTCAGAACTGGCATTATCCTTTTGTCCAGAACTTTGATATTCTGGTGTCACTGTCAATGTTATCTTTCTTTTCTCCTTCATCCTATCATCCAGAGTATCACAAAGCCATTTTTTAAATTCCCCACAATACCTTTGCCAGGGTCTTACTTGCACAGTTATAGCATTGGAAAAAAATTCAAAGCTTGGCTAGATAGAACAACCAAATATTGTTTGGAGAAATACCTTTGAGGACAGTTGGGTCACCTTTTTGCAGCCCTTTGATTCTACTCTGACAATGATCACTCAAAATTTTTATTAGAATTTCCTGCCATGTTGAGATAGAAAACATGTAAAAATTAAACAGGCATGTAAAAACTAAAGAATAAATTTTGTCAAAGTTGCCCAAATATCCTTATTCCAAAGAAAATTTCTTTTCTGCTATCAATTTAGATTTTTGCAACCTAGATATGATAGTCCAAAACATGGATTATATAGTCACACTGTGATCCTCCCCTTCACATGTAAGTACCCTTCTGAGACCCCAGTAGATTGACCATCTTATTGTAAGTAAAGAGCAATCAGTTTTAAAAAAGACATGACTTTTTTTGAAAAGGAACTGTGGCACCTGTGTAATTCTAGAGGAGTTGGTAAACATTTGGCAATGGGTTTTAAAGAATAAAGTAAAGCATCAACCATTTAAAACATCAAATGTAAGTGATGTTTTAAAATGCAGTGTGACAGTTAGAAAATGTTACTGGCAGTCTATATTTGACTACAAAAACCCATTTAAAATAAAATAGGCATTGGCATCCTCTCAACATTTAACAAGGAGACTTTTAAAAGATTGCTTTTTTAAAAGAAAAAGAGGTGTTGGGGATATCCATCACTTTTTTTTCATCTTTCAAACATGTGGTTTAAATAAGAAATGTAGGCATTTCTGATTCCTCCACAAGATGGCAAGCTTACTGGATTTCTTTTGGATAAATGGCAGTAGCTATGCATTTAAAAAAAAGGCAGACATGTAAGCTCAGTGGTAGAAATGCATTCAAGGCAGGAGGGCTTTCATATGGAAAAATATAAAAATAAAATTGATCTCATTGAAGGCCAGGGAACATCCCCCAGAGGAACCTATGCATTTTTCAAGAGCAGTGTTGTTTCCAGAACCTTGATGATTTCTAAGCTTGGGAACCTCCCCCCCCCCCCCTTTTAAACTTTTGTGCTTGGTTTCCAGGAGGAAAACAGATGTGATTTGGGGTAAATGTTCAATTAGTATACATTTGTAGACTGTTCTGTATTTGCTCATAATTAATGTAGTTTGTTTATTTTCAGTATCTTTTTTTCACAGCTATTCAAAGACTTCGGGTGGTTTTTATTTTTCCAAAGCTCTAAGATGGTTTATAGTGGCAATAAAAAGTATGAAACGGATTTCATTAGGGAACTTATTTTCCCAAGACTAGTAGCTACTCTCAGTGACAATGAAACTTTTGAGAACTTCATGTCTTTTGGTTTCTCAGTCAGCTGCAGAACTATACTAGTATGCAGTTTTGACTTCTCATCTTCCCGATTGTTGTTTTTTTTTTAGAGAAAGGTCTGATTAGATTTGTTTGTTTGTCTCAAGGGCAATAGTCTGGTATATCTATATTTGACCTTTAGCTCTGCTACAACCTAATCTTAGATATTCTAAATTAGTATTTCTCTGGAAGATGTGTGAACTTCAACTCCCAGAATTTCCCAGCCAGCTGACATAAAGAAACACTGCTCCAAATTTAGGAGAAAAAAAATGTTTTTCCCTGAATTTGTCATTGCAGCCCCTGAAGGTAGCAGGGCCTCTGACCTCTCTTTGAACTTGTATCAAGTGCAAAGTCCTGGAGTATCAAGTATAATTCCTGGAGAGTTCAGAAGACACAGGTTGAGGGACTTGGGAGTTGCATTCCTTTTCATATTTTCTAAATAGCTTGCCCTTTCACTTTGCTCTCATGCTTGCCTTGCAGTTACACATTTTTTCATTAACACAGCTCGAAATGCTATGCTCAAAATATTGTGAAAATGTGGGAGACTTTCTTTAGTTAGTTGTCTACAACTAATTATGTGTTCTGCCAACAGCTAATTAATTGCTGCCAGGATCTATTTGCAGTTCAGATAGAATTTAGGAAATCTTTCCAATTTCTTCTTCTTTAAGATACCTCTAATTCCCTAAGAAATAATCTGCAGAATTTTACAGTTAATTAATTTGGTAAAAGTATGATTTAAAATCTAATCAAAATAGTTATTGCTGCTTGGGTGGTACTACTTTCTGGATTTCTAAAACTCTTTCTCCATCGTTTGCTTCACAGTCTTGCCTTTAACAGCATCACTACAGAAGGAGGTAAAAGCCTCGCAGAAGCAATGAAACACAACAATGGTGTAAATATATTTTGGTAAGGAACTTGGAGAAGATGGGGATAAATTTTAGAGTTTTGAACATCCTCTTTTTGCAAAAGTGGCAGAAGAAATCTGCTTCATAGCATCCTAACTTTCTGGGGAGGGAGCAGTGACGAAATTCCCAAATTTTCCCTATTGGTTCTGTGGGCGTGTCTTGGTGGTCATGTGACTGGGTGGGCGTGGCTTGCCTATGTGACCGGGAAAACCAACTATCACACTTTACAGAAAAATAACACAAAAGCTACACAACTGCTCACACAATGCAAAAGCAGCTGGACTTCACACAAAATGGCCCCTGCAACGAGCAGGAACCTCAGTCACAGAGAGCTCAAAAACAAACTATCATATTTTACACAAAATAACTGGATCAGGCAGTAGGTAGTAAAAAATGCTTTAATTTTTAAAAAAAAAAAGTATCAAAGATTGTGCGGCACACCTGATTGTCACAGCTAATTATCGGAACCTTTTAAAAACTTTTTTTAGCATTTTTTTACTACCTATTGCCAGAACCAGTAGTAAAAAAAATGCTTTAAAAAGAGTTTTAAAAAAAGTTCAGATGATCAGCGTTTGTCGGAACTTTTTTTTCTACTTTTTAAAGCTTTTTTTTTTTTTTTACTACTGGTTCGAATGAACCAGTAGCATTTTTACTACTGGTTCGGGCGATCCACCTGAACCGGTAACATTTCACGCCTTAGAGGAAGGTTAAAAATCACAGCATTGTCAAATGTCTTTCTGGTATGTTTGATTCCAGAAAGAACTGGAAAAGCTGAGGTCCCACTAAACTACATAGATGTATAGGCTAACAGTACTACTCACTGTATCCCCAAAGCATGTTTTAAAACTGCTATCAAAAGAAGTTTGGAGGATTTATGTGGAAAAAGTAGGAGCCTGAGTGGCATAGGAGGCTAATGCCTCCTACTAAGGCAGCAATTATCATCCAGCTGCCTGCAATTACACCAGTTCGAAACTCACCAGGCTCAAGGTCGACTCAGCCTTCCATCCTTTCTAAGGTGGGTAAATTGAGGACCCAGTTGTGGGGGCAATAAGCTGACTTTGTATAAATATACAAAAGTATGAAGGCTATTGCTTAACGCATTGTAAGCCACCCTGAGTCTCCGGAGAAGGGTGGCATATAAATCAAATTTAAAAAAAAAAGTAAACTGTCCAATTTATTTTCACTATCAACAAAGAAGGAGAAGAAGGGGGAACTGTGGGCCAAAGCATCATAGGGAGATGCTTTTTATAAAAAGCATGCTTCCCTCTTTTTATATAGGCTTTTAATACAGTCATTTATTTTTTATTAGATTTTTTATTCATGCCTTTATTACTTTTACACACAACTCAAGGCAGTGAACATGCCTTATATCCCTTTCTCCTCCTATTTTTCCCACAACAACCACTGAGTCAGGTGAGTTGGGGTGAGAAAGAATGACTGGTCCCAAATCACCCTGTCAAATGGTTTTCATGCCTCAGACAGGTCTAGAACTCACAGTGTCCTGGTTTGTAGGTTAACACCTTAATTCCTACCCTAAAGTGGCCATGAAATAGGAGTTCCTGATTTCAGACCTTCTGTTGTAACACAATACAGACACTCTCAGTCAGAATTTTTTTTAAAAAATTTAATTTATATGCTGCCCTTCTCCGGAGACTCAAGGCGGCTTACAATGCATTAAGCAATAGCCTTCATACTTTTGTATATACCTGCTTAGTAGGGCTTTGGGCCCCCCCTAAGCGGTGTTCCTTTTTATACAAAGTCAACTTATTGCCCCCACAATCTGGGTCCTCATTTTATACCTACCTTGAAAGGATGGAAGGCTGAGTCAACCTTGAGCCTGGTGAGATTCGAACTTGCAGTAATTGCAGGCAGCTGGTGTCACTTTAGCACCACTTAAGCTGCTGCGCCACCAAGGCTCTTGATAATGTGGTCATTTAGAAGGGATAAGCTAAGGTTTCCCAGTTTGAAGAGAGTAGAACAATGGGTATTGGAAGAGTTGAACCAGTATTCCCAAATCTTGAAATAAAAACGTTTCTTCACAAACCTGGAATCCAAAGAGAGAGAGAAGTCATTGTACTAAAAAGAGGAAGACACTACCAGCTGAGAAGGAAACTGAATTTATACTCAGGCTTGTCAAAACAAGCAAATATGCATGAAGTAAAAGTTGGTGGGATCTTTAAAAATGACAATAAAAGAAATAGGATTCTTTCCTTTAAAGAATCCATTCCTAGTAATGAAGAACTTGGGGCAGAAAGAAGCATCCTCTCCAAAAGGTATCATTGAAGCAGTTAGTATAAAATATCTTAAAGGAATTGATACTTTTTATTATGATTTACAAATGATTTCAGTTGTGCATTCAAACCGAAAGAGAACAATTTCTGATTGCTACCGGTAGATATTTTCGCTCAGATCAGTCTTGAGCCAATACGACCAACAGCAAACTCAGAGTTATGATCCATAAGGATTTCTTGCCTATTTCAGTATAAGACCCATTAACTTTTGTTGATAGGTGGTGGAAACAATCTGATGTACTGTCTTCTACTATATCATACTATACTGTACTGTATTCTTGAGATGTTGCATATATTGGAAGACCATAGTTGGTATTGGATTATAGTATTGTAGGATTGAAAATTCTTCAAGTTGGAATTTTCTGAGATTACTGGTAATTATACTGTGGTCTGTTTGGAAAGGATGAGGTTGGCACATTGGTTCTGCTTATGATACTCTTCTCATCTGGGAAGCAGAAGTATGAAACACTTAAGTCTGATATGCCTTAGTAATTAAATAAAAAACAGACCATTTCTCTCTGTTATTCTGTTGGAGTTCTAACAATGAATAGCTGATTGTGACCAGTACAATAAACAAGAGTTACCTCTAGAACAGCCAGTCTTGGCACTAACAAAAGGGGCAGGTGGCGTTTAAAGATATCCTAAATGGTGCCCAGAATCTATTGCAAAACTCTGGAGAACAATGGCTACAGTGCTATTGGCTTGAACAATATGAACAAGAAATGAATAGAACTGAGACAGAATATATTTTTCCTTGGTGCAGCTGCAATCATTAGGTACTGTAGGTGGATACATAGATAATGTACTGATTCATCTGAATAATAACGTATTGAGGCTCCATCAGAAATGAAAGCAAGAGTAGAATCATGAGGAGAGGCAAAAGAGAGTCCTGTTGTAGGTCAGGATAGTCAACTGGCTAGAACTTCAAGGGAGGATTGTTTTTAAGGTGAAAATATAGTGCAATTTTTTTGTTATTGGTCTTATATATTCTTGATATTCACATCCCATAATAATTGAAAGTGGGATGTGCATTTAGAAGTTTTTTCTGTCTATGGACAGAAATAGGATCATGGTTTAGGACTGCTAATAAGACCCTCAGTTATACTGTATTTGTAATGCTTTTCTGGAATTTCGGGGAGGGGGAAATACTGGGAATGCCACATCACATCATTGGAATATATCTACAGCAGTGGTGGGTTGCTACTGGTTCACCCCAGTTTGGGCGAACCAGTAGGCTCCACCTGGACGTCATCAAAAACGATCTGTGCATGAGCAGAAGTGGCACATGAGTGAACTGGTAGCAAAGGTAAGTGAAAACCACCCCTCATCTACAGGGTAATTGAAGAAAATCTAACTGGACTTCCTGATGTATACTAGAAGTTCTCAGACCCTTTCATTCCCATTTATACCCCATGCATTTCCCTAAACTTGTTTGTATTATTTACGTAGTTGTATATAATAAAAACAGTGACAAAAACAAAAAGTTTTCAGGACACATAAAAATGACTTCGAATGAGGAGGGAGTAGGTTGGTTCTCTAGTCTGAGTGACCTCTTATTTTCTCAACCAAATGTTGAATGAAATAAAACTGTCATCTAATTATGCCCCCAGAGGCTATAATGTAATGCAGTTATGCACAATAGAAATTGTATAAAGCTTGGCAGGCAGACAGATTGGACTGAAAAGAGTTCTCTTTAAATACATTCTGGCTTGCCAGGGTTTTTGATAATGCTGCATCAAAATTAGCAACAAAATCAAGAATGACAATGTTTTTAACTGCTCAACTACCATTCATTTACATGACTGAAACCCTTTTGTGTTCTTGACTAGGCTAACAAAAAATGAGTTGGATGATGAAGCAGCTGAGAGTTTTGCTGAAATGGTAAAGGTTAACAAGAGATTGGGCCATCTATGGTGAGTTACACTTGTTTATGAAGGACATATTTTTAGTAATGGCTTAGTAAACCATATTTTAAGGGCTATTAAAAATTCTGTTGGAAAATCCATAGTTATTTGAATTATTTTGACTGAGGTATCCATTTAATGTTATATACTTCTGTACTTATTATTTGCAGTCCACACTATCCCGGTGAATATCAGGGCACATTACAATTGAGAAAAACTAACATGACAAACAGAGAAAAACAACACCAAACAGTCATTTTTTTCTTCAGCAGAAGCAAAATAAAGAAGACTATTTGATAAAATTGTTACATGTTAACACAGGTGTTGAGTTCCTTCTTCCTAAGTAACCTTTTTGGATGCCCATCCCACTTGCATATTACAAAATGACCCCTTCAGATTCTCCTTCAGAGAATCTTACATGTTCACAAAATGCAGATTGGGCAATCACCAAGTACTTTCCTAGCAAAATAGGTGACCAGGTTCTCCATTCTTATCTCTAATGATAGACCTCAACCATTGGGAGAAGGGGGCAGGGGAGAGTACCAAAATGATCACAAATCGAGTTCTATCGTTACATGGCTTGCATGTGATGTTGCAATGTGTACAGATAGGTGAAACTTCTATTCCTTTTTTAAAAATTTAATTTATATGCCGCCCTTCTCCAGAGACCCAGGGCGGCTTACAATGCGTTAAGTAATAGCCTTCATACTTTTGTATATAGCTACTTAGTAGGGCTTTCAGCACTCCCCAAGTGGTATTCTTTTTTATACAAAGTCAGCTTATTGCCCCCACAATCTGGGTCCTCATCTTACCTATCTCGGAAGGATGGAAGGCTGAGTCAACCTTGAGCCTGGTGAGATTCAAACTTGCAGTAATTGCAGGCAGCTGATTTTATTTAATAGTACTTAACAGTACTTAGTTTGCTACACCACCAAGGCTATTTATCCATCTGTCTACATTTAAATTAAAATCAGGTGGAACAGAGAACCTGGCAAGCACCAGCTTGCCTATTTCTGCGCTTATAAGATACCAAGTTCAGATAATCAGCTGAAATGGTGGCAGGACATATTGACATCATCTTTTTGAAAGCCAAGGATAAATTAGTGTTACCACTTTACATATGATTACATTACCAAAGGAATAATTTTTGAATTAACCTTCTTATGGCTGTTGTTAACTGATACTTTGGAAGCCTGATGCCAGAGGAGAGCAGCCCATAGACTTGAAATATTGTAGACCTCAAGTCTGCTTCTCATCAATTATTTCCAGCATCCAAATTTCTCTGTCACATTTTACTGAATTTCTTTCTCATTTTCCCTTTTCGTAACTCCCCCCCCCCCTTTAACTGCTGACTCATTCTGTCCCTACCCCCAGGACCGGCTCTACACTCCTTTACACATCTAACTCTGAAATAAATCATATGAAAAGACAAAGGGATAAGGAGGGAAGAGGAAACATTCTCCAAAGTTTCACCAGTTCTAAAAGTTTAATACTTAAATAATATCCAGCTCAAAAATGGAGAGAGTCTGATTAAGTTGATTCCTCAGCAGGTTGAAGCTATTGCATTGTTTCCAGTTTATTCTCTTCTTTCCTCATGCCTGATAAAATGGCTGTTGTTCTTCAGGTTGATGTATCTTTGGGCTCTAAGCTAGGTGGAATGTCTTCTGATGAGCATATGCATCACTGACTCAAACTACTTCTATGAATCAGATTGGCCACAAGGCTTAATAAATTTCAGAAATAATTTAGCTGTTATTTCTTCTTCATACCTGTCCCTTTACTTGTTTTTACATTTCTAGTCTGCTTTTTAATTCAACTCAATTCTCAAAGCTATTTACAAAAAGAAAAAGCAGAACAAAAGAGCTAATGTAGTTCCCATCTTCAAAAAAAAAAAAAAAACCAGACCCAGAAAGCTACAGACCAATCAGCCTAACATGAATACCTGGGAAGATACTGGAAATGATAATCAAAAAACAGATTTTCCAACATCTAGAAACAAGTAAAGTAATAACTAGAAGTAAGCATGGGTTTGTTAAAAACAGATCATGCCAAACCAATCTTATTTCATTCTTTGACATTATGATTAAATTAGTAGATTAGCGAACTGCTGCAGACATAGTATACTTAGACTTTAACAAGGCATTTGTCAAGGTAGACAACTTACTTCTTGATAAGCTAGAAAAAAGTGGGATAGATAGCATCACCATCAGATTAATTTGTAACTGGCTGACAAACCATACTCAACGAGTACTGTATTTTCCCTAAAATATGACCTAGCCTAAAAATAAAACCCAGCATGAATTTTTAATGCTGCTCACAACATAAGCCCTATCTCCAAAATAAGCCCTAGTTCAGAGCATCATCAGCGGAGGTGGGACGGAGGGCATAGCCAGCATAGAAGGTGGCGAGTGTGCGTGCGGGGACAGACAGTGTCTGGACACAGCTGCAGCCTGCTCAGGGGCAGGGGGAGACATGCGGTCCATCCCACCATCTTTGCTTGAGAAGTGTGAGCTGGAAGACCAGGCTGGATGGTGGGGCCGAGAATGCAGGGACTGTACTGTGGTGGCATCCCCGCCCCACCACTTTCCTTGCCTCACAGCAGTGGAACTGGAAGAGGGGTGGGGGAGGCATGCGATCTGGCCCTCCGGACACAGAGTGTCTCCCCCCGCCCACTCTGTCGATCTTTGCTTGCCCGCAGCTGCCATGAACAGGCAGCCTCATGGCACATCCAGTGGGCCTGATTGCATGCCTTCTCCACCCTTCTGCACCTCTGCCTGTTGCTGGTGCCTCCGTGAACTTTCCCTCACTTCATGGAGGTGGTGGCACCATGCTATGGCCCTTGCACACTTGGCCCCTGTTATCCAGCTAGGTCCTCCAGCTCCACTGCACACTCCATAAGCAAAGACAGGCAGTTGGATGGTGGCTGGAAAGGATGGGACTTTTCAACCCTCACCTCAGAAGGAAGGAGAAGGGGGGAAGGGAGAGCAGTCACTCAAGGACTGCTTCTTTGTCTCTGTGCTAAATGTAAAGTCTTAGGAACCCTAAGTGGCCTGCCGATTTGATGTCATGGCTCCTCTGGAGGATTAAGGTGCATAGGGACTCTGGGACAAAGAGTTTCCTCCCCTTCCATGCTAGGTCCTCCCTTTTTGTCAAGTTGTGTTGGTTGTCATGGAACCAGAGGTCTGCTAGCAGTTCAGTTTTGAGTTTCATGGTTAGATCACTTGCGGGTTGGTCTTGCCAGTCACAGCATTGTCGCCTGGTAGTCACTTGGGCAGCTGTTGTGGGAGGCATGATGGTGTCTACTACCTCCTCCCATTTACATTTGTACTGAGGCATGCAGGAGAGGGTGTCAGCTAGGAAATTCCTCCCCGTGGGATGTGTTTTAGCACAAAATTGAATCGGTTGAAGTATTGAGCCCAGCGGACTTGTTTGGGCAATGGTTCTCGCGTGGTCCTAAGGGCCTCCAGATTTTACTGATCAGTCCAGACTTCAAACGATTTCTGCTCCTTCCAGCAGGTGGTGTCAGATTATCAGTGCCCATCTTACCACAAAAGTCTCTTTTTCCCATGTGACCCATTGCCTCTGTGTCCATGAGATTTCAGGAGGTGTAGGCGCAGGGCTGTAATTTTCCATAGCTATTTCTCTGGAGTAGCACTGCTCAAACTGCCACATCGCTGGTGTCTGCTTGGATAACAAAGGGTTGTTCAGGGTCAAGATGCTTTAGCACTGGTTTCTTTGTAAAAAGTTGTTTTAGTGCTTTGAATGCCTTTTGGCAAGTTAGGGCCCACTGTAGAGATTGCTCTGGGTGGGGCTTTGTCCCTGGGCCTCCTGTCTTTGGGAGGTCTGTCATGGGTTTGGCAATCTTTGTGAAGGAGGGAATGAATTGTCTGTAGAAATTTGCAAATCCTGGGAATCTTTGTAGCTTTCTGTGGGTGTGAGGGGGCTTCCAGCCTAGGACGGCTTTTACTTTGGTTGGGTCCATCTCTATGGCCTCATTTGACACTAGGTAGCCCTGGTAATCTAGCCGTGTGCTGTGAAATTCGCATTTTGATATCTTGACGTACATTTTTGCCGCCAGAAGTTTTTCCACTACCTGGCAGACTAGGGGTATGTGATCCTTCATGGTCTCAGTGTTGATTAGGATGTCATTCAAGTAGACACGGACCCCCTTATAGAGGTGCTCGTGCAGCACCTTGTTTATTAACTGCATGAACACCGCCGAGACCTCCTGCAGTCCAAAAGGCATTACTTTGAATTGGAAGCTCCTTAGGGGGCAGTCGAATGCTGTTTTCCATTCATCTCCCTCCTTGATGCGGATTTGGTAATATGCTTCTCTGAGATCTAGTTTAGTAAAGACTTTTCCCTTGGCTAGATGATACAACATGTCCTTCATGAGAAGGAGGGGATACAGACTGTGTATGCACACTCAGTTTATTGCCCTAAAATCCACACATAGTCTCATAGTTCCATATTTTTTTTCTTTGAATAGAACTGGGGCTGCGACCCGTGGCTTGCCTGGCTTGATGAATCCCCTTGCTAGGTTTTTGTCTATGTTTTGCACATTTCTTGCATTTCCCAGGCTGTCATGGAGTACAGTTTGGATTTGGGTAGCTTTGCCCTGGGGATGATTTTGATGGCGCGGTCCGTCTCACAGTGGGGTGGTAGGACGGTTCAGTCTCTGGGGTTTTGTCGGATGAGGCTACCAGTTGTTCTGGTGGGGTCTTTGGGAGGATTTCCTATGTGGCTGATGCTTCTATTTGCTGCTGTGGAGAGGGTTGGGGTCCTCTTACTATCTTTTTTTTCCCCCAACATTTTTTTTTATTTTTTAACATAAAATACAAATTTTTAGAGCAGAGGTTTGGTCCAGCTTAAAATAAATACAATTATTCACATTCCCTCAATCAATTTTGTTCCAAATTTTAAAATCTTTAAGAAGAAAAAAAAGAATAATAAAAAAAGACAAAATTCTTATTCTAAACATTTATCATTCTATATCACCCAATATTCTAAACAATAAAAACCATTCTAAATCTTTATCATTTTAACAATTAATATTTCATATATATTCCTCAATCCTAAAACCCATTGCCTCAAAACTATATTTTATCTCTCTTAAATGACAACAGATATCCAATTCTTGACAAGAAATATTTTCCTCCTATCTTAAAATCATTTTAAAATAAATCAACATTTCTTTCTATATTTTATTACTTCCAGAATAATCCTTAATATTTCAAATTTATTCTCAAATTCTATTAGACCAGCTATTTAACTGATTCATGGTTCAAATATCTATTTCCCAGTTATAATTTCTGATATTCCTTTCTCCATTTATTTAACTGGTTCACAGTTCAATTACTATTCTCTAATAATGTCTCTTCCACTTCCTCCTAGGTTTATTTTTGAGCTGGTTCACATCTTAATCAGCTGCTTTCCAGCAATGCTTCCTCCACTCCTTACTTTAATTATTTTGGCTGGTTCACAGTATAATTTTAACTGCATACCAACCTTCTCCTTTATTCCTCCTAAATCTAATGTAAAAATGGTTCACAACTCAAATGGTTGCCTTCCAGCAATGCTTTCCTCCATCCTACCCCTATTTTTAACTGGTTCACAACTTTATTTCAATTGATCCCCAGATATAGTCTCCTCCATGCCTACCTTTTTTATTTTTTGCTAGTTTACAGTTTTGCTTTAACTGTTAGCCAGCGTATGCTTTCCTCCGGGACGCTCATGGCATGCATTGAATTGGTCGCAGACATCGGGGGTGCATTAGCACATGCATTGAGCCGATGGCGCCTGTGAACTATCACCTAAAATGGTTGCACTCGCAACCCTACGCTCAACATAAGAGTCTCTCAAACTTTCAGCTGGAGTCGTTGTAGTCATCAAGGGAGCTAGAATTTTTATAACCTGATCTACAATAGTTTGAACAGCAAATGGCGCTGTATTGATTTGGCCATGCTGGTTTAACGAAGAAGCAGGGATATTCAAAGCAGGCAGTCTATTATCCCCCATCCTCAACTTAGAGTCCACAGTAAGTGTTTTGGAAAAGGATTGAAAGTCTCTTACCAGTCCAATGTTTTCTGGAGCTTCAATCCTATTTCTTTCAGTTGTCATCATAGCGGAATCTTCCAGCAACATGCTAAGATCAGCAATTGGATTTTTACTTGTTGCTGGCAAACCTAGAGCTCGAAATGCCTTCCTAGATACCTTCCTAAATCCATCACCCACTTCTGAATTTATGTTCGAAGCCAGAAGTGGCGTTCTTCTGGTCTCCACTTCTTCAGATGATGATGGTTCTCTCACTGCCTTAGGCATTTCAAAAACTAAGGCTTCTGCTCCAAAACCTATAGCTCCTCTACTCTCTTGCTCAATTAAGTCTGGGATTTTTCAGCCAAAACCATTTTGGCCTGAGCCCCAGATAGTCTATCTTGTGACTTCATACTTCTTACAGCAGCCCGAGTCAACATCTGTTTTTCCTGCTTTAATTCAATTGCAGACATTTCAGCCTAACGCATCACAATGTGAACGAGGGTTCGCCAAACCATCTTCTGCTACCAACTGTTACGAGGGGGTGAGGTTTGTCCCAACAAACCATGAACCTGTTCACATGCAAACGTACTGGGGCTGAAATAAAACTGACAGAGGAGTCTTATAGAAAAATATACTTTACTAAACTATCCCATAACAAATAAAGGACAGGTGGGCAGCCTTTTGGTTGATATTTGCTTGTGGCCTTGTACAAATCTTTCTAATAACTGTTTTTACTGCAACTTGTTTGCATGGTGTTAATCTTTTAACAGAATAGCAGAGTTGCCAAGGACCCTTGTAGGTGATCTAGTCCAATCCCCTGCCCAAGCAGGAGATTCTACATCAATGGTTCCCAAAGTGGGACCCACGCCCCACAGGGGGCAATTTGATTTTTAATGGGGGCAATTAAACCTTGTTTAAAGCAAATTAATGGCCTTTTATGCTTCCTCCACATGAGTAGGTGTCACTTTTTGAATAGTAAGAATTATATAAACACTATACAAACAAGTATAAGGCTGCCCACCTGTCCTTTATTTGTTATGGGATAGTTCAGTTTCCGAGATGCCTTTAAGTCAGCAGCTCTGTGATTTTCTTACCAGTAAGGCCAAACGCAGGGCAGGAAAAGATAAAACAGAATTACTGGGTTCAGTTGGTCGGCTGCACCTATGACTGAATTTAGATTAAGCCACATATAGGTGTACTGCCTTTCTGCCAGTGCACTCAAGATGATTCACCTCTTAAAGGGTAAGAAAAAATAATAAAACAGAAAGATGAAAAAAAACCCAAAGAACAAAGCAGGTTTAATGTAGAAGTGTTTTGTAGTGTTATATGGCAATGTTACATGCAGTTGTTACAAATATATTTAAGTAAGGCATGAGAGGATTGTACTGTATTGTTTGTCCTGCTTCAACATGCTCCAACCATCATCGAGGTAGTGGAAAATTGCAGCGTAGGCTTCTCAGCAGAAAGAATGAGAAAGTCCTGAGTCAAATCACCTGTAGAGTTGATTCAATCGTGGCTTGAAGCTTCTGACAGGGAAACTGTCCAGCTCTCCCTCTTGGTTGTGGCTTCAGCAGCAGCAGCAGCAACAGCTCAGAGACATCAACAGATACTAGCTTGCAGGCATATGCTAGCTTGCATGCTCAGCTCAGCAAAGGCAAACTTTCTCCTTTCTGGCTTTCTAGCTCTGAGCTCAGCTCTTAGCTCAGGCATTAGTGACTTTGTTTCAGCTCTGTTTGCTACAGCTCGTCGTTAGCTAGCTCAGAAAATGCAGTCTAAAGATTGTACAGTACACAAGAATTTCTTTTTTGCTTGGACTGTCCCACTTTTTCTTTGTGTCTGAAAAGCAGCATTTACCCAGTGATGCTTTGAGACCAACACTATTAAGCTGTAGTATGTTCAAGTGCATAGAGATAGTCTTCGACTTACAACTGGACCTTTAAAAACTATTCAAAGTTATGATTGCATGGAAAGGGTGCTTTACTTCCTGTTCTAATACATCATCCATTTGCTTTTAACTGGTTGCCTAATGCCCCACAATCATGCAATTGCCATTTGCTATTTTCTCTGCCAGCTTTCACAGAAGCCGGCAAGGAATATTGCAAGCTGCTGTGGTCAGCTAAAGAATTTCCCCTGTCTGTATCAGGGTGGTGGTGGTGAGAGGTCCTTTATCTGGCTGCAGAAATGAAGCTCAAATCCCAAAAGTCATTCCTGCACTCCACTGCAGAAGTTCCCTTTGCAGGTAATTCTTTTGCATTGCCTACATAACTTGCACAGTTGCTTAATGACTGTAACTGGGACAGCCGAATTGTGGTGGTTGAGAAAAGCAGTCATATGGGCATCTCGCTTAACAACTGCTTTGCTCAATAAACTAAGATTCTGGTTCCAGTTATAGTTGTAAGTCAAGGATTACCTGTAGGTATAAAATTCTAAGCTTCATCATTGTCTAACAAAGCAAATAAATCTACATGGCTATCAGTCTCTTTACTCTCCAGTAACAAGATTTCAGTTAGCTGAGCAGAATCTCTGCAATTAATAAAGGGGATCTTCAAATCACTTAACAAAACAGGCCAGTTGTCAATCATGATGTTCCAGTGATTTTTCTAATGACTAAAGAAGATGTTTGCCTACACCAGGTTAGAATTTAGCCCAGTGTCCCTCAAGGGTTTTTTCTTTGCTGATCAGATGAGAAGAATAGCCAATTGCTTGGCTATTTTTCCTGGCACATACAAATTGGGGGAGACGGGAGACTCATTCTTGTCTATTTCTAGTGAGTGCTAGAACCCTCAGCCAGTTATTCCTGGCTGAGGGTTCAAAGTAGATGCATTGTGAGTCCCAGTGATTCAACTCATAGCCCTGAAAATCAGTCTGGGAAAAGATGTTTAGCTCATTTTCCCCACTATGTTTTTGTTTTAAAGCCCTTCTTTTCCTACCCTCTCAAGTTCTTTTGAAAAGATGCAAGCAGCATGTAGTCAGATGAAACAGAAATGAGGTAGGGAGGGAAAACAGTCTCCAGTACAGTAGCCTTCCCAGCTGATTCCCTTGGTCATTATAGCCCAATATTAGAAGGCATCATAGTAGGAGTTTGATCTTGAAAAAAGGAAGCAGGATTGGAGAAATTAATATTTGTGCAGGAAAACATCTATGCAAATATTACCACTGAGGGCTAAAAGTACAAAATGCGACAAGAAAACAATAGCAAATGACTTCACTAGGCATCAATCCTGACTCCAGGAAGTTTCACTCTTTTTTAAATCTAGAGGACACTACATTGGGAAGAAAAAGGGGGAAGTGGTGTGCTGGAAGGAGAAATAAGAGTCAGAAATAGAAATAAGGAGGCCTCCACTTGCTTTTGGTTTGTGTTATGCCCCTCCCTTGTTTTTGTCCAACCTATCCTTGGCATGAAATGTAGCTCCTGCTGTTTCTTTGGAATTATGTGGCTTCAACAGAAGGACATTTGCTCATTTCTGAATTGAACAAAAAAAAGGGGGGGGGTGAAGTCTTTGCAGTGATTGACAACTCCCTAGAGTTGTCTTTGGAGGCATTTGCTGAAGTGGTTCCCAGCCAGCCCAATATGACTAGGGAATGGTCTTGTCAAGCAGTTGTATGGAATCAGTCAGCATAATCCCCCAGACAGTTGCTGTGCTGTGATCACAGGGGAGCTGTAAAGTTAATAGTACAATTAAGTTCAGTAACCCTGAAAGAAGCTCTTGTACTTTAAATTGAAGAGGCTTAGAGCAGTGGTGAAATCCTTTTTTTTTTTACTACCAGTTCTGTGGGCATAGCTTGGTGGGCATGGTGTGGCTTGGTGGGCATGGCTTGGGAAGGATCCTGCAAAATCTCCATTCCCACCCCACTCCAGGGGAAGGATCCTGCAAAATCTCCATTCCCACTCCATTCTGGGGCCAGCCAAAGGTGGTATTTGCTGGTTCTCAGAACCTGCTGTATTTCATTCCTGCTTTACAGGCATATTTGGGTTAAGCATAATACTGGGTTTCTCAACCTCAGCTACTTTAAGATATGGGGACTCCAACTACCAGAGTTTCCCAGTCCCTAGGGAATTCTGGGAGTTGAAGTACCCACATCTTAAAAGTGAACAAGGTTGAGAAACGCTGCCTTGAAAAACAATCCAAGTTGGAAAAGAGATGTTTTCATCTGCCTCAAAAGATTTTTCCTAAAGATTGCACCACACATCTGGAAGGGAGTTTGAGAAGAGAGTATAAGAGAACCAGAGCAAACAGGATATTTGGGGGAAAATTCTTGCTTGACAAGGAAAGCTAACTGGAGATGATCAAGTTCTGCAGAAGTGCTATTCTGCCAAGTAGAGATAGTTGCAGTTTTTTCCAATTTTCCAGATCTTTTTGCACCTTTCGCCACAAAATTTCATAATTATTTTGGAAAAGTTTTATTTTTGAAGCTGCAACCTGCACTCCTAGATATTTCACCTTTGAGACTATTTCAAAGCCTGCCAACTTTTCCAGTTCCTTCCTTTGGGCTGCGACATATTTTTAACTATCATCTTTGTTTTTTTCTGATTCAGTCTGAATCCTGAGACCAAACCATATTCCTCTATATTGTGTTTCATCTGGATGATTGATTCCAAAAGCTGTGTTAGGGTAACTGTCAGATCGTCTGCAAATGCTCTTATTCTGTAGTCCTTTTGCCTTATGACTATTCCCTTCAAAGCGTTCGAATCCCGTATTGAGTTCAACAAGACTTCTAAAGTTAAAATAAACAACAATGGGGATAGCAGACATCCTTGTCTTGTTCCCTTTTGTATATTAAAATTAGTTGTTAAACGCCCATTAATAATAATTTGCGCTGTTTGCTCTTGATAAATTGCTGATATCGCCTGGACAAACTGATCCCCAAAGTTCATTTTAGACAAAGTCTTTAATAGAAAATTCCAATTAACCCGATCAAAGGCCTTTTCCGCATCCAAAAACACCAGCACTGCAGGGATCTGTTTACGTTTCTCAAGATGTTCCAATAAATCTATGAGTTGCCTCACATTATCCTTCATATATCTGCCCTCTATAAATCCAGCTTGATCTTGATGAATCACCTCTTGGATAACTGGCATCAACCTGTTGGCTAATACTTTTGCAAAGATTTTATAGTCCGTGTTCAAAAGAGATATTGGTCTGAAGTTTTCTGGTTTTGTAGAACCATCCTCCTTTGGTATCAATGAGATAAAGGCCATCTTCCATGATGGGGGTATTTTATCCCCCTGTTGTATACTGCAGAATAAGTCCTTAAGATGTTCAATCAATTCTGTTTGTAAAGCTTTGTAGCTGTTTTCAATTGTTTAATTGCAAGTGTAATCTCTTCAGAAGTTATTTCTTGATTCATTCTTTCCTTTTGTACGGTAGAAATTTTTGTAATTCTAGTTCCTTCAAGGTATTCATCTATAAGCTCATTCTTTATATTATCTTTATGATATAATTTAGAGTAATAGTCTAAAAAAGCTTGTTTATTACATTTTGTTGAAAAACTTCTTTTCCTCCATATTCAATAGTATCAATAATACGAGAGCATCGCTGTTTTCTCAATGTATATGCCAACCATCTGCCCAGTTTATTAGCATTACCAAATGTATTATGTTTTGCAAATTGTAAATTGGTTGCCGTATGTTCTGCTATAAGCATTTGGAATTGGTCTTTCAGAAGTTTTATGGATTCTTGCAATTTATTATCTAGTGGATTTTTAATGTGTAATTGTTTTTTTTTCTTTATCTCTAATTCCAGTTCTGTTCTTTTCCTTTGTTGAATTGACTTATGCTTAGAGTTCATATGAATTAGTACACCTCGCATATATGCCTTACTCGCATCCCAAACGATTTCAATGGGTGTACCCTTATTCAAATTCATTTGAAAAAATTCCTTCACATGTTTTTCAAGTTCGGTTATGTTCTTTTCATATCTAAACAAATTCTCATTCAGTCTCCAAGATCTTCTCTCTTTCTTCTCCAATTTATTTCTATCCATCTTGGACTATGATCTGTTAGCGTTCTAGGAAATATTTTGGTCTTTGTCGTTTTAGTAAGTAAATCAGGTGTAACCAAGATAAAATCAATCCTAGAAAAAGATCTATGTCGGTCTGAAAAAACTGTAAAGTCCAAATCTTTCGGGTTCTGAACTCTCCATACATCTTTTAATTCCAAGTCCTCTTTCATAGCAAAAAAAGTCTGTGGTAATTTAACCCCTGATTTTGCCAAACTCTTTTTATCAAGTTTGATATCAATCACCCCATTCCAATCTCCCATAATCAAAATAGATTTATAATTCCATTGTAATATTTTAGCATATAATAATTTATAAAAATTTTCCTGCTGTTGGTTGGGGGCGTAAATTCCAATCAATAGCAATGAGTCATTCTGTAAGTTTATTTCAATTGCAATATATCTTCCATGATCATCTGTTTCTATAATTTTAGCTGGTATTCTTTTGGAGATATACAACACTACTCCATTCTTTTTTTCCGGGCTCGAAGATAAAAAATGTGCTCCTAGTTTATGATTTATCAAGTATTTTTGATCCTGATTTCTAATATGAGTTTCTTGCAGGCAAACAACATCATTATTAAATTGTTTCAAATAATGAAATATTTTCCTTCTTTTCTGTGGAGAATTCAGTCCATTCACGTTCCAGGATAGAAATTTAACTGTCATTTGAAGTTTCATGAAGCGAATCAACCATTTGCCGAAGTCTCTGTTCCAGAGCAGTAGTCTTCGGTCTGGCCCCTCCCATGGCTTCAGATTTCTGTGATTTACCACTGGCCCCTTTATCTTCTTGTGGTGTACTGGATCTCTGCTGTTTCTGCTTCTCTAACATTTGCTTCTCTGCCGCTCGAGTTATACGTTTATCTTTAGGTTCCTGCAGCAACAGTTCAAGGTCCATTGCCACCTCTCTTGTACTTCTAAGGGGCTTTTTTTTAATCTCTGGAAAGTCCATGAGAGCATCATCGGAAAGGCCACCTACTGCTCCTTGAGCTTCTTCTATTGCTCTTTGAGTTTCTAATTCCATCTGTTTGCAGTGTTCCTCGGTCTCTCTTTCAGGTTCTTTGTCTTTAACACCTTCCTCTATAGTTAACAACGTAGATGAACGTGGAGATGTGGCAGTCCTTTTAAAAATATTATAATAGAAATGTTCTGCTTTTTCAATAGTGTTTAAACGGTATCTCTCTTCTTCATATCTCAAAATTATGCCAACTGGGGCATCCTATCTAAATGGAATCTGACATTTTTCAGTTCAATCACCAAAAATCCAAAATCCTTTCTGTCTCTTAGCATCTTGGGTGGTAACTCTTTGTAAACGCCAATCTGATTTCCTTCTACCTGGATAGTGGCAAGGAAGGATTTCTGCAGAATATCATTCCTCAATCTTCTATCAGTAAAATAAATTACCACATCTCTAGGCAAATTCCTTTGTCTTGCCACATGTGAGTTCACCCTGTAAGCTTTGTCAATCCTGCTAAAAATTTGATCAGGTTCTACCTTTAACAACACAGCTAATGCCTCAGCACAAACTATTCTTAGATCTTCTCTGTTATTTTCTTTTATACCTCTCAGTCTTAGAGCAAACTCCATAGATCTGAATTGAATCATTGTCACCTCATTTTCAATCCTTTGAGTTCTAACATCAGCGTTAAAAATTTTTTCTTCTGTTACTTTCATCTTAGATTCCACTTCTGTGCTAAGTTCACACACTTTTTTCTCAATTTCCACCACCGCATCTGAAAGACCAGAGACTACTTTAATTATGTTTTGATTCAGTTTGTCATATTTTTCTTGTACCAACTCCTTAATTTCCTTTTGGGACCTTTCCATTGATTTTTCCATTTTTTCAACAATATTTCTTAGAGTCTTAGCTATAAACTCCTTCAAATCCTCATTTCCAGTTCCCTGCTCGTGACTTTGAATCTGCATTTGTGACTTTTCTGGCTTTTCCTTTGTCTGATGGGTAGGGGAGGCCCCCCCCCCGGTTTAGTTTGTTTCGAAGCCATGCCTCTACAGAGTCTTAGCTTTTCCAAAAAAGAGAATTTCCCTCCTTTTCCACCTTTTCCAGCTTTTCTCCCCAGTTTTATGGAGGCAGAAATTAAATAGAATTAAAATTAAACTTTTCTATCTTCTTAGGTGTTTAAGTATCCCAATTAAATGCTACAAGGCAGGCAAACTCTCTCACTTTCACTTTTAACTCTCCGTTCTTCCGTTTGAGCCAGTCGCCATTTTAAATTACTTTGTATCACTTTCTCCCGTTTGAATCCTTCTTTTGAGAAAATGTTGACAAGAATACTTGCAGTTTTGGAGTCCAAATTTCACCCTATTTTACTTGCTGCAGACTTCTGTTATTTTTGAAGGTGTTGCTCTCGCCATCTTGCTCTGTCAAAACAGAGATGCTCCGCTGTCCGGAGCCTCGGCGAGCTGGAAGGGGAGCCTTCACCCTGAGTCTTCCCCAGGACAAAAAGAAGAACCTGGGGGCTTCTCAGGGGGCTCTACCCTGTCTCGCCGGCTCTAGCAGTTCCTCATTATGAAGTACAAGCTTTCCGAGCCGCCTCACAGCTGTTGAGGCAGCTCTACAGGCAGCAAAGCCGGCGGTCTTAAAAAGACCATCTTACAACGGTGGAGATGCTGACCCTCGAGGCCACAGCTGCAGGAGGCTGCTGAGAAGAGGCTTCATTATGGTGTTTCCCAAAGAAAGAGCAACAATAGAAGTTTGGGGCTTTCAGGCTTCCATCATAAGTCTCGGATCACAAGAAACCGCATCTTCCAATCCGCCCCCTTTTCTAACCTTAGAGTGAGGGGGAATCAACAGGAGCAAATCAATTGCACCAGAAAGGGGGGAGCTGCAGGCTTGTAACCAATGGCAGGAAAAGACCAGAGGGAGAGTTATATGCCATTGCATAGAAATCGGAGCAAGTCTCTCTTGGTAATTTTTGCTTGATAATAGCATCGTTCTCTTGTAAGTGTCAGTAGGATTTCAGAAAGCGGCTTTCAGATCAATAGCCACGCTGCTGTTTTTCCATCTAGAACACATTTTAAGTTATTTTCCAAAAGCAATTTATGAGTGTTTCTAGGTGCATTTCTTTCTTTCCCTCTCTTTTACCTTTTAAAAGTATTTTTAACTACATGGTAGTAAAAAAATGCTAAAAAAGTTTTAAAAAGTTACAATGTTTGCATGTTGCTCAGCTGATCATCAGAACTTTTTTTTTACTTTTTAAAGCATTTTTAACTACTGGTCCTGGTTAAAACCAGGAAATAACAAAAACTGGGTGGGTGGGCGGAGCCTAGCACCGCCATCGCTACTGGTTCTCTGAACTACCCGCCACAATCATACCAGATCGCCCAATCCAGTGCAAACAGGGGGCATTTCACCCCTGGCTTGGAGCCTCTTGGTTCCCTTCTATGACAAGATTGTCGAATTCCAAACAGGCCAGTCATGCAGGTAGAAATCTGCATTAATTCCTGGCTGGCCACCAGCTTCACTTATCAAGAAGAGGGTTGATAGAAGATTAAGAAATGATATTTTACAAAAATCTTACTCAGTTACTTTAAGGGTAGAAAGTTTACAAATTAGGGTCTATAAAGAGTTACCATCCAGGATTTTGAGATACAGAAAAGATTTTGGATTTCTAGTGAAGGAATTGCACAGAAGAAAGATTCCATTTAGATGGGACGTACCAGTTGGTGTAATTTTGAGTTATCAAGATGTGAGATATTTTTTAAATACTGTTGAAAAAGCTGAACATTTTTACAATAACATTCTTAAGGGAGCTCCCATACTTTTATCTTCTGCTATGTTGTCATCTATGGAAGAAGATAAGCAAGAGAAAGAGTCTGAGGAACAATGTGCGCAGATGGAATTACAAAATCAAAATAATCAAAGTGTGCTAGAAGTAAAAGGGGCGTTAGATGGTTTTCTAGATGATCATATTATGGAATATCCGGATTTGAAAACAAAGCATTCCAGAGATTTAAGAGAAGTGGGATCAGGCCTTGAACTGTTGAAGCAAGATGAAAAACAAATATTACTGAGACAGCAGAGGCCCAGTATTCCACAAGTGGAAAAGTATGATGAGGAGAAGCAACAGAAACTACAAGTCAAGGGAGGAAAGAAATTGAAAACCACTGAAACTGAACTGCAGCCGAAAATGTGTTTTTTGATGGAATCGCATGGTGAACACTAAAGGTTAATTCTGAATAGATGGAATCCATTACATAAAGGATTATTTGAAATAGTTTGGAAGATAACCATTGTTATATTTAATTTGTTACATTTTAATTTGGACTTAAAATTTGTTACAAAACTCATCCTGATTTGGATTTGATTTTTTGAGAAAGCTAAACAGATCACTGCAAAATATGCAGAGGATCTGTGATTACCCTATTATAATTTCATTGGAATTAATTATCTAGATGAGGAAATTGAAAGATGAAAACATCTTGGAAACCCGAAGGAAGGAGGTGGAAAGGGTGGCAGGATTTGAAAGAGTTTTAAAGGAACACTTAGGAGTGCAGCTTGTATAAGCTGCATTTGTTTTTCTTTTAACGGATACATTAGGAGTTAGGTTGAATGATCTACCTAGAGGATTACAAGATACCTTCGTGGTTGGATTTTACCAATATTAAGTCACTCGGGGGGATTTATACATGAAGAGATGTTTGTTGCTGATGGGGGCAGCTTGTATCAGAACTAGTTTATAAATATTGTGTCAGAAGATAGTTGTCCAACTTTAATCAAGATCAAGATGAAAAGAAGATGAAAATCTGGTTATTGAGATAGAAAATTTATTTGATAAAGTCACTCGGGGGGATTTCTATATGGAGAAATGTTTTTTGCTGATGGAGGCAGCAGGAATATGAAGCTTATTAGAACTATGCAGGATAAACTTCAATCAAGATGAAGAGAAGATTGAAACATGGATTACTGGGATAGAAAATTTTTGGATATAATTGTATAACTATAATTATATATGTATAATTATATATGATATTTTACTAGAATAGAGAAATGTTTTATGTTTTTGTTTAATAGCTGATGGGCTTAGCTGGGATAAAATTAGTTGCTATGGATATGGATGTGATTTATTATATTTTATTATTAGGGGTTCGATTTTGATATACAGTTAGTAATATTAATATCGATGGATTTGAGGAAGGCATGATATTTTTTAATTGGGTTTAGATATTATAAGTATGGTACTGATTGATAATCTGTTTTTTTAGTTGATCGGTGTAGCCGGGATAAAATCATTTGATATGGATATGGATATGATTTATTATATTCTATTATTAGGGGGATTGATTTTGGTATATAATTAGTAATATTAATATTAACGGATTAGAGAAAGGTATGATATTTTTTAATTGGGCTTAAATATTAGTATGGTATTGATTGATAAATGAATATTGATGGTTGATGGTTGATTAACGAGGTAAATCTTATTATTATTAGTCTTTTTTATTACAATATTGTTAATTTTAGGAAAAAATTTTATTACTTCTAGGTTTATTTGTTATATTACTTTGTTATATGTACTTATTTTTTTTTAACTTGTAGCGGAAGTCAAGGGGGGATGGGGGGGAAATTGGGTGGGGGGAGGTACGGGGGGAAGGGGGGGTTGGGGGGGAAATGGAAAAATTTTGTATTTTAAAACTTTTTCAATAAAAAAAAAAAAAAGAGGGTTGATTTTCTGCATCAGACGGACCAAGTTCTGGCCAAGTGCATGACAGGCAGGATGCTGCAAAACAGGTATAGATAACAGAATTTGTCCAGTGCAAAATACTTGTCTTCAGTCTGTTTTCTCCATCCTCTCTTCGCCCCCAGGCTTATCCAGAACCAGATAACAGTTCGAGGAGCCAAAAGCTTAGCTGATGCTCTCCAGGACAATACAGTGCTCAAAGAAATCTGGTAAGATCATCCACAGGAAATAACACCCACCAGTGAGCCTTCAGCTCCATGCCCTTTGTGGAAACTTCACTAAATTGAATAGGGGGAAAGCAAGAGTGGGATGCCCTTGCTCCTCTTGATGGAGCAAACTATAACTCCCAGAAACCTTAATTACTGACCCAATTGCTTAAACCTGTCAAGAGTTACCATTCAGCAATACAGGTAGTCCTTTACTTACAACAGTTCGTTTAGTGACCATTCAAAGTTACAATAGTATTGAAAAAAGTGGCTCATGGCCATTTTTCACACATACGACTATTGCATCATCTTCATGTTCACATGATCAAAATTCAGATATTGGCAACAGACTCACATTTATGACAGTTGCAGTGTCCCGGGGTTATGTGATCCCCTTTAGCAATTTTATGACAAACAAAACCAATGGGAAACCAGATTCACTTTATAGCCACTTTAATAACTGCAGTCATTCACTTAACTGTGACAAGAAAGGTTGTAAAGGAGGCAAAACTCATTTAACAACCATCTTTCAGGAACAAAAATTTTGGGCTCAGTTGTGGTCGTAAATCAAGGATTATCTTATTTGGATGATCACAGGTATAAACTAAAACATGCCTTTGGGGTTTTCTGTAGATAGTTGCATAAACATTCTCTTTGACTCAGTGCTTTAGCTAAAGTAAATATACCTATGTGATGCCTATAATTATATTTCCTTATCATTTTTATGCTTTATGCAAAGATGGGCAATTGATAATCCTTCGGATGTTTAGCCAATAATGAAGGAGGCTGACAGCTGTAATCCATCCGTATCTGGAAGATTACAGATTTGCTGTCCCTGTTAACAAGGTCAGAGAGAGAGAGAGAGAGAAGTTCCCTAGGTGGGGAGTTACAGTCTCATCCTTAGTTAATGTTTCTTAATTAATTCTACCCCAATTAGCTGCATAAAAATCTGAAGGAAACAAGAGATCCAATTTCATTTCTGTTAAATTGGGCTCACATCACAATAATTAAAGCAAATTCTTGCTAAAGAAGAGGAAGCCTAATATTTTTCTCAAAACAAAAAAATTGATCAAGCATCATTAGTTTCAGTATCCCCCTGGCATTGGTTAAACATGGGGAATGTAGGAAAGGTTCAGTTAGTACTCTGAAGTTTTTCCACATCCTATAATCAGAACAGTCATATCCTGGAAGAATCAGGCAATAGAAAGAGCTATAAAATCAGCTAAGGAAAGAAAAGGAAACATACTTATTGATACACCTGTAGAAACAGCTGCTTTTAAAAACCAATTTTTTCTCTCTTCCCACTTTCAACAGCTTAAATGGAAACCCAATAAGTCAAGAGGAGGCCCAAGTCTTTGAACATGAAAAGAGACTCATTTGCTTCTGATAAACTTTTTCCCGATTGGATGGTAATTGTCATATCAGGACAATTATACTAGTGCTTAGAGCAATGCCAGAAGCCTGGGCAAAATGAACCCAAAACTTGAATAAAACGATCACCTCCTATCTTGACACTGATGCTTGAAAGGAGGATTTAGCCTTAGTAATTAACCAGTTTTACCCTAACAATATTTGTGTTAGGTTTGTGGGATGACTTTGATTTTATACCAGGCCCCGAGATACATCAGCAGGAATCTGGTTCAGAAGACAACCGTTAAAAGACACTGAAATTGGAGGATCAGAACTGAAGGAACTCGCAGCTCATCTGAAAAAAAATCTATTTGCCTTCTCCCTTACTCCACCCTTCCTCAAATGTTTGCCCCACATTTTTTTTTTTTTTTTTTTTTTGCCAAGAGAAAGATATTTGGATGCTGCTGTTGCTACAGAATTAGATCCACCAGTGAATCCCTTTCTCTCAGTGGGATATAGCAAATTGCCTTCAGTCAGTTTTGCCTTTGATACCAACCATAATTCAAAGGAAAGAAATCATGGTGCAAAGGAAAATGGCAGGATGGATTTCTCCACAACCTATTACAGATATTAGTACTTTAGACCTGATTTTGCACTACCACTCCTTTTAAGGGTATAGGGAGTTTTGAGAAGATACGCATTTTTCACAAAGGTTGTGAAGAGCAAATTTGTACACAGGTGACCAGAGTCGCCCAAAGTCACTAGCTTTTTTATGTGACCTAAGTGAGACAGGCGATGTAGAAATGTGTTAAGTAATGTGTTATCACACACCTAAAAGGAGCAGAGTTAAGGTTAGAGTTTGATCATGTTAACTTGCCATTTTGAAGCCAGTGACTATCACCTGTTTTGCTACTGGCTCACTTGGAAGTTGTGCTAATTTATTCCTAGATATTAGGGAGAAGAGAGGAAATGCATTCAATATGCTCACATAAGTTGTCCTTAATTGTGGTTTAGTAGTTTAGTCAAATGATTGGGTTAGTGTTGCAGAAAGATAAATATCATTTGTTTGTAGTGTTTTGGTTATCTGAGGATATTTAATAAGGGCTGGATCTCAGCCTCAATATGTTGGAAGAGAAGTATGGTATAAATGACATATTTGGGGGATGCTCCATTGTGGTATCTTTTTGTTCCAGTATTAATAAATTAATTATTAGGGGGTTGGAAATAGAAATAAAAGATGAAAGATTGAACAATATAATGGTAATTTGGAATTTAATTTGGTATATGAAGAACTCTGCATTTATTGGACATGGACTATAACTACAATGTTTTACTTTGATGGAAATATACTTTATGTTATAGTTTGGTATGATGAAATGTATTCCCTTTTGCATATTAATTTTTTCCCATTATGTGGTGGAAATCCACCAATATGTAATCAAGGTTCAATTTATTGAATGCATTGTTTTCATTTTCTGTTTCTCTTTATTTGTATTTGTTCTGGTTACATTGTAGATTACATTTTCTTTCATATATGCAATCCTTTTTTAAAGACATGTAGAAATAGTTTAATTAGCACCACTGTTTACAAGCCAAAGCAAATGGACTTAGCATACCACATGCTTTTATTGTACCCATTACCATTGTTACCAAGAGGAAATAGGCATCCTCTTGCAATATTAAAATAACAGACACATTGAATGAATTATTTTTTTGTAAATGATCAATTGGTAATTTGTTATATCACTTTTAAACTATGATTCCTCTCGCTCCATGGCACCATATATTTGAAATAAATTCAAAGCTTTCATGTGGGGAAGTATAGAGATTGTGATTTATCTTATATAGTATATCACAGAAGTGAGTACACCCCCTCACATTTTGTAAATATTTAGGTATATCTTTTCAGGTGACAACACTGAAGAAATAACACTTGGCTGTAAAGTAAGTAATGTAAAGTAGTGAGTATTCAGCTTGTATAGTAATGTAAATGTGCTGTCCCCTCAAAATAACACAACACATAGCCATTAATGTCTAAACTTCTGGCAACAAAAGTGAGTACACCCCTAAGTGATAATGTCCAAATGGGGCCCAATTAGCCACTTTCTCTCCCTGGTGTCATGTGACATGTTAGTGTTACAAGGTCTCAGGTGAGAAGGGGGAGCAGGTGTGCTAATTTGGGGTTATCACTCTCACTCTCTTATACAGATCACTGGAAGTTCAGCATGGGACCTCATAGCAATGAATTCTCAGAGGATCTGAAAAAATGAATTGTTGCTCTACATAAAGATGGCCTAGGCCAGTGATGGATAACCTTTTTCAGACCGAGTGCCCAAACCGCAACCCAAATCCCCATATTTATCTCGGAGTGTCAACATGGCAATTTACCATACTTCTCGGCGTATAAGGCGCATCCCCCCCCCAAAAGAGATTGAAAATGTTGGAGCGTCTTATACACCAAATATATTTTTGGCCTCCCAAAGCCCCACCCCCCGGACCCCTTTTTTACAAAAACAGGATGCACAGAGTCTTTGGGAGGCCTGCAGACTGCTCCTATGGGCTGGGGAGGGCAAACCTTTTTTTTTTGCTTACCTCTTCGAAATCTTGGTGCGTCTTATACACCATTGCGTCTTATAGTCCAAAAAATATGGTAACCCTAATACTGAGGTTTTAATTTAGAAAAAACAACTCATACATGATTAACGTCTTTTCTCTGGGGGAGAAAAAACCCCACAATAATAGTTTTTGCAGACTTGGAGTCTACAAAAACACATTTTTTTAAAAAAAAATGAGGCATCTATCCCTGTAACAAAAATAGCTAATACTGTTAGTTAACACTAAAGAAATCCCCTGAATCAACTAATCTACAGCAGTGATTCTCAGCTGGGGTTCCTTTTGAATTTGCTGACCACCAGCAAGTGGGAGAAAGCAATTTCACAGAGGAGGGGATAGAGAGATCTGTGAGATGAATTCACACCCACTCCCAGACCTCCTTGGGATCAACCTGCAGCCCTCCCCGCCTCCTCAGGTGTTGGAGCATGGGGAGGGGATGCTTTTCAAGGAGCCACAAGGAGAGCTGAGCTGGTTTCTGTCCCACAAGTAATATTTGGGCATTGAAGGTCTTTTATTTGCTCCTTGTACTCCCCCCAACATGAAGGTTTTTTATTTGCTCCCTGTACTCCTTGTCTTTGCATTTTTACCAGGTAAGAAATTAAATGTCTGATGATGTAAAAATAGCTCATAACTCACCTTTCTAGACAGCTATTATCATGTCTAAAAGCAAGATACTCTTTTCCATCTTTTGTCTGGAATACCATTTAATCCAGAGCCTTTTAATTCCAGAAGTCCAAGTTTAAAGAATGGACTTCTGGAATTAAAGCTCCGTTTTTCAGCTAAAACTTAATTGACACCTGTTCGGTTTTTTTTTAAGTTTAAAGGAATAGCTTTGAACAGTGTGAATGATTGACAGTGTGATCCTCCAAAGGTCTGAAAAATATACCATTGATTTTTCTTTGGCATTTAAACTAGCTAACCAATATAAAAAAAATGCATCAAGGAAGGACTGCAAAGCCAATTCATACTGAACTGTATTGGGGTTTTTGTTGTTATTTGAATAAATACAAAGAACTCAAAAGTGCGGAAAAAGGGATGAAATAATGGGTCATTCTCAACACTTGAATTCTCTATACTTAAAATATCTAGAAATTATTACGGTTAAGTGAGTTTTGCCATCAGCTGCTACCTGGGTGCAGTGCTAGTAACTTTATGCACGTAGAGGAGAAGAGGAAAGCACTTTTTGGACCCCGAGCTCATTCCCTGGAGGAAAGAGCAAGCTGGCTCCGTTTGGGTGGGCGATCACTCGAGTTGTGTAGTTTAACAGGGAGACTACCATACGGAGACTGTTTGGGGCGATTGGGGCGGGGGCGTTTCCTGCCTAATTTGGCTGCAGTTTTTCCTTTCCAGACCAGCTCCAAGTAAGTGGTGCAGGTGGCAGCATAAGAACAGCTGACGTTTGTGCACCGCTTGCTTTGAAGTGGTCTGGAAAGGAAAATAACTGCAGCTGAATAAGGCAGGACACGCCCCCGCCCCAGTCACACCAAAAGCTCTCCGTATGGTAGTCTTCTCACTGAAAAGTTTTTCTGCTTCTCATCTGCACCAGCTTTTCTGCTTCTCATCTGCATCAGGAATAAGGCAGGACACGCCCCACCCAGATCGTACCTAACAGTCTCCATACGGTAGTCTCCCCGCTAAAAAGATTTTCTGCTTCTCAACTGCACTGGCTCTGCATGCCCTCTCTCCCGCCCCCCAAGACCAACAAGATGCCGCTGGGTACATGTAGTCCTGCCCCCTCATGCCAAGCAGCCCACCTTGATCCTGGGCAGCACCCTGCCACCGCCCCCAGTCCCCCTCCCACCGCAGCAGCCCACCTGCAACTTACCAAAAATTAGGAAGTTGATGGCATAGGAGGGCGAGGAGCAGAGCAGCTGGGCTTGGGCTGGATAGTCCAGGAAAGCAGCAGGAGACCAATGATACAGCAGCCAATAGTTCAGCCTCACACACATTGTAAGAGGAGCTGCCCAGTGAGCATGAGCGTGCCGGGAAACATACATTCAGTTTCTGGTGGACGCATGCGTACTGGCCAGCTAGTCTGAAGAGCTAAGCTTCAGGTGCGAATCCGGAAGAGGAATGGCCAACATCACACGTGCCAGGCAACATGGCTCTGCGTGCCACCTGTGACATGCGTGCCATAGGTTCGCCATCATGGGTCTAGGCTATAAGAAGATTGCCCTGAAACTGAGCTGCAGCACGGTGGCCAAGACCATACAGCGGTTTAACAGGACAGGTTCCATTCAGAACAGGCCTTGCCATGATTGCCAAAAAAATGTTGAGTGCCCGTGCTCAGCGTCATATCCAGTGGTTGGCTTTGGAAAATAGATGTATGAGTGCTGCCAGCATTGCTGCAGAGGTTGAAGGGGTGGGGGGGTCAGCTTGTCAGTGCTCGGACCATACGCCGCAAGCTGCATCAAATTGGTCTGCAGGGCTGTTGTCCCAGAAGGAAGCCTAAAGATGGTGCATAAGAAAGCCCACAAATGTTTTGCTGCAGACTTAGGACATGGATTCCTGGAACCATGTTCTGTGGTCCGATGAGACCAAGATAAGCTTATTTGGTTCAGGTATGTCAAGCGTGTGTGGCAGCAACCAGATGAGTACAAAGACAAGTGTACCTTGCTTACAGTCAAGCATGGTGGTGGGAATGTCATGGTCTGGGGCTGCATGAGTGCTGCCTGCACTGGGGAGCTTCAGTTCATTGAGGGAACCATGAATGCCAACATGTACTGTGACATACTGAAGCAGAGCATGATCCCCCTCCCTTTGGAGACTGGGCCACAGGGCAGTATTCAACATGATAACAACCCCAAACATACCTCCAAAATGACCACTGACTTGCTAAAGAAGCTGAGGGTAAAGGTGATGGACTGGCCAAGTATGTCTCCAGACTTAAACCCTATTGAGCATCTGTGGGGCATCCTGAAAAGGAAGGTGGAGGTATGCAAGGTCTCTAATATCCTCCAGCTCCATGACGTCATGGAGGAATGGAAGAGGACTCCAGTGGCAACCTGTGAAGCTCTTTGCCCAGGAGGGTTAAGGCAATGCTGGAAAATAATGGTGGCCACACAAAATATTGACATTTTGGGCTCCATTTGGACATTATCACTTAAGGGTGTACTCATTTTTGTTGCCAGCAGTTTAGACATTAATGGCTTTGTGTTGTAATATTTTAAGGGGGCATGTTGCTAGAATGAGGAAAAAAGGTTTAAAATAGTATTAAAATAATGTGAATGATGATCAGAAAGACAACATAATTAGAATATTCAATTCCATTTTTCAGCCTGAGCTAAAACCAGCCACTAATACTCATACCAGTGTAATGTATTCTAAAAAAATTGATAAATACAACATTGGCAAGTCTTCTAAAAAACAAATGAAAAATAGGTTATCTTATCACAGGAATTTTATAAATAGGGGTCATCACTTTAAAAAATGCCCTCTGGACTTCCGGTGGAGACCTCATCGTCGCTGGGTGGCTTTCCCCATAGTCGCCAGCTTTGCCGTTTTGTAGAGCCGCTTTGCGATCGGCAAAGCGGCTTGAAAATCCCCCCTTGGAATTGGAAGGGAGGAAAGAGCGGGTAGCGGCAGGTTGAGCCCCCAGAATTGCTTCCAGGGTTTGTTTTTTGCCCTGGACAGCATTCTGTGAGAGGGCTCCCTTTCCAGGCTACCGGAGCTCCAAGCAGCGAGGGACCTCTGTCCTGGATGGAGCGAGATGACGGGAGCAACTCCACCAACTTCAATTTACAGTTTTCTTGCATTTAAAGGACTTGGTGAGATCTGGATTTTTTTTAAAGAATTTAAGTATTTTTAAGTGATTTTTTTAAACAATTAAGTTTAAGCCTCTGAGTGAAAGTGCTAGGAAAATGGCGGCTGGCTAAAGCGGAGAAAGAGAAAGTGAAATGTGAAAGTGTTGATTATCAGTTTGCCTGCCAGTAACTGAAGTAACACAGAATTTAAACTGCAAAATATATCTGATCTGACTCTTTTTCTGCAAATCTGGGGAGGACAGGAAAAGGAGGAAGATTTTCTTTTTTTCAGAGACTAAAATCCTGTTCTGGCATGGCTTCAAAAAAAGCGGGGGGGGGATTCCCCCACTCACCAGACAAAGGAAAAGCCAGCCAAACAATCAGCACCAGCTCAGAGTCAGACTCATGAAACTGGGACTGAGGAATTGAAAGCTTTTATACTTAATATACACAAATCACTAGGAGAGCTTTCTGGAAAAATAAGTAAAATGGATGAAAAGATGGAAAAAAATCAAATGGAAATGAAGGAGTTGGTGGAGGAAAAAACTGATAAGTTAAATCAGAATGTGGCCAATGTAGCTGTTGCCTTTACAGATGCCTTGTTGGTGGTGGAGAAAAAAGTTGATGACTTAAATCTTGAAGTGGAATCTAACAAGAAGGATGCAAATGAAAAAATCTTTAAAGTTGAGATTAAAAATCAGAGGTTAGAAGATGAAATCACGATGATTCAGTTTCGGAATATGGTGTTCGCTATAAGACTGAGGTTTAAGAGAGGATAGCAGAGAGAATCTGAGGGCAGCTTGTGTGGAAATATTGGCTAAGATTTTAAAAATTGAACCTGATTTAATTGCTAACAGAGTTGATAAGATCTACAGGGTTAATTCTAGAGTGGCGAGACAAAGGAATTTGCCAAGAGATGTAGTGATTTATTTTACTGATAGAAGACTGAGAAATGATATTTTGCAAAGTTCTTTTCACACTAATGTTCAACATGAGGGTAGCCAAATTGGTGTTTTCAAAGAGCTGCCACCCAAGATGTTAAGAGATCGGAAAGATTTTGGTTTTTTGGTTAATGAATTGAAAAAGCGTCACATTCCATTTAGATGGGATGCTCCCGTTGGCATCATTTTGAGATATGAGGATGTAAGATACTGTATTAATTCGGTGGAAAAAGCGGAATATTTTTATAACAATGTTCTGAAAAAAACTTCAACTCCACCACGTTCATCTACACTGTTATCTGTAGAAGATATTTCTAGAGAGAAGGATTTTGAAGAGGGGATTCAAGAATTGACTAAGCAAAAAGAACTACAGGCAATTCGAGAAACAGCAAGGGAAGAAATTTTAGGAGCAGTAGGTGGTTTTTCAGAGGATTTTTTTGCAAATCTTTTAGAACCTAAGTCAAAACAGTCTAGAGCCACAAGAGAGGTGGAGCCGGACCTTGACTTGTTGTTGCAAGAACCGAAAGATCAACGTATAACTCGTGCAGCAGAGAAGCAAAGACTAGAGAAACAACTTCAACAGAGGTCCAAGATGCCACAAGAAGAGAATGGTGCAAATGGGAAGAAACAGAACTCTGAAGCTGTGGGAGGAGCGAGGCCAAAGACATCTGCTGTGGAACAGCGTCTTCGGCAAGTGCTCAAATCGCTTCAACCATCCCCAAATGACAGTTAGATTTTTATCATGGAATGTTAACGGTCTGAATTCTCCACAGAAAAGAAGGAAAATATTTCATTATCTGAAGCAATATAAAAATGATGTGGTATGTTTGCAAGAAACTCATATTAGAACCCAGGATCAAAACTTGGACTACATTTTATATCTTCTAGTTCTGTGAAAAGGAATGGATTAGTTTTGTATATCTCCAAAAGAATACCAGCTAAATTGATAGAAGCGGATGATGAAGGAAGATATATCGCAGTTGAAATAAATATACAGAATGTTTCGATGCTTCTTATTGGGATTTACGCCCCAAATCAACAGCAGGAATTATTTTATAAATTATTGAATACTAAAATACTGCAGTGGAATTATAAGTCTTTTTTTATTATGGGGGACTGGAATGGAGTGATTGATACAAATCTTGATAAGAAGACTTTGGCCAAGAGGGGGAACAAATTACCACAGACGTTTTTTGCATTGAAAGAAGAATTGGAATTGAAGGATGTATGGAGAATGCATCATCCGAAGGAATTGGACTTTACATTTTTTTCTGATAGACATAAATCTTTTTCCAGGATTGATTTCATGTTGGTTACTTCTGATTTACTTACTAAAGTGGTCAAGACTATAATATTTCCTAGAACTTTAACGGATCATAGTCCCGTGTGGATGGAGATGGATTGTGGCAAGAGGGAGAGAAGATCTTGGAGAATGAATGAGAATTTATTCAGACATGAGAAGAATATTATGGACCTTAAAAAACATGTTAATGATTTTTTTCAAATTAATTTGAACAAGGGTACACCTATTGAAATTGTTTGGGATGTAAGTAAGGCTTATATGCGAGGTGTACTGATTTATATGAATTCTAAATATAGATCAACATGACAAAAGTCCAGAATAGAATTGGAGTCAGAAATAAAGGAAAAGGAACAATTGCTTATTAAAAATCTGACTGATGAGAAATTACAATTAACTATAAAACTTTTGAAAGATCAATTTCAAATATAAAAATTTATGATGCTCAAAATTGTTTTTTTATATATCTGTTATATCTGTTATATATGTGATATTTGTTAGATTGTCAGGAGTTTTTATAAATGATTCATGGTTACTCTATATTTGAAGTAAGGGGATAAAAGATGTTAGAAGGCTAGATTAATTTTCTTTATTATTTAGGTTAAATTTGTTATATTTGTTATATTTTTAGCTGGATCTCACCGTTTTTTTTTTTGTTGTTGTTTGATGTTGATTGATATATATGATTGGTTAATAGTGGAAGTCAGGGGGGGAAGGGGGGAGGGATAGGGGGGAAGGGAGGGGGTGGTTGTTGGGGGGGAGTGGGGAGGGGAAAGGGGTATAAAAAATTTGTATTGTAAAACTTTTTCAATTAAAAAAAATGCCCTCTTAATTATGCCTAAAATCGCTACAATTGTGCATAACCTGCAACAAATTTGGATTAAACATATGCAGTTACCTAAGTAATTACAATTTATTTGTAGTTTAAGGGGCTTAACTGTTAAGGGGCAAAAATGTTGAGGTAATAAAAGTCATGCCTGATGATTCTTTCTGCTGTCTTTCTTTTTGGCATCTTTTGGACTGACAAATGATTACAATGCAGGATGTAGAAACCTAGGGTTAATATTAACTACAGTTTCCCAATATAAGGCTCTTTGCATCTCCTGGTTTGGGGTAAAGTATCTATTCAACATAGCAGGACAATCCTAAACTAAGAGAAATTCACAACAGCTATCTACAGGCATGGTGATGGCTGCAATGGCACATAGAAACACATACAGATCTGGACCTGGTTGCCAACTTGGTGATCGAGGATTCCCATGTGTTGGTATTTTCATTCTCACGTAGATATGAGTCAAAGTATTCTTCATGGAATCCATGACAACCATGGGTTTGCCCCTAGTTATCTAAGTCATGTGGATGGTTACATATTAGATGATTTATTCCTCCAAGTAGTGCTATATAATTTTGATGTGGCGAATATTAAATCTGCTCTCTGTTGTGAATGGATTATTTCCTGGTCCATATGACCAGAATCCATGCCACCACTAAAAGGGCGAAACGGGAAAGACTGTAATGATGAAACTGTTAAGGCCAACCTCTTCAACACATTCTTTGGTTCAGTATCTGAATCGATTCAGTAACGGATCATGCCCCACATTTCCCAATTGTACCACAACTAATCACAACAATCTACTACATGTCGATTTCACAGAAGATGCTGCTGAAAAGGCATTGCACAACCTAAAACCATCACTATCTATTGGCCCTGATGGATTATGTGCCTACTTTTTTAAAAAGCTGTCAACCACCACAACAGAACCTCTTAGCATAATATATGAAATATCTTTCAGAACCAACTCCTTGCCTAACTTATGGTCACTAGACACGGTCATCCCTATCTTCAAAAAGGGTGACCCCAGCCTAGTTGAAAATTACAGACCAATCTCATTATGTTGCGTCTCATGCAAAGTCATGGAATCAGTCTAACAAGCAGTTTGGCTTCAGAAAAAAATGGTCCTGCAATCTTCAACTCTTACACTGCAAAAACATATGGACTTCACAACTCGACCAGGGTAAAGCAATAGACACAATTTATATAGACTTCTGTAAAGCCTTTGATTCGGTAGTACAAGACAAACTACTTTTAAAACTAAAATCTTATGGCATTTCTGGATCCCTACGTAAGTGGATAGCTGCATTCCTTTCAAACAGGCAACAAGTAGTCAAAATAGGGAATGCCCTATCAAACCTGCACCTATTAACAGCAGTGTCTCCGAAGGAAGCATTTTAGGACCCACACTCTATACATAAACGACTTTTGTGATCATATTATAAGCAACTGCTTTCTCTTCGCTGATGATGTAAAACTATTCAACACCACCGACAATGCTCCTACCTTACAAAAAGACCTTGACTATCTGTCAGAATGGTCAAACAATTGGCAATTCCAAATCTTAACCAACAAATGCTCTGTCTTACACACTGGCAAAAAAAATCAAAACACAAAATGGATGGATACGACCTCGTAGACGACCCTCATTCTGTCAAGGGCCTTGGAGTACTCATCTCAAATGATCTAAGTGCCAGAGCTCACTGTAACAGCATTGCCAAAAAGGCATTAAAAGTTGTTTATTTATTATTTATTTATTTATTTATTTATTAGATTTCTATACCGCCCTTCTCCTGGCAGACTCAGGGCGGTGAGCAGCCAATTAAAAACCAGTACACAAACTTTAAAAACATACTAAAACCAATATAAATTAGGCTGAAAGTATAAAACCGAATAAAAACTCTAAAAAGTTAAAATTTAAAAAAAATTAAAAAATAGAAGGGATCAGGCAAGTCCGGCGAGTTGAAAAAGATGAGTCTTCAGAGCCCGACGAAAAGTCCGGAGGTCAACAATTGCTCTCAGTTCTGGAGGAAGATCGTTCCAGAGGGTGGGGGCTACCACAGAGAACGCTCTCCCCCTGGGGGTCGCCAGCCGGCATTGTCTGGCTGACGGCACCCTGAGGAGGCCCTCTCTGTGGGAGCGAACCGACCGGTGGGAGGCAATTGGTGGCAGAAGGCGGTCCCGTAAGTACCCTGGTCCTAAGCCATGGAGCGCTTTAAAGGTGATTACCAACACCTTGAAACGCACCCGGAAGTCAACCGGCAACCAATGCAGCTCACGCAGGAGAGGTGTCACATGGGAGCGCCCTGTCACTCCCATAATCCCCCGCGCGGCCGCATTCTGCACCAGCTGAAGCCTCCGGGTGCATCCCAAGGGGAGCCCCATGTAGAGAGCATTACAGTAGTCCAAGCGAGACGTGACGAGCGCCTGAGTGACTGTGCGTAGGGAGTCCCGATCTAGAAAGGGCCGCAACTGGCGTATCAGGCGAACCTGATAGAAAGCCCCCCTGGCCACGGCTGTCGTATGATCCTCTAAAGACAGCCGTGGGTCCAGGAGGACGCCCAAGTTGCGCACCCTTTCCGTGAGGGCCAATGATTTGCCCCCAATAACCAACGATGGAGTCAGTTGGCTATATCGGGACGCCGGCAGCCATAGCCACTCGGTCTTGGAAGGGTTGAGTCGAAGCCTATTTCTCCCCATCCAGACCCGCACAGCTTCAAGGCACTGGGACATCACTTCCACGGCATCGTTGGGGTGGTCTGGGGTGGAAATGTACAGCTGAGTGTCATCAGCGTACTGATGGAATTCCACCCCAAAACCACGGATGATCTCACCCAGCAGCTTTACATAAATGTTGAACAGAAGGGGCGAGAGGACCGACCCTTGTGGCACCCCACACACTAGGCGCCTCGGGGTCGACCGCTGCCCCCCTGTCAACACAGATTGCGACCGGTTGGAGAGGTAGGAGGAGAACCACCGTAGGACGGTGCCCCCCACCCCCAATCCCTCCAACCGGCGCAACATGATACCATGGTTGATGGTATCAAAAGCCGCTGAGAGGTCTAACAGCACCAGGATAGAGGAGTACCCCCTACCCCGGGCCCTCCAGAGATCATCCACCAACGCGACCAATGCCGTTTCGGTGCTGTAACCAGACATGAAGCCGGACTGGAGTGGGTCTAAATAGACAGCTTCATCCAGGTACCGGGGGAGCTGCCACGCCACCACACTCTCAACAACCTTCGCTAGGAAGGGAAGGTTGGAGACTGGACGGTAATTTGCCAAAACAGCTGGGTCCAGGGAGGGCTTCTTGAGGAGGGGCCTCACCACCGCCTCCTTCAAAGCGGTCGGTAGGGCACCCTCACTCAAAGAAGCGTTTATGATCTCCTGGAGCCAGCCTCGTGTAACCTCCCGGGAGGCCAGCACCAACCAGTAGGGACACGGGTCCAATAAACATGTGGTAGCGTTCAGTCTTCCCAGGATCCTGTCCACGTCCTCGGGAGCCACAGAATCGAACTCAGCCCAGATAACACTCTCAAGGCCGGGCTCAGTCACCTCGCCCGAACTAACCCAGTCGGCGGCCAAATCATCCCGAATCTGAGTTATTTTATTATCCAGATATTGAACAAAATCCTCAGCACATCCCTGCAAGGGATCCTCCCGCGCTCCCAGATGAAGGAAGGAGCGGGTCACCCTAAACAGGGCGGCTGGGCGATTATCTGATGACGCAATAAGAGCGGCGAAATAATTAGATTTCGCCGCTTTTATTGCCACTAAGTAAGTCTTAATATGAGCTCTTACTAGTGTCAAGTCAGATTCAGAGCGACTGGCCCTCCAACTGCTCTCTAGGCGTCTTTTCCGGCGCTTCATCTCCCTCAGCTCCTCGGTAAACCAAGGAGATAAGTGAGTTCGGCGCCGGGTCAGAGGCCGCAAAGGCACGACATGGTCCAAGGCCCCACCGGCCGCCCTATCCCAGGCAGCCACCAGGTCCTCAGCCGAGTCGCGTGTCAGTGTCTCAGGAAATGGCCCAAGCTCCGTCTGGAACCTATCAGGATCCATCAGGCACCTGGGGCGGAACCACCTAATTGGTTCCGCCTCCCTGCGGTGGGGTGCAGCGGTCAGAAAGTCGAGTCGGAGGAGCGAGTGGTCAGTCCATGACAAGGGTTCCACGCCTATATCCCCAGTATCAAGACCACTCAACCACTGACCAGAGACAAAAACTAGGTCCAGGGTGTGTCCACCAACGTGAGTCGGGCCCTGAATTACCTGGGTCAGGTCCATGGCCGTCATGGAAGCCATGAACTCCCGAGCCATCTCAGATGTTTCACCGATAGATGGCAGGTTGAAATCCCCCATGACTATAAGCCTGGGAGTATCAACCGCCACCTCGGCTATAACATTGAGAAGCTCGGGCAGGGTTGTTGCCACGTGGCAGGGAGCCAGGTACGTGACTAACAGACCCATCTGCCCACCAGGACCCCACCTCACATAGATGGACTCACACCCGGCTATCTGAGGTACAGTGGCCTCCCTCGGACCTAGACCTTCCTTAATAATGACCGCTACTCCCCCACCCCTGCCCTGGGTTCTCGGCTGGTGGAATGCAGGGAAACCCGGTGGGCACATCTCCACAAGGGGAACCCCCCCCCCTCGTGGCCCAGCCAGGTCTCGGTAATACCAGCCAGGTCCGCACCCCCCTCTTGAAGAAGATCACATATGAGGGGGGCCTTATTTACAACGGACCTCGCATTGCACAACAGCAGCCGGAGCCTCGGGTCCTGAGACTCTAGACAACCCGGGGAACGGGAATAGCTCAGGGGACCGGGGCAAGCAATCGCTCGAAGACAGCGAGTGCGTGCCCCCACCACACGATATGGTCCTCTGCTCTCGCCATATCTGCCCCTCCCACATAGCATAGATATCACACCACCCTCAACAGAGGGCTCAGTCAGAGCCCTCTTGCCTCCAGAAACTAAACCCCCCATGGCATCACAGACTGCCAGGCCTGTCCCTTTCCCCCCCGGGTTTCCCCCCAAACCCACACCCTCCCCCACCCCGGAACCCCTTAAAAAAGCACTTAAAAACCCCTCAATCCCCGTTTCGCAACATGCCACCTCTCGGGGTCCCAAAACCCGTCATTAAGGTAGGCCCTCGATAACGTGGAGGGCCAAACCCGCGAGAGGGGGGAGTCTCGCAGGGCAAGAAGCATAGACCTAGAGAGCATCCAGACAGATGTGGGCAAGAAAATGGGGCATGGCATAGGTCCATAGTCATAGTCATTGTTCAAGATGTCCTGATGCAGGACCAGGTCAATCAGGAGAAAACGCCACTACCCTCTCACGGTAGCGACCAGGAGTCTCTGCATTCTGTCCCTGAGGGGGATGTCCAGGCCACCCTCTCACGGTGGTCCAACCAAAAAACAGGCGCGTTGGAAAGTCCAAGGCCACTCTCTCACCGTGGCCCGGCAGATTCGTCCTGTAGGTGTGGCACCCCCTCAGGGTAGGTGATAACAGAACCGGCTCCACAAGTCCTCCCGTGAGCTGGCCTGTCTTCCAATGGCCAGCCAGCGGAGTGATGGAATGCAGATGGAAACGCCAAATACTGGTAGAAACGCCAAAAAGTCCGAAGCACCGCTCTGGAAGTAGCGGCCAAATAATAAAGGAGCGGGCAAAGTTTGAGGGCCAGCGGAGGACAAGCGGGATGGGGGGAGGGGGGACCCTCACCAGCCTCCAATGGGTCCATAAGCCCGCTGGCCGCTGGGGCCCCGCTGGAATCATTGGCCCCCAGTCTCACCGCTGCCACCATTCGCTGGCCGCCATCTCCTTGCCGCTCACCGGCGCGCCGCCATCTCTCGCAGCGTTTTTGTTTGCTCAGCGGGGGCTTCGCAACGGCTGCCCTCTCACTGCCGCCGCCGCTCGCCGCTCGCCGCTCGCCGCTCATCTTTGCCGCCCCCCCACCGCGCCGCCATCTTCCACAGCGCCTCTCAGCTGTCCGAAAGTGGGGGAAGCGGCAGGGATCTTCAGAGACACGCTGGCGGGCTTCGCAGCGCTGCCCAGCTGTTTAAGGGCGGCGGGAGCCTCCAGAGACATGCCGAGGGCTTCGCCACGGCTGCCCTCTCACTGCCGCCGCCGCTCGCCGCTCGTCTTTGCCGCCCCCCCACCGCGCTGCCATCTTCCGCAGCGCCTCTCAGCTGTTCTAGGCGGCAGAAGCGGCGGGGGTCTTCAGCATCTTCAGAAACACGCTGGCGGGCTACAAGCCCACCAGCGTGATGGCAATATATTCCGCTGGTTGGGCGGGGGGTTGCCGATGGTCTGCAACCCCCACGGACCTACTAAGAGCCAGCCAAAAAGCCCATCTTCCTAAGGAGCCCTAGATGCGATCGCCATCTTGGGCATGCGCGTTAAGATTTTTTTTTTTGTTAACCTAATCTTGCATAGCTTCTTCTCTTGTAGTATTGTACTACTAACTAGAGCATACAAAACATTTTCTAGACCAATTCTCGAATGCAGCTCTTATCTGGAACCCGCGCTGCATATTGGACATTAATAAATTGAGAGTCCAAAGATATTTCACAAGAAGAGTCCTCCATTCCTCTACCCGCAATAGAATATCTTATGCCACCAGACTTGAAATTTTGGGGCTTCAACATCTTAGACCATCTTCGGTCTGACCAGTTAATGACTATTTCAGCTTCAACCACAACAATACACAAGTAAACAATAGATACAAACTTAAGATAAACCGCTCCAAACTCAATTGCAGAAAATATGACTTCAGCAACAGAGTGGTCAATGCCTGGAATGCACTACCTGACTCTGTGGTTTCTTCCCCAAACCCCCAAAACTTTAACCTTAGACTGTCTACTGTTGATCTCACCCCACTCCTAAGAGGCCTTTAAGGGGCATGCATAAGCGTACCAGTGTGCCTACTGTCCCTATCCTAATGTTCCCTTTTCATGTTGATTTCCTAATGTTCATTTCCATTTCATGTGTTCATAATTATGTTTATACTTATATCTGTTATCTGATACATGCTTGACAAAGTAAATAAATAAATATGGAACTACATCCATTTGCTGGACAGCTGGGACACTCAGATCTGATCCAGACATCTTATGGATCCACCTGATTTTGGCAGATGCTTAGGAGTAAGTTGCTTGAGAAGTTGGTATGCTGCTGCAAGAAGACTTAAGTTTTCCCCATGAGGCCTCTCCCGATTGTTCACTGATTCTTCAAGGAACTTGCAAAGATACAGTTGCCGAAGGAAAATCTAGAGTGCAGAAGGAGGATAATGAAAACAGACCAAGCAGGAGTGAGTGATCCATTACAATCATGGGTGAAATGGATTTCACCACAAGGTGAAACTTAAATTATTTCTCCTTTCTTATTGCATCATCAGCTGGTGATTATCCAATAGCTCTTTTCAGGTGGACAATATCTGTTAGGATGAGGACAATCCTATTGATCTTTCATTTGGCCACTGACTAGTTTGCTCCACATTTTGCTAGCAGGGTTGCTCCAATACAGTCTGATCTAGATTCCAGTTGATCTTCAGGTAGCAGGTTCAGGTGAAAATAAAACTAACTTTAAACATTTAATAAACTTTAATTACATGTAAACAATACAAATACTATCAGCATACTTAAAAATTTCCTCCTCCTGTGACAAATTCACTAAGAATTTTTAGGGGATGCTCTGGAGTTCCCCTACAGATGTAGGGCCACGGTTTCTGCACCCAACATACATCATGGCTTACTGAATGGCTAATTTCATACAATGCTTTAAAGTAAATCACATCATGGCAAGGGCAGTATGTAAGTTCAGCCATTCTCTCCACTGCCATTTCAGGAAAAAAAAGCAACAAACAGCTCTTTCTTCTTGGATTCACTAAACCAAATGGGCCATTTGATGGCGAAATGCAGCTACAGAATGAATAAATGCAAAATCAGCTCTGTTTCACTAGTTTTTTCAAATGCCAAGTACCTTGGCAAAATACAGGGCAATGGGATCTTTCCAAAGAGTTGGCAGCTCATAATGGAGTGTTGTTCAGCAGAACTCAGGTCCCTGAAAATAAAAATAGACTTGTGTTGCAAGTTAAAAGTTGCCACCAACTTTGGTGGCGCAGCAGATTAAAGTGCTGTTAAGTAACACCAGCTGCCTGCAATTACTGCAAGTTCAAATCTCACCAGGCTCAAGGCTGACTCAGCCTTCCATCCTTCCGAGGTAGGTAAAATGAGGACCCGGATTGTGGGGGCAATAAGATGACTTTGTATAAAAAAGAAAACTGCCTGGGGGGGGGCAAAAGCCCTACTAAGCAGGTATATACAAGAGTATGAAGGCTATTGCTTAATGCATTGTAAACCGCCCTGAGTCTCCAGAGAAGGGCGGCATATAAACTGAACCAATAAATAAATAAAAGACATCAAACCTTTCAGATAACTTTCAGAAATCTTATGTTAAATATAGTTCCCATAGAGGTAAATTGTTTTCATTTGGAACCTTTTCCATTGTAAAAAAATTGTCTTTTAAGAATTGTAGGAAGAAGCTAATCAGTTTGTTTAGTAAGCTTATTAGCATCATCAGCTTTAGATGGCTTTGGAAAGGGATAGGGGAAACCAGTTCCTTGTCTGAGTTAAGCTAAATCATCTTGATCAATATTTGGCTAGAGCAAGGTTAAAATTGAAAGTTTGGAAAACACGAGATTAAAGTAACAAAAGAATTCCAAGATGCAGTTTGGAAAGTTGAAATATATCCTGGAAGAAAGCTAGGGCAAATAAGTTCTGTACTGTTGCCCGGATAACTTCATGGCATTACCTATTAAAGTACCAGGAGTTGCCATGCTCAAAAAGATAAAATGCCAATATGCTAATGGGGAGAAAGCAGCAATGCATTACAGTACTTTAATGCTTTTGGGAAAAGATACATCCCTTAAATACATCTAACATGAAAATCTGCCATCAGAGATGAAAAACATCATTCTGAATCAGAAGCATTTTCAAAGAGCAAAGGGGCTTTCTTGGGAACTGCTGCAATTTAAGATGTGATATTCTTTGCAAACATAGAAATACTTGTGGATTCTACCCTCTGATGCATTTTGTTCCGTCAGAGCTGAACTTTTCCAACATGTTAACAAAGAGCTGCTAAGGATTATTTTTATCAATTGGCTCTCCAACATGTGTTGTTGAGTCAGAGGTTAAAAAATAGTGCAAAGCCAACAGGCATGAAGAGTGATGTAAGATGATCTAATGATTAATAGCAAGTTCATCTGTCAGACAAAGAGACTCTATTGATAGAGGGTAAGGAACTACAATTCCCAATATGCCTTCTCACTGGCCAAGCTGAGACTGTGGGGAAAGTAATTTAGTCATTACTGAGAGCAGCGTAATCTTATGTGAAAATAAGAAAGGGCCATACTGTTTTGAAATTATGAATTTGCAAAACAGCATATTACAAAGCACATTTAAAAAGCTTGCTTACTTTCTTTTCAGCCATAATGTGGGAATGGACATTTTCCATAATGAAATGGAGGTTTGTATCACCTCATCTAAAAGCATTTAATTTTCAAGATCTATCAATATCATCCAGCAAGAAGTCATAAAAACGGTAATAAAAATTAGCATTAAAATAAGAGAAAACACTGAAACAGTCTAGCATAAAATGCTAACAGTTGAAATGTGACCATCATAATAAAATTGAATGCCTGGATAAATTTTAAAAAGTGTAATCTTAACTTGAAATTCTAGAACAGTACCATTCACCAAGTTCTCCAAGTTCCAAATTATGTAGGCTGTAATGTCCATTGATCTAGCAAATGTGACCAAATGATAACACATCTGGGAGGTGCCATCTGAGGAAGAGGAGCTCTGTACAGTTTAGAACACACCCAATGAGATATTGTATTCCCAGATCCAACTATAATTATCTTGAGTCAGAATTGCCATAAGAGCCACACATATTTTTAACTATTAGTTAAAGCTGTAGAGTGTGGAAGAGTCACCTAAAAACATCACAAGAGAGAAAACTTTTAGCCCAAATTCTTCCCCGCTGAGGTTTTTTATAGATATGTTAAGTCAATTGGAGAATTAGCATACCAATTTTGTTGATTTTCTGCTGAAAACATTTCACTAAAACTGGAATTCATAAAACTCATGAATCACCCATGCCTGTCTTGGGCCTTCTAAAGAGCAATCTGAGAAAAAGCAAGAAGTGCCTGGAATATACTCATCGTCCATCAGCTATGTTGGTAGGAGGAACTGACCTCTTTTTCTATATTTGAATGAACATTTTATCACTGCTGTAAAAAGACTTTAATTGCTGATAATGTAAGTGTTTGACATGGAATGTACAGATATGTGTGATGGCTAGTTAGCATAGAAGCAATATATGCTTCTTTGATTTCTCTCTTTTTACATATAATAAATTTCATTTATTATTACAGAGAAGACAGAATTCTCTACAAAGCATTTCAGAACACTCTCTTTACACATTTATAGTCCCCAAAACGTACATGAAACAATTGAACAGAGTTCAATGAAGAATTATTTTCCATGATGATCACACAAGGGCCAGACTGCTTCCAAAGTCTAATGGCTGAGATGCTCTCTCTCTCTCTTCTTCTCTCTCTCTGTCTTCTCTCTCCCTCCCTCCCTCCCTCTTTCTCCATGAAAACAGGATCACATGAAGAATCTTCTTTGGGAGAATGGAAGTTCAGAGTAGTAGTTCAGAGGAAGTAGAGCAATGTGTCTGTTTAGACTTCAGAAATTCAGATGGGGAAGCTTATAGAAAAGTACTCCATCACAACAGGGATACAAGTACATAATGTTTTCTGTGCCAGGAAATAATAAAACAATAAAAATTAGATTTTGTGAAGTTCCATGCTGCAGGTTAAATACAAGATAAAATATGTGAAAAGAAATAGGATTAAAAATAATAACCTATTCTTTTTTTTTAATCTCCATATTCTCCAGACATGTTGAAATACTAACTGTTAAGGATATAGTTGTGAGATAACCAGGAACGGTTATGAAGCAGACCATAGAATGTTTGTGCACGGAAACGGTGCTGAGAGTAGTTGTGAATAAACTGCATATAAACTGGTTTTTAAAGTAGTTTACTTACAGAGCAAAGCAAATTCATAGTCTTTTTCCAATCCAAGTCTTAGCCATGCATAATCAATCTAGAGATACAAAACTTCTTACTGGTTCATAGAACAATACATGAATCATACAGGAACAATATAAAACAGTTCATAAAAGCAGTAATAAATAAACCATGATCAAATTGACCATGTAAAGAGACCAAAGATATCTACAACATAGCAGCAGGTAACAATATGGTGTAATGTCCAGACAGATCATAATCAAGCTCTCCTTAAATACAGTTGCTACAGAGCTCATCCAATCAGGATGCAGAATGACTCAGCAATACTCTTAAAGATATATTATACATATTCATACTATAAACATATAATGTTGGCTTATATATTACTTGGCCAACTAGTTAGGCAATGACCATTTCCTAACATACTCCCCTTTGGGCAGGATAATATATACTGGTTCACAATCTCAACCCATAACCCTCGCAATACATCCTATGTTTAATCGCACCCTGTGCCTTGGTGAAATTGTCAACAATATTGTTTTCTGACATACAATATTCTAGTGTTATCATATTGCTCTGTATACTCTGTCGTACATTCAAATATCGAATGTCAGTATATTTAGATCTCGTCTTTACTGCCAAATTAATAGCCAACTTTATAGCAGCTTGGTTGTCTTCGAAAACTACAATCGGATAATTTACTGTTAAGGCGATATCTATCATTAACTGTTTGTAATATATTAGGTCTGTACACACTAGTGATAAACACGAAAATTCTGCTTCAATGGTGGATAGACTAATGTGTATTTGCTGTATTGATTTCCAACCAACCAAAGGGTATCCTAACATTATAGCTATACTTGATGTAGATTTCCTGATAGATACATCAGTAGCAAAACTTGCATCAGCATATGCACTCAGTATGAAATCACAGTTAGGTTCCAAATATAATGCATTGTTAACTTTCAATATCTTAATATTCTGTTTGTGATTTGCCAATGCCGATCTGTTGGTTCAGCATTATATCCTGCTAATTGGTTAACACTTATAAGAAATATCCGGCCTTGACCAATTGCTGATATATGATAGACTTCCTATCAAAGATTGATAGGAAGTCTATCAATCTTTTTGCTAAACACAGGACTTTGTATATCTCCTTTAAAATCCTGCTCCATAGGAATTTTTGCTGGCTTACATGAATCCATGTTATAGCGCTTTAACATCTGGCTTATCTTGCTAGATTGAGGCAATTTATATCCTCTAGCAGTCCCAATAACATCCAAACCTAAATAATGTTTGATAGTACCTAGATTTCTAATCCTAAATTTATCTTGTAACATCTTAATGATCTCTATTGCTTCTTGTTCAGTCTTAGTCACTATTGCTATATCATCTGTAAACAATAGCAAAACTGACATTGAACCATTCCTTTCTCATCTAAAAAGACACTTTTCTTAAACCCAATAGCATTAAGCTCTTTAACAATACACTGATTACATTCAAACCCTTATTGCTTCAAACCATATAGGCTCTTTTTTAATTTCTAGCAATCAGTATTTCCATTTGTTTTTACTCCTAATGGCTTCCTCATATAAATGTTATGATGTAACGTGCATGCAGGTATGCCATCTCAACATCTATATGATTAATCTTATCATTCTTATTTGCCCCCCACGCTAGCATTATTCTTAATGTGGTTGCTCTTAAACTGGGGGCAAATACCTCATCGTAATCTTTTGCCGTTTGAGCAAACCCTTGGGCTACAAGATGTACTTTATAAGTTATATTACCATCATTACCTGTCTTTAATTTATAGACCCATTTGCAACCGATTAACTTCTCTCCTGGTGGTAACTGAATATCTTCATAAACACCCAATTCAGTTAAAGACTTGCTTTCTCTAGTCATAGCCTCCTTCCATGCCATTTGCTCCTTTTCAGGATACATCTTTATATCATCATAAGTGGAAGGTTCTACATTAACTTGATAAACCACATTTGCTTTATATCTATCAGGTGGATGTCTCACCCTATTAGACCTCCTAGGCAATACAGGACTCATGTCAGGTGTTTCAACTGACTCATCCCCTAAACTTTCTTCCTCTTCTTCCACATTTTCTATATCTTCATCAGGGGTATCATTTAATATTTGACTCTCAATTATAACATCATCGTTTCTGTAATCAGCTCGCTTGAGCTTATCCCATCCTGTATGCTCCAGGAATCTTGTATGCTCCAGGAATTCTGCACTGGCACTACAATAAACACTAGTGGTTCCTGGTGCCCAAAATCTGAATGATCAATGGTTTAACCATCAATCATAACCAACAAAAAACATTCATTTAGCTCTCTGTTGTCCCTTCCGTCTTAATGGAGAGGGAATATGGACCCAGGCAGGAGCACCAAACATGTGCAGATAAGTAAGGCTAGGTTTTCTACCATGCCATAGTTGTAACAGTAATTCACCAGTAGATGAATGTACAACATTGTTTAAAACATAGTTTGCACACATAATGGCTTCGCCCCATAAGGTTTCTGGCAAACTAGAATCTGCTAACATTGCCTTAGTCATGGCTTGTAATGTTTGACCTCTTCGTTCAACATAAGCATTGTATTGTGGTCTATATGGAGCAGAACGTTTATGCTGAATACCTGCCTCTTGCAACATCCTCTCTAATCTTTGATTAGTGAACTCGGTACCGTTATCATTTAGCAAGCAAATTACTCTATTCTTCTGCTTTCTCTCTAAAAATCTTAGCCAGTTGTTAATATGCTGAAATGTTTCAGATTTTGTTTTCATTAAGTAGCAGAAACCATATCTAGAGTAATGATCTACAATGCTAAGTATATAGCAGGCTCCCCCTATACTGGGTTGTTTGAGTCCAATCAGGTCAACAAATACTACTTCTAATGGCTTTGTGGTTTTAAACCCGCTGATTCGGTTTGCTGGGGTTACTTTACTTTTCTCCTGATTACAGGCATTGCAATTCAAATATTTACTACAAGTTTTTAACTGTATCCCTTCCCATCTGAAGGGATACAGTTAAAAACTTGTAGTAAATATTTGAATTGCAATGCCTGTCTCTACTGTCTCTACTGTCTCTACTGTCTTTTTTAATATCCTGAAATTTATATGCCCCAATCTTCAATGAAGTAGATGAATACATTCATCGTGTGGTTTATTGTTTCCATAAACTGACTTAGAATTAGCCACTCATGCTGGGTTGTCTCTTAACACAAATAAATCTTGTTCTAACATAGTGGTAACACATTTACCCTCTTTTTCAATTAAACACTAATTATTTAAACCACCTGAAATGTTACCACGAAGCCAATCTGCAATAACGATTTCACAGATAGCAAATTGAATTTCAATCCAGGTATATACAACATTGGTAATTTTTCATCAATTAATGACCAACATGCAATACCTTCCCCAGCTACTTTCATCTTTCAACCTTTGTCTCAGCCATCCTAGGCGAAGCACGGCAACACCAAGAAACACACGCGCACAGGTCAGTGCTATGCTGGTTTATTATCCGGCTGGCTCCAGGAACGTACTGCACTCGTTAAACGATTTGAAATTAGCGCTACATTCCGTAGGCATGCAGCTGTTTTATAGCAAAGAGCTTGTTACTGTGCCGCCCCGCCCTGTATTTAAAGCCACCCCCTCCCTCCTCTTTCCGGATGCTGGTCTCAGTGTCTCAGCGTTTTCCCAGCCTCTCCTCATGCCGGCGTCTCTGCAGTGAGGGTGTCAGCGAATACAGCAGTTGGTGTGTTGAAGCCCTAATACCGTCGCCCCGCCTTCCCCACCCCGCACATGTCCGCCTATTCCTGAGTGCTCCCATCGCCAGTGCACCCCCCCCCCCCCCGTGCAGGTAATGTTGTCGAGCCTGTTGCTTGGCTCGACAGGCGGCTCCTCCTTCACCACAAGTCCTTCTGTAAGGGAAAATCACAAGATTAGTAGCCTATTGCGGCTTCTGGGGATGCGTCTTATGAAACTGTTTGACTAATCGTTTAGCGTTTACGTTTGGGGCGGACACCCAGGATGCCTCCTCATGGGGATATCCCTTCCACCGAATCAAGTACCACACTTTACCCCCTTTCATTTTGGAGTCTAAGATTTCCTCCACTTCATAATGGTCCCCTGTGGTTGGGCCAGGACGGGTATGCGGGTCTGGGCCAGGGGGAACGAGCTTCAGGAGACTTATATGAAACACGGGGTGGATTTTTCCCAGTAATGGCGGCAGCTTGAGTGCTACTGTTACAGGATTTATGAGCTTAGTAATCGGGAAGGGCCCTAGGTATTTAGGCCCTAATTTACGACAGGGTACTTTCAATTTAAGGTACTTGGTTGATAGATATACCATATCCCCTATCTGTAATGGACGGCAAGGGGCCATCCTCTTTTTGTCGGCTTGTGTTTTGTAGTCCTTTGCTGTCCTCTCTAGTGCGTCTCTCACTTGTGGCCATACGGCTGTGAGCTTTTCTGCCCATTCTGCTGGCATCACCGCCATCCCTGGTGCCTGGTCTAGCTCTGGGATGGCTACAAACTCCCGCCCTGTTGTTATACGAAAGGGGGTGAACCCAGTGCTACTGTGAACCGTGTTATTATAGGCCACTTCAGCGAAGGGTAATAACGTTGCCCAATCGTGTTGTTGATAGGACACGTAACAGCGGAGATAATGCCCTATCATCGCATTTGCCCGCTCTGCTGCTCCATTCGTGCTGGGATGGTAAGCAGAGCTAAGTCCTTGAGATGACCCTATAGCCCGTATAAAGTTGCGCCAGAATCGGGCCATGAATTGCACCCCCCTATCAGAAATAATACGACGGGGTACACCGTGTAACCTATAGATGTGTTGGATGAATAGTTTCGTCAGGCGTCGAGCTGATGGTAGGCCATGACAGGGAATGAAATGGGCTTGCTTCGAGAACAAATCAACGATAGTCCAGATCACGGTATTCCCATTGCTTTCTGGTAAGTCTACGATAAAGTCCATTCCTATGTCTTCCCATGGCTGGGTAGGTGTAGCGACTGGGTGTAAGAGGCCGAGCGGTTTGCCAGGTCGCGCTTTCGTTTTCGCGCAGACGGAACAGCCTCGGGTATACTCTTCCACGTCCTGTTGCATATGCGGCCACCAGAACTGCCGTCGGACCAGATGGTATGTCTTCAGGAAACCAAAGTGTCCCGCAGCCCTGCAGTCATGGCATCGGTGTAATACCCTCGTCCGAGCCCCCAAAGGGACGTATATTCGCTCCCCCTTCCAGAAGAGACCATCCCTTTTGGTAAGGACGTGTTGGTTGTTTTGTAACCAGTCATCTGTTGTCTCCTCCCTTTGTAGTCGAGTCCTCCACTCGTTTGTGTTGTGCGCCATGAGAGCTGTTGTCTGTGGGTCGGGCTGTACTCCTGGCACCATAGCTTGAACCACCTCGTCTCTCTGACTTTGGAATTGTGGCATGCGTGACAAAGCATCCGCTAGGAAGTTCCTTCCCCCTGGTACGTGCTTCAGAGTAAAGCGGAACCGCTGAAAATACTGAGCCCACCGCACCTGTTTGGGGGACAGGCGGCGGGGTGTCTGCAACGCTATTAGATTTCGATGGTCGGTCCTTACCTCAAACGGGATCTGTGCCCCCTCTAGTAAATGTCGCCACGTGAGCAGGGCCCAGTGAACAGCAAAGGCCTCCTTCTCCCAAATGGCCCAACCCCTCTCTGTGGGGTTGAACTTTTTTGACATGTAAGCACATGGCCTGAGGTGGCCCTGGGCATCCGTTTGCAACAAAACAGCTCCCACGGCCACGTCGCTTGCATCCACCTGTACGACAAACGGCTTTGTTTGGTCCGGGTGCTGTAGCACGGGCGCCTTAGCAAATTGCCGTTTTAAAGTTTCGAATGCCTCCTGGCACTCGAGCGTCCAGTGCAGGCACTGCCCGGGACGTGGTGGTGCCTCCCCTTTGGTGCTCAGCAAGTTAGTTAGTGGTAGAGCGATGTGTGCAAACGTGGGTATAAAACTGCGATAAAAATTAGCGAAGCCGAGGAAGCTTTGCAACTGGCGTCGGGTTGTGGGTGCTTGCCATTCCAGAACAGTAGCCACTTTTTTGGGATCCATCTCCACCCCGTCCTTTGAAATGCGATACCCGAGGTAATCCAACTGTGTACGGTGGAACTCGCATTTAGACGCTTTCACATAAAGTTGAGCATCTAGTAGCTTCTGCAACACCCGCCGGACTAGTGTAACATGTTCTTTCATGGTTTTTGTGTAAATCAGGATATCATCCAGATAAACCAGAACGCCACGGTAAAGAAACTCATGCAGCACCTCGTTAATTAGCTGCATGAAGACAGCAGGTGCGCCCTGTAAGCCGAAGGGCATTACACAGAATTTGTAACTCCCTAGGGGGCAGTTAAAAGTGGTTTTCCATTCGTCCCCTTTCTTGACCCGAACTCGGTAATACACTTCCCTCAAATCCAACTTAGTAAAATACGTTCCGGTCGCCAAGGCTGCCAGGAGATCTTTCATCAAAGGAAGAGGATAAAGAGGTTCCACACTGACGGCATTCAAACCGCGATAGTCCACACACAGACGAAGTCCGCCATCCTTCTTCTCCCTGAAAAGGATGGGGGCGGCCAGGTGCGAACGGCTTGGCTGAATGAACCCTCTTGCCAGATTTTTATCAATGTACGCCCGCAACTCCTCCACCTCCCGCGGCGTCATGGCGTACATGCGTGGCTTTGGGAATTTGACGTTTGGGATTAGTTTGATAGCGCAGTCAGTGGGTCGATGCGGCGGTAGGATATCACACTCCGTCTCATTGAACACCGCCGACAGGTCAGCATATACTTGTGGTATGCCAGCGGCATCTAAATCGACGGTCCCCGCTCCACCTGCCCTCAACGAGCTGTCAGGCATGTGTTTCGGTTTTGGGCCAGGGTCGAGCTGTAGCTTCCGGAAACCCCCTTCCCACCAAATGGTAGGCTTCCATCTATCCAACCACGCTAAACCCAAGATGACAGGTTCGATCATGATCTCTATCACTATAAAGCGCAGTGTTTCATGGTGTGGCCCAATGGTCATTCGTATGGGCTCGGTTACGTATGTCGCCGGTGCCCCACCTAGGATGGATCCATCCATCTGTTCGAAGGTTATGGGGGTTCGCAAGGGCCGCACTCGCACCTGTAATTGGGCAGCCAAGGAACGCCGCATCAAACAGCGGGTGCACCCCGAGTCCACTAGCGCTTCATGCCGTAAGGGCCCCGATCCCCGTAGGGATGTCAAGGTGATTGGGATAAGGAACGGGTGTATGGGGCCACTTACCATAGGATCATCAAGGTCCTCGTCATCCTCACTCTCCGGTACCACCACCGGAACGACCCCGGGATGGGTGGTGTGTTCCTGTGGGAATGTCCCATCTGTGGTTTGTCTAGGCTGCGAGATCCCTTTGGTCTTCTCTGGTGGTGCCCGTCCTCTGTTCTTCCCGCCTGCCGCTGGAGTCGTTGGTTTGATGGGCTGGACTGGAGGTAGTGGGCACTCCAAGGCTCTATGACCCACCTGATTACACTGAAAACACCGCAACGGCGGCCGGCAGGTGGGGTCTGTTGACCGTGCGTCCCGTTCCCGTCCCCCTGTGCTGGGCAGCAGCCTCTCGGTCTGTCTCCGACTGGTAGATGGTCCCACAGTCCCTTTCGTTCGGAATTCCCTCAGACCGACATCCAAATCAATGGCCGCTCGACACCAGTCTGACAGCCGAGGCAGCAATCCCCTATACACACATGCCTGTCTAAGGTCTCTATCTAGGCCTAGGTGAAAATGGTGGACCAGCATGCGTTCGGGCCACCCCCGCACTCTCCCTGCTAATCGCTTAAATTCCTTTACATACTCTCTCGCGGGGCGGCCCCGTTGTTTAATAGCCACAAGGTCCCCCTCCGCTATTTGGGTCCAGGTCTCATCTTCAAACCTCCCCCGGAGCCCCTCCAGAAATAATCCAACGTCAGTGAGTTCATGGGCGTGGTCGGTATGGAGATCTGCTACCCAGTCAGCAGCCTCCCCCGTCAACGTGGTAGTGATAGCCACCACCATAGACCATTGGGATGGGTAGAGGCGACCATAAAGGTCAAAATAACTTATGACCTGACTTAAGAACAGGGCCACCCGGTCCGGGTTGCCATCGAAGGAAGCTTGTAGGGGAGGCGGGCCCCACACTGGCTGTGGTCCCCACACTCCTGCACCCACCTGGCTACCACCTGGCCACCCCTGGCTAGGACCACCTGGGGGAGGGCCCCCCCCAACGTCTGACGGCCTGCTCTAGACCCAGACTGAGGCTGTCCCTCAGCTGCACGCAGAGACTGGGGCTCAAGTGGCCGGGTAGCACCTGCATGAGTGCCCACCCGTAACTTGGGCTAGCCAAGCGGAATCTAGTTCCTGTCCCTGCAGGCTGTTTGTGCGAACCCCCCCCCCCAGTCTCCGCCCCTGCCAGCCACGGCTGCCAGGATTGCGCATCCCTGAAGCTGGCTTCTCCAAACCTTTCTCGAAGTAATTCCATCGTGGATTGGCCTATTCCAGTGGAGTAACTCCATTCTCCGTCATCCTCTTCCACCCATCGCCTTTCTCTCCACTTCAGGAACTGCTCGCTGAAAGGGGGGGCGGTGGGAGGGCCTCCCGGGACAGCCAACGCAGGGCTTTGCCACCACTCTCCAGACGCTGCCTGGGAAGCCACACCCTGCGCCCCGTTCGGGTCACTCATCTGGGCGCAGCTCCGGCGTGGGCTCCATTCTTTCGGGCGGACTGCTAGCTGGCTCGCTACCTCAGGGCTTTCTTCCCATGGCTCATCCTGAGCTGCATTCTCTTCTGCCAACACAGTGAGCTCAAGTGTGTCCTCGCCCCCCTCCGCCATCCCAGAGCTGCGGGACAGGTTTGATGAGGGTAGCGCTAATTTCCTCTCAGCCGTCCTAGGCGAAGCACGGCAACACCAAGAAACACACGCGCACAGGTCGGTGCTATGCTGGTTTATTATCCGGCTGGCTCCAGGAACGTACTGCACTCGTTAAACGATTTGAAATTAGCGCTACATTCCGTAGGCATGCAGCTGTTTTATAGCAAAGAGCTTGTTACTGTGCCGCCCCGCCCTGTATTTAAAGCCACCCCCTCCCTCCTCTTTCCGGATGCTGGTCTCAGTGTCTCAGCATTTTCCCAGCCTCTCCTCATGCCGGTGTCTCTGCAGTGAGGGTGTCAGCGAATACAGCAGTTGGTGTGTTGAAGCCCTAATACCGTCGCCCTGCCTTCCCCACCCCGCATACGTCCGCCTATTCCTGAGTGCTCCCATCACCAGTGCACCCCCTCCCCCATGCAGGTAATGTTGTCGAGCCTGTTGCTTGGCTCGACACTTTGGCTAATGTAACATGTTGGTTGCTCTTATTCAGTTCAACAAAAAATTTTCAATTCCTAGTGATGGATTGTGATGCACCACTATCAACAACCCACAAATTATGGTTAACATTTGTAGTACTCGAGATAGCCAAATCACAAAACTTCTTGGGTCTCTTTTTATCACCAACAGTCATTTTCTTATTCTTAGTACAATATTTGGTTATATGACCCTGAGCCCCACAAGAAAAACATCTTTTTACAAAATAGGCAGTTGAATATTCTTTTTCTTCTTTTGGTTGCTTCTCTCTCAGTTGGTCTCTATCTAGTCTTCTTCTGGACTCTTCCAACAACCTGCCGGTTATGCCAGTCAATGTTAGTTCGTCTCTGGTCAAAACCTCCAGTGAAGAAACATAGTCGTCATAACTCTCATCCAAAGAAGAAAGGATTATGTAAACTTGTTGCAGTTCTGAAAAAATAAGTTCCTTCTCATGCAGCTCTTGAAAAGTTCTTGTCATGAACTCCAAATGAGCCATCATATCTCCTCCTTTAAAAAGACGTTTAAACAATTTACATGTCAGATGTATATGAGCACCCACACTATCACGAACATATAGTCTCTTCAACTTGTTCCAACACCTAGCAGCAGAATTTTCACCATGAATATGGACAAGCTGCTGGTCACTCAGTGTCAGACCAATTATGCAAACAGCTCGTTCATTATCTCGGTTGAATTTCTTCTCATCTTTATCATCATAAGGATTCCATGCTGTTATATCCGGTGGATTATTAACTACATCCCATAGTCCTTCTCTACACAAAAGTAGGTTACATTTCATAGACCAGGAAACATAGTTTGTCCATCCAGCCATCATGGAAATACTGGATGCCTGTTGTGCCATCTTCACTTGGATTATATGTAACAAACACAGTTGTCTGTATTATTCACATTAACTCTCTGTTCTCTAGATAACTCTGTTTAGCTCTGACCAATTCTGGTTATTCTGGTTGGCTCTGGGCCCATAACCAATGTTAAGGATATAGTTGTGAGATAACCAGGAATGGTTATGAAGCAGAGCACACAGAAATGGTGCTGAGAGTAGTTGTGAATAAACTGCATACAAACTGGTTTTTAAAGTAGTTTACTTATAGAGCAAAGCAAATTCATAGTCTTTTTCCAATCCAACCCGCCACTATTGCTACTGGATCGGGTGATCCGGTCCGAACTGGGAGCATTTCACCCCTGGTTTATTGTTACTGTATATTTGCAGGTTTCTGGTCCGCACACATATATCTTCACAAAAACTGATATACGATGTTACAGTATATGTGAGTTCATCCAAGTCTGCAGAGGTATCTTCAAAAACATTCCAATCAGTGCAGTCAAGGCAAGCCTCTAGCTTTAGTTTTGTCTCCTCAGTCCAAGTCCTTATTGATTTAATTGTTGGTTTCATGGTTGTAAATCTTTGTAAGCAGGTACAAAGTGAATCATGCAATGATCAGTGTCCCACAGCTGCTCATGGTAAAAACTGACAAGCATCTTTTAATGTTGTGTACACATACACAGCAATTAGGAGAAATGAGGAGAACTCTTGTGGAGAATAGAATGGTTTGCAATTGATAATTAATGTTTCAAAGTCCACATCACAGAATTTCTTTAGTATAGTTACAGTATATCTCAGGACCAGTGATTATATAAACATAAGCCTCCTCCTTTCTTTTTACCAGATGTTTCTACAATTCTGTCTGCTCTTTGTATCTGAAATCTTGGGATATGCAGGCTGCTATCATCAATTTACTCATTTAGCCAGGTTTCAGTGAAGCAGAAAGCTGCTGAGTTGTAAAAATTAAAATTTAAAAAAAGTATTTCATCCATCTTATGAGTGAGTGAATGTAAATTAGTCAGAGAGTGAAAGGAAAGCAGTTTTTATCCTACTTTTCCTTAATCTATTCAAAATTCCCACTTGCTTATCCCTTCTTCGCCTCCAGCATCTCCTCCATTTGTTTTTGTTTATCCTTTGTTCAGAGGAAGTTGCTTTTTCCTATGTTAGAAACTTATCTGCATTTGTAAAGATAGGGGGCAGAAAGCTGCCAATCAAAGAAACATTGCTTGTTGCTTAGTAGTTGGAGTCTTGAGTATGAAATCAGTCATGAATCACAGAGAATGATAAAAAACAGAAAAACTATCAGAGACCATTTTATCAAGGCTGCCGTCGGCAGTGCCATCATGGAAAGATATATACCATCATGGAAATAGACCATCTTGGAAATACACCATAGAATTCTCAGTCCACATACTGCTGGAGCCTAGCCTATAAGATTTTGAGCATAATTTTGCTGGCATCTGAAATGAGTGCAACGGTGCGGTAGTTTCAACATTCTTTGGCATTGCCCTACTTTGGAATTGGAATGTAAACCAACCTTTTCCTATCCTGTGGCCACTGTTGAGTTTTTCAAATTTGCTGGCAAATTGAGTGTAGCACTATTACTGCATCATCTTTTAAGATTTTGAATAGCTCAGCTGGAATACTGTCACCTCCACTAGCTTTGTTGTTGCTCAGACTTCCTAAGGCCCATTTGACTTCACATTTCAAGATGCCTGGCTAAAGGTGAATGACCTCTCTATCGTGGTTATCAGGGACGTTAAGTTCATTCTTGTATATTCTTCTGTGTAATTTGCCACCTCTTCTTAATCTCTTCTGCCTCTGTTAGGTCCCTGCCATTTTGGTCGTTTATCATGCCCATTTTTGCATGAAATGTTCCCTTCATTCTCCAATTTTCTTGAAGAGATCTCTGGTCCTCCCTATTCTATTATTTTTTTCTATTTCTTTGCACTGTTCATTTAAGAAGGCATTCTTATCTCTTTTAGCTATTCTCTGGAATTCTGCACTCAGTTGGGTGTATCTTTCTCTTTCTCCCTTGCCTTTTGCTTCCTTTCTTTCTTCAGCTATTTTCAAAGCTTCCTCAGACAACCATTTTGCGTTCTTGCATTTCTTTTTCTTTGGGATGGTTTTAGTTGCTACCTCTTGTACAATGTTGCGAATCTCCATCCATAGTTCTTCAGGCACTCTGTCTATCAGATCTAATTCCTTAAATCTATTTGTCACCTCTACTGTACATTCATCAGAGATATGATTTAGCTCATACCTGAGTAGCCTAGTGCTTTTCTCCACTTTCTTCAATTTAAACCTAAATTTTGCAACTAGAAGCTCATGATCTGAGCCACAGTTAGCTTCTTGTTTTTACTTACTGTATAGAACTTCTCCATCTTTGGCTGCAGAGCACAAAGTCAATCTGATTTCTGTGTTGACGGTCTGGTGATGGCCATGTATAGAGTCATCTCTTATTATTTTATTTATTTTATTTATATGATTTATATACCACCTTACTCCTGAAGGACTCAGGTTGGTGAACAGCCAGACAATAAAAACACATAAATACAAAATTTAAAAACAATATAAAACTGAATTAAACAAATTGGCCCAAGATAAAATTTAAAACACCTCAATAGTAAGAACAAATTTAAAATTTACATTTTAAAAGGGAAGAAATTAGGCAAGGTCAGCCTGGTGGAATAAAAAGGTCTTGAGAGCGTGGCAGAAGGTGCATAGATCCGGGATCCTCCGTATCTCTGGGGGGAGCTCATTCCAGATAGTGGGTGCTCCCACAGAGAAGGCTCTCCCTCTGGGGGCCACCAGTCAACATAGTTTGTCCGACGGCGCCCAGAGGAGCCTCTCTCTATGAGAGCATACCGGCTGGTGGGAGGCTGCTGGTGGCAGCAGGCAGTCCCATAAATAACCAGGTCCTAAGCCATGGAGCACTTTAAAGGTGGTAACCAAAACCTTGAAGTGCACCCAGAAGACCTCCGGGAGCCAGTGCAGCTCACACAGGAGAGATGTCACATGGGAACGCCAGGTCACTCCCATAACTACCCACACGACTGCACTCTGCACCAGTTGGAGCCTCCGGGTTCTCCTCAAGGGGAGCCCCATGTAGAGAGCGTCTCTTGGGATGTTGGAAAAGAGTGTTTGCTATAACCATTGTATTCTATTGACAAAATTATATCAGCCTGTGCCCTGCTTCATTTTGCACTCCAAGGCCAAACTTGCCTGTTATTCTGGTTCTCTTTTGGCTTCCTACTTTAGCATTCCAATCCCCCATGATGATAAGGACATCAATTGCCTAAAGCAATATCTTTAGGCAATTAAGCCTTTGAAAATTTAAAGGAAAGCTGTTCTTTTTGTTTTCTTTGTCTGCTAAATAACAATATGAACCTCAAGACCATTAGACAAGGATGCCACATAAAGTGGTCTGTTTTTTTCACCAAATAACTGATAATAGGACATGATAATCTAGCACATTCACAATCTGAAAAACATTCAGTATGCCCTGGGTCATATTCTTGATGGATACCAGAAATTTAGTTTCTTAGTAAGAAAATAATAGCAAAACTCAAGCATCTTCTGTCTCTCATTTAGGAGATAATGTTGAAATATTTGGAAGCCTGATTACAAAATGCATCCAATCAACCATCTATCAAGAGAGTATCTGGGGCAATGTGATGGTTTTTTGGATTTTTTAAAAACTATTTTCCTTTCCCCATTTCAAAGCAGGCATTAGAATTGCAGGCTAAATCAGAAATTCTACACTTTCATGATAGTATGGCACAAATTCAACAAATCAACCAGGGACTTCCACTGATGTCACAGCGAGATCGGACATGGAGAGCGGGTCTCTGTGCTCCAAAGGCCGAGTTCTCCCCATTGGTGGAGCTCCGAAAGGAACCAAAACCACCTTGGAGGGACAGTGAAGCAAAGAGGGATGCCCTGTCAGGTCTCGGAGAGTCTCAATGCTCCAGCCTTACCTGGGGCTTACTTTCCCTCTCAGCCATGATGAGGAGAAGACATAGCCTAAGCTGGTTGCCATGAAGCTGGGACAGCCGATGACCACCTAAGCTTTGAGCTGGAGTGGATTTTGGTGAACAGTGGAGAACTGGGTGAGAGAATTTTTTTTTAACCTAAAAGTTAACCCCAAAAGAGAAATAGGGTTTACTCAGAACTGTTGGAAGCAGTGATCAGACACTTTGAGAAAATTAGCAGACCGGAAGATAAGGATTAAAGAGAGGAGAAAAAAGGGGGGGAAACTTTTTTTTCTTTAAAAATGCAGGAACTTTCAAATTGGGAAGATGTGATATTGGGAAGGCATTTTAAAATATTGGAATTAGGGATTTAAAAATTAACACTGGTTTTATTATTGAATTACAATTTAAAATAATTAAAATCAGATTCATAGTAATATTGAAAATTAACCTAAGAGTGCCACCTGCTGTTGAAAAGAAAATATACAAGCCTGGGAATGCCCATTTAAAGGCCTGTGAAAATACTTACTTGGACTACTGTACTTTTTGGAGTATAAGATGCACTTCTCCCTCCAAAAAAAAGAGGGTGGAAATGTTGGTACATCTTATACACTGAATTCAGCCCTTTTTGGCCTCCCAAAACCCTGCCCCATGCATCCCATTTTTTGCCAAAAACAGGCCCATTTTTTTGCAAAAATGGGATGTGCAGACGATTTTGAAGGTCTGCAGAGTGTTCCTGGGGGATGGGGAGGGCAAAAATGTGACTTGTGGAGGGTTTGGGAGGCCAAAAATGGGCCTGGTTTTTGCAAAAATGGTGTGTGCAGAAGGTTTGGGAGGACTGCAGAGTGCTCCTGGGGGCTGGGGAGGGCAGAAACGTGATACGTGGAGGGTTTGGGAGGCCAAAAATGGGGACTTTTTGCCCTCCCAAGTCCCTAGGAGCACTCTGCAGGCCTACCAAACACTCTGTGCACCCCATTTTTGTGAAAAATAAGCCCATTTTTGGCCTCCTAAACCCCCCACGCATTGCATTTTTGCCCTCCCCAGCCCTCAGGAGCACTCTACAGGCCTCCCAGACCCTCTGTAGGCCCCGTTTACAAAAAATGGGCACATTTCTGACTATTTATGGAACATAAAGAATTGCAATCAGCGGAAACTTTGAAGAGTAACCTCAGGTTGGAATAAAATGTTCTTGGGCTATTGACTAAAGGTGGAATTTATTAAAACAAGATAAGATGCAACGGAAGGAGCAAATGAGCGAAACTTTGATCAATATTGATTTGATGTTTCAAAGCATAAAGGATATTAAACAGAAAGAGCATAAAGTGATGGTGGAATTAATGGATGGTGTAAATCAAAAATTGGAAAACGTCATACAAAGGACAATGAGTAATGAACAAGATGCCCAGGAAAGGAAGGAGCTAGCAGAAGGAATAGAGGGGAAAACAGAATTGAGGAATCAACGGGAAGAAGATAATGAGGAGTCCTTAATAAAATTAATAATATTTTATGAATCAAACCAAGAGGAAAATATTTTAAGAGATCTGAAAAGAAAAAGGGAGGATCAGGAAGACACTTTGGGAAAGGAGGCAGGGGTTAGGGCTGATAACTTTAAAGCTAAACAGTGGAAAAGGGTAGGGATGGGGAAAATACTTAGATTGATTAGGCAGGATGTAGACACAGATACAGACAGAGATAAAATTTGAGAGAACAATATGGGAGGCAAGTAAAAAAAAGAATTAAAGTATTGATGTGGGCAAGAGATGATGGATAGAAGATGGATAGGAAAAAGAAGAAGGGAAAGAGAAGAAAGAAAAAAATCCTCTTTTTTCTTTTTCTTTCCTTTTTTTATAATAGTGCATAAGGAGAAATCAGAATAGGCCAGCTTAAACAATATTGTGATTGGTAAACGCTGAGCAATTAAATAATGAAAAGAACATATTTTAATATAAACATGTGTATTAATACTAGAATCATAAAGATTGGATGAAAGTAAGAATATGAATAGAGTTATTTTGTATGTATTTTGTATCACAATATTAAATAATATTGTGATTGGCATTAGAATAATATATTAAAATATTGAAGAATGAAATATTGAAGAATAAATAATGACTAATAAAATTATGAAACATATTTTAATACTGGTATAAACAACTGTATTAATAGTGGAATCATAGATTGGATGAATATAAAGAATATGAATAAAATTAATTTGTTTGTTTAAATAATATTATGATTGGTATTGAATTACATATTTAAATATTGAATAATAAAATAATGAAGGATAGTATTGTAATACAAGGGATCGTCTTTTAATATAATGGTCACATGAATATAACTTAGAATAAAGACAGAAATAAGAGAAAGGGGGAATATTAGTATACACATTTTTATAAGATAAAATAAGTGTAATGATAAGTGAGGTTTAGAAATTGAACAGCGTTGGTATTCTGTAGTTTAAACAATATGAAATAATGAAAGATTATAATTAGATATAAATGTGTATTACTTTTAGAAATGTATAAGCTGGATGAATGTGATAACTATGATTAATATTATTTTATCTGTACTGAAATGTATGGCACCCAGGTGTCACACTGTTCACTCATTGATATGCATATGTAATATAAAATTTAAAAAATGATTAAAAAAACAAAGCAATCAGGAAAGTCCCTTGAAAAAGTATATTTGCAAATCCAATATTGAACACATATAGAGTGATCTAAAGTCCAAACTAGTCTGGCAAACCGTAATAGTACATATGTACACTATATGCATGAGTTTTTCCCAAATTAGTTATATGCAGATTAACCAGATATTGCTCCAGCCAGCTGACTAGTTAGTCATCATGGGATTTATAACCCAAAATATCTGGAAAACATTAAGCTGGATGTAGATATTAAGTAGAAAACTTGAGCAAAAGGGAACTGCTTTGGGGTATTCTAATTTAATTGTTACTTAACTGAATCATCAGCAACAGAACCATTTATCAAAGGTTCTTGTTAAATTGTAGAAGTGCTTGATTCTTTGAATCTAGATTAGATTCAAAACTGTCAAATCAGTATTCACATGTTCCATACAGTGGTGAGATTTAAATTTTTTTACTACTGGTTCTGTGGGCATGGCTTGGTGGACGTGGCCTGATGGTCATGTGACTGGGTGGTCAAGTGGCTGGGTAGGCGTGGCTGGGTGGTCATGGCCACCTTGACGTCAGTCACATCAAGGGGTGCCTTGCCTGGCCTCTCCTCCCCTCAAAGTCCTCAACAAGATACAATTTATTGTCTATTTATTTACTAATACTAAAATATACTATTTAATCCTTTGTATATGTGCTATATGTGTACATACATATTATATAATAAAGAGTGTGTATAGGCACACAAAAAGATACATTATCTACTATATATATTGTATGTGTACGTACACACACACACACACACACACACACAGAGCTCTTCCAAAACTATACATATTCAACCTCACTTACTGCATTTAGAAAAACACACCCAGAATACACTTTCTGCCACACATTTAACTAATTTAACTAATTCTGTACATTAGAACATTATACACACCTTCAGATCAGGAGTGGGTTCTACTTACCTCTGCTACTGGTTCGCAATGGGAGAGTGCACATAGAAGCTTCTGCGCATGCGCAGATCATTCATGATGATGTCCGTGATGGGTGGGCAGAGCCTCCTGCCTTCTCAAAAACTGGACTGAACCAGGAGCAACCCACCACTGCTTCAGATGTTCTTCTCTAGCTTACACATGACTGTTAGAGCCAGGAGATGTCATGGATTGAGTAAAATGTGGTAAAACTCATTTAACAACACTCTTGCTTAGCAACCAAAATTTTGGGCTCAATTGTGGTCATAAGTCAAGGACTATCTCTGCCTTCCTCTGCATGGCAGTTTTGTCCTAGTAAACTCCTTCGCCTTTCTGGCAATTTTCCTCTCTGTTAGAGGCACCAAAATAATCCAGATGATATAAAGCTTCCTACTGGAACAGGTGATTGGACTAGATGGCCTCCGAGATCCCTTCCAGCCCTAGATTGCTGTGCTGTTTCAAAGCGTCTTCTGAAGCCACATCTAGTACCAGGGTTTATGGTCCTTCCTTCCTCTTCCTTTCTCTCTCTCTCTCTTTCCCTTCCTGCCTCTTTCTTTCTTTCTTTCTTTCTTTCTTTCTTTCTTTCTTTCTTTCTTTCTTTCTTTCTTTCTTTCTTTCTTTCTTTCTTTCTTCCTTCCTTTCTTTCTTTCTTTCTTTTTTCTTTTTCTTTCTTTGTCTCTTTCTTTCTTGTTTCTCTCTCCCTTTCTTCCCCTTTCTTCCTCTTTCTTTCTCTCTTTCTCTTTTCTTTCTTTCTCTTTCTTTCTCTTCCCTTCCTCTTTCTTTCTTTTTTTCTTTCTTCTCTCTCTCTATTTCTTTTCTTTCTCTCTCTCCCTTCCTCTTTCTTTCTTTCTCTCTCTTTTCTTTCTTTCTTTTCTCTCTCTCTCTTTCTCCTTTTCTTTTTCTTTCTTTCTTTCTCTTTCTCTTTCTCTTTCTCTTTCTTTACCCTCTCTCTCCCTTTCTTTTCTTTCTTTTTCTTTCTTTCTTTCTTTTGTTTCTTTCTCTTTCTTTCTTTCTTTTGTTTCTTTCTCTTTCTTTCTTTCTTTCTTTCTTTTTTTCTTTCTTGTCTCTCCCTCCCTTCCTCCTTCTTTCTTTTTCTTTCTTTTTCTTTCTTTCTTTGTCTCTTTTTCTTTCTTCTCTCCCTCTCTCTCTCCCCCCCCTTTCCCTTCCTCCTTCTCTTCCTCCTTCAAAGGCTAGGAGAGTGAGGCCCATCCAAGACATGTGACACAGGAGGCCCAAGAGAAGGCACCTGGTCTGGGCACACAGCCCTCCATGACGGAGAGGAGAGCAAATCAAAGCAAGAACTTACTGATCCTGATCCTGATTGTGAGCTCAAGCCATGGCAGCAGTGGCAGAAGGAGCGTGGTGGCAGCAGCGGCTGAAGGAGCACGGCAGCAGTGGCGCTCCAGGAAGGTGGCCCTTGGGGCCCTGGGAAAGTGAACAGCGAAATTTACTTTACCAACTGAGAGTTGCCACTTTGGGTCCATTTGTAAGTCCCAGTCTGGAAAATGCGGGGGGCAGAGCTTTCCTCTGCTGCCCACAGCACTTTCCTGATGGGAGTTAAGTTGGACCCAAAGCTAAATTTTGCTGTGCTGAGAAAGATGCTCTCTCACTCTCCCAGGCAAGAGCAGCAGCAGGGGAGAGAAGCAGCTGCTGACCTGGAGACAACATGGAGCCCTCCACGTGTTCTCCGGTGACCTGTTTTCTCTCCCCCACTGGTCTTGCTGGGGACCTCACCAAACCTCCACTCAGACCCCACAGGAATCCCGGAGAAACCCAAACTGCAGTGTTTGTCTGGCTGTTCAGCAGAAACTTTCCCCCTCACACAATCAGGAGGAATGATGACACGAGGCACTAGTGAGGACAAAGTCAGGAAAAGAAGGGGTTCTGTATATGGTCAGAGGCACTCTTGCTATGGCGCACCTTCCGTTGGGAAAGCAGATAATAGGGCTAGGAGTGTTGACTTCTTTTCCCACCTCACCATCTCCTCCTCCCCAGCAACCACCAGACATGCACATCAGTCACTAACTCCCTAACAGACTCCCTTGCTTGCATGTCTCCTTTGTTGCACACACTCTCCTGCTCCCCCATGCTACTGGCTTCCAGGCAAGCTCTGGCTAAGCTAAACTCAGGTGGCAACTCAACTGACTCAGGGAGGTCAGTGCAAGGCTTCTCATTTGGTGATTAAAGTGACCACTTGGAAACCTCCATTGTTGCACCACCTCACTTTGTACCCTTGCAAGGTGGGTAAATGGTATATGCCCATCCACCTGGGGGTGCCCCTGCATGGAATTGTTTTTGGTTTTTTTATGCTTGGCAGGTTGCTTCCCTGTCTGTTTTCTCCCATTTATGAAGATGAGTTTTCTAAATCTTTCCCCGTCCCTACCTACCCCATGAAGCACAGCAAAATTTACTTGCCAGAAGTTGCCACTTTGGGTCCTCCTGTAAGTGCCAGTCCGGAAAGTGCTGTAGGCAGAAGAGCTTTTCTCTGCCACCCACAGCATTTTCCCGATGGGAGTGAAATCTGATTCAAAGATAAATTTTGCTGTGCTGCAAAAGATGCTATCTCGCTGACCCAGGCAAGAACAGCAGCAGGGGAGAGAAGCAGACCTGGAGAGCACATGGAGCCTTCCAGGTGTTCTCCGGTGATCTGTTTTCTCTTCTCTGCTGCTCTTGCTGGGAATGGGAAAGTGTCTTTCACAGCACAGCAACATTTAGCTTTGGATCCGACTTCACTCCCATCAGGAAAGTGCTGAGGGTGACAGGGAAAAGCAACTAGGTTGAATGCTGTTTCTCTCTGCTGCCCGCAGCATTTTCCAGATGGGAGTGGGACTTACAGGGCCCAAAGTGGCAACTCCTGGTTGCTAAAGTAAAGTTCATTGTACTGCACAAGATGGCACAACAAGAGCAGCAGGAGAGAGAATTGAAAACAGGTCACTAGAGAACACGTGAAGAAGCTCCATGTGCTCTCCAGGTGAGTCAGAGGCTGCTTTTCTCTGCCGCAGCACTTTATGGATGGGACAGTAAAGTAAGAGCCTTACTCAAACTGCTTTAGCCATCTGCACCTGGGCCCCCCACCCACCCATGCTGCCACATCCACAGCCCTTTGGCAGAGAACAGCAGGCCGTATGATGGGTAAATTGCTTTGGCCCGGGGGAAGGGTGCAGTTTGAGGCCTTCCTGGGTTCTCTAGGCAAGTGTGGGCAGCAAGCCTGACTACAGGGACTGCCAGGAAGATAGGAAAGCATTGCAGGGCCACGGGCCAGATGGAAAGGAGTAAAGGAAGGCAGGCAGAGACAGTGGGGGTGGTGTCGCCACTTGGGATGGAGCAGTGCTGGCAGCTTAGCCAGCCAGGTGAGCACAGGGATGTGGGGGGCAGTTAGTTAGGCTGCACTCTCATGTGGAGCCACGGCAACAAAGCAAGCCAGGCAAGCTGGAGGCTGGGGATGAAGACGGCTAGCACGAGTCACAGGCTTACTTAAAGAGCAGGCAAATCAGGGCCACTCAGTTGGGCTACAGGCACTGTGTGGGAAGGCAGGCAAGCCAGAAAGCAGAGGCTGTGTAGTCAATAGAGGAGCCACAATGTGTTATGCTGGGGAGGTGAAGAATGGCAGTGTGGGGCGGCGTGGAAGATGGGGCGGGTGGGTGAGGGACAGGGCGGATGAGCATGCTGGTGGGGGCAAGTGGTGAGTGGGCGGGCAGGGGCGGGGCCAGCCAGAGGTCATTACCGGTTTGGCAAACCAGGTCAAATTTCCACTACTGGTTTGCCCAAATTAATGAGAACCAGCTGAATACCACCTCTGATTTGTTGTCCTAATCCAATCCCATTCATTCTAACAATAAATTCTAATTCAGTGGTGAAATCTAAAATGTGTTACTACCGGTTCTGTGGGCATGGCTTGATGGTGGGGTAATGTGACTGGGTAGGCATGGCCAACTGTTTTTTTTAAACTTTTAAAACCATTTTTTCTACAACCTCTTCGGCCGAAGAGGCTGTAAGAAAAAATGCTTTTAAAAGCCTCTGAATTATACCAGCTGAGTTGCCTGATCAGCAGAGGCTTTTTTCTTTTAAAAGCCTCTGAGGATCCCAGCTGAGTTGCCTAATCATCAGAGGCTTTTTTTTCTTTTAGAAAATTTTTTTCTACAACCTCTTCAGCCGAAGAGGTTGTAAAAAAATGCTTTTAAAAGCCTCTGACGATCTCAGCTGTGTTGCATGATCGGCAAAGGCTTTTTTTAAAAAAGCCTCTGCTGATCAGGCAACTCAGCTGGGATCCTCAGAGGCTTTTAAAAGTATTTTTTCTACAACCTCTTTGGCTGAAGAGGTTGTAGAAAAAATGCTTTTAAAACACTCTGATGATCCCAGCTGACCTGAGCCACCATCAGAGACTTTTTTTTTTACTTTTAAAAGCATTTTTTTGGTCGAAGAGGTTGTAAAAAAATGCTTTTAATTTTTTTTAAAAAGCCTCTGATGATTGTGCGGCTCAGCTGGGCATGGAGGGGGGGCAGGAATTTTTGCTACAGGTTCTCCAAACCACCCACCTCCATCGCTACTGGATCAGGCGATCCAGTCCGAACTGGGAGCATTTCACCCCTGTTCTAATTATACAAATGAAATGCTAGACTCAAAACTATTCAGTAATAAAAATCCTGCTAGCAAAGAGCTTTTGAAAGTAAATGTAGCCTTTATACCAATTATGGTTTTCTGCCATAATTACATAAATAGCACATATTGTTTCAAGACGGTTTTCTTTCCAGTTTGATTTTGAGGTTTGAATCTTTGGGTGGGGGATTGATACAGTAAAAGAAGAGCCATTTTAGCTACATTAGCTTTATTAGATAACCTCTGAGGGGACATGGCATCAAGAAAAACAAACAATTCTCTTTTGCCCTCAAGTGAACTCTGTGCTCCCAAAAGGTAAATTCTTGGCTGTTCATCAAAACTGAGAATGCCGGATTGCAAATAACCTTAAATATTGAGGTACATATTAGCTAAATTACATTCACTGGAACAATGCTGGAACTGGAACAGCTTCACTAACATTACAGTATTTATTGTCTATCTAAGCATATTTTTTATATTTACAATTACGTCTTTCAGTAATATCTTTCAATAATAACATTCCATGGTAGCTTTGAGATTCATATATAACACTATGCTCTGACTTCATTTGCTGTGAACCTTTCAGGAGGTACACCTTTGTTACTCCTCTCCGATCTCCTTGGAATTATGTGTTCTTGTGTTACTGTTTCAGGCCTCTCATCTTCTATATCTATGTCATCTGTACTTTCATGTTTTATCATAACTCTATCCTCTTCTACATCTTTATCTGGCTTGGTCTCAGCTTCCAATAGCTCTGAACACTGTATTTGCATGAATATCTCATTATTAGCATGTATCTTATTCTAGTTCTGCTCTGCAAAACTAGCAGACCTTGAGATTACAATTCATTTACTACCATCTGTAAATCTGTACCCCTTCGTTCCTGGCTCATACCCAACAAATTGAAGCTTTCTGGCCTTTGTCTGACCTTTTCTCCTAGTAGCTTTCAGAATATGCACCTAGGCATAACTACCAAATGTTCTTACATGGCTTAAAGACGGTTTCTTACCATGCATCAGGAAATACGGTGTTTCCTGTATTGCCTTGCTCCATAACCTATTAATGATATAATTTGCTGTTAATATGGCTTCTCCCCAGAATATCTTACTCATGCCTGCATTGGCAAGCAAAGCATCTTCCATTGTCTGTAGCACACGGTTTTGTCTCTCAACTATACCGTTTCCAGAATGTGGGTTTGTTTTTCTATGCCTTATGCCTAGACTGCTTAACCACCTTTGAAACTTTTCAGACATAAACTCTGTTCCCCTGTCTGTTTGAATCTGACATACATTACATCCATGCTGTCATTCTACAAATGTTACCCATTTTCTGAACTGTTGCAATACCTTAGTCTTATTTTTCCGTAAATTACAATATCTATATCTACTGTAATCATCAACTATGGCTAATGCATATCATGCACCTCCTAAAGAGGGTGTCATATGACCAATCAGATCAGCATGAACTAATTGCAATATCCTGATTGTAGTTCTTGCACTTTTCTTACTTACAAGATACATTTTAGCTTTTGATTCTTTACATACAGAACAATCTAAATATTCATTACATTTCTTTAATTTCAGCTCCTCAGCTATGCCTGGCATTTTCCTCAACATGTTAAAACTTGCATGCCCTAATTTTCTATGTAACAGGTGTATATAGTTGTCATGTGTAGAAACATTTTATGTACACGTGCACAATTATATTCTTGCATTCCCAGAACATACAAACCATCCTTTTTAACATCTTGTGTACATACCTGTCCATTCTTCTTAATTGTATATAGTCCCCCAGCAAATATTATTCCATACCCCTGCCTGTTTAACATGGATATACTTAATAAATTATGCTCTAAAGCAGATACATATAACACCTTGTACAATGTAGCATCTATTTCTGGTACATACACATTACCTTCCACTTTTACAGCAGCTTTCTGTCCATCAGCCAGACTAACCCATGTTTTCTTTGCTGGTTTCAAACCAGAAAACACATGTGGATCATTAACAATATGTTGGCTTGCCTCACTGTCCAACAACCACATATTCCTGTTGTGTTAAGTCATTGACACTGCCAGGGAAAACAGCACTAGAGAACCACTCCACCTTCACTGAATAATTCTGCTCCCTTGTCTCACTGCCCCTCTGTTCCTCCTCTCAGGACAGCATCTCTGGAGATGTTCAGTAGAACCACATGTGTAGCATCTCTTCGCAAAGTTAACTCTTTCATCTGCTCGGCCGGCATCCTGGACTGTTGCAGATGCTGGTTTGTGCTGAACGCTCTCTCTTCCCTTACCTGGTTTCCTCTCCAGCTGTTTCTGCTCCTCCTTCAACAACCGAATAGTCAAGTATGCCATCGTTAAGTCCTGTTCTTGCATAAGCCAGGGAGATGGTTGGCCTATAAATTAAAAAAGGATAAGGAGAAAAGGCTTATAACACAACTATAAGATGAAGAAGGGAACATTTACCATCAGTTAGAAGAAAAAAAGAGAATAGCCCAAAATTACTTTGAAACACTTTATAGCCAGAAAAAAGTGGAGGAGGAAGATATAAAGAAATATTTAAAGGATAGGAATATTCCGATAATATCAGAGGATATGAAAGAAATGTTAAACAGCAGGATTACTATGATGGAAATGAAGGCGGCTATTCAAAAACAGAAAAATAATAAAATACCAGGACCTGATGGCATCCCCTCTGAGTTTTATAAAAAGATACAAGGACCTCTGGAAGTGTTATTGCTAAACTTATATAATGAAGCCTTAGGGCAATCGAAATTACCACAGACATGGAGAGAGGCATTGATATCACTCATCCCAAAGGATTTTACAAACACATAGCAGGTCAAGAACTACCAGCCAATCTCACTACTTAATATGGACTATAAAATTTATATAACAATAATAACTGAAAGGGCCAAAAAATTTTTAAGTGAAATTATTGATTTGGATGAAAACAGATTTCTTCCAAATAGATATATGAGAGAGACTACACGGATGATTCTGGATACATTAGACTATTATGAAACCCATCCGGGTGAACAGCTGGCATTGATGTTTGTAGACACCCAGAAAGTGTTTGATAATTTAAACTGGAACTTTTTGATTAATCAATTGGAAATTATGAAATTTGGGGAGAAATTTAGGGATTTAATTAGAGCAATTTATTCGAAACAATTGACCAGAATAATAATGAATGGGGAAATGACAGAGAAGATTGATATAGCTAAGGGGATAAGACAGGTGTGTCCCCTGTTATCCCTCTTATTTATATTATCCCTGGAGATACTATTAATACAAATTAGGAAAAATCAAATAATTAAAGGAAAATCAAACAGGAAGAATATAAGGTTCAAGTATTCGCAGATGATCTGGTATTTATTATGGAAGATCCTATGGAGACGAGAACCATCTTGATGCACAAAGTTGAAGAATTTGATAAGGTAGCGGAGCTTAAAATAAATAAGGAAAAAACTAAATTGTTAATGAAGAATTGTACTAAAAGGCAAAGGAAAGAATTGGAAAGGAAATAGGGCATTCAAATTGTTAAAAAGGTGAAATACTTAGGAATTTGGCTTACAGCAAAATGCTCTACTGTAAAGGAGGATAATTACAATAAATTAATTCAACAATTACAAAAAGATTTGGATATTTGGGCCAAACTACAGCTATCCTTAGTAGGGAGAATAGCTATAATAAAGATGAACGTATTACCCAAATTGTTATATTTGTTTCAATCGCTACCAATTAGATTAAGGAAACCATTTTTTGAACATTTAAATAGAATAATAGGTAAATTCATTTGGCTGGGGAAAAAGCCCGGATAAAACGTAAACTTCTGCAAGACTCCAGAACCAAAGGAGGCATTGGCTACCCGATTGGGAATTATACCATCACTCGGTGGCAATAACTTGGTTAAAAGATTGGGTACAACTAAGAAACAGGAGAATATTAATACTGGAAGGCCATGACCTCCAATTGGGATGGCATGCATTTCTTTGGGAAGGGAAAATTAAGACACATACATATTTCCAGAGACATCTGGTGCAAGATGCTCTGATAAATATTTGGGATAATATAAGAAAAAATAATTATATGAAAGTTCCAGTTTGGATATCGACGATGGAGGCCATAATTTATCCCAATGTGCTGAACCTAAATAAAATTGTAAGATATTCAGAACTATTAGATGAACTTGGAAATTTAAAAACAGAATTTTATTAGGTATATTATTAGGAATTATTAGGATCAGGTCAAAAAATGATCACAAAAATGTATAATTTCCTGTTAAAATTTAAAATGAAAGATGAAACCATAAAGGAAACAATGATTAGTGGGCAAGAAATTTTGGATACAACTTAATTTGAATCAATGGGATAAATTATGGGAGAGAAACTACAAGCTAACAATGTCAGCTGCTTACAAGGAGAATCTTTACAAGATGTTTTATCAATGGCACCTGAGAGATTGGTTAGATGTTCTCAAACAGGTCCCTGGAATGTTGGAGGTGCGGCCATAACTAAGGGACATTCTACCACATATAGTGGACCTGTCCTAAGATTAGGAAATTTTGGCTGGAAAAAATGGCTGGAAGAGATAACTGGGCGGAAGATAGAAAGAAAACCAGAACTATTCCTCCTGGGTATTTTGGAAGGGAAAATGGAAAAGAAATTACAACATATCATATTACATATACTAACTGCAAGTACGATTTTCATAGCACAACATTGGAAACAACCGGATATCCCCCCAGACCTAATTATAATTTAAAAAATATACCAATGTGCAGAAATGGACAGATTATCCATGGAAATTAAGGAAATGGAAACACTGAGTACTATTTAATTTGGAATAGATGGTATTCCTGGCTGGAGAGTAAATCTAAAATGTAAGCAATATTTTGTCACAAAACTGAATTCTGACTAGAAGTTATTATAACTTAGATAAGTTAGATCCTTATCCTTAGATAAGGTTGTAAATTAATATAGTGATGGATAGAAGTAGAATTTATGTATGGAAGTTAATTAGGATAGAGATACCGATGTAGAAAAGTTGTTATTAGTGTTTAAGTTTCGATGTGTTTGTTTTTGTTTGCTTGTTTTTGTTGTGTATTGTAGTTTTCTATTTTTTGCTCCTTTCTATTTTTTGTACTGTGTATGTTAATGTTTGAAAATTCAATAAATATTATTTTTTTAAAAAAGAAATTAAGCTGTCTCTGGCTTTGTGGCAGCCATCTTAGGCAGCCACTTCTCTCATTGTGGCATAGAGGAAAAAGCCCCAGGGCTCTACAGGAGAGTTGCAATATCTCCTGGAACTTCACAGAACACTCCTCCTTAGCTTCACCTCCCCTCCAAGGAAGTTTTTGGCTCTTTTCAGAGCCCACAACAAGAAGAAACCAGCGCAGGAAAGGAGAGTTCCACTCCCTTGCAAGTGGTAGTGCCAAGACCTCAATTCGGGTCTCCCCTCCATTTGTTTTTCTGAGTGCATAATATTCCAATGTGTCTAGAATAAATCTTACATTGTTTTTGATTTGGTTTTTTTTTTAATTGAAAAAGTTTTACAATAAAAAAATTTTCCCCCTTTTTTCACCCCTACCCCCTCCCCCACCCTCCCATCCCCCCCAACCTCCCCCCAACCCCACCCCCTCCCTCCCCATCCCACCCCTGACTTCCGCTACACGTTTCTTAAGAAAGGAAAACAGCAAAAATTTATAACAACAAGAAAAGCAAATACTATTATATATTCAATTCTAACTTGAGAGGAAGAGAAAAGAAAGAAAGAAAAGAATTAAAAAAAAATGAAAAATAAAATAAAATAAAATAATACAAAAAAAGCCCATAAGCATAGATATTTGTCTAAAATTAACAATATTGTAATAAGAAAAACACCAGAAAAAATAGCCATTATAATATTTAACCCAATTTAAAAACAGAAAAAAAAGAAAAATAAAAAAAACATTACTAACTTTACTAATCATATACCATACTCGATCGCTCCAAAATTATATAACTTACTTATTCATATTAGATAATGCCACATAGTTTGATCCGAACTACTCCCCCTAATTCAAGAACACAAAAATCCCCCCTTCAAAGAAAAAAACATAAAGCATACAATATAATATAATTATACATATATTGTTATAATTTTCCAGAGCTCGAATTACAATCTTCTCTTCATCCTGATTGAAGTTAATTCTTCTTTCTTCGCCTATGTCCAATTCCAATACTCTTCATCTTCTATCTGCCCCCATCAGTAAAACAAAACATTCTACATAAACCCCCCGTGTGACTTTATATAGATAACATCCAACCACGAAGATATTCACTCCTCTAGGTAGGGTCATTCAAACTAACGTATTCTATTTCAACAAGAAAAAACCCAATGCAGCTCCACCAAACCTTGAGAACCAAAAAAAGAAAAAAAAAAAGAAAAAAAAATCCTAGAGACTGCATTCCCAGATGTCCTTATGAAACTGTTTCAAATCCTGCCACCCTTTGTCATTCACTCCTGGTTGTAAGACGTTTTCATTTCCATTCTTTCCTCTTGGATGATAAATTCCAAAAAAAAACTATGATAGGGTAATCACAAAACGCTGCTACTATATAGATAGCATCCAACCACGAAGATATTCACTCCTCTAGGTAGAGACATTCAAACTAACGTATTCTATTACAACAAGAAGAGACCCAATGCAGCTCCGCCGAACCTTAATAACAAAAAAATCAAAAAAAGAAGAAAGTCCTAGCAACTGCATTCCCAGATGTTCTTGTAAAACTGTTTCAAATCCTGCCACCCTGTATTATTCACTCCTTCTGGTTCTGAAATATTTTCATTTCCATTCTTTCCTCTTAGATGATAAATTCCAAAAAAAAACTATGATAGGATAATCACAGAACGCTGCTACCATTGCAGCCATCTGTTAAACTTGCTCAAGATGTTGAATCCAATTCAAAATAATAAAAGAAGCTCCAAATCAGGATGAAGACTTTATAATCCATAAGTCCAAATCAGTATAAGCATTAAGAATTTTATGACCATTTTCCAAAGTTTTCCATGCTTTCTGATAACAGCTGTATCTGATGAAGGACTTTACGACACTCATTAGTTACCACTTGAATTTCCTCGTTAAATTCTGGTTCCTGCTGCTCGGTATCACCATCCTTTTCTTGCGGAGCGTTGGACCTCTGCTGCTGATCATCTTGAATTATAGTATTTTTTAAAATCTTGCTCCAGCAGTTGATTTGGTTTTTTTTGAAGGAATCCATTTTGATCCAGGTGAATGAATGAATTTGAAGTGGCTGGGCAATAACGAGCAGCACAGGCAGGATAGTGACAACAGCTCTTTATTATATGGTGAGACTTCAGCAAAGGTATGCAGGCAGCAGCACTCTTTATATACAGTTGGCTGCTGGTCAGTGACCAATCAGAAACAACCCCTAGTTTGAAATTCCCGCTCAAAATAGCAACAACATAACACCCCTCCCCTCCCAGAATGCATTTTATCACAATTATTTACATATTTACAAATGTAGTCGCGCAGGTGACCTGGGCGTGTCTTAGTCCTAGTCGACCTGTGCAGTTCAGTTGCAGGCGGGGCGTTGAGCTGGTCAGAGGGACCTCCTGTCTCTCCTGGCTCTGCCAATGGAACCTCCGGGAACCCTTCGGAGGTGTGACTTTCCCCGGCTGGGAGGAGTGGCTCACTGGGGCAGCGCTGGAACTCTGGCTTGCCAGATAAGTATTCCGGCTCACTCGGGGTTGAGGAAGCTGTATTGGAAGGACCTTGGAAGTTAGGGACTGGCTTGTATTCGAGGTCTGAGTTTTCACTGACTAGTCTTTTTCTTAACTGGTCGATGTGACACCTCCAAATTCTACCTTGGCCGATATTGACCGTATATGATTTTGGCCTAGACATCCCTGTTACAATGCCCTCCACCCATAAGGGACCAGTGGCATAATTTCTCGCATAGACCGTTGTGCCAATTGGGAAATGCCTGAGGCCTCCCTCTTCCCCCTTAAAAGTATCAGCCGAATAATTAGGATGCAACCAGTCGAGGACACATCTGAGTTTACGGCCCATTAAAAGTTCGGCCGGACTGTGGCCAGTGGCCGTGCAAGGAATAGCATATTGCACCTCCAGGAATTGGTCTATCTTGGCCTGCCAATTGCCCGAATCTAGTCGGGACAAAGCCTCCTTGGTGGTCTGAACGAATCGTTCGGCCTGACCATTCGAGGCCGGATGGAAAAGGGCCGATAGGGCATGCTGAATGCCCAGTTCGGGAAGGTAGCTTTCGAATTGGACTGAGGTGAATTGTGGCCCGTTGTCTGAAACTAACGTGTCGGGCAGACCGTGCATGGCAAAAAGGTGGCGGAGGATTCTAATTACCGCCTCTGAAGTGGTCGATGGCATGAGAAAAACCTCCAACCACTTAGAGAATGCATCTACCACTATTAGGAAAGACTGGCCATGGAACAGCCCAGCGAAATCTATTTGGAGTCGTCCCATGGGCCCTTGGGTTTCTCCCATTCCCTAGCAGGGGCGACCGGGGGATCTGGATGGGACTCCTGGCAGGGTCTGCACTTTCCCACCCACTAAGCAATGTCTTGGTCTAAATGTGGCCACCACACGTAATTTCGGGCAAGACCCTTCATGCTAACCATGCCCGGGTGACCCACATGCAACATCTCTAACACTCTATGTCTTAGACTTTCAGGTACAACAACACGGTCTCCCCACAGTAAACACCCCCCCAACATAGATAATTCGTTGCGTTTAGTACAAAATGGTTTGAATACAACAGAGTCTGTTTGTGTAGGCCAGCATCGCAGGACCCAGCCCATCACAGTTCTGATAGTAGTGTCTCTTTTAGAAGCTTTGGCCACCTCAGCCGAAGATAGAGGCCCTGGTGGCACAGCGTCCAGCAATAGGATTGGGGCCTTGGGAGTCGGGTTGTCTAAAATGTCAGGCAGGGGGCACCTGCTAAGGGCGTCTGCATGGCCCATGGCTTTTCCAGGTCGGTGGATTAGTTTGTAAGAGTACGTGGCCAAAAAAATTGACCACCTAGTCATTCGTGGAGAAAGTGCAGCAAGGGTGGGCCTGTCGCCGGCAAGGAGGCCCAGTAACGGTTGGTGGTTGGTAACTAAGTCAAATGTAACTAAGTCAAATTATCGGCCAAACAGGTACTCGTGGAATTTTTTTACACCGGCAATAGCAGCTAAAGCTTCCCTGTCAAGTTGGCTATAGTTGCACTCTGCGCATGACAGAGTCCGGGAGTAGTAAGCAATGGGCCCCTCTAGGCCATTTGGTAGTCTATGGATGAGCACGGCGCCGACGCCAAACGGAGAGGAGTCACAAACCAAGACCAATGGCAGTTCAGAGCTATATTGAATTAGAAAGCTGTCCTTGGAGAGGAGCTTCTTAACTGCGTTAAATGCTGCCGCTTCTGTTGCCCCAAACCCACGGAGTGTTCTTGCCTAAGAGTCTATGAAGTGACTCGGCTACCGTTGCCTTGTCTTTTAAAAACATGGTGTAGAAGTTAAGAAGGCCTAGGAAGGCCTGCAGCTCGGTCTTGGTTTTGGGTGTGGGAGTGCTCTTGATGGCTCTCACCTTGCTTTCGGTGGGGTGGATCCCCGATCCGTCAATCTTATACCCTAAAAACTCAACTGAGGGAACCCCAATTTTGCATTTCGACCTCTTGAGCTTTAGGCTGGCTTCACAGAACCTCGACAGGGTTAACCTGATTCTTTCTACCAGTTGCTTTTTGTTATGGCCACTAATTAGCACATCGTCAAAATACGGGACGACTCCGGGGAGGCCTTGTAAAAGGCACTCCATTGTGCTTTGAAATAATCCCGGGGCAATGCTGACCCCGAATTGCAACCGAGTGCATTTAAAAGCCCCTCTGTGTGTCACAATAGTTTGCGCTTCTGCCGTGGCGTCGTCTACCAGCAGCTGCTGATAAGCTTGCGCAAGATCTAATTTGGCGAATATTTTCCCTGGGCCAAGGGAATGCAGTAGGTAGTGAACTACTGGGACAGGATAAGCGCTTTGCTGCAACGCCTTGTTGATAGAACATTTGTAATCGGTGCTGATAGATCCATCTGCCTTAATTGGGGTCACTATTGGGATTTCCCATTTAGCATGGTCTACCGGTACTAAGATGCCCTGGCTAATTAGCTTATCTAATTCAGCATCAATCTTGGGTTTCAGGGCGAAGGGGACTCTCCTTGCCTTAAGCCTAATTGGGGCTACCGCTGGGTCCAAATTAAACGAAATTGGGGTCCCCATGTACTTGCCAAGGCTGTCCTCGAACATGTCTCGGAACTCGTGCAGGAATTGTTCTTTGAGCGACCCTCTGCTGAGGCTGAGGACCCCCATAAAGCCCATGCCAAGGGCTCAGAACTAGCATAGACCTAGAAGGCTTGGTAGCGGATCTCTAACGATGGTTAGCGGTAGTCTCTCCTCGAAATCGCCGTAGGAGATGGTGAAGGTGTCAACGCCTTCGACTGGAACTCAGTTCCCCTGGTAGTCTATGAGGCGGACTCGTTGTCTCGATAGCTGGCTCTTTCTGTTGTTCGGAAGCAGGGACTGTAACATAGCCCACATTAGTGGGTTAGTTAGTCGATCTCCATGCTGCAGGGTTGACCGTTAATCTTGATGGTAGTGAAGACTTTTTCTTCGGTTGACGTGCTGGCTTGGCCAACTCTCGTGCTGTAAGTTTGAATCTCGTGCTGCTTTTCGGCGCCCTTGTTCTGGATTGGTCATTTTGAAGGCGGCAGCCGTTCTGATTGGTTGCCTTGGTCACGTGGTTTGGAAGAATGCGGAAGCTGCGCTCGGCATACTCGGGCCAAGTGACCTCTCTTCTCGTAGCACCTGCAAATGGCATCGTGATATTTGCAGGCTTGTCTTTTGTGTTGGCCACCGCAACTCAGGCAGCTCTCTCGGCGGTGACTGGGCTCGCCTTTTCTTTTTTCGGTTCGGAAGATGTCTTCATCTGATTCTTCTTCTGAGCTCGTTCTAGCCTCCTTGCGGTGAACTGGAACCGCTTTAGGACCGCTCTTCTCAGGTTGAGGATGCTGTAAAGCCTCCGATGCCTTTATTGATGCCTTGTGTGCCCTGGCCTCATCTAGGGCACTGGCAAGAGTCAAACCCGGCTTCGCGAGCAGCCGCCTCTGAAGCCGAGTGTCATGAACACCGCAGATTAACTGTTTTAGCAGTGCATCGTCCAGGTCGCGGTAGTCACACTGTGTCACGGCTCTACGAAGCGCTGCCACATATGCGGTCACCGGTTCCCCCTCTTTCTGTATTCGCTGCCTCAGCTGATAGCGCTGGACGAACTTGGATGGTGCAGGGGCGTAGTATGCCCTTAGGGTTGCTTGGAGTGTATCCCAAGGAACTGTTTGCACTGGGGTCGGCTCACACAACGACTCGGCCATTTCGAAGACATCTGGTCCACAATGGCTCAGGAACAGGGCTCTTTTGCGATTTGCAGATAACCTGGGCATGTGGCTGGCTTCGAGTGAGCACTCAAATTGAGTCATGTAGGACCCCCATTTTTCTCTGGCTGGATCAAACGGCGTAGGCAGAACGTACGCTGCCATGGCTGAAGTCTACGGTCCCGGTGGGCACCGTGTCTTATCGTTAGCTCTTTTTGATCCTCCTGTGTGCTATCCCACCTTCATCGCCAAATGAAGTGGCTGGGCAATAACGAGCAGCACAGGCAGGATAGTGACAACAGCTCTTTATTATATGGTGAGACTTCAGCAAAGGTATGCAGGCAGCAGCACTCTTTATATACAGTTGGCTGCTGGTCAGTGACCAATCAGAAACAACCCCTAGTTTGAAATTCCCGCTCAAAACAGCAACAACATAACAGAATTCATTCAGAATTTTAAAAAATCTCTCTGCCATTGTTGATGCAAAAATTTTGTAATCTGCATTTAGTAATGATATAGGCCTATAGTTCTTTATCTGTGTCAAATCTGAGTCTTTTTTTCGGAATTAAAGTGATATTAGCATCTATCCAGGTATTTGGTATTTTAGCTTCTGAAATTTTAGCTTTTATGTATTCTGAATACATAAAAAGGGAACATTAGGACAGGGATGGTAGGCACGCTGGTGCTCTTATGCACGCCCCTTACAGACCTCTTAGGAATGGGGTGAGGTCAACAGTAGACAGTCTAAGGTTAAAATTTTGAGGGTTTGGGGATGAAACCACAGTCAGATAGTGCATTCCAGGCATTGACCACTCTGTTGTTGAAGTCATATTTTCTGCAATCGAGTTTAGAGCAGTTCACTTTAAGTTTGTATCTATTGTTTGCTCGTGTATTGTGGTTGAAGCTAAAGTTGTCATTGACAGGACATTGTAGCAGATGATTTTATGAGCTATGCTTAGGTCATACCGAAGGCGGCATTTTGTAGTAAAGTGTGTTCTTTTTTGTTTTCTTTTTAAAAAATTACATTTCTTTTATGTTATTTGCATAAACTCTTTCTCTTTTAATATAGATTGATTCAGTGTCCATCTCCCTTTTCTTTACTCCTTTCCATTTTACTTTTATTGGGTTATGGTCAGCCCATAGATTGATTTCTTGCATGTTGATTCTCTTCCACATTGGTTCTTAATTCAGCTGGGCTCCAAATCATGTCAATTCTAGACCATGACTTGTGATTATTTAAGTAAAATGTATACTGTTTCCCCCCCTGATTCATTTGCCTCCATACATCCTGCATAGAAATTTCTTTTGCCATTTTAAAAAATGCCTTTCAGAGTATCTTCCTTGCCTTTTTTCCAGTTGGGCTACTTCTATAATCTAGCCTTACATTTACAATTGCATTAAAATCTGCTACAACACAAATATTTTCTAATACCTTTTTATGCAGCTTTTGATAGAATTTGTCTTGCTTATTATTCAGTGCATATATTGCAATCAGTAGTATCTTTTTTTGGTTCATTATTATCCCACTATTAAAATTCTCCCTTCATCATCTGTATAAATTTGTTTAGAATTTATTGTTTCAATATATCAAGTTACCACTCTTTTCTTTTGCTGTGCTGATGAAAAATATAGTTTTCCTCCTATTTCTTGCCCTCATTTGCAGCAAAATAACTGTCATAGAATTCTAACACTTTATCTATCGAATCCAGTCTATATCTTTTCCCCTCCCAATTCACTAGTATTCCTTCTGGTTCCAACCATCTAAGGCCTTGATGGCGAACCTATGGCACGGGTGCCACAGGTGGCACACGGAGCCATATCGGTGGGCACGTGAGCTCAGCTCCGGCACATATGTGTGCACCAGCCAGCTGATTTTTGGGCCTTCTGGGCCCACCAGAAGTCAGGAAACATACTGTTTCCAGCCTCCGGAGAGCCTCTGGGGGGTGGGAAAGGCCATTTTTGCCCTCCCCAGGCTCCTAGAAAGGCTCTGGAGCCTGGGGAGAGCAAAACACGGGCCTACTGTGTCATCACGTGCCAAAAGCAGGGGGAACACGGGGCACATAAAATTATGGATGTGAGCACGTGTGCATGTGACCCCACTGCGCTCCCCCCACTTTTGGCACACTATGGCAAAAAGGTTAACCATCACTGATCTAAGGTTTGCCTCTCTTTTAATCAGCTTTATGGTCAGGAATTGATATTGCTTATGTAAATCTCTTACCCTCCTAGAGATCTGCTTTAGAACCACAATTTCTTTCCCTCTATAGTTCACTGGATCTTCCTTTGCCCTTTTTAGTATTTCAGTACTTCTTACTGATTTTTTAACAAATCTCACATGTACCTTTCTTGGGACCTAGTGCAACTTGTGTTTATTCTAAATATTTCATCAATCTCTCCCTCCATCTCTTGCTTTCCTATCCCTAAAGCATTTGCCAATAGCTCTGTCATCACTTCAGGGAGGTCTTCTTCTTTATCCTCCTCTATATTTTGAAATCTTAGGAAACGAGCTGCTTTCTCCATTTCCAGAACGATAACTGTCTCCTCGTGATTCTTATTTGCTTGCGTCAGTTCCTCCACCCCCCCCCCACCCCATATTTCTTCTGATTTATCCTCTATTTTCTGGATCCTTTGTTCGAGCCACCATTTCTTTGATATTAGTGTAATTCTTGTTCTACAGTTACTTGACCTGTGGTAGTTGGCCATGATGAGTTGGCTGTGCTGAGTTGTCCTAGGTCCAATTAAGCAAGCTAATAGAGCTATGCAAGACATTGGATTTTATTTCAAAATGGTACATGAGAGTATTGCATGTTTGCAAATATAGCTCTTATTTGTCACCTTATTATGAAAAAATGCAACTGCTTTAAAGGTACTAGGCTAGAAAGCAGGAGACCATGAATTCAACTTTAGCCATAAAAACCAGCTGGGGGATCTTGGGCCAATCTCTTTCTCTCAGGCTACTCATTTCAAAGTGCTGTTGTTATGGGGAAAATAGGGGGAGAAAAATGTATGTTCACCACCTTAAGTAGTTTGTAAAAATAATAAGGGAGATATACAAACAATGAAGCAAATAAATAAATAGTTGCAGACAACTATTACATTTATTTGTCCACACATTTTGAAGTTCTTTAATTATTTCTGATGTGAAGGACATCCCTTTCAAGATAATATTGAGTGATAATAGTGAGCCTGGTAGCTCAGCAGACTAAAATCATTGTGATTAAGACCAGTTGTCTGCAATTACTGTAAATTCGAATCTCACCAGGCTCAAGGTTGACTCAGCCTTCCATCCTTTCTAAGATAGGTAAAATGAGAACCCAGTTTCTGGGGGCAATAAGCTGACTTTGTATAAATATACAAAAGTATGAAGGCTATTGCTTAACACATTGTAAGAAGCCACCCTGAGTCTCCGGATATATATATATAAGCTTTTATATGAAGAGTATTGTTGAGCTGACATCAGAGTTACTGCTTGTTGCAGAGGAAATATGGTTTCTGAAACTCTGCCTTTGTAGAAAATTGTCAAGACCTACATACAATTAATAAGTTGCACATTTGCTGGGACTAGGGAGGGAACCACTGTTATGCTTGAAAGTGATTGGGTTTGTATATAAACAGAGCAATAGCATCAAGAACAATACAACTGAAAGCAGGGAGGGTAACAGTATTTGTAAAAGAAATTCAAGAAATTCTGTCAACATAGCTTAAACTAGTATCATGTTCCTGTTTCTTCAGGACTGACAGATACAGATTTTGTTGAAGGCAGCTGGACAACTGACAGATGGTGGTGGGTGTATTGAATAAGGAGGGGGGTGTCAAAAGCACCAGAACAGTGAGACACAGCAGCTTGATAAAAAGTTTCCTGATTTGCACAGGGGAAGAAAGAACATGGTGAGATACATGTATCCAACATTCCATTGTTATTCGAAGAACAAAAGAAGCTTTGCTCTGGAGCGGTATTTCTCAACCTCAACAGCTTTAACATGTGCAGACTTCAACTCCCAGAATCTCTAGGCAGCATGTTGGGAGTTGAAGTCTGCACTTCCTAAAGCTGTTGAGAATAAGAAACACTGTTTCAGAGAGAAAGAAAATAGAAAATAGAAAATATACTCTGCATCCATGTCTCTCCAAGACATATTCCAAGCCAGCAGTTCTTGCAGCTTGATGATTTACTCATTTGAGCAGGCACTGAAATCATGCCTGTTAAGATCACAGCTCAGCAAAGGCTACCATATTTCTCTCTGTGCTGCCTTGGCACAAAATCAAAAGGCAACTCTGGAACCAAACTTCTTGGCTATGTTTAATATCTTGATGCATACCATTTAGTATGAAATCGAAGAATTACACACTAGAAAATATTTAATACAGGACTTCATTACTTTTAAGTGTGTTTTAGGTCCCCAGTAGTAACATATATAAAAATTATGGCAAATCTTTGAATGAATGATTTTGTCAAATCGATGTATACTTAGCAAAAAAGATTCTGTCAAATCCAAAGAAAACTGGAAGAACAAATAGAGACTAATTGTTCTCTCAGGTTCATTAGCACAGAGAGCAAACACTGAGGATCTTACCGCACTCCACTTTAGTACAAAACGAACACTTCGCAAGTGTCTTGTAAGAATTCTGACACTGCTGGAAGTGGAAGTGACTTTGAATTCCATTAATTAGTTTGGAATGTAATGTCAGTGCAAATCTGACACATACATTACACTAACTTAAGGTCAATGAAGCACAACTATAATTGAAGGAAATTCTAGAGTATACTGCAGTGAAATTTAAATCAATTGCAAATAGAGCCAACAGGTGTTCATTTAAATTCTACACATGAACTTCTGCACTTAACTAGACTGGAGTAATTTTCATTCAATTTATTATTGTATTGGAAAGTCAAAGAGTGCCTCTTGCAATTTATAAAGGTTTTCATCTGGCTGCAATTATAAAGTCAATCATATTATCTGGATATAGAAATAGAGGACATCCTTATGATATATTCTAATGGAAGATTTCAATGGATTACATTATTGGCTGTGTTTTATGAAGCTGAAGTCTAAATAATCCTAAGGTTGCCTACTATGGTCTGTTCAAAATTGGCAACAGTGCAAGTGGTGTCTCAGAATATTATTTAAAGTCATAAGTAGACTATGTTTTAATGCAAGAAGAAATGGATATCCTAAATATTTACATTTATAAATAAATACAACATTTACTACAGAGCATATACCTTGGCCAACAAATCACAATGGAAGGTTATACAATAAAGGAAATTGAACGGCATGTTAAATGTGGTTGGCAGGCATTTGGCAACCTAAGCATAATTTTAAAGAACAAGCTACCCCTATGCCTGAAAAAAAAGTTTTTGATCAGTGTGCTACCTGCTCTAACATGCCAGTGAAACATGGACAATAATCTCACAATTGATACAAAAGCTATGACTGGCACAAAGAGCCATGGGAAAAATACAAGTTTGGCATTACAAGACAAAATAGAAAAACTTCACATAGAGAACAAATGAAAGTATATGATATCATCAAGGGAGTAAAAAAATTGAAATTGAAATGGGCTGGTTACATAGCAAGAAGAATGGATGGCAGGTGGACCAAGGCATTCATAGAATGGATTCCACCTGATAAAAAGCATCCACGAACGAGACCTAAAATAAGATGGATCAATGACATTAGCAAATATTGCAAGCCCAACTGGCAAAAGAAAGCTCAGGACCGTAATGGTTGGAAACCTGCAGAAGAGGCCTTCATCCTGCAGTGGATATAGAATGGCTAAAATTATGATGAATGGTGATATTGTATTGAAGACAGATTTCTTCCAAAAGATTTCTTGTTTTCTTCTTAGACACAAATGTATTGAGTCCTGGCTGATTCTTGGCATGTAGAAGACAGAATATTCTTATCTAGACTCATATTGCATATTGTGGACAATCCATTCAGTTCACTCTTCCATACCAGCAGCTGAATAGAAATAAGAATGAAGCATCACACATTTAAAATATACTGCATTACAAAAATGATAAACTCAATAAAAATCCATAAGAACAAGAAACAAAATGTATCTTGAAGTTATTATAGGCCAGTTTTAATTACTGAGGTCAGTTTCCTGTATATGTTTGAATAAAATTTGAAAAGATATTCAGTAATAAAATACGTTTCAAAAATTTATTAACATATATATATTTTAAACAAATGGAATGTTACTTAAAATGTACAGCCTAGATCAGTAAAATAAAAATCATGATTGTGTATTTCCAGACCAAGTAGATGTACCTTTTAAAAATTCTCAAGTAATTTTTACCAATCATATAGCTCATTTTAAAAAATTACAAATATATTTTACATTCAATGTTACTAATTACATTCTTTTATCAACAGAAAAATGAAAGAAGCCTTCTTGCTTATTGTCATTACCAAATATTGTAACTTTTCTCCTTAAATAGTTTAGCCTCCAAGTTTCATTTCTCATTTTATGGAAATTTGCTGATTTTCAGTGGCTTCTTTCAGTCATCCAGATAGCTCCAGGGAGGGTTAAAAAGTTCATATTCTTTACTAATCTAGTTATTCCTTAATCATCCTCTCACATTTAAAAGTTAGTTTGGCAATTTAGTTTCTTCAAATGTATATTCTGATATCCCTGTATTATTTCTCAAATTATTATGTGTAATTTAAGGCTAGTACGGAGGTGACATTAGAGTCCTTTTTAAACCAAAATCACATTTCAATTTTATTTTAATGAGTGCCTATATAAGGCTAGTTTCAAGAAAATATTGGAAGCTTTTTAGGAGTTTCACAATGATCATAAAGATAAAAAAAGACAAGTTTCCTATTATGAAGCTTGCCTACTGTTATAAATTATTGCCTATAATATATATTATCATTTAAGATCTGGCTAGATCAGACATACCAGATATGCATTATGCTATACTGTGATTTGTTTAACCATATTTTTAAATTAAATATTTGGCTAGTCTTCTGCAAGGTCTTCTGCCAAGGTCTCAGCCTGATGAGTGCGCTCTCTGAATGGCTGTCTGTCATGAGACCTGTCGATCATGTGACTGAATGGTTGTGGAGGTGCCAGGGCTTGAAACCTGGAGTCCGCAGACCGAAAGGGCTGTCTGTGATAGGGAAAGGCAGAGCGCCTGTCGGAGCATCTGGATGTGAAAGGAAGTACCTTCCTTTTGTCCCTAACTTCAACAAGAACGGGTTCCAAAGCGTCTCCGAAAAGGTTCCCACCTTTGAAGGGGGCTGCAGCGAGATGCCACTTGGTCCTCATGTCTGCCTGCCAATGGCGTAACCAGAGAAGGCGAAGAGAAGTGATGTTGGATGCCAGGGCTCGCAAAGTGAATTTGGTGGAGTTGAGGGTAGCATCAGCTGTATACTCCATGGCAGCAATCTTCTTGTTGATGTCCTGTTGGAGACGAGCATCCTCAGGAGATGCTCTAGCCTGCATCTGACAGAGCCAAATGAAGGACGTTCTAGCGAAGAATGAGGCTGCTGTGGCTGATTTGATAGCCCAAGCAGCCACCTGGTGGGTTTTACGGGTAGAGATCTTGGCCCATCTATCCTCTGTACGAAGACCCTCGGCTGCATCGGATGGAAGTATGCTGTGAGAGGTGAGGCTGGCCATGCGAACATCAGTTGTGGGGAGCTTGAGAAGATCCTTGAGTTCCTGCTCTACCGAATACATCTTCCTGTCAAGCCCACTTGGATTAGATATGGACCCAGGCTGGGTCCATTGACTTTGTACGGTATCCATGAAGAGCTTTGGGGAGGGAACAACCTCCTGCTCAGTCACAGCTTCTGTAAAAAGTAGTGTGTTGGAATCCCAGGAATCTGAAGTCTCCGTTGCGCTTGCTGGACAAACTCCCATATTGGCGGTGACTTTGGCCTTATGTAGTAAGGTCTTGAAGAGCTCATGCCTGAAAAGACCAGTGGAATGGGTCCTGTCTGAGGATGGGTGCTCTGCCTCATCCAAAACGTTGTAATCAAAGGTCTCCTCTTCATCTATGAAGGACTGGTCATTGTGATGAGAATGTGAAGTGGAACGAGTGGCAGAGGAAGCATCACTGTCCAGATGAGAAGATGCCCTGGAACCCCGCTGTGCTGGAACAGGAGCCAATGATGGGGCCAGGATTCCTCTTTGGTTTAGAGGAGTATCAATGCTTCTAGCCACTGTTTGAGCAATGAGATCACACATTTCCTGAGGGTTGGAAGAGGTATTGCCCTCTTCTGGGCGAAGCCCTGCCACAGTGGAAGTGAAAGTGGCAGATGGTTGTGAGATACGAGGCTGCCTATCTGTAGGTGGAGTGGTGTCAGATCCCTGAGCGAAGACTTCTCTGACAATGGTCTGGTCCACTTGAGCCGTAATAGAGACATTCGGGTACCAGGAGGAGGTATCCTGGTGAGGCTGAATAGAGGTGTCCTGCTCCGGGGTTGGAGAGGACTGGACAGGCATTATGGAAGGTGGAGTATGAATGATGGCTTCCGCCTGTTTCTTTGCCTTATCAAATTTCTTGTTTAACACTAGATGCCTTCTCTTCGCGTCTTTTTCTGCAGCAGCAGAAGAGGTAGAATAGGTAGGTTGAGATGATGTAGCTCTGGAGGCATGTTTGCTTTTTGGACCTGTCTGTTATGCAAGGGCGTTTTGGAGCTCCTCGTGGAACGACTGCGATTGGCCATCTTGGAGGTAATAATGGTTGAGATAATATTATTAGGCTGCGAAGGGGTGCAGACAGTGAGCAAAAAAAACCACGCCTGAACTATTCAGAAGTCAGCAAGGTCCACAGAATAGTAAGACAAATAAAGAGGCTCTGCAGACTCACTCTGTAATTTGATTCCAATGGAGGTAATGTGAAGAAAGGGCAACAAATTTAGAAAGCCCCTGATGGAAACCTCTCACGCGATGCCAGACAAAATGGCTCCCATTTGACTATACGGCCCTGTAGATGGTTCAAAATGGCAGCCGACTAATTAGGAACTGAAAACACTGCTCCAAAATTGCCTAAAGGGCCCTGTGGAACAGCGCGGAGCCAACAACACAACCCCTGAAAGTCCGTATGGCCAGGGAGCACAGGACAGACAAAACCACCCCTTTTCGCGCTTAGAGTAAGGTCGCCAAGGATCAGAGCCAACAAGACAGCCCCCGGTTTGATGGCGACCCAGGTGAAGTGAGGGAGAGCTGAGCTCCGGTAACCCGGAGCTTTTCTCGATCCTGGCAGCATGAGACTGGCAACATGGTCTCCCACGTGCTCCTCTGGTAACTTATGAGCAGGAAAGAAGAAAGAAATCTGAGCAGTCCAAGGTCAGCGAGCGATAAAAAGGGTCCCAACTGCCGCCAGCAAACCCGCAGCTCAGCTGAGTGGTGGTCTGAGATCCTATCCTCCAAACAGCCTCCCCAATTGTCTGCAGCTACAAGGGTCCAAATTGAAGTGAAATGGAAGAAAACAGCAGAAAAATCCTTAAGTTTAGAGAGTCCAGTGAATGGAGCTAAAGGAAAACAAGTCTCGAAGGCTGGACTGAGTAAGGAACTGGTCTAAACCGGAAGAGGAGGTGTGTTTAGTCAAATTCTTACTCAATCTCTGGCCTATCGGACGAGGAATAACCCATTCAGTGGATTTTCTAAGCAGCACAAGGGAGAATGTCTTCCTCTCAGCTTCAATACATGACATCAATAATGGAATCCTACTGTGATCCGATTGGCTTATTGCCAAAACAAGATGACACCTGATTGGCTCTCTAAACACTCATGCTCATTGGCTACAATCAGATGAAGGAAAGCTACCTGATATCAACCTAAGCAAGTTATACTTCCTTTTTCGGGTTATTTGGCTATACCTTTTCATAGAATACAGATAATTGAACAAACTTTGTTGCATTATATTCTTGATTAAATTACTTTTCCATTGATATATAATTTTATGATACTACTCCAAAAAAGGTGGTGTTATTAGCCATCAAACCTCAAAAATACTTTCCCCAAAAAGTTTCCACAATTTTGGCCACTACTGTACATATTTGTGTTTTAATGAATAGATGGGTAGTGTGTGAATTAGTGATAATGAAAGGAAGGAGGAAACAATAAAAGTAATATCTACCATTTGGAATTTGGCATCAGTTCAGCCAATTGTGACTTCTGACAACTTTCTCATGAAAAAAATGTACCTTTTGATCACAGAGAAGTTATCACTATAGTTCACCCAGTGAACTGTGCTATACTGAAAGCCTGATCTTCTAACTTAAGTGGTTTTATCCTAAAACTGTAATCTCAAATTCATTTTATTGGTGAATTAATTTAGAACAATGCCTTCTGACTTTTAAGTCTAGTGAGCAGAGCAGTATATCTACTACAAACTCTTAACTTTCAGATTTCTTTGTAAGATTTCGTCAAAAAACCAGAATACCAGATTTTAGAAAGTAGTGGCAGTTCAAATAACTGCCAAATTCTCTTCCCTTATAAGGAATTAGTTTGGGGACCAGGCTCAACTTGAGAGTTGCATAAAGAAAAAAGGTGCGATAGTGATTTGCATCTTGATCTCATTTGAAGATTTTGTTTTAATCCTTTGCATATTAAACAGATTGAGAACTCTGGACTTGCAAGATTCTACTGTATTCACAGGTAAGTTTTCCTCTCCTTAAGATAGTATAAATTTGATTTTGAAGGTTTTAAAAATAATATTTTGGACTATGCACCAAAAGTGTATTTAATATATGAGTGTGGAAAAATAGTAACGCATTAAGGTGCCCAAGATATTTGGAATCATAGTTTTAAATTATTTAGAAGATACTTTCTCATGAGAAAATGGAGTTTGTTTTCAGAGGCTTTTTAAAAAAAAAATAAGGAAAGCTTGGAGGCTGGACACTAAGGAAAATGGAGCAGAAATCTTTATGGAGCATTTGAATTTTGTTTTCCTTATCTAAGAGATAAGCTATATGGGAACAAAGAGATTATGTTTCATTTAGAAGTGGTGCTAAGCTATTAAACTTCTTTTACTTGCTGGGATGAAAGGGGAAGTTACCTCCTTTTTCCTTCTTTCCCATTTCCGTTTTTCACTCCCTCTCCTCTTTTGGTACTTTTTTCTATTTTTGTAGTATGCATCTATTTCTATCTTTTACATGTAAAATTATTAATAAAATTATTTGAAACAAATAAAATGAAGGGATGAGATAATTACAGTAGGAAAAAATCTTTATTTGAAAAAACTAACTGATTCCGATTCTCAAAAGTATTTTGTATCCAAAACTTTTATTTCTAGTTACAGTCCTTTGTACTTGCCTCTGATTGATCTCAGTATTTTGCACCTGGTTTTAAAAATGGGTGTAATTAAAAAACAAAAAAACAAATTAACTCATAATTGCAAAGTTCTCTTATCTCCACATTACACAGCCAATATTATGTTTTAAAATAGAATAGAATAGAATTTTTATTGGCCAAGTGTGATTGGACACACAAGGAATTTGCCTTGGTGCATATGCTCTCTGTGTACATAAAATAAAAGATATGTTCATCAAGAATCATAAGGTACAACACTTAATGATAGTCATAGGTTACAAATAAGCAATCAGGAAACAATATCAATATAAATCGTAAGGATACCAGCAACTTTAATTAGTCTTATATGTTCCGAATAAAAGAAAAATCTTTCATATTGGTTTTTTTTGTGGTTTTTTTTTGTTCAAATTGAAACAAACTCTTTAGAGAAAAACCAGTGAATGGGAAAAAACTAAGGTTCTTGTGACTTGTCCCTCATGACTTTTCTTTCTTGTAAATGCCCTTTCCTGGATTTCTTTTTTTCATGCTTGCTGAGCATCAATTTCTGACCACTATGTAATATTGAACTAGAAAAGGAAAATACAGTATTTTTCTTTCTGAAGGAGGTAAAGTTTGCTGGCTATAGAATTTAATACACATGTACACTGCAAAAGATTTATGAATTTACTATTTAATATTAAATATTTAATCTAAAATTTTAACAGTTGTGAATGTACAACAATGTACCAAATATTTCTATATGCATATGAATTATGCACAATGTAACAGCAGTAGTGAATAACAATAACAGAAATTTGTTTGTAAAATGATCTTAGGAAAACAGAATGCACAAATATAATGAAATAATCTGATACACATCTTATTTTTATTTTAAGTTTCATGTTAAATTTCCATCACCTTTATTAAATACTTTTACAAGATACTTTAATTACTTCCAAAAACATTCTTAAATATATTAACAACTCATAATTTTATTTGATGAGCTGCTTCTCTTCCCTATCAGAGAAAGCTCATTTTCACAATTTATGATAAGACACAATTGTGTACCAAAGTATTACAGATTCAAGAATACAGGCAATGTTGTTAATCCTAAACCCAGAAAATATGAAGCCTGTTTTTATCAGACAAGAAGCATGTTTGACTGGGTGTAGGATTACAGTTACTATATCAATGACATTGATGCAAATTACTATAATCTGCTATGATCAGCCATTGAGATACAATAATCTCTAATACAAAAGTTTTAAAAAAGGCCAGATATTATCCCAATGAAATATTCATCTTGCCTATCTTTGTGACTACTGAGGAAAGATGGCTTGGTAAATGTGAGAGTATAAGAAAATAACTACCTGAAACATTAAAAATATAATACCCGTTAAATTAGCTCAACTGGCAGCATTCTGAAAGATGTTATTTGCATGTCCCTATAAGGTTCTTTTTAAAAAAATATTGCATAGCTGCTAGATTATGCATTTTCCAAATTGCTGCACTAATATTTACAAGCAGAAAAAATTTATTATGCAGAAATGAGAAGAGATTATGGATTTCAATAACTCTAATTGGATCAAGAATATTAATTCAGAATTAGCCTTGATTGCATTTGTTCTTTGGGCTGAATTATGACAAAGCTTTACTTATAAAATTTTCAAAGATTCAAAGAAATACATTGCATTATTTTCCATAAAAAACGTGAACAGCATATTGGATAAAAAAATCTCTGTATCTTATAGTTTGACTTCTCCTTTACTGTGAGAAAAAAGAATTGGTGATTCCAACTCTAAAATGGCATCTTCCTTTTATAATGTTCCAGACTGATGTAGAGCATACAGTTTCTGTTCAAGGAATGATGCCAGAAATTCTGTTTCTGTACACTGCTTTGAAAAAAACTGAAAGTTAACTTTGGCCTGTAAATATAAAATATCTATGACATTTATGGGAGATAATTTTTCCAGGATCTGCAGCATTTTCAAGATCCCTATGTTGTTTTTACATGAGCATTTGGTACACTGAGGATCCTGCTTTGCATGTTCCATCTTCTTCTTTCCCACTCCATAACGAGGATAAATTCACTTTCAGATTAACTTCTAATGATGGATCTTCACATCTATTACTTCTGGTGAGCCGTGTAGGAAACTATAAAAGATTTACAAACATACAATTATATTTCTTGAGGGTAAAATACATTTTCTAAATCATAGCAGTATCAATCAGGGCATCTGATATTCAGGTATTTAACATAATTATAATTAATTATCTTGAACATATTCTTTAATATAAGAGAAATAATTACTTTCACTTCAGCATATGACTGATATCTTTGAATACAGCTTCTTTATTTGCATGTGGTCTATTCCCAAAGGCTCTGATCTGGACAATCAAGATCAGTATAAGATATTTCCACATGTAATATAAAGAAAATAAAGTCAACCCACCTTTCCTCAAACATGTTCTACTCCAATGTTAAATGAAATAACTAGATCTTAATTGCACTTCTGAAACCAAGAAGAAAAGAACAGACCTGATGTCCATTAAGAGGAGCATAAAGGTTAAAATAGGAAATGTCTACCGTGCTTCCCCGAAAATAAGATCCTGTCTTATATTTTTTTGAACCCTGAAATAAGGGCTTTGCCTTATAATTGGGTGCTTGTGTGTGTGTGTGTGTGTATGTGTGTGTGTTTCTTATTATTTTGGAGGTGCAGGAGGCGGCAAGCGTGGCCTCCTTGATGGCTGCTGCGGCAGCGCAACACAGCCACTCGTCAGCTGTTCTTTTTTTTTTATTAGATTTATATGCCGCCCTTCTCCGAAGACTCAGGGCGGCTTACAAGGCGTTAAGCAATAGCCTTCATACTTTTGTATATTTTATACAAAGTCAGCTTATTGCCTCCACAAACTGGGTCCTCAATTTACCTACCTTAGAAAGGATGGAAGGCTGAGTCAACCTTGAGCCTGGTGAGATTCGAACTTAATTGCAGACAGCTGGTGTTAATCACAATGCTTTAGTCTGCTGAGCCACCAGGCCGTTCGCCAGGGCAACCAAAGGTGGGAATCTCCCTGGCGTCCTTGGCGCTTACCTGTCTCCCCATATATCCATCCCCCTCACCTGCAAACTCCTGCCCTGCTCCTGCCTCTCCGCTGTGCAACCCCCAGTAGCTCCAGCTGCCCAAAGCCTATGCCCGCCCGGCTCCCTTTTCCATAGTGTCCAGCTCTTTATTGAGGGGAGTGACAGATGGGGTGGGAGAGAAGTGAGATGCGGGGGATCTCTCCTCTTGCTGTCTCTTCTCCCCTCATTAGCAGGGGCTGGGGAGACGCGAGATGCCCGTCTTACCTGCCTTCTAGCTCCATTGCGTGTCTCGCCTTTGTGTGGAGGTAAGCACATTGTACGGTAAAAGAAAACTTTTCGTGAGTTCAATCAAATTTCTTGAACTTGTGAGACTTCTTTTTTACCGTATAATGTGCTTCCCTCCACACAACAGTGAGACACATGACGGAGCTGGAAAGCAGGTAAGATGCCCCAATGACAACAGTGCCCCAATGACAACAGCAGCCTGGCTGCTTCCCTTCTCCACCATCTCTTTACTGAGGGGGGTGGTAGGCGGGGTGGGAGAGAAGCAAGACGCGTGGAGCAAGACAGGGCTCATTCCTTTTGCCATCATTTCTCTCCCCCCTTCGCCGGGCATGGCAGGGCTTCCTGCCCCTGTCCAAATTGGATGCAATTTGGGGGTGGTAAGCGGAAAGGGGTGGGGCTAGGGAGACGTAAGATGCGTGAAGCTCCTCCCATAAAGGAAGGCATGTAAATCCATACACCTGGAACATCAGAAGAAGCCCTGCGAGGAGACGCCCTGGCTGATGTGCAGGAAATCTCCCACACGCACACCTGCAGATCATCCTTTCAAAGAGGAATTTCACCAGGATGAAGAGATGGCTGGAGGCAGCATTTATATTGGGCTGGGCTTTCTTCACAAGGGGAGGGGAATGATCTGGGGAGTGAGAGATTTAGGAAGCCTGGGCTAGCTTGGGGTGGTTTCTCCAGCAAAGCTTTGTTCCTGAAAGCCTATGGGACACTTCTCTGCTTGAGCTCCAACAGAGCTTAATTCTGGGAGAGACCCTTGGAGAACCAAAGGGAGGCTGATGGCAAGGGGCGGGGTGAAGCTGATCACTTCCCATTTGCCTTCTCTCCCAAAAGCGCTCCTCAGGTGCAGCCACTTCTGCAGTAGGAGACTTGTGCCTCGCGCCAGCCTTCCGAAGGGTACTGAAGCAGCAGCTATCCACAATTATTTTTACCCTTATTTCATCCCAACTCACTGGGCCATCGCTTGGCCTCCTGCTGCTTTTGTGGCCGCAATCAATGGCAAAAGTGGCCGCACTTGCTGGAGGCATTGGCCGGAGTGGCACCGACAAGGCAGCTGTTCTGTGGATGGAATTGCCTGCTGTGACTGTCACCGTTAGGTAAGGAGGGCGCGAAGCGGGTGGGGTTTGTCACTTGGCCTCTGGCTTTTTTGCAGCTGCAATAGGCTGCAAAAGCGGCCACGTTTGCTGGAGGCAGTGGCCTGAGCAGCACCTACAAGGCAGCTGTTCCATGGACGGAATTGCTGTGACTGTCACTGTTAGGTAAGGAGGGTGCAAGGCATGTAGGATGTGTCGCCTGGCCTCTGGCTTCTTTTGCGGCCACAATTGGCTGCAAAAGTGGCCACACTTGCTGGAAGAGGCAGCCTGAGCAGCACCCGCAAATCAACAGACCAAAATGGCAGCTCTGCAGTGAACCCTGAGCTTAGGGAGGCGATGTTCGGCATTTTCAGGGGTGTCAGGGGGTCAGTTAACCATCTTTTGACTCCCCTCCCAGTGAGCCGAGGTGTTGCCGGCTCGATAGAGCCGTGGCTGGAGCCTGAGGAACAACTGACTGTCGGGAAGAAAGTTAGAGAACAGTATGGAGAATGCCACAATTGGGGCCTAACTGTCAGGGCCTAGATGGCTGCCAGGGCAACAATGGTGCTGGCAGGAGTGCTGAAACAGCTGGAGGGCGGTGGCAGTACCTGGAGGCCTGGCTGTGAAGACGCCCCGTTACTGATGGAGAAAAGGGCAGCATTAGAAATGTTAGGATCCCTCAGTTTTGAGGGATCTGGACACTCCCCCTTTTTTTCTGAAGCATGGGAGGGGGCTTAACAACTTAATGGGCTGAATGGCCTGAAGATCAAGTTTATGGGGAAGGGACTGAGGATTGTTAGCTGGGGGATGACAGTTGGTTCCCCCCCCCTTGACTGTTCCTCCCCCCCTTATTAGACTTAGGCCTAGTATGACCACTCAGCATAAATTTACAGCTATTAATTGATCTGCAGCCTTATTTGACCATTATTTGACCATCTTGTCCGCCCTGGATTACCCGGATTATTCAATCATTTATTCCATCCTATGACTACACCTTGTTTTTTTTCTGAACTAAGCCTCGGCTATTGTTGGTGTCAGGATGGGAGGAGACACAGAGTCTTGAACTATCCTGGGACGGACCATCTTCTTGTTTGATGTTATGACTCTGGTTTGGTCACCGTGAGAGGGCGGCCTTTGAGACTTTTTCCCACCATTGAATAGACTTGTTATAATCACAAGACTTCCCATCGTTGTGAGAGGGCGATGATGTTCTGATGTTTTTAGCATATTGTCTTCTCTTTAACATCTTTTCCTCCCTTATTTAATCTACCTGTTTTTAACCATCTCTAACACTCTTTAAAAGAAAATGATCCTTCATCACTCTCAGCTCGTTGCTATTCTTCAATGTATTCAACTGCGGAGCTCCTTGCACTGCGAGACTCCCCCCTCTAGCAGGTTTGGCCCTCTCAACTATCGAGGGCTGCCCTTGATGATGGGTTTTGGAACCCTGAGAGGTGGTATGCTAAAAATGGAAGCTATGGGGTTTTTAAAATAAATTTTCAGATCCAATTTTAAGGGGATCTGGGAGGAGGGTGGTTTTTAATAACAAAAATGAGACTGGGGGGGGTCTCTTAAGGTTCAGCAGCCATGCCATGCTGACAGTCCCGACGGGTTGGGGGGGGGGGGTTGGGAGTCGTGGGGGATGCTCAGAGGAGGGTGGGACATTCTATACCTGTGATGGTGGGAAGGGGCAGAAGAAATCAAAGTAGGAGTAGGGAGCATCACACCAGAAGCATTCGGATGGTGGCTTGCTCCCATACCTCCTGCTCATCCTGCTTCCCTGGGGATATGAAAGCGAGGGAACCTGGTCTCTGTCTGGTGTATTTGAATGCCAGGTCCGTGATGAATAAGGCCCTCCTCATACGAGATCTTATTGATGAGGAGGGTACGGACCTGGCCTGTATCACAGAGACCTGGTTGGGGCAAGAGGGGGGAATCCCTCTCTCTGACTTATGCCCCCCAAGTTTTCGTGTCCTGCACCAGCCGCGATGCCAGGGAAGGGGCGGGGGGGGGGCGGCAGTGGTTGTCAGGGAGGGTCTGAGTCCTAAGGAGGTCACTGTCCCTCAGATAGGCGGGTGTGAGTCTCTTTCTATTGAAGTGGGACCCTGGAGTTCAGTCGGGCTTGTTGGTCACATACCTATCTCCCAGCTATGTTGCCACAGCCCTGCCTGCACTGCTTGATGTCTTGACTGAAGTGGCACTTGAACTCCCCAGCCTTCTAGTTGTGGGAGATTTTAATCTGCCTTCAATCGGTGAGTCATCTGAGACAGTCCGGGAGTTCATGGCCTCCATGACAGCCATGGACCTGACTCAGGTTATTCAGGGCCCAACTCATAGGGGAGGACACACACTCGACCTGGTTTTTCTCTCTGGGCAGTGGATAAATGGTCATGGTAGGGGGGAACTTTCCATCACTCCCCTGTCATGGACTGACCATTCCCTCCTTAGACTGGACTTTCAGTCTGCCAGCCCTTGCCACATGGAGATGGAACCCATAAAATGGTTCCGCCCCAGGCGCCTGATGGACCCAGAAAGATTCTTAAAGGAGCTTGGGACATTCCCCACCTCTCGATCCTGCAGTTCAGCTGAGGCTCTAGTGGCATCCTGGGACCGGTCGGCTACTGACGCCTTAGACAGAATTGCACCTTTGCGGCCTCTAACCCGCCGCAGATCCTGGGTCTCTCCTTTGTTTTCCATGGAGCTCCGGGAAATGAAACGTCGAAAAGATGTCTAGAGGAATGTTGGAGGTCCTCCCGATCTGAATCTGACCGAACACAGTTAAGAACCCATATTAGGTCTTATCTAGTGGCAATGGAAGCGACGAAACGAGATTACTTCGCCGCCCTCATTGCATCTGCAGAAAACCGCCCAGCGGCCCTGTTTCGTGTGACCCGCTCCCTCCTCAATCAGGTAGTGAGGGAAGACTCTTTACAGGGCAGAGCTGAGGATTTTGTACAGTTTCTGCATGATAAAATCACTCAGATCCAGATCAGATTGGACTCTGACTGGACAGAATCCAATCGGGAGACTAGGGTGGGTCTTGAGAACAATATCTGGATTGAGTTTGACCCTGTTTCTGTCAAGGAAGTGGACAGGATTATGGGCAAACTTAGTTCCTCCACTTGCTTATTGGACCCTTGTCCCTCCTGGTTGGTTTCGGCTGCCAGGGAGGTGACTAGAGACTGGATCCAGCCAATTGTCAATGCTTCGTTAAGAGAGGGGAACTTCCCCGCCTCTCTTAAGGAGGCGGTAGTTTGACCTCTCCTCAAGAAGCCTTCCCTGGATCCAGATTCACTTAATAACTATCGTCCCGTCTCCAACCTTCGCTTCATCGTGAAGGTTGTTGAGACTGTAGTGGCGCAACAGCTCCCACAGTTCCTGGAGGAAACAGAATACCTTGACCCGTACCAATCGGGCTTCCGACGCGGACACAGCAAGGAAATGGCATTGGTCGCTTTGGTGAATGATCTCTGGCGGGCTCGGGATGGTGGTTGTTCCTCCATCCTGGTCCTACTTGACCTCTCAGTGGCTTTTGATACCATTGACCATGGTATCCTCCTGCAGAGACTTGAAGAGTTGGGGGTGGGAGGCACTGTCTTACAGTGGTTCTCCTCCTACCTCTCGGGTTGCTTACAGTTTGTATGGGCAGGAGGGCAGAGATCCACTCCGAGGCCCCTATATTGTGGGGTGCCTCAGGGGTCGGTTCTCTCCCCCCTACTCTTTAACATCTATATGAAGCCACTGGGTGAGATCATTTGTTGCTTTGGGGTGAGATATCATCAATATGCTGATGATACCCAATTATACATCTCCACCCCAGACCACCCCAGAGATGCCCTTTCGGTGATGTCCCGTTGCCTGGAGGCGGTAGGGGCCTGGATGGGTAGAAACAGACTCAAATTCAATCCCTCCAAGACTGAGTGGATGCCGGCATCTCGGATTTCAGAAGCCCCATCACTTTTGATGGATGGAGAAAAACTTGCCCCTGTTGATAGGGCTCGCAACTTGGGTATCCTCCTGGATGCTCGGTTGTCCCTAGATCTAATGGCTGTGACCAAGGGGGCCTTCTCACAGCTTCGCCTGGTGCGCCAGTTGCGCCCTTTCCTGGACCGAGATGACCTTCGCACAGTCACTCATGCCCTGGTTACTTCCCGCTTGGATTACTGCAATTCCCTCTACATGGGCCTGCCCCTGAGATGCACCCGGAGACTCCAGCTGATCCAGAATGCAGCCGCACGGATTGTTACAGGAGCCCCTTGTTACTCCCATATAATACCCCTCCTGCATCAGCTGCACTGGTTACCAGTGGTTCTCCGGGTCCAAGTCCTAGTTCTCACCTATAAGGCCCTACATGATTTAGGTCCAGGATATTTACAGGACCTTCTCCTGCCTGCTTCCCACCGTCCTGTTCGCTCACATAGGGCCGCTCTCCTCAGGGTCCCGACGGCGAGCCAATGTCATCTAGCGGTGCCCAGGGGTAGGGCATTCTCTGTGGATGCTCCCATCCTCTGGAATGAATTACTACCGAGCTCTGGACGTCTCCTGATCTCCACTCCTTTCGTCGGGAGCTGAAGACTTGGCTGTTCAAGCAAATAGGCTGACTCCGATTCTGGGTTTATTATTTATCATTAATTAGTTATTTGATTTAAAATGCGATTTTATTGTACATGTTTCTTAACTTGTGTTCGCCGCCCTGAGTCCTTCGGGAGAAGGGTGGCATATAAATACATGTAATAAATAATAAATAAATAAATAAACTGCTTTGTGAATGGCGGCCAGAGTGGCTCAGCTGATCTGATTAAGGGGCCAAGAAGCCCTGAAGTGACTGGGAAGCGAAGGGCTGCCTCCTGTCCTGTCCTGTACATGCCCACCCCTTCACTAAGGCTTATTTTTGAAAGAGGGCGTATATTTAGGCCCATCCCAAATGTCAGGCTTGGCCTCATTTTTGGGACATGTCATATTTTTGGGGAAACAAACACTACTTCTGAATTAATTATGGCTTTTTGCACTATAAGTATTGGAACTCTATGGGGATATGTGTATGCTTCAAGGTGGTATAGAAAGTTCTGGTAATTTGGTTGTTACAACCCTGTGAAGTACATTTGTTTATTTAGTAAAACCTATGGTTGTCTTAATTGCAACACAGTCTTTGGCTAAGTAAAAGAAACTGACTGAATGAATATAGCTGTATATGTTTAGATAATTATACTTTCTATATTTAAGAGTAGATAATTCTACCAAACTAGGTGAAGAACAGGTATTGGTTACAGATAATCTGCCATATATTATTTAGGCCTGTCATTATATTTTTCTTAAATACACCACTAATACAATATTACAACGTAGTAACAATACAAAATTACATTAAAATATCAATAGTAGAAAATTCTTTCAATCTTATTTGTTTGTTTGTTTGTTTTTGTTTATCTATCTCCTGCCTTTTTTATTTTTATAAATTAGTCAAGGTGGTATACATATATAATGTTCCCTTCTATTGTTTTACCCACAACCCTGTGAAATGAGTTGGGCTGAGAGAGTGACTAGCTCAAAGTCACCCCACACAGCCTTTCTGCTTAAGGTTCCTGGTTTCTATTTGGTGCCTTAATCAGTAGATTTAATCAGCTCTTTTTTGTGGCAGCATCAATAGTTTACATCTCTAACTCTATATTTTTGTTGCCACTGGATATCGAAACTATAATAGTAAATAATATCAGTGAAACAAGAGTTTTTTTCTCCTTCTCTTTTGACGAGACTTTGGAAAAAGTGCAAAGAAAAGCAATTAAGATAATTAAGAGACAAAAACATGTGAGAAAAGTTGTAGGAATTGGGTATGACCAGTCTAGGGAAAAGAAGGACTAGGGGTGACATGATAGCAGTATTCCAGTATTTGAGGGGCTGCCACAAAGAAGAGATCAACTTATTTTCCAAAATACTAGAAGCAAAAATAAGAAACAATGGATGGAAACTAACCATGGAGAAGAGCAACCTGAAATTAAAGAGAAACTTCCTAACAATGAAAACAATTAACCAGTGGAGCAACTTGTCTTCAGAAAGTTTTTAAGGAAAGACTGGACAGCTACCTGTCTGAAATGGTACAGAGTTGGACTAGAAGACCTCCAAGGTTTCTTGTAGCTCTATTCTGATTTTAAGGCTTAAACCATGGCAATCAAAACATCCATGTGATATATATGTGGATTCTTTTATACTCAATTACCTATTTAGGATATACACAATGTAATTACAGAGCCTACAATTAAAAGGGATGCTAACCTAAAATAAAATTGTATTGTACCTGAATTGAAACTTTTTTTACATAACTACTATACCAGAAACAGCAACAGGCATTCAAAATAGGAATGTCTCATTTCAAATATACTGCTTTCTTCCTTCAGAGTGTAAGTTTTCAAATTAAAAAAAAGAGAAATTTGTTTTTCAATATGACAATGATCCCAACAAGGAAAATTAATTAAACCATGGAAAAGATCTTGGGGATTACAAATAAGTTCTGAACAGGCTAATTGATATCGCTCAGACAACATATCTACTGTAAGACATTCTTTAAAAAATCAACTGGCGTAAGAAATTTATGACAATGAAATACAGTGTATTCCATTGTTTATATACACTTTGTGTACCATTACAAACAGAACAATACACACGACCTAACAAAATTCATTTACTGACTATTTGAAGTTGCAACGGCATTGAAAAAGAGTGACTTTTAACCATTTTTCACACTTACATTGCAACATTCCCATAGTCACGAGAACAAAATTCAGATGCTTGGGAACTGACTCATACTTGTGACAATTGCAATGTCCCAGGATCATGTGTTCACCTTTTGTGACCTTTTGACAAGCAAAGTCAATAGGGAAGCCAGATTCACTTAATAACCATGTTACTAACTTAACAACTGTGGCAAGAAAGGTTATAAAATGGGGCAAAACTCACTTAACTAATGTTTAATTTAGCAACAGAAATTTTGTAATTGTAAGTTGAGGACTACCTGTAAATCAAAAGAGAGCTAATAGTAGCTCAATTATTAATCCACATTACATTAAAAAGAGTAAGAAGATAACTCTTACGTTTAAAAACAGCAAACTTGGTGCTTAATCTGAAGGATGCTCAGGACAAGATCTATTTACTTCAAACCATTCATCTATGCACCTAAGGAGTGACAAAAGGGGAAAAAAATCAGGCTTAAATGTGAGGACAAATTACTTATAATAAATTTTAAATTTTGTTAAAATTGACAATTGAAAGTGTCAATGATAAGGCTTTGATTTCCAAATGAACATTTTGCTATTGTTATGTAACATTAGGAAAACTGTATAAATAAATGACTTTTCATAAATTAATTGTTTTTTAAAAAATAAATAATGTTGTATTTCTTGCACTCATAAATAGCCATGTTTTGCTGAACAAGTTTTGTGGGCCTTAATGTCTAATCCAATTCAAGTAGTCCTTGATTTACAACCACAATTGAGAAAGGAAATTTGTTTCTAAATCATTGTAACAATTAAATCAAGTCATCATATGACTGAACAAAGTTAGGAACATTTTTATGATGATCTTTAACCAAATCATACAATAATTTATGTATTTATTTATATCCCACTTCATTATTTTTAAAATAACTCAAGGTGGCGAACATATCCAACACATCCTCCTCCTCCTATATTTTCATGTGGTTGTAAGTGGGTAGCACTATTTTTGCCAGAAAATGGCAAAAAGTCACAAAATGTAATCATGTGGCTGCGTATGAGTGCAACTGCAAGCCAGTTGCCAACCACCCAAAATGTTAACACATGATTGTGGGGATGGTATAGCAATCAGAATTTTTGAATCTCTTGAAACTTTGAATGGTCATTAAGTAACCAGTCTTAAGTTGAGGACTAAGTAAAGCAAAGTAGGGCGAGGTGAGACCTGCAATCCACCAACCACCCCAGAATCCACTTTTTCTTGCAGTCCCATGAACTTCCCGAGATCACTTGCAGAAATCTAACAGCAAACTACTAAAAGGCAGCACAGTTCCTGATGGGAAATAAAAAGGTAGAAAAGCATCCCACACTCTTGGTGAAGGGATTGCATCAATGTTCGGCTTACAATGCATTAAGCAATAGCTTTCATACTTTCTTATATTTATACAAAGTCAGCTTATTGCCCCCACAAATTGGGTCCTCATTTTATCTACCTTAGAAAGGATGAAAGGCTGAGTCAATCTTGAGCCAGGTGAGATTCGAACTTACAGTAATTGCAGACAGCTAAATGTTAATCACAATGCTTTAGTCTGTTGAGCCACCAGGCCCTGATGGCTCAGCAGACTAATTTTGACAGTTCATTTAATGCAGGCATAGTTAGAAAAACCATAACATACGGCCACAAATCAACAGAACATTTAAACCTTCCTTCTACATTCATTCATTCATTTATTTATTGGTTCAATTTATATGCATTAAGTAATCTTATCTGTCTGAAGAATCTGGAGTTACTCCATAAATTATGGAGGAGGGATAATATGGAAGCAGATAAAAGGAAAGACATAGTAGATATGGTGGATTTGGAGTATGCCTACATGCCTCTAAACAAAGTCCAAAAATTAGTTCTTGAATTATATTTTGTATGCACTCACCCTTTATGATATATGCATAAACAAGGCAATCGTGCTATTGTATCTCCTTGCTGCAGTTCCTCCAAGCATATTGCACATTCTCCAGCATCTTTACTCAGCACATCCTCTGTAGAAACAGAAAAATTAATACAGACACAATTGTTAATGATACTTTTGTTTTTTAAAAAATGAAATGGTTCATGTTTGAAATCTAATGATGATATTCATAAAGTTACACTGCAATTTGGTTTACAATAAACACAATACTTCACATGCTTGCAGGTATTAAAACAATAAGAAATAGCAATGATTTTGTGAATAGAAAACTCTTTGTTCAGCTAATCCACCATATGTTCAAAATATACAATTTGAAAGATGTGGAAATTGCTTTTACTTTATTACTGACTTTAACTGGACTGAACTGAAAGGAAAAAGAGCAGTATTGGGAATTTCTTAAAATTAGTTTCTTTCTTTTTTTTTAGATTGATATTGATTGGACTATTTGGACTAGAGCCTTTCCTTTTTTTAAGGTAATTTTTGATTAATTGCAAATGAAAAGAACTTTTAAAGAATAGGAGAGACAGGAGAGTGTGTAATGCTGCCATCTGCTGGATAAGTAATTTTGCTTTATGTTTATTCAAGTAGCAGAAGAAAGAGATACTGTAGCCATAATAAAAGGCTCTGTTCTGACTGATAAGAAGGAAGAGCAACTGATTGTTTATACAGGTGCTCTTGTTAGATCTAATTGAAGAAGAAGCCTGGAAATATACTGTAAGGCTTTTGATCTCTTTTGAGTAGCTACTTTTTTTCTACTTGTTTAATTGTTGATTGTGGTTTGGACAAAGGGGGGAAAAAAGAGAGAAAATAACTCTCTGAATGCTCTCTGGATATAAAGCTGCTTAAAGGGTTACTTATTTTTTTATTTATTTTTCTTCTTTACTTTTTTATTTTTGGACTTGGGATTTTTATACAAATCCATTGGATTAAGGCACTAAGAGCCTGAAGAATTATTATACAAACTGAAAAAGGATAGAGAATCAAGGGAAATAATACAATTACTTGACGACCAAGGACAATGTAAATTTGGAAATAAAGAGATGGGGAAAATAATACAAGAATATTATAGACAACTTTACAAAAAAGAGACAATAGAGAACGAAGAAGTGGCAAGATACTTACAAAAAGCAAATTTACCACAGATTTCTAAAGATGTTGAGTAGATATTGGACAGGAGCATAACGATGATGGAATTAATGGAGGCAATTAAGAAGCAGAAGAATGGAAAGGCATCAGGACCAGATGGTCTGCCGATTGAGTACTATAGGACGTTACAAGAATCCTTAAGTCTCCCATTATTGGAAGTTATGAATGAAGTAATGACAAAAAAGGAAATACCTAAATCATGGACTGAGGCTTATATTACATTGATTCATAAAGAAGACATAGTCCCACAACAAATCAAAAACTATAGGCCTATATCCTTGCTAAATTCAGATTATAAAACGGACGTTGACTTACCTGAATGTCCATTTTCGGGGCGCTGCAACCACAATCCATCGGTGGGATTTCCCTCCTGTCCTGACAGCCACTGAGTGAAAAAAGTTCCTTTCTCCGTGCTGTGACCACTCTCACATCTCCCATGGTCCTTCAGTCTTTTGTCACCTGATAGAACATAACTAGATAACAAGTCAACAAATAACACAATGCCCCCAGCTCCGGAGCAGGAAGCCGAAAGGGAGGGTATGGATTGTGGTCGCAGCGCCCCGAAAATGGACGGTCAGGTAAGTCAACGTCCGTTTTCCAGTGCGCTGCTCCCACAATCCATCGGTGGGATATACCCAAGCTCAAGAATCCTGGGCGGGAGGCTGACTGCTCCCGGCACCCTGATCCCCAACAACGTTCTGTAGCACCCTCCGGCCAAAAGAAGCTTCCGCCGAAGCATAAGTGTCTATTCTGTAATGTCGGATAAAGGGTGAGATCGATGTCCAAGTTTCTGCCCTACATATATTTAAAACTGGAGTTGCCTGAGCCAGATCAATGCCGCCCTATTAAAAAATGATGTTGCTGTGGCCGTTTTGATAGCCCAGGTCGCCGCCTGGTGTGCTTTGTGAAAAGATAATTCTGTCTTCCAGTCCTGATTTGAGACTATCCAAGGCATCTGTTGACATAGTGGCTGACATAGAAAGACTGGCTACTGGAGTGTCTACGATAGGCAATGCCAAAAGTTCCTCCAGCTCAGGTGCTGCATAAAACAACTTCTTGTCCTGCGAGCTGGACGCAGTCAGCGAGCCAGGTTGAGTCCACGGAGCCCGAATCACCTCAGAAAAGAGCTGTGGACAGGGAATGAAATCCCTGTCTGGCTTCGTGAGGCCCCGTAGAAGATCATGCCTCAGACATAGCAGCGTCCCCCTTCCCAAGGTTTGTCGTCAGTCATGCCTTGTGAAGGAGAGACTTAAGCTTCGACGGTCAATCCCGTAAAAGCGGGAGCATCCAGTACGAGGTCCTCATCCTCCGACAGCTCTACATCTTCAGGGAACTCCTCTCCCTGCTCAGACTCAGCTGAAGATACTGCTTCTCTATGCGGGAGTGATTGTGCCCTTGCAGGTTAAGGCACAGGAGTCGGTGTATGGCAGGGCTGCTGTTGTTGGATGGGCATAGCCACCTGTTGCATACCCGCCGCCAAGAACAATGATAAGGCCATGGAAAAGAAGGCCTGTAAATCTAGCTGGCCTCCCATCAGACTGCCGTCCGCTGCGTGAAGGCCAGCCGCTGTAGGCATGAACGAGGCCTTGGGTGGCCTGCGGTGAGTGGAAGCGGGCAGTGAGACACCACCGAAGAAACATCCGGTAAGGACAGAGAAACTCCCCTGGTAAGACCAAGAGGGGTCCCTGTAGTAGTCAAAACTCCCTGTGTCAAAGTCAGAGATGGGGCCTGAATCATCTTGAATTGAGTGGCCCAGGTTAGGCTTTGGGCATTTGGATGCTGGCTCTCCTAGCTCCAGTGAGGCCTGGACCGCCTTCTTAGCTTTATCATATTGCTTCTCTAACGCCCTATGGCGCCACAAAGCGTCCTTATCAGGGGCAGTGGAGGTCTTGGATTGCCTGGGGCTTGCAGCTAGAAGATGGAACCCGCTTGCCAGTCAATTGTTTATGGCCTTTGGGAGACATGAGGGGACTGACCTCATTCTCCAGGTCAGATGACAACGATGGGTCTGCCATCAGTGCAGGTGAAATAGTGCCAAGGCAGGTAAGATGGACAATGGCACAACCACTCAATCGATGCTGTGACAGCCCCCCAGGCAGACCCTCACAGCCACGCTCTCACCAGAAAGGCTTACTGGCAACGAAATTCTTAAATCAGCCAAACAGCCAGGCATCAGAATAATGCACCACTTATCTGCCGGATAGCTCAGAGGGTAACTAGCGCCGCTTGTGCTGCCGAAACAGGCCTCTCTCTGTCTGCTTTGTAATTGCTGCCTGTCAGCTGGATACTCCGGCCCGCAGCAATTCAAAATGATGGCCGCAAGCGCTGGGCAACAAAATGGCTGCCACGAGTGCTGGGTGGCTATGAAATGGCGGGTGCAACTGTCGGGCGGTCAAAATGGCAGGCGCAACAGTGCTGGTGTTGGTGCCTCACTGCGAAGCTGCTCCGGCCAGCAACAGTCACTTCAGAGCCTGCACGATCCCATGCAAGAGCTCTGGAACCGCCAATTAAGGAGAGCATGGAAATGGAGCGAGGAAGCAAACCAGCTCATCAGCTGCTTCCTCTCGGCACCGGTGGCTAAATTGGTCCCTCAGCTCCGCCCCGAAGGGTCAGAAGGCTGAAAACTGCTGCCTGATTGAGTCAGAGAGGCGTGGGGCGACCTGGAGCCCCAGGACCACCTCGTGCGCCTCAGCAGCGGCCTGAAATCTTCTGCTCTCAATTGAATAGAGAAATAATTAAAAATAAATTAAAACGACCTATTAGCAACTATCCAAAACACAACTATAACTAGCATGAGGAAGCACTACAGTCCTGTCAGCGACTGAGTGAAAAAAGACTGAAGGACCATGGGAGATGTGGGCATGGTCACAGCACAGAGGAAGGAACTTTTTTCACTCAGTGGCTGTCAGGACAGGAGGAAAATCCCACCGATGGATTGTGGGAGCAGCGCACTGGAAAATTTTTGCTTCAATATTGGCAGAAAGAGTTAACAGATATTTAAATAATTTTATACATTCAGATCAAAATGGGTTCCTTCCCAAAAGACAAATTAGAGATATTATAAGAATAATTTTGAATGCTTTAGAATATTATGAAGCACATCCTGAAAAACAGATGGCTTTGATATTTTTAGATGCACAAAAAGCATTTGATAATGTGAACTGGCAATTTATGACACTACAAATGGAAGAGATGGACTTTGGCAGGAAATTTATTCAGGCAATTGAAGCTATATATTCTAAACAGAGGGTGAAGTTTATGATCAATGGAGAATTGACTGATTTTACTGAGATAGAAAAAAAGGGATGCCCATTGTCCCCATTGTTGTTTATATTGATGCTGGAAGTTTTAAACAGAAATATTAGAGAAGAAAAAGAGATAAGAAGAACATAAATTACAAGCTTTTGCAGATGACCTGGTCTTTATTATTGAAGAACCATTAGCATCAATAAATAAACTCATAGAAAATATTGGAGAGTTTGGGGAAGTTGCTGTTTTGAAAATTAATTTAAAAAAGATGAAGATAATGACTAAAAATATGTTAAAAAAACAAAAAGAAGTTGATGGAGATTTCAGAGATGCAGGTCACAAACGGTAAAATATTTGGGGATACAACTGACAACGAGGTGTAGTTCATTTGAAGAAAATAATTATAATAAGCTTAAGCAACAGATAGGACAAGCTTTGGTGAAATGAGGAAATTTGCAGCTATCCGTGATTAGTAGGATTGCAACTATTAAGATGAATATTTTACCTAGAATTTTGTATCTTTTTCAGACAATTCCAATAAAGGGTAAGGAATTTTTTGTAGATTTGAATAAAATGGTGTCGAAATACATTGGCAGGGAAAGAAGGCAAGAATAAAACTGAAGCTGTTACAAGATGCTAAAATGAGGGGTGGTTTTGGTTTAACTAGCTTTGAATTATATTATCAAGTTTAATGTGGATTAAAGAATGGGTAACATTGAAAAACACTAGATTACTGAATTTGGAGGGACATGATTTGTTGATGGGGTGACATGGCTTTTTATGGTTCAAAGGAACTAAAATACAGGGGTAATTTAGAAGACATCAGATACGTGAAGCTTTATTTTTGAATTGGGAGAGGATTAAAAAATATCATTACTTGAAGATTCCAGTCTGGGTATCAACAAGTGAAGCTTTTTCATATCCAGTGATATTTAAAGGGGAACAAATTGTTAGATACAGTGAATTATTGGATGAAAAGGGTGAACTTAAGTTAAAACAAGATCTAGAAGATCAGGGATTCAAGGTGGATCCCTTGGTTTTCATATATACAAATATTTTCTAGATATCGAGAAGATCTTAAACAATAAGGTTTTTATAATGTTTTGACTATTTTAGATAAGATATTAATGGGCTCTGATGACCATGTAATTAAAAAGTTATATGGATATTTGCTAGAGGTAAAATTGGAAGAAGAACAAGTTAAAGAATCAATGATAGCGTGGGGGAAAAATTTTGGTTATGGTATTGATTTAGAGAATGGCAAAAATTGTGGTCACATAATTATAAAATGATAATGTCTACAGCATACAAGGAGAATTTGTATAAGATATTTTACAGGTTGCATTTATCCCCAACGAGGATAGCCAGAATGTTCAAGAACAAATCGGAGAAGTGCTGAAGTGTCATCAGACCCCAGGATCTTATGAGATTTTGGACTAAGATACACACGTGGTTGGAAAAAATGAAAAGATACATATTGACCTTAAACCAGAGATATTTTTATTAGGGATCTTACCAGAGACATTTAGTAAAGAATTGCAATATTTAATTGTGAATATTTTAACAGAAACTAGAATTGTAGTTGCAAAAAATTGGAAAGGAGAGAAGATAATTACTGATGAAGAAATTATTAAGAAAATGTTGGATTGTGCTGAAATGAGTAGATTGACATTTGAAATAAGAGAACAGGAAGAAAAACAATATTATTTGATATGGGAGCTATTTTATCATAGACAATAGAGACATAGACAATAAAGAATGAAAATGAAATATTACATATGAAATGAAATTTGGATAAAATGTGTAAATACTTGTTTTTTGTTAGAGGAAAGAACATTTGTCATAATTGAAATTTTGAAAATTTTGAGAGCATGAAATGATTTTAACCGATCAAAACACTGTCTGTGATTGTATGGAAGGATGATGTTTTTATGTTGTTTTTGTTTAAAAATAAAAAACTCTAAAAAAAACAGCAAATGTGACAAGAAAAGTTGTAGAATGGGGTAAAATTCATTTAACAAATTTCTCACTTAGCAACATAAATTTTGGGGTTCAGTTGTGGTCATATGTCAAAGACTACCTGTGTAAGAGAAATGGGCAACTGTGGAGAGCAGGAATAGAACTTAGGTTGAATTATGTGATTCAATGATAAAATCATATACTTGTATTTATTAGTACAAGTACATGCAAACACATTTATATAACTTCTCCTGAGGCCTTTTAAAAAGGAAACATGTTGGTCACCTAAACTGCAACTATTATGGAATGAGTCAATTCTTCTGTTACATTGAAGATTACCAGCTTATGCTACTTTCAGTCTTACCAACTTTAATATATATGTGTTCCTTTACTGCCCTATGTATACTCAAGCTATCTTTGATTAATCTTCGATTTCAGGCTGTCAAACTGGCAGCCCATGGGCCGGATGTGTCACACACAGGTCACGCCCACCCCAGCTCCCCAAAGGCAAAAAATGTTGTGATACATCACAATACGTCACATGACATGATTGACTTTGACCCCCATGTTCTATATAGTATCAATATAGGATAACAATTTTTTGCTTTTGTCTTGCTTGGAATAAGATCGATTATTTACTGTAATGTGCTAATTTAAACTAATAAACTCTCCAGCTTGTTGGTTCCTTGGTGAATTAATTCTGTCACAAAATATTTTAATATTTTCCCTATATTGTAATCACAAGCTAATGAAATTACCATAACATTTGAAGAAAAATGAAATGAAAAAGTTATGTCCAACATAGTAGTAAACATGTGAGAAATCCAGATCTCCTATAAATCTTCAGTTGACAAAACACTGTAAACATTTACATCTCATTACACATTATTCTAATTTACTTCCTTATAAAGATACATTCACACTTTACTCTGCCTGTTCTACTGAAATAAGGAAGACCATATGGAACACATGCACATTAACCCATTCCTCCCAATCTCTTTTACGTGTAACAAATGTTGAATTTAATACATAGAAGATATAAATAAAACTACAATTTATGCAGTTACCTAGGTAGTCCTCAACCTACAATCATTTGTTCAAAATTATGACAGTGCTGAATGAAGAGACATTTGACCTGTATTTGAAGTTACTGCAATCTCCGAATGAAATTTTGGGCACCAGGCAATCTACCTGTCCTTATAACCAACTGCAGGAATGCTGGAGCGGACACCTATTGTTCCCCCCTGTTCTGTGTCCTGCCAGGTACCAGAGAATTTGACTCTCCTCCTTGCCATATCGTATCTTTTCCAATTACTTCTTCCAAAGATCATCTTTTCTATAAAGATCAGCTCATGTTTTCCTGAAAACAAGGGACATCTGGAAGAAGGCACCAATCTCACGATCTCTCAGAAGGGCATGATTTTTCAAACCATAAATTTAGAAAAATGTACCCTTCAGAGATTGAAAGAATAACACTCATTTCTAGAATAGTCTGAGGGTGTGTAAGAAGGCTATGCATTATATTGACTGGGGACTTCTTCAATAAAGTGATTTTTGCAAGAGGTTATTGATGCAAGGAGTGATGGGGTGGGGAGGAGACCCAAGGCTGTGGGATCTGGCAAGGCAGGAACTAGGCCTCTATCCTGCAAGACTCAGTGGTGTGGGAAATAGGTAAGAGTGCCTTGTGGGGGGGGGGGAACTCTGGGAAGCCAGGCATAGGCCACATATGGGAGGTGGGGGGAAATGCTTCAATGCAGTGCAGTACAACTGGGCCTCTCCTGCCTCAAGGAAATCCACTCTCTCTCAACAATCCTGCATAGGACTGTGGTTGTTGAATGAGGCAATTATGCGGGCACCTCACTTAACAATCACAACTTACAACTGCAGTTCTGAACTCTACTGTGATCATAACCTGAGGACTACCTATAAACGCTATTCAGCAGACAAACCAATGTCAGTTCATTGATTAAGAAATGGTTTTTACTATAGTAAATTTTCTTACTGTATAAATCTAATAAAAATAATGATGTGAAATTCACATTAAAGTTCCTAAAGAACCTGCCATGCAGTAACATTAGTACAAATTCCCTTTCAACATTGCTAACTTCCAGATATTTTGATTTCTAGAAACTCTGAGTCAACATAATACAAGTAAATACTGTTTAGTGAATTTTGTACTAGGTGACCTAAATAATATAAAAGTACCCTTTAACTATCACTAGTACATCTTGTATAACCAAAGAATATAGGTATTTATTAATATTTCTCATGTGTAATGGAAGACACAGCTACTGATAAATAAAGATTAGGTTGTACTCTGGATAATTTGACATATTTATTACTTACCAGATTGACTACCAGTCAGTACACTGAAGTCAGAATCTCAGTTACAACCCTGTCCACTTCTCTGCATATAATTATAGAAAAAAATCCTAGAAAAAACAGGTGCAGAAAAAACCTGATGCAAAATGTTTTAAAGCAAATTGAAGTTACTATAGCAGCCATAAAGTCATTGCCTATTCTCAAGGAGGAAAAGAAAATAGTAGGATTTGCTAACTACCACAGCTATCCAAGCTCTTAACTTTTGACCTGATCCTGCTTAGTTCAACTTCAAATGTCAGCTGCTTGTTGTGATACAACTTAAGGTGTGTTACATATTAGCCAAATAGTTAAATTCTGTTTACCATTACAGTGAGATATTCTGAATAGCCTTGAAATGTCTGTTTCACCCACCTCAAGTGCAAAATAAACCCAAGGTTTTCTACTTCTATAATGTCAAGACAGCATAAAAAGCAAGTACCAAAAGCAATCAGAACAAAATCTGTCTCCCAAAAAACATTTAACGAAAGCACTCAAATGAGATACCCCACCTGTTTAGACTGTAGAACAGGGGTCCCCAACCCCTGATCTGTGGGCCACCACTGGGCCATGGCATGTCAGCAACCTAACAGCACAAACAAGCAAAGCCCCACCCACTGGATGTAGGCAACATGAAAAACCACTTCCCCTTTGGTCAGCAGAAAAAACTTTCTCTGTGGAACTGGTCCCTAGTGCCCCAAAGGTTGGGGGCTACTGCTCTAAAATATCAAGAATGAACTGACTTATTTCAACCCCATAGAAAAAAATCTGAATATAAAATGCTTTACAAGTATAGACAAGTAATCTTCTTTAAATGGCAATTGAGTCTGTAATTTCGATTAATAATTGAGTCTGTAATTTTGATCAGTTAGTGACACAGCCTTAAAGCACAATCACATTGCTTAAAAGTGGTAATCCCTGTAGTCCCAGTGGCTGTCAATAACTGAATCCCATGGTTGTTAAGCAAGGCAACTTCCTGTTAGCTTCCCTCAACAAAGTCAGTGTGGAAGCTAGCAGGAAGCTGTAGTCCCAGGTCTGAAGGCAGGTATGAGTAGGGGCGGCAGCAACAGGGTGGAAGGGGATATGGGGAAGGGTTGAGGAAGGTGTATGAGAGATGCTGCAAGACACAGGTGCCAAGAGATGTCAGGGAGGTTGGAGAGAGTGAACAACAGGCACTGCATGAGCAAGGTGTGGGGGTATATGTGAGTGGCACAAGGAAGGTGAACAAGGGTAGATGAAAGGTATGCAATGTGGGGACAGTACATGGGTGCATGTATACAACAAAGTGCATGACATTCCATGCAAGTCAGGGAAGGTGTGTGACAAGATATGTGAGGCACTGACTGAGGGTGCACAAGGGTACGTGCAGGAAGTGCCACATGGTTTGCAAGGGGGGCAAGAGTGGTCAACCAAAGATGAGCAGAAAGACGTTGGGGAAGGGTACAGGGATGGGAGAAATTTATCCCAGTGACTTCATCTTTCCTCCCAGCTTCCCCTTTGACTTTCTGGGGAAGCCAGCATAGAAGGTTGCAAATGGTGACCATGTGATTGTGGAGCTTTTGGTAACTAGTAATAAGTGTGAAGCACCCAGATCATGATCTAATGAGTGCAGGAGTGTTGGGCATGGGGTTGTTGTGACTCATGTGGTTAGGACACCGAGTCAGAAAACAATTGAGAGGTTGACAGCTTGGCAATTGTAAACCTGAGAAGATGAGCAGCATGACTAAATGAATTCCCATCAATTTGTACTAACTCTTCCCAACCTAGTAATTCGAAAAAATGTAAATGCAAGCTGATAAATACTGTGTTTCCCTGAAAATAACACCCAATCAGAAAATAAGCTTAGCATAGTTTTTTAACCCGCGGCTAATATAAACTCTACCCCCAAAATAAGCCCCAGTTAAGATTGTCAGCTCTTGTGGTGAACATGGGCATGGCCAGCATAGGAAGCAGCGACCAGGCGCAGGGGGGCTTAATTTAATGCTTTTAACTTATCAATAGAAAACCTGGTTACTAATACTACTTCTATTCTTTCTTAGCCTCACTTTTTTCTGACTACTTTTTCTTGTCATCTTTCCTCTCCTTCTTATTCTCCTCCTTCTTCTCGGCATCTCTGTTGGCAATCTTCTTGTTGATGAGCTTGCTTGTACAGCACTGCTACTGAATGGATCAGGCAAGGCAGAAGGCGGGGATGGCATCTGTGTGCTCTGCCTCTGCCATCCAACATTGTCCTCCAGCACTCCTCTAGTTTCCTATTCTAAGCTTGTTCATTCCAAGGCTCTGTCTGTTGCTGTGCCAAAACACCAACTTGGAGAGAGGGGATTGATTTTTCTGCAAACAGTTTAATAAGGATGTGCTGAGTCCACTCAGGGCAGCAAATTGCTGCAGTGCTACCACCAAATGGATCAGATGAGGCATGGGGCGGGGCGGGAGTGAGCCACACCACAGCCTCTGCACCCTTGGGCCCCACCATCCAACATCATCCACCAGCGGTGCTCATACCAGTAAATTAAAAGCATTAAATTAAGCCCCCTCATGTGCGCTTGCTGCGTCCTGCGGTGGCCACCACCACCTGCAAGGCTGATAGCAGGGTAAGGCGATAGTGGTGACATAGCTGTGGTGGCAGCAGGACTCCTGGCTACTGCCGCAGCAACCAGCAATGGAAAGGGGGAGGTGGCACAAGGTGCCTCACTAGCCGCCACCAGCAGGTGAGATGAGGAAGGGGCTGCTCCGGCCACTCCCACCAGCATCAGGACTCTGCAGGCCCCACCACCCTAACAGTATGTTTGGCCACCCATCTGGACAGGGCCGGCGTGGAGATGGGCAGCCTTGTGAGGCCCGAGGAGGGCTACGGCTGCAGGAAGGATGGAAAGGGTGGCAGGAGACAATGGTCTCCTTTCTGGTGGGGAAGGCCAGCCAGCACTCCACAGGGCAGTTTGCATATGTACCTCACTCTGCATTCACGCCAGAAGTGAGAGCGAAACTTTGGCTTCTCTCTGGAAGGGTGAAGCGTCCTGGTGGGCAGAATGGTTTGACTTTTCATCTAGCTCATTCTGACTTTCTGTTTGCATTTTCCTGGATGGACCTTTTTCCACACCCTGCCCACTTTGTCTTTCACTTTGTGTTACTTTTTCATACAGGAGGCAGCGAGTGCATGGAGTGGTGGTGTCAACCCTACCCTCTGCCTTACCTTGTGGCAGCAGCTCACCTGTATGGAAAAGAAAAAGATATCACCCAAAAATAAGCCCTAATAGGTCTTTTGTAGCAAAAATATAAGATTATAAAATATAAGACCCTCCACGCAGCCCATTTTTGGCTGGCAGAATGCTGCTGGAGGCTGGGGAGAGTGAAAATGAGGTACGGGGGGGGGGGCCCACTGGAGGGGGACCTGGAGAACTACAATGCTGATCCAGTCCTCAAAGAAATCCAGTTTAACATCCCTGTTTTAAACCATTCTAATCTGGTTTCTATCCTACTTTTCACTCTTCTGATTTTCTTGAACCCAATTGAGACTGCAAAAAATAATGAGTATCCCTTAAAATTCTAAATCAAAACATTTTATACCATTTTAAATAAACTGAATTTTGTGTAATGGTAATGTCTTATTACTTACATACCTATGTCTTACATACCTTATGTTGCATGGTATATTATGTTCTTTGTCATTTTCTTACAATTTTTTCAACATAAAAATATTAGGATTTAAAAAATAAAATAACAGTAAATTATTGTAAGCCAGTTTGGTATGATTAAGACACCACTCTAAAAACAAGAACATTGTGTGTTCTAATTCTGCCTTAGGCACAAAGCCAAATAGAGGACTTTGAGCCAGTTATGTTCTGTCAGCCCTAGGAAGGAGGCAAACTGCCCAATAAAAAATACTTCAGAAAATGTTGCAAATAAAAATGCATGGATTTGTCCAGGTAGTTGGTAGAAGTCAAGATCAAGTTAAATACACATTCATGCACACATATGCAAACAATGAAAAATCTAACATTATATACAAATGAAATAAAACCTATGTTACATGACCATACATCAGTTTTAGAAATAAATAAAAATGCTAAAATATATACCATTTACCATTTAGCATTTACCAAATAAAAATGCTAAAATATATACTATTAAACTATCATATCAAAACAGTCCATTTGTAATATATTTTCTAGATTTGAAAATAAAATGAAACTACATGTAGTCCTCAATAAACAACAGTTCATTTAGTGATTGTTGTGACACTGCAGCATCTCCATAATCATATGATTAAAATTCAGACATTTGGCAAAGAACTCATATTTATGATAGTTGCAGTAACCTGGGAGCATACGATTACCTTTTGTGACCTTCTAACATGTGAAGTCAATTGGAAGCCAAATTAATATCCATTTTACTAGTTTAACAACTGAAGTGATTTGTTTAACAACTGAAGTGATTTACTTAACAACAAAGAAAAGTCCTAAAAACAGTCATTTAACAGTCTCACCTGGCAACAGAAATTTTGACCCCAATTATTGTTGTAAATTGAGGGCTATCTATACCACAAATGTCAAACTCGCAGCATCATGTTTTGCAATGTTTTTCCCATTCATGAAGCTGGGGTGGGCGTGGCCTGTGTGTGTGATGCATCCAGCCTGCAGGCCGTCAGTTTGACATCCTTGACCTATACTATGAAATTATCAGCTATTTAAAGATTTTTAAGAAATGGAAATATTTCCATTTAAAATTACAACAATAAGATTTCTACTTTTAAAAGTTCAAAATAATTAAATACACAATTATCAACAACAGTGAAAATTGGAAAATAATTTCAATTAGTAGAAAAGATCAAATTATTATATCAAACTAAGAATAAACAAAAAATAAATAAGTAAAACAAAGGAAAAAAGCATTTGAGAATATATAAATTTACACTGGAAAGAAAATTCAAAATTTAAAACATAATCTGTCTAAAATACATTTGTATTTTTTGTACATTTTTGTGGGTAATCTTTTAAGAAATATTTTGGCGAACTTAAGATGTAGAATAGATTTTAATAGTGATATTTATTAATATTGAATTCTTCAAAAATTCTACTTTGTAAAATGTTCTATTGCAAAATTTGGTGGAAGTTAGTATCACATTAAAATAATTATTACATAATGGCTATTCTAAGGATTTTTCCCAATTTTAAATTGAATTTGGATTTTCTGTTTCACAATAATGGTGATATTTTCAACTTGAGCATATTGTAATTGATCAATATGAGCCATATGCAGGAGTGGGATCCTACTGGCTGAACAACTGGTTTGCTGAGCGTGCGCTTCACCAGTATAACTCAGGGGCGGGCAGGCGGATCCACTTTCACAGAGAACTGGTTCACTCTTGGCAGGAATGGGAATTACCGGTTCGGCTGAATTGGTTCAAACCAGTAGAATCTCACCACTGGCCATATGATATAGTCATCTTAAAGACCAAATGGTGGGTGCTTCCTTACTTGACAAAATCCATGGCAGAACTAAAACTATAAGATTTTTTAATTAAAAGATCAATAATGTTTTTATTTCAACATTTATGGGGAGAGAATATATGTTCTCAAAATGAATGTTGGACTTACCTTGAACATTCTTGTTAAGGAAATTGTTGTGTTACCAACCAGCAGAGTGTAGAGCACAGAAAAACGTTGCTGAGAGCAATGAATAAGATACGTGCAAACTGGTTTATCAAAAGTTTACTTTATAGTGAAAAAACAATCTCATAGTCTTTTAAACAATCCAAGTCTTTGCCAGTTAAATCAGTCCAGTGATACAAAAGCTTCTTACCATACAAACAGTAGTTGGTTAGAATAACAAGTTCACTCTGGTACACAAACCATGATGGTAGCAGATCCACCCACGATGATAGCACAATGATAGCAACTCCTCACACAATGGTAGCATATCATCAACTGACTACATTACAAATCCCTTCTTAAATACATTTACAACTAGTGATTATCTAATTACAGCATGACTCAGCATTACAATGATACAGGTCTAAAACTTAAAGTCATATAATACATATCCATGTTAAAGTCACAGAACACATATATTGCCTGGACAAACTGTTAGGCTCACACCATATCCTAACATTTTCCCCTTTGGACAGGCCAATATATACCTGTTCATATTCTCAAGCCATAGCTTTCGCAACACATTTTATATCTAGCGCTTTGGTGAAATTATCAGCAATATTGTTTTCAGACATACAATATTCCAACTTAACCATATTGCTTTGGATACTCTGACAAACATTTAGATAACGAATCAGTATATTTAGATCTTGTTTTAACTGCTAAATTTGTTGCCATTTTTAGAGCAGTTTGGTTATCCTCATATATTACAATTCGATAATCTATCTTTAAACCAATATCCATCATTAGTTGTTTATAATAAATCAGATCAGTACAAACTAGTAATAGTAATGAACTAAAACTAGTAATAAATATGAAAATTCTGCCTGATATGTTTCTGTCGTATTGATTTCCATCCAATCAAACAATTACCTAACATTATAGCTATACTCAATGTAGACTTTCTGGTGGTCAAATCAGTAGCGAAACTGGCATCAGCACTGTCATTTTTAAGTATCTTAATATCTGCTTTGCGGCCTGCCAATGGCGATCTGTTGGCTCTGCACTATATCTTGCTAATTGGTTTATGCTATAAGAAATATCAGGTCTCAACCAATTGCTAATATAGGATAGACTACCTATTAGAGACTGATAGATCTCCTTACTAAATCCAGGACTTTGGATTTCTCCCTGTTGAAAATCCTGTGCCATAGGCGTTTTAGCTGGCTTACATAGCTCCATGCCATAATGTTTCAACATCTGGCTTATTTTGCTAGACTGAGATATTTTATAACCTCTAGCTGTTTGACTGATATCAAGGACCAAATACATTGTACATTGTTCCTAGAGCCACGAAGCCGAAAACACCAGCCTGAAGATGACCAATGAGACTTCATCTAAACGTCACCAAGACACTTCCAATTTTACGTGGGAGAAAACCCGAATAACCCAAGACTTACATGTAAATACACTCTCTCTCTCTCTCACACACACACAATTGCAGAGCCAACTCAAACAAGCCTCTCTTCCAGACTGAGTTGAAAAAAACTGAGGCTTGGTCGGGAGAAGGAGGTGTGGCCAAAGAATTTCCAACTCAGTCTCTGACCAATCAGACAAATTTAACCCATGCTTGGATACTCCAAGCAGCGCACAGGAGAATTACGGACTCCTTTAATTCTGCCTTACCACCAGTTTGATGGACAAATATGCCAACAAATCTAACTTAAAATTGAGGTTTGTCAATTTAAAACTCTTGGGTTATTTGCTTAAAACAAATTATAATACATATCTTGGAAGTAATCAGTTTAGCAATGTGTTTGCGTGTATGTGTTTTTGCCACAATATTAGGATACTCTGATAAAAAGTAGATTCTGAATTGTATATACAACAATCAAGAACTTAATATTGTCTTGGACCACATCAACTTTCTTCACATGTCCTATGAGATTGATTATTCTGCACATTTGAAGTATATAATCATCTTAAAAATTCATTACTTAATAGATTATTCTAAAATCCTTCACTTTTTAATTCTTCAATTCATTGCAAGAATAGCCAAGAAATAAATATCAAAGTGGAAGAAATCACTGACTAAAATTCTTTAATGCTATTAATGAGCAAGACAAGCCATTGGCTTAACTTCAAAGTATTAAATAATGTATGTTGTAATCATTTCTTAATTACCTTGGTAAGTAATTTTCAAAGACTAATGATTCTTGAAAACAAAAACATAATCTAGAAGCAGTAAAGAGAAAATTACTGTATTTTTCAGACTACAAGACAAACTTTTTTGTCTCCCAAAGAGGGTGAAAATGTCTGTGCTTCTTATAGACCAAATATTGCCGAAGCCCCACCCATCCGCCAGCTGTTTTTTTGCTTCCCCATGGCACATTTTTGGGCCTTTTTCAGGCCTTTTTTTTGGCCCATTTTCGAGACCTTTTTTCAAGACCTCTGAATTGAGCCAAAAAAACAGGCTGAAAAAAGCCTTAAAAATGGGCCAAAAAGGCTGGAAAAGGCCCGAAAATGGGGCCCGGAGAGGCCAAAAACTTTTTTTTGTTGATTTCCTCTTCTAAATTTAGGTGTGTTTTATAGTCCGAAAAAATACTGTAGTTGAAATAAAAGAAGTATCAGATAATTCAACATAAAGCTTAGATATGTTCAATATTGATGTTAATTCTTGGAACAAGATCTTTACATTTAGAATCTAACCTGAAGAAATACATTAAAATTGCAAAGTTTATATTAATTTAATTATTAGACTCAATTATGAACTTTTATCCCTTACCATTATAGGTTATCCTTGGTTTTGTCAAACACATCACAAGATGTAAATCCATTTCTTCTGAAGATACAAACTTGGAACAAACTGGACATTTGAATCCTAAAAAGAAAGAAAATACAGAAAATGGCTTTTTATCTCTAATTTCTTTGTTGCTGTTTTTTTTGCATAGGAGCTCACGGTGATGTTAGCAGAGGCTTATTCACAGCTATAATAGGCCATGTATCTAAAATAGATTATACTGTTCATATAACAGTATATTGAATTGAATATTTATAGCCATTGGTGATATTCAATTTTTTCCCCTACTGGTTCTGTGGGCGTGGCTTGGTGGGCGTGGCCAACTTGACATCACTCATGGAACAGGGTGGCGGCGGCACATGCGCACCCCATGTGCCGCTCGCTACTGGACCAGGCCAGGAGAACGGAAGCAGCCAGAGGGATGGCGTCACAGCAGGGCTGCTCAGAAGGGAGCCAAAAATGATCACTGGCAGCCAGAGGTTTTTCAGTGTGAAAGGTGGCCAAGCCTTGCCATGTCCGCCCCCCCCCCCAGGCACGAAGGTGAGTGAGTGAGGCAGGCAGAAAGCAGGTGGTGGTTCCGGGGCAACGCGAAACGCGGGGAATGCTGCATTCCCCAACCCGGCTGAGTCAGACAGGAAGTGGGTGGCGGCTCTGGGGAATGGCATATTCCTGGGCCCCGGTGAAGGGCGAACAGATGGCATGCATAATCTCTTTGAAAGTTCTAGCAAACAAGACGTGAGAAGAAAAATAGATCAAAATTCAAAGAGAAGAATATAAGATGTATTATGCAAATGATATATTGTTAACAATTAGGTAACCATAAAATTCTATATGGTAGCTGTTGCAAACAATTAAAGTGTCTATGGAGATTCTCAATCATTCAGGTCATGGTTGTCCCAAAAATGCTTTTTCAAGAGGCAACTAGACATTCTGGTTTTTCTTTTTGCAAGAAACTTCTTCAGCTCTGACTGGATGGTGGGGAATGGAAGGATTTACACTCCTTGCAAACAGTTGGCCATTTGCAATCTTTTAGTGAGTCATTAAAATCACCTGGAGGTTTATCTATGCCATCAGGGTCACCTGAGTGGTGCAAATGGGTATGGAGCCTTCTTGGAACTGTTGAAAGGAATTAAAGACTTTGGTTGCTTTTTTGAATACAAAATAAATAAAAACTTAGATAATAACAAAAGACTTAAGCTTTTATGAAGAAAATTTTCTGAAAAGGCAGACCAGTGTAAGATAATACACTCAGTGGAATACCTAGTGTTCTATTTAATAGGAAACAATAAAGATATTTCAAAACAATCATAATGAACTAGACAACTGATTATTTGGATTCTTCTTGCAGAGATATTTCTTTACCAGATTCCTTAATCTTCTAATGTACTGCCTTCACTGAAAAAGCTGGGACATATTCAAGAGATGAATCTGTCTTGAAAATAGCCCACATTGAACCATATAGTACAGTTAAACACCACCACAGGAAATGTTTTATTACATTTTGTATCATTTTAATATAATTATATATGTTTTAATATAATTTTTATAAAATATAACATAAAATTTGCCTAATTTTAATTCTGCTGGAGTCTTGGGTCCCAGATTTTGTACATATTCTCTAAGTTAACTAATTTGAGGTACTTTAGTTCAAAAATTGTTGCCTTATGATAACCGTTTTGCAGTTAAAATGTTACAATAATGAAAGTTTTAGTAGTATATAGATTATGGAAAGAAATAAAATGAGATGTTGAACAATGGGAGAAGTTGGAAAAGGATTTATTGCAACAATAAAAATGAATTTTATGCAAAATGAACTTTGTATTTCAAATGGCACTGATTTGAATTTCAGACAAAAACTGCTGAATTCACAAAATAGTCAACTGATTTATATGGATTAGGCAAAAAATAAGTAAGATTTAAAATTCTACAAGATTCAAAAGATAAATTAACACTCTCCAAATTAAGACAGAGCAAGCCAAATTAACAGAGAGCAAGCTTCCTGTTATAGATAACAGAATAGATAAGAGCTCTGAACAAGAGTATTAGTGATAAAAGGAACAATTATAGCTATTGGACTTCATAGGTAGCTGTGGCATAAAAATACAAAATAATTTGAAAGGATATATAATAAGGCAAAGCTCTTTAAAATCTGGAATCAAGAGCACGAATAATTCATTGTTTCTTTCCAAAAATGTATCACCAGGCCTGGGGAGTCAGGAGGTGAGGTTGAGTCTGTGCATTGTTAATTATTACTGGTGACTTTGCTTTTTGTTCAGCTCCTATCTTGCTTTCTCAGTGCTTTCTTGGAGTATGATTACTTCCTTTTTTTGAGAAGCAATGACCATGAAACCTATTTAAAAGCTGTTGTAATATGAAAGGATTGTGACTTGGATTTTTTGCCTGTTGACTGGAATGACATCCTTGTTATGATTATGACATGGGTATATAACATTCTCAGAAATAACTTTCAAGCAGCAATCAATATCCTTAGCCCATTTGGCAGCAAAAAGGGTGAGATAATCAAAATAAGTCGACAAAATTGATTGCTGAATGTAACTTACTTGCAAGCAAAAACTTTTTGACAAGCAAAAAAGAGCCAATATGTTGATATAAGTATAAAGAGTTATTTTTTTCCAATAATAGTTCAATTCCATAGGAATTGAAATCCTATGGATGCTATGTTTTTTGTTTCTGTGACTGAAGTTTGTACTTGCCAATGGTATAAACAGGAGTGGTATTCGACTGGTTTGGACCAGTTTGGGCAAACTGATAGTGGCAATTTGAATTGGTTCATTGAACCGGTAAATACCACTTCTGACTGACCCTGACCATGCCCGCCCGGTTGCCGCTCACCCCTTCTAGCTGCTTGCCCTGGTCTATACATGTTGCCTTCACCATGCAGCCCAGCTAATTGCTTCACCAGCTTTGTTCAGCTCACCAAATAGTAAGGGAGAGAGACCTATGCCGTATACTTTTGCATATTGAGAAACTTGCAAAAAATATTCCATTCAATACAATCTTTGCTGTTCATTGCTTATATTTACTCTATATTTTAACGTCTCCAGATTTCATTTTCTTTAAAACCCCTAGTAAAAGTAAACAATTAAAATTTCAAAAAACTATTTCATGCCTTCTTTTTCTTAGTATTGATATATTCTAAGATCTGTGATGGTACAATAGTTAGAATGTAGTACTGCAGGCTGCTTCTGCTGACTGCAAGCTGCCAGCAATTTGGCAGTTTGAGCCTCAAGGTTGAGTCAGTCTTCCATCCTTTTGAGGTTGTTGGGAGCAATATGCTGACAAGGTAAACCACTTAGAGGGAATTATAAAGCACTGTGAAGCGGTATATAAATCTAAGTGCTATAGCTATTGCTAATGCATTTAAAATACTTCCACAGTACAAGTACAAGTACAAGTACAAGTACAAGTACAAGTACAAGTACAAGTACAAGTACAAGTACAAGTACAGTCCATTATCTCTCTCTTTTAAAAAATAGCTTGTCTGATCTGTGTGTATCAATTTGGGAATGCACTTCCTTATACATTCAGCCAATACAGTGGTAAATATATTATAATCAACATTTAATAAAGACAGTGGATTATCAGTTTTCTTCCAGGTTCAATTCAAGGTGCTGATTCTCATGTTTAAAGCCCTTCATGACATGGTCCATGTTATCTGAAGAACCATCTCACCAAACTGGGACTAGCCCACCCCACACATGCTGGCAGAAGGACCATGCAAGAGACCTCATTGGTCAAGGAATTCTAGCTGGCAGGATCCAGGAAAAGTATTTTCTTCCAGAACTCCACTTCGGGAACATTATACCCTCCAAGGTGAGATTCACACCCATCCTTCTGAAAGGGTCTGAAGACTTGGCTTTGGCCTAGGGTCCCAATGGGAGAATGTCATTCTGGAGGTAGCTAATAGATCAGAAAAGAATCTTATCTCCTCCCTTCCTCTCTATCTTGGTCAATTTTAATTCAAATTTAATGTCTCTACCTTTTCATTTTTATATTGGTGTTAACCAGCTAGAATTAGTTTTGGTAAAATGGGTGGCATATGAGATAGACCGACTGACAGATGACAGATTTTGATCCTCCCACATACACACTATAGCTATCCCTGGCCTGACCTATTGCTTTTAAAACATATGCATGGTCAACGTGGATCTTACAGATGTACAATGAGGGGGGAAAGTATTTAATCTGACAAAGAAATGATGAGTCCGTTATTTTAATGGTAGGTTTATTTTAACAGTGAGAGACAGAATAACAACAAAAAAAAAATCCAGAAAAATGCATTTCAAAAAAGTTATAAATTGATTTGCATTTTAATGAATGAAATAAGTATTTGACCCCTTTGCAAAACATGGTGTAATAATTGGTGGCAAAACCCTTGTTGGCAATCATAGAGGTCAGGCATTTCTTGTAGTTGGCCACCAGGTTTGCACAAATCTCAGGAGGCATTTTGTTCCACTCCTATTTGCAGATCCTCTCCAAGTCATTAAGGTTTCAAGGCTGAGGTTTGATAGCTCGAACCTTTCACTCCCTCCACAAATTTGGGATTAAGGTCTGGAGATTGGCTAGGCCATTCTAGGAACTTAATGTGCTTCTTCTTGAACCATTCCTTTGTTGCCTTGGCTGTGTGTTTTGGGTCACTGTCATGCTAGAATACTGATCCTTGACCCATTTTCAATGCCCTGGCTGAGGGAAGGAGGTTCTCACCCAAAATATGATGGTACATGGCCCTGTCCATCGTCCATTTGATGCAGTGAAGTTGTCCTGTCTCCTTAGCAGAAAAACACCCCAAAAACATGTTTCCACCTCCATGTTTGAAGGTGAGGATGTATTCTTGGGGTCATAGGAGCATTCCTCCTCCTCCAAGTACAGTTAGTTGAGTTGATGCCAAAGAGTCTCAGCCAACCACAACATTTTCACACAGTTTTCCTCTGAATCATTCAGATGTTCATTGGCAAACATCAGACAGGCCTGTTTATGTGCTTTCTTGAGCAGGGGGACCTTGCGAGTGCTACAGGATTTCAGTCCTTCACGGCGTCGTGTGTTTACCAATTGTCTTCTTCGTGACTATGGTCCCAGATGCTTTGAGATAATTGACAAGATCCTCCCATGTAGTTCTGGGTTGATTCTTCATTGTTCTCATAAGCCTCCACGAGGTGAGATTTTGCACAGAGCCCCAGACTGAGGGAGATTGACAGTTATTTTGTGTTTCTTCCATTTGCTAATAATCGCACCAACTGTTGTCACCTTCTCAGCAAGCTGCTTGGCAGTAGTCTTGTAGCCCATTCCAGCTTTGTGTAATTTTACAATCTTGTCCCTGACATTCTTGGATAGCTCTTTGGTCTTGGCTATGGTGGAGTGTTTGAAATCATGATTGATTAAATGCTTCTGTGGGCAAGTGTCTTTTATACAGGCTGAGGTTGGTGATGTCGTGCTGTGGAAGTTCAGAGGAACAGAAGCTCAATTCTCTGGGCCGGATTTCTAGTGATCGGGGGCCATGGAAGGCGAAGTTTTGTCCTGGAGGGACAAACAATTGAAGGAGGAAGTCTCTGAGGCAGCAAGGAAAGGTGAGATTTCCCACAGCACTAGGAAGAGAACCTCCAACCCGACCTGGAAGAAGCCTGCCTTAATGGCAAACCCGGAGGCATGATGTGCCGCCCAAAGAAAAGGGAAGCAAGGAGAGAAGACAGTACAGCAAGCATAACGCAAGCAGTGGATTTAGTCGAGGTTAGGAGACCGGCGAAGAAGCAGCCGGAGGAGCGATTAAAGATACAGAGTGAGTCTCCAATAGAGAAAGACCATTTTGAACAATTGGTGGCATTCTGGCATCGAGAGCAGTATAATAAGCAGAAGAGAACAATAAACAGTTAAAAGGTGAAGGGAGCAGACTTTCACTCTGTGAGATAAACAAGAAACTGCAAACAAGGAACAGTATTTTGGATTTTGAACTTCAGAAACTTGTGCTCCAACCGAGAACCAAAAGGCTTACAGTCAAGAAGGAAAGACAGCGAGAAAGTGACTGTGCAAATAGAGAGTGACATCGTAAGACAGAAGCTGATGCAACAGCGAATATAACGGGATTAATAATTTTCAAACACTCAAATACCCTTTTCTTTTTCTTTGCGTTCTCTTCAATTTTTTTAGCTTAACATTCCCCCATATCTATATTATATATAATATTACTTAATATTGTTAGAATTGGCTATAGATTATAGACTTAGCTGTTAGAAACATAAATATTTAACTACTCTGACAAAAATATATATATTTAAGAAACTTAGGATATAGATAATATAGAGTTGTCATGATAGTTATATTAAAATATAATCGTATTTCTTGTACCCAATACTGTATTTATTGTATTTATTAACTTTATTAACTTTATCAACTATACTTGTTAATAACTTGATCTCTTCAATTAGATTAGAGTATTTATTGTATTTATTCTATATATTGTATTTAATATACAATATTTAATATTTATTATCTATATTATCTTTACTATATTGGTTATCAACTAACCTACTTATTGACACATAATAGTAAAATTGATATTGATTTATAGAGATAGAATTACATTTAGAAGGGAATTAGCTTAATTTACAGAAAAGTATGATATATATAAATACAAACTAAATTAATAAAACTGGATGGTAATTTGGGAGAATATATATAAAATTTTAGGTGAGGAGCATAAAATTATAAGAGAAATGACAACCATCACAACCCTGAAAACAGGATAGAAGGCTACAACATTAGTCCCAATACCGACCACGTCTCCATCAAATCAAAGACTAATTGAAGGAATGTTAACTACTGGAAACTCAAACAACACTCCAAATATGTAGGCGATGCAAGCTGCCCTGATGACAATACAAGAAATGATGGTAAAACTCCAGGAAAATATGATGAAAAACAAGGAGAAATTAAATCAGATATAAAATCAGAAATGGAAGAGATGAAGACAGAATTACACAAATTAGATGAAAAAATGGTCACCATTCAAGATCCAGAAGAATGAAGAGAGAATAAAAACCATTGAAAATAGAACAGAACAAACTGAGAATAATCTATACATGGTAGATCAGAAAATGTCTAGGATAAATAAGGAATTAGGAGAATCGTTGTTACATTTGGAGATGGATCGGGCTTCCTTTTTTCTGAGGTTTCAAAACGTCATGGAGACAAAAGAAGAGGATCTAGGGTTACTGATGGACGGTTTAATTGCACATGTACTGCAGAGAGACAAGCGAGAGATTATAAATGAATTGGACAATGTGTACGGGGTCTATACGAATTATGTTACATGCCACAAAATCCCCAGAGAAGTCCACATAAGATTTGCTCATAAGAAAGTGTTGTTGACCACCTTTGCTATCAGCAGAATGGAAGGGAAAGCGTAAAGTAGCCCAGGGGGCCATGGACATCGTAGGGCGTTGTAGCCTTCCGCTCCTGTGCACTGGTGGCATGTGAAAAAGCGGGGCAGGTGTGTATTTAGAGGCGTGGTGAATAGGTCCACTAGTGGGCATCCGAAGCAACGGACTATCTCTGAGAAGATGTCTGGATGTAGTCTCCACTCGGCCGGATCAATGCATTCTCTACTCAGCCAATCTGCCTGAGTATTTGACACGCCGGAGATGTGGTCTGCCTTTATTGACGCCGTGTGGCGCTCTGCCCAAGCCAGAAGACTCTCAGCCTCTATCAGCAGCTTCTTGGAATGTGTGCCCCCTTCGCGATTTATGTGGGCTTTGGTCGTCATGTTGTCCGTCCAAACTAAGACGTGCTGCCCCTCCAACTCTGGACGAAAGTGTCGTAGTGCGAGACGGATGGCCCTCAATTCTAGGAAGTTGATGCTGCTCTTTCTTTCCAACAGTGACCAATGACCTTAGACAACCGATCTGACAGGTGAGCACCCCATCCCTTGCATCTGACGTAAGGACTAGGCGAGTGACCTCTAGAAACACACATCCCTGCAGAATTACTGGAGACATCCACCATTTCAGAGACAACCTCACCTGGGGCGGCAGGAAAATCAGCGATCGGGATGTGCTGTGTCCCATCTTCTGGTAGGGCAGCAGAAACCATTGCAGAGGTCTCGTGTGACTGCATGCCTATGGAACGATAGCGACACGTGATACCATCTTCCCCAACAGCTGGGATAGTTGGAGAAGAGATACTTTCTGCTGGGTCTGTATCTGTTCCACCAAGATCTGGACACTTCTTACTCTGTCCGGAGAGAGGAACACCTGTCCTGTGGACGTGTCGATCACCGCCCCCAAATGAAGCAGTCTCATGGTTGGGATGAGATGGCTCTTCATGTAGTTGATTGTGAATCCATGGGATAGAAATCCCTGGATCACTGCGTCCATATCTGCTTTGGCGTGTTGAGGTGATGACGACAGGACGAGTATATCGTCTAAATAACAGAGAAGACATACAGGAAGAGCCCTTAGAGAAGCCGCTATTACCGCCAATTTGGTGAAAGTTGGGATGTGCTGCGTCCCATCTTCTGGTAGGGCAGAGGAAAGTCCGAAGGGCATTGCACAATACTGAAAGTGACGGTTGTTGTACTCGAACCTCAGGTATTTGCGATGCGCCGGGTGGATTGAGACATGTAAATATGCTTCCCGGAGGTCCACTGACTGTAGAAGATCGTTGTGTCTGACGCAGGTTAGAATCGAAGAGAGAGACTGCATCTTGAAGCTGCGATACAAGATCGACTTGTTTAGTTGCTTCAGGTTCAAGATGCCTCTGTGTCCCCCCCGAAGCTTTGGCCACTAAGAATAGAACTGAGTAGAAACCGGTCTTCTCCTGGTCTTTCAGAACAGGTTCCATTGCCCTGATGGCCAGGAGATGAACGATCTCGGTTTACATCACTTGGCGCTGTTGAAGATTGTGTGGCACTGGACAGCGCCAGAAGCGAAAGGGGGGAATTCCAACAAACTCCAGGTATAGTCCATGACGTACCATGCGCCGAATCCATTCCTCTGGTGTTGAGAGATCCTACTGGTCTTGGAACAGCTGGAGGTGACCACCAATGGGATCTGATACGTGAGAGTCATTTGCCTCTCTTGGCAGAGCGGAAGCCTCCGCCCCGGAAAGGTCATTTGGCATTCGTCTCGGGCCGCCCACGGTCCCGGAGTGCTTGTCTGTCGGAGCCACAGTCTGACCCACGGGAGAAATAGCGTTGAGTGTAGGACCCGCTGGGTCCTGAGAAAGCCCGAAAGGGCTGCCGCTGGTTATAAAGGACAAACCTTTGCTCCGGCCTGCGATAAGAGGACAGGAGAATCTTCCTTTTCTCCTTATCCTCCACCAATAGAGGGTCCAGTGAAGCCCCGAATAATGCAGGAGCCTTGAAAGCAGACGACGCCAGCTTCCACTTTGTCTTCGAGTCTGCCTTCCAGTTCCGGAAACAGAATAATAGATATTAAAAAAGACAAGAAGAGTTTGGCAAAATCATGTGTTAAATTACCACAGACTTTTTTTGATATGAAAGAAGACTTTGAATTGAAATATGTATGGAGAGAGCAGAACCCAAAAGATTTGGATTTTACCCTTTTTTCAGATTGACATAGATCCTTTTCTAGGATCGATTTTATCTTGGTTACAGCTGATCTACTTTTAAAAACAAAGAAAACAAAGATATTTCCGAGGACTTTAACTGACCATAGCCCGGTATGGACAGAAATGGAAATGGGAAAAAACGAGAGAAGATCATGGAGAGTAAATGAAAATTTGTTCAGATATGAAAAGAATGTAAATGAACTTAAAAAACAAATGAAAGAATTTTTCGAAATGAATTTGAATAAAGGTACCCCTATTGAAATCGTTTGGGATGCGAGTAAGGCCTATATGCGGGGGGTACTGATTTATATGAACTCCAAACATAAGTTAAATCAGCAAAGGAAAAGATTAGACATGGAAGGAGAGATAAAGAAAAAAGAACAATTACTTATAAAAAATCCGATGGATAAAAAATTACAAGAAATCATAAAACTTCTGAAAGACCAATTTCAAATGCTTATAGCGGAACAAGCAGCAACTAATCTACAATTTGCCAAACATAATACATTTAGTAATGCCAACAAACCGGGCAGGTGGCTGGCCTATACACTGAGGAAACAGCAGAACTCTCGTGTTACTGGCAGTATTGAGCATGGAGGGAAGGAAGTTTTTCAACAAAGTCTAATTAAAGAAGCCTTTTTAGATTATTATACTAAACTATATGCCAAAGATCATATACAGAATGAACTTATAGATAAATACTTAGAAAAGAGGAGAGTCATGACAATCTTTAGGGAGCAAAAGGAAAGAATGAACCAACTAATAACAGCTGAGGAGATTATTCTTGCAATTAAACAATTGAAAACAGCCAGGGACGGATGGCTTAAGAGCGGTGTATTATAAAACTTTACAAGCAGAAATGATTGAACATCTTAAAGACTTATTTTGTAGTATACAAAAAGGGGGTAAAATACCCCCTTCTTGGAAAGCAGCTTTTGTTTCATTGATACCAAAAGAGGAAGGTTCTACAAAACCAGAAAATTTTAGGCCAATATCTCTCCTGAATACGGATTATAAATTTTTTGCAAAAGTATTAGCCAACAGATTAATGCCAGTTATGCAAGAGTGATTCATCATGATCAAGCTGGATTTATAGAAGGCAGATATATGAAGGATAATGTGAGGCTAATTATAGATTTATTGGAACATCTTGAGAAGAGTAAACAGATCCTGCAGTGCTGGTGTTTTTGGATGCGGAAAAGGCCTTTGATCGAGTCACCTGGAACTTTCTATTAAAGACTTTAACAAAAATGGACTTTGGGGATCAGTTTGTTCAGGCGGTTTCAGCAATTTATCAAGAGCAAACAGCACAAATTATCATTAATGGAAGCTCAACTACAAACTTTTGTATTGAAAAAGGAACAAGACAAGGTTGTCCGTTATCCCCATTGTTGTTTATTTTAACCCTAGAAGTCTTGTTGAATACAATACGGGATTCGAGTACTTTAAATGGAATAGCTATAAGGCAAGAGGACTACAGAACAAGGGCATTTGCAGATGATCTGGTTGTTACCCTAACACGGCCGATGGAATCAATAATCCAGATGAAAGACATTATAGAAGAATATGGTATGGTATCAGGATTTAGACTGAATCAGAAAAAAACCAAGATGATAGTTAAAAACATGTCAGAAGGTCAAAAGAAGGAACTTGAAAGGATGGCAGGATTTGAAATAGTACCAAAGGTGAAATATCTAGGAGTTCAAGTTGCAGTTTCAAATATAAAACTTTTTCAAAATAATTATGAAGTGTTGTGGCGAAAGGTGCAAAAAGATATGGAAACATGGAAAAAGCTGCAGCTATCTTTACTTGGAAGAATAGCAGCAGTTAAGATGAATGTTCTACCTAGATTTTTATTTTTGTTTCAAATGATTCCTGTGCTTAAAAGTGATAAACATCTTACAGACTGGCAAAAAGGTGTGAATAAGTTTGTTTGGAATGATAAAAAACCAAGAGTCAAACTGAAAATTATGCAAGATGTTCGTGAAAGCGGTGGCCTTAAACTTCCAAATCTACAATTGTATTATGAAGCAGCAGCATTGACACAAGCGAGTGATTGGTTTGGAATGACAAGATTTGAAATATTGAATATAGAAGGCCACGATTTGGAATTCGGTTGGCATGCATATTTATTCTATGAAAATAAAGTTGATAAAGTATTCAAGAGTCACATACTCAGAAACTCTTTGATGAGAGTATGGAAGAAGCACCATCTTAAATTGGATTACAAAATACCTTTGTGGTTGGATCTTGGTCATATTACACAGAATATAAAGTCACTCGGGGGGATTTTATATAAAGAGGTACTTTTTAATGATGGTGTAGATGGCAATTAAAGACATTAAACACTCTGTTGGAAAAAGGGATTAAACTAACTTGGCTACAGTATAATCAACTTCAATTGAGATGGAGGGAAAATCAAAAAACTGGTTTGATGTTGTATGAAGAGGAATTGGTAAGACAGATAAAAGAGAAAGGTCCAATGCATATTAAGAGAATTTATAATATTTTGTTAGAAAGATTCTGAAAATGAACTGGTTAAAGACTGTATGATAAAATGGGCGCAAAACTTTGCAGAATCAGTTAGGATGGAAACATGGGAAAGGATATGGGTTCAGAATGTTAAATTTACACAGTCACAGAATTTGAGGGAAAATTTTTATAAAATGTTTTATAGGTGGCATTTAGATCCTAAGAAGCTGTCGTGTATGTATCCTAATGTTCAGCCAAAATGTTGGAGGTGTGATTGTTTAGATGCTACATATCGTATATGATGGACATGCAAAAAAGTGAAGGCCTTTTGGATTAAAATTTGGTGGGTTATGCAAAATGTTTTGAAAAAAAACCTCCAATTTTCTCCTCAATTATTTTTACTGGGTATAGTTAAGGATTTTTCTGTGACTGAAACAAAATTAATATTATATATGGTTACAGCAGCTAGGTTATTGATTGGTCAATATTGGAAAAAAGATGTTTTGCCTACTATTCAAGATGGACTTTGAAGGTGGCCAGTTTTGCAGAAATAGCAAAGGTATCAGCATACTTAAAAGACCGGACTCAAGAAACTTTTGTGTGGGAATGGAAGAAATGGATAGATTATGTGCAGAATAAATATCAAACAAGGAAGTATCAGATAGCTTTTAGTTGAATGTTGTACAGAAATTTATAGTATAGACAGGGGGCAGATTAGTGGGGGGGAATTGCATGATATGATATGTTGTGATTTGGATTTCACCTTGGGAAGTCAAGGGGGGAGGGGAGGGTTAGGGCGAGTTAGGGAGGGGAAGGGGGAGGAAATTGGAAAAACTTGTATTTGTAAAACTTTTTCAATTAAAAAAAAAATATCCGAAGAACTTGATATTCACATCATGAAGATTGGTAGAGTTTTTGGACCAAGATGAACTGCCTGTAGTTTAAGGGCAACTCTAGCTGTTTGGCGTGCTTATCCAGCACTACATCAATATTTTCATGAGCATGAAAATATTTGTATGGCTGGAAAATATATATTTTAAAAATGATTTGGCATTGATGATCGATTCTCTGAAAGAAATCTCACTTTTTTCAAGTGCATTGCAAGCAGACATCATTAAAGGCTGAAAAACTGGTGACAAGGTCAATGAAAGCATTTGAACTGCTTATAAAGGGAAAGGTTCCATACAAAAAAAAGTTGATGGATTAATTACTTCAGAAACCTTCAAAAATATAAAATTTGTACAAAATCATTGATTTGTTGGACTTCATTGGGAAAGACTTTTAGAAAGCATCATAATAAATTTGAAGAAAAGACTAATGGATTGTGAACATTTAAAAACAGGTAAAAACAGGTAGCCAATTCAAGGCACCACGAATAAATTACAATTTCTAAATTTTTTGGCACAAGAGTACTGGAATATTGCAGAAGTAGTAGTTCCATGGACAGCAGCTGAGGAACAATTGTACATATTTGGTGACATTTTAATTACAACATTAACATCAATGACGATAGAGATTTTTTGGAGGAAGTTTTAAAAGATTCCAAGAACTATGCAATTTCTAACAGTATTAAAAAAGCTAAAGAAACCTGCGGATATTGGGATGTAAGGCCAGGGATTCCCCTTCCCTGCCTGTCAGGACTGTGGCAAGGGCAGCTATGTGACTCCTGCTGGTGCTGTGGGCCAGCCCTTTATCCAGACCATCTTGCAGGTGTGGTTCCTTCCGCCCCCTCAGTTGGAAACCTCATGAAGAAGCAAGGTAGATGAGTGTTGAGATGAGATGCAAAGAGGTCTACTTGTGATTGACCGAAGTGACTATAGATGTCCTGAAAGAGGTCTGGATGGAGATGCCATTTGGAGCTATCAATTGTGGTCCTGCTGAGGAAATCCGCCTGTGTGTTGGATTCGCCGGTGATGTGGTCCGCCTTCAGCGATAGGAGATGAGCCTCCACTCATCTCCCACGGTGGAGTGCTTCCTGCATTAGCTGCTTTGACCAAGTGCCCCCTTGGCGATTGATGTGAGCTTTCGCAGTAGTGTTGTCTGTCAGCACGAGGACGTGCTGGTTCTGTACCAGATGATGGAAGTGGCACAGGGATAGGTGAATTGCCCGCAGCTCCAACCAGTTGATGTTGTGTTGAAGGTCCTGTGGAGACCAGCGACCTTGAGCCACCTGGTGGTTGAGGTGAGCTCCCTATCCATAGAGGCTGGCGTCTGAAGTGATGGTGAGTCTTTGGGGCTCTCGAAAGATCGTCCCCTTGTCCAGGTTGGGGGATGTGATATCCCCCGTCTGTCCCTGTAACGAAAGGACTGCCTGTCCTGTTGTCTAAATTGACCTTGCTGGTATGAACGTTGTGGCAATTGGTTCTCTTGGTAGTTAAAACAAACTGATTGCCTCCACAAATAAGGAGTGACCCTCCTATCTGACCTTCTAGTGATGGAAGGCAAAATCTTGCGCCTGTCCTTGTCCTCTATGAGGAGAGGGTCTAGGGCTGACCCAAATACATTGGTTCCCTTGTATAGGGCTGAGGCCAAGTGCCACTTTGTCAGCTGGCCAAGATTTAAGCCACAAAAACCCTCTGGAGGTGACGGAGGAAGCTAAGGCCCCAGAGCAGTATTTTGCCATATTAAGAGTGGCATCAGCTGAGAACTGAGTGGCGGCTAGGATCCTGGTGGACACGGACCTCCGAAGGAGGTAATTTGCTGTATCCAGAGGATGGTTGAATGATTAAAAAATGAGGCTGCAGTAGCCCCATTGATGGCACATGCGGCAGCTTGATGGGTCTTTTTCAATGAAGCCTCGAATTTTTTATCCTCTGGCTTGAGAGCCTCAGATGGATCTCCAGTTGCATAAGGAGCTGGAGATAGCATCTACTGTAGGAACCTGTAGTAGTTGACCGAAAGAAAGTTATAAAATTTTCTATTTGAAGTACTGGGAGCGGGGAGAATGGAAGGGCTATTCCACTGATTTTGTACCACATCCCCAAAAAGCTTGGGGGCTGGTATGAATAACTGTTTTAAAACAGGTTCTTAAAAAATGCCATGGCCTTTTCCAGGAGCAGGAACTTGCTCAGTAGAAACTTCTTCTTGAAGTCCCGCTGTGATTATAGCTTTGTGTAATAAGGACTTTAAAAGGCTGGCTGGAAAAAGCCCAGTGAAGGCTGGTGAATCTGGTAAGGCTGAATCCTTATCCTCAGACAAGTCAGGATCTCTGGCTCTAGATATTAACAATTGAATATTATCTGGTAAATTGTCTAGCTGAAACTCAGCAGGCTCTGGAGCCTTGCTAGACCTAGGGTTCTCAGAGTGAGAATCACAGATAAATGGAGTGGGAAGCTTAGGTTGCTCCCTGTGCTTCAGAAATAGTGGGACCTGGAGAAAGTCTTTCAACTTCACCCTGAAGGGAAGGCTGGGGAGAGGTTTGTTGAGAAATATGGGGAGATGTCCTAGCAAGCTGATCACTAGACCTGGACATAGCCTATAATTGAGAGTGCTTCTTCTCTGCTACAGAGAACTGTTTCTCCAAGGCTTTTTGTTTATGCTCCATATCCTTGAATTCAACACTGGATTGTTGAGAGGTCCTACGACCATGTTTAGATTGCAGGTAGCCTTTTTCTGGGTGGTAATCCCAACATTGTCTTGTGACCTATCTACCATGTTGAAATATAAGGCAGATCAACAAGCTGATGTAAAAATTGTTAACCAGCAGATTTAAGCAGATCAACAATGGGAGTCTGCTAAAGGGAGGCTTACTCAGAGCAAATCTGAGTGCTGCCTGCACCTAGCCCCCCTCCCCCCATTATGTGCCAGCCCCCTTTGTGGCAATACTTGCCAAATTGCAGCAAAAGGAAAAAACAGGCTTTAAACTGGCACCACCAGGAGCTGCAGACATTAGGAGGAAGATCTGTTGCTTTTGTGAAAACAAAATGGCCACCGCAGCCTTGGACACACCCACTGGCAATGCTTTATAATGGCCACTCCCCTGACTAGGCATTTCTATATACTAGAATAGCCTCCCAAAATGTCCACCACCAGAATCCAAAATGTCCACCACCAGAATCCAAAATGGCCACCGAGACTGATTCAGCCTCATGCCTGCCCAAAATGGCCACCGCCTCACAAAGATAAGGAAGAAGGCTCCCGAGATACCAGGGCACCCCAAAAAATGTGGCAAATTCAACTGTAGCGGATTGCTTCTCCTCTGAGAAGTCTCAGCATCAAATCAAGTACGATGGTGGTGGAAATGGCAGCGGAATTGGTAGGGAATTTCAAGCCTCCTCCCAGCTGTTCAATTCAAATAGTTTTGGTGGCAAAATGTCTGCCTTGCAGCTGATAGCTTGGCTGCTAATGCAGTGGGCAGCAACAAAGCAATAACAAAGGAGGAAGTGGGGAAGCTTCTGGGGGGGGGGAGGATGCCAAGCAAAACTGGCATGGCCTGTGAAGTCTGGACTTTAGGAGCAGCCGCCCTCTTATTCTTAGTAGTGGCGGCTTTAGCAGACTAAACTGATGTGGCCAGCACACTAGCCCTCAGAATAAATATAATAAAAGATAAAACCTGTAGTTGATTCAAAAATGGGTTGAATGGAGAGCAACTGCCAAAGATGTCTCTCTCAGATGGACTGAGACGAAAACTGGGACAGGAAGCAGAGGCATGGAGGCATGGCCACAATTTCTGTCTCAGTCTCCTCACAGATCGGACTCCATTAACCCATTAATGACCCACTCTGCAGCAGGATAGGAAAACCTAAAGATCCAATATGTGACAAAGCAAATCAAATGATTAAATAAACTTAACAAACAGCCAGATAATTTAATATGCGGTATCAGATGTCAATATATCCACAGAATTCACATTTCCTAAGATTTGAGTTTCTTGAGAAATTGTTTTTATAGATAGGGCAATACTACATAAGTATTGTGCACCACTGTGAAACTAGCTCAAGGTTTTTATATTGCAACACTGAAGTGAACCATCTTATTTTTGATTCATATGTGATTTATCTGAAATCACAGTAAAACTAATCTTTGAAACACTCTAGCTTTTTATGAGCAATACATTTCCTTGTTTAAGAGCTATTTTTATCCCAGTTCCTACCTTCTAGGCTTCAGCTGGTCTAGCAAGAGAAAAAGTGACTTAACAGCGTCCTAACTCTTCCCCAATCTTTTCCTACATAAGACAATTTGTCTGATATTTTGCATCAACAAACAGATCTACAGAATACAAGGTATAGATCTGCATGAAGAAAGATTGTGGAAAAGAAACAACCTGAAAGAAATCACCAAAGCAAATTCTATGAAATTATTATTGTTATCCCAAGAAACTCTATTTGTCCAAATGAATCATATCAAAAGTATCTTTATTTGCTTCATAGAATCAGGACCCTGCCTCCCTTTGACCCATTTCTATTCTCTTTTGAATTCTATATCAGTTAAAAAACCTAGGAGATGGTTAGCAAGCTAAAACAAGAAGGCACTACACATGGATAAGTACAGGAAAGAGGTTAAGATCATAACATCTATTTTGCTCTTGTAGAGGAAATAGTAAAAGGTCAACGAGAGGAATGGGCCAGGGTGATATTTTAAAGAGAATAAATTTTGCATGGGTGGAGAGGATTCCAGATTTCATCTGAGACACAAGTGTTGTTTTGCACTTTCTTCAGCCCTTCTGCATAAGTTTGAGGTGATAGACGAAGAATTGTAGGATTCTGCAAAGGACTATGAGAGGTCCTTCAATACATTAGAAAGAAACTCGCCCCCCCCCCCGCAACTTCCCTTTAGATCAGAATGCTTAATTTAACAATAATTTATCAAAATTTAGATGCTTGAATTTAACAGTTACTAAATTTTAATGCTCAATTTTGCAAGTATTTGTTAAGTCACAAATTAAAGTCTTTTTTTATAATCATTAAGTCTTTAGTATTTTTATCATAATTAATCAGATTTAAATAAAAAAGAAATCTTAAGACCAAATCTGATCTGTTTCTTAAGTTTTCTGTTCACAGCTTACTTAATCAAATTTAAATGTTTGCATGTTTCCAAAATGGACATGCTTCAGAACATGATTAAATAAAACATCGAGGGAAGAAAGCAAAATATGTGGGAGGAGATAGCCTTTGAGGAAGCACTGTTAGCAATGGATAGTTCACACGGTCAATTCCAGACTGTGATGGTTCACCAACAACCAAGAATGATAAACATGAACGACCAATCCAATGGTATCACAATATGTGACTCATTATCCTATAGGAATTTCTATGAATAAAAAGTAAAATGTAAACAACAGCATGATTTTGAAAAAGAAGCAATAAGTCATAATGTATCTATTACTTTAAAGGTTCAATGCAAAAATAAACTTGAAGGAGAAATGAATCTAAAGTCTAAATGTATAATCTGACCGGCTTTCCAATTTCTGACTATTCTTTACTGATAAATAAACTCCACTGGACTTTGGATACAGCAAATTCAATAGAAAGAAGTGGAAAGAGTCAGCACTTAATTTTTTTCACTGGGTCAGAGTTCATTTTACTTTTTTGAAATTGCCGAGCAGAATTTCTGTTTAAGAAAAATTGTGTGCAAGCATTGCTTTGATTCAGTCATTTTGTTCATTACTGACATGTATATGAAGGAGCGCAGAAAATGACAAATTAAAAGAAATACTACTAGGTAAGAAATTGAACTTCTGACTGCAAAAAGAAAAAAAGTTGGTAGTACACTAAATTTCCCTAAATTATAATATGCTTGAACATCACACTACTTTCTAATCTTTCTCTATCCCACATAGAAGCAATACATGAAATGGAATGGAATGGAATGGAATAATTTATTAATTGACCAATTGAGTAAGAAGGATAATAAGGATAAATAATAATGTTATAGCCATACTACCGTGTTTCTCCAAAAAATAAGACCTAAACAGAAAATAAGCCCTAGACTGATTTTTTTTTTTGCAAAAAGTTTTTTTTATTTTTATTTTTTCCAACACACAAATTACATCTTTTCAAAACAGAGCCCTGATCCGGTCATCAATTAATACAATCCCCCCCCCTCCACCATCTTTAACAAAATTATGTATATTCTATTTTGCCATAACACTTATTTCTTAATCTTAACTCAACTATCTCAACTAATACAATCTTTAAAAAAAAAAAAAAGTCAAATTTGCTTAATCAAAACAATTACCCTTCTATTAATCCCCCTTAAATCTTAATTCAGTTAATACTTCATAGTACGTTTCACAATTCTTACCCTAAATCCTCACTATTAACAATACTCTTCTATTAATACATTTTAAATCTCAATTCAATTAATACCTCATAATACATTTCACAATTCTTAGCCTAAATCCTCACTATTAAGAATACAGGTCAAACATGTTTATGTTTCAAAATCTTATTTCCTTTCTAAAACTTCCCCACATGTTTTACTTCGTATAATGCTAAATAAATCTTTATTTTCCTATTACTTCACCAAATTTAGATCCTATCTCTAATCCCAAAAGTATAGCAATTTAACACTGAAACATAGTTCTTAATTCAAATAAAACTACAATACAATTTTCCAATTATTTCCCACAATTCTCTCTCTTTAACCATACCATTTGTTAAAAAACCAGTTTGAGTAATTCTTATTTGTAATTCATAGTCCCATATTATTTCAATCTTTTGTTTTTTGCTTAGATATATTATCAAAAATATTGAAAATATTAAAATATTAAAGTTATTGTAAATATTCAAATTATTGCAATTGTTATAGGTATTTAAACAATATCCCGGTTTTTATAGTTATCAATTATTCTCAAGTAATACCATGTAACATCTTAATAAAAATTGATTATGTCCATTGATATATTTTCTTTTAACATAATCTATTTCTCATATATTATAGCTTCCATCCATATTTCAATTTTAAGTGTCTGTAACATATTCTTCTCATATTTCTGTTAACCATTATTAATCTCAGTATAGTTATTTTATAGATTAAAGCCCTGGACTTTTCTATCTTACCCCATATTTCCCAATTCCCACACTGTTAATCCCAGCGTAATCATCTTTATAACTATTGTTTTTCACAATATAGTCTCTAAAAACCTTTTTATTATTACTATCCACCTGTGCATTACTTATTCATATTTAATCATGTTGTCTTTGTCTTCTTTATTTCCAACCATTATGTCTTGTTTCTTCATTTTCTTGTCTGCTTGCCTATACTTCATTTCAACTTCAATGTCCTCAAATTTTGTCCTCCATGTGGCATTTTAATTCTTTTTATTTCCATTCCAAGTCAATACATCAATTTGTTCCTTCTCTAATTCCTGTGCCATTTTATTCTTTTTAAATTGATGTTATCCCAATTATAAGAGTTCTGTTGTGGTTCCTCTTTTCTTTTCTTTTTTCTTTTCTTTTTCTTTTTTTTCTTTTTTTTTCTTTTTGCTTGTAGACAAAGAAATCATCCTCCACAAATTCTCATGGTAGTTATCTATAAAGTTCACGATTTTCCCAAAACAAAAAGCAAGTTGCAATGTTCCTTTTTACTCCAGGTGTCTCTCTGCAATCCACAATTTCCAATTGTTTAACAACCATCTTATTTCAGTTACATAACAATCTTACTTGGCTTCTCTTTTTCTGTTTAGTTTTAAAAGTATCAACTCTTTTTATTAAAGTCCAGCCCAAATTTTTAACTCTTCCAATCCTTTGACCATGTCTCAATGTTTAACGTTTCCAATTAGTTTTATTCAAACTAATTGGAACCCGATTTTCTGTCGGGTTTTTTGTCTCTTTGAAGTTACGTTTCAAAATCTTCTTTCCTCCTGTGCTCCTTAGCCGCTAATTTATCACTAGAGGTCTTATAGTTAAAAGATGTTTCCCTTGATGTTGTTACAAACCTGGGTTGGCTGTCACTCACCCGGTTTCGAAAAACTCCAATCCATTCCACTTTCCTCCTGCTCAATACTTGATCCGGTTGTCCCAGCTTCGTGGCAGCCACCCCCCGCTGTCGAGTCACAGAGAGTTCCCTCTGACCTCCGACGAACTTGCCTGTTCCACTTGGTCGTCCGAGGTGCCTCTCTTTCTTCCCTGTCCCTGCAGAACGGTTCTGGTCCGAAGAACCATCAGCAGTGGTTCGTCAGCCGGGGTTTTCGTGGAGCTTATCAGAGCCCGCTAATTCCCTGACTGTCTCGCCATGACGCCAAAGTGGAAGTCAGCCTTAGGCTGATTTTTACGCGTGTGCCTAATATAAGCCCTCCCAAAAAATAAGCCCTAGTGAAGATCATAATCAGCCCGGGTGGGTGGGTGAGCGTGGCCAGCACAGGAGACAGTGAGTGTGTGGGGGCCGAGGGTGTCCAGCAGCAGCCAAAGGCAAGCAGAGAGACAGTGGGACGGAGTGGGCAGTCACAACAGATGTATAAATTGACAAACACAGTTCGACCCCAGGGTAGAAAATAAAACATGGCAAAAAAAAAAAAAAAAAGGTAAACGAAAGGGAGGGTGTTTTACCTCGCTTCTGGGTATATTGATTCAGAAGCCCACAGACCTGAGTCAAAGCTCTAGCCCCTCCCCTTGGCCAAGGAGGGGACGAAGAAACTAGAGGAGAAAACTTATTCCCTTCTGCCCTCTGGGCCAGGAACAACCAACCACCCACCCAACCATGTGTCCCCTCACAATCATGGACAGCAATTCCTGAGGCGATGCTTAGCACAGTGGCTCCTTCCCTTCTCTGGTCACCACATGGAGGCTCAGCCTTTTTCTGCCCCACCAGCATGACTCCAGTGGCCAGGCCTTGGTGTCAAGTGCTGCCTGCGCGTGGGAGGGGGCACGTGGCACAACTTGGCACAGTGGTGGGATCGGCAATGTGGGTAAAGAACCATCCCAAGCTCAGCCTGGACCCAACTTGTTGCCTTAATTGCAGCCCTGCATATCAACTGAACTAGCGAGGGCAAGGAGCTTCCTCTCATTCCACCTCTCCAGGCACCTGGAGTTGTTTCCCGCACACTCTCCCTAGCTCTGGCCCTGCCAGTTTTGCCAAGCAACCTTGTTGCTGAGAGATGTTCTCTACCGCAGTTCATCTTGTGGCACTGGAGCAGGCAGCGACTACAGTTTGTGCTTTACTAAGCCTGGACTTTGGGTCTTGCTTAGTGAGATACTGTTGATCATTGGTGCCCCGGTTCTTCTTTAGTTGCAGTAGCACTGCCTGCCTGTCTGGGGGAAGCAGGCCCTTGTCCTTGTAGTCTCCCTCTTGGCAGGTGGCCGCTTACCCACTTTGGGCTGCTCCTGACTGGCGCAGGATGAGTCAGCCCTGATCTACAATTTCCGGAATGCTCCCCTACTGCTGGCCTGCCAGGGCCCCCACCAGCATCTGCTAGTAGACCCACGCTGCTTGCATCACCTCGTCCACCACCTTTGGGCTGCTGAGCACCAGCCTATATGCCTACTCAGCGCTGCAGGCACTGGCTATGGCTGAGCCCAGCACTCTTTGGGCCCTGGCCCTGATAGATTTTGCAGCTCTTGTGCTAGCTGTGCGAGGTGGGCATGGGGCTGCTCCTGGCTGCCTTCAGCCTATACCTCACCTGCAGCTGCTCTGCCGCCAGCTTCCACCACTGGCAACCCTAGCCTGTCCAGTAGGCTGCTGCTGCTGCCACAAGATAATGCAAGGCAGGTAGCCGTGAAGCTGCCTCTCTCTGCCTGCCTGACACCCTCCAAAGCTGCACAGGGCAGGGGCAAGGGACGAACACACTGCCCGGCATACATGGTGCATGGGGCAGATCCAGTGGGAGGCAGTGGAGGCTAGTGGGTAGCTGCTGGGGCTTGATGGCGGGCCAGGAAAAAAGTGAGGGGGTGGCAGCAGCCAGCAGCAGAGCAGCCATAGGTCAGGTAAAAGGTGGCCAGAAGCAGCCCCATGCCCACCTCGTTAGCTGGTCTGAGCTGTAGCACCTGCCAGGGCCCAAAGAGTGTTGGGCTCAGCCCATAGCCCAGCACCTGCAGCACCAAGTAGGCAATAAGACATCCCCCCAAAATAATCCCTAATGTGTTTTAGTGCAAAAATAAATATAAGACCAGGTCTTATTTTCAGGGAAATACAGTAATTAGGCAAATGCAAATAGACATAAGACAGCACTGTGAGGGGGTGGGTGTTGGACCAGAAGCTGGTGCCGTAGCGAAACAGACAGGGATTCTGAGCTCCAGAAATCCCTGCTGATAGCCCTGACATGGGATGGTCCAACTCGGATCCCACAGTCTAGTTTTGACTGTGGTAGTGAGGAGCACATCCTGAAGGTCTCTTGGGCATTGCAAAGCCCCTGATTGATCCAGGAAAGTTCCTTTTCTCGTGTATGTGGGGTAGCAGCTAATAAGCTGCCGAGGCTGTGGCAGTTTCAAGGAGGGAGAAGGAAGAGACAGAGGATCAGATCGGTGAGAGATGCATTTTTTAAATATTACAGAAGACACCCTGTGGATAATGGACTTGGAGAATGAGAATAAGATATAATAAGCGGCAAATTTAAAGTGAGAAAGGTTTTTTTATCCCCCTGCTATATTTTACTTGACTCTTTAATGAGAAGGACTTAATTGCTTGACTTTTACTTTTACTTTCATTACTGATTCAGACTGGAGTGGACTTGAGAGAGAGGAAATTCTTTGTTGTGTAGACTATGCCTTTTTAAAAAGAAAATAGTAATTGGTGGACCTTGGTTGCTGTATATGAATTAAAACCTTTTCATTTTCTTTTCTTTTTTTTTTTACTTTTTTTTAGGAACTTTTTATTAATTTTAGAAGACAAGGGAGTGTACAACATTGCCACCTGCTGGAAAGGAAACTTTGTTGGGATGTTTATTCAAGTAGCAGTCCAGTGTTACATTGTAGACAAGATAGAGGCTTTCATGCTAGGCTGATAAAACTAGTGAATAGCAGAGAAAGTGGCTTATCTGTAGGTGCTTGTGTTATATTATTTGAAGCCAAAGCAGAAGTCTTGGAACACTATAAAAAGACCTTGATTTTTATTTTTTGTAACTGCTACTTGATATCTTTAACCTTTCCTTTTAACCTTGTGGCTAGATCAAAAATCACTCTCTATGCTTTCTGAATATTAAAGGACTAGATTTTCCTTTTCTTTTTTCCTTTTTGACTTCTTCCTTTTGTCTTTTATTTTTAATTTTACATATATATTTTTCCTTATTTTTGTTTTTAAAATATTGGCACAATAATATTGGATTAAGAGAAGGACTTTTGTTTTTTTATTGTCACTTTTTTTTCTTTATCTTTTCTCCCTTTTAGTATTAAGGATTAAAATTGGGAAGAAATTGAAGAATTTAAATTGATTGGGTTTTTTTCCTTGTTTTTTTCATCATCATCATCATCATCATTATTATTATTTGTTTTTACTCGCCTTTTTGGAATATTTTTCCCCTTTTTCTTTTTTCTTCACCATTTGGCCCTTACTTTTCTGGATTTTAATTGCAACCTGATTGGATTATAAAATGAGTAAAAAAGTGGCAACAGAGGAAGCAGCAGCATCTACACCATCCTCATCACCATCTGGAAGTCAATGTACTATTCAAGCAATGTTGCAACAGGAGAAAGAGAAAGAATCATCAACTCAAACGATTTTACAAACCCTTCAAAGGATGGAATAACAACAACAAAGGATGGAACAGCAATTATTGAAGACAGATGAAAAAATTCAGCAGATGGAACAACAACTGCTTAAAATAGATGGAAAGGTGGTCAATATCCAACAAACAATGTCAAAATATGAAGAAAGACTGGTAAAATTAGAAGAAAAAGATGACCAAAAAGAAGAAAAAATTAAGAAAACAGAGAGCAGGCTGGGAGAGGTTGAAGAAGAAACTGTTGCTTCAATTGGATGGGAGATGGATCGAGCGGAATTTTTTTAGATTTCAAAACGTTGAAGAAGAAAAAGGGGAGAATCTTGCAGAGGTTATGAATGGAATGTTGGCCGAAGCTCTAGATGTAACCAAAGATAAAATGATGGATGGGATTGATGAGATCTACTGCATTCACAATATTTAACATGTAGCATAGGTGTCATATTCATATACCTGTGCATTTCAAAACACTGACTGGATAGCATATCCGTGCTAAAAACTGAAATTAGATTGTTTCAATTAGGAAGTGATGGCAAGTTTTGCTATTTCAGAAAAATCAATATTAGATGCTTGACCAAACTTAAAGAAAAAAATTAGTCTGCTTTACTGCGTTTTTTCAAAATACAGAGAAGTTATGAAAAACAGCAACAGAAAAAATGTATTGGCAGTTTAATCAAAAAGAGAAAATGAACATTCTTGATCCTAAATAACATATTTAACTAACATAAAATCAATCCATGCTAAAGCAGATAGAAGGAAATGAGTTCCTGCCTCATTTAATAAGTTGGTGCCTTGGGCCGGTTACTCTCTCTCTGCCCAACTCATCTCATAGAGAAAAACTCTATTTTTTATAATAACTCAGGTGAATATATTCAACACATCTTCCTCCTCATATTTTCCCCACAACAAAAACTGCGGAAAATTATGAGGAAGATGTGTTGAATGTATTTGCTTGAGTTATTTATAAAAAATAATAAAGACAGATATATATAATAATACCAATAAAAGGGAGGGAGTAAAGAAAATAAGGATAAATCATAAAACCACAGCCATACTACATAGGTAAATACACATAAACATTAGATAGTATTGTGAGAATAAGATGTTCAGCAGATTGATGGCAGAAAGAAAAAATGTTCATGTGTCTAGTTGTTTTGGCATATACCGACCGAGGAGGAGAGGGGGATTGAGACAGTTCATGTCCAAAATGCAAGGGGGGGTGGTTGCAGACATCTTCTCAGCCCTTTTTGTGACTCACAAAAAGGGCTGAGAAGAAAAAATATACAGGACTTCTATGGAAGGCAGGCTGGATGGAATTGTTCTTCTGGCAGTCTTAAGTATCCATTGGGATCTCTACCTGTCCCATTTAGTTGCTGTACCAAACGAGATAGTTATAGACAGGGCTGCGTCATTTGTACTTCTATAACCAGGGCTGTGAAGTCGGAGCCGGAGTTGGAGTCGAGGAGCCAGAGTCCGAGGAAATTTTGGGTACCTGGAGTCAGAGTCGGAGTCGGCAAACAATGCACCGACTCCGACTCCTACTAAATTTAGATTGGAATTTTTAAAAAAGCAAGTTTAAATGTCCCAATTCTCCCGACTCCACAGCCCTGGTTATAGAAGTACAAATGACACATTAATAATTCCTCTGTAACACTGTATCAACAGCTCCTGGGGCAGTCTGAATTTCTGAGATGATGCAGGAAGAACATTCTTTATTGTGCCTTTTTAATGATGACTCTAACGTTAAGTGTCCATTTCAAGTCCTGGAAAACCCAAAATGTGAAGACTTCTGATACTGTACTGTTGAATGTAATAAGAGGTGATGGAATAGAAAGCCTCCTCCTAAAATCCATTCTCATATCTACAGTTTTAAGCATATTCAGTTCAGATTATTATGAATGCACCACAAGCAGGTGAGTGAGCAGGTGGACAGAGTGCAAAGTGGCAGCAGCAGCCAGAGGCATTCAATATTCATACACATCAAAGCCACTGCTGCTGTTGCTACATTGCAGCCTTGATATTTTTACTCGCAATTTATATTGTAAATTACACCTACGAATGCTATATACTATTTTTTAAAAAAACTTGTATACCTTTATAGATTTTTAAAAAAATTAAAACTGCCAATTAGTAACTAAAATAAACAAATGCACACTAGCTCAAATACTTTCATTGCTAGGAAGCATGGCAACTTTAATTACGTTCCTTGTTCATTTATCTAAAACAATTTAATTTCCTCCTCTATTTGGAGCAACTATGATTCTATGTAATCATTTCAGCTTTGGACAAATGAATCAGTTTTTTTCTTGAAACACCATAGTATAGTATCCAAGTCTCTACTACTTAAGACAAATGAAAAGTACAGGTCCCTATTAGAATATCACAAACAGAAAAATAGGATTGAAAAGCACCTTGGAGGTTTTCTAGTGCAGCCCTTAATCAAGCAAGAGTCCTTGGAAATGTGCCATTCTAATCAAGTGGCTGTCCAGTCTTTTCTTGAAAGCCTACAATGATCAAGCACCCAGAACATCTGGAGACAAGCTTTTCCACTGATTGTTCTCACTGTTGATGTGTCTATTAATGGTATAAACGTTATGTACACACATATTTTCAATTTATATTATGCATGCATTAACAAGACTGAAACTCAATCACATTTGTCCCATAAAAATCTGGAGACGCTATTGTTTCTTCAGATCCCACTGTTCATATCATCTTTGTTTTTGCATTTTGTGTTCAAAAGTTATTTAAAGACATCAATCCCATGAGAATACAATAATCCAAAAGTATAATTTATCAGAGAATCCACCTGAGACTGAAAGTTAGTAGTATTCAGAAGTACACAGTATCATAAAATTAAAAGACAAATGTTTTCCATCTAGCCAACTGAAGTGAACCAACAAGCTTAAACTGGAGCTTTCACTGATAAATCCTATTTATGGGTTCTTATGTCATTCAAACTTGTTACTCAATAGTAAATATACTTGAGTATATTGAGCCAGGACATAAGAAATGTTACATACATGATATGTATAGTATAAAATAATATAAAATTATTATAAGACGTATACCTTTTCCAATGCAACAATAGCTCAGGGAAAATTATTCAATTTTACATCAAACAAAATAAATACAACCATGAAACAATTAAACAGTTGGAGTTGTTAGAAAAACTAATTGATGAGATTGTGACACTCACAACTATACTGCAAATCTACAATGGATAATGGAAAAATCAAGAATATAAAAATACATCCATATCTGCTTTATTGACAAGAAACACTTCGATTGTGTCAATTATGACAGCCTGCGGAAAGCCCTAGAAGGTCTGGGGTAGGAAGACATCTGATCAAGTTGGTGCAGTCATGCACAAAAATAAACAAGCTGCTATGCAAACACCTCATGGAGACACTGATTGGCTCAACACAAAAAAAGCAGTGAAGCAAGGTTGCATTCTTTCACCTTCCTTATTCAACTTACATACTGAAGATACCTATGGAGATTCTCAGTCATCCAGGTCATGGCTGTCCCCAAGGTGTTTTTTTCAAGAGGCAATTGGACTTTCTGGTTTTCTGACATCCTGATATAGTCAGTTGGTGCCATCATTGACTATTGGGGGCGAGTCACTGGCCCCCACGGAGAGGGCTCGCAACTTGGGCGTCCTCCTGGACTCATGGCTGTCTTTGGAAGAGCACTTGACGGCTGTGCCCGGGGGGGACTTTTTATCAGGTTTGACTGATTTGCCAGTAGCATCCCCTTCTGGATCGGGACTCGTTAAGTATGGTCACTCATGCTCTTGTTACTTCCTGCCTGGACTACTGCAATGCTCTCTACATGGGGCTCCCCTTGAGGAGCATCCGGAGGCTCCAGCTGGTTGAGAATTTGGCCACGCGGGTGGTGATGGGAGCGATGTGGCGCTCCCATGTGACCCCCCTCCTGCGCAAGCTGCACTGGCTCCCGATAGTCTTCTGGGTGCGCTTCAGGTCTTGGTTACCACCTTTAGAGCGCTCCATGGCATCAGACCGGGATATCTACGAGACCGCCTTCTGCCACAAATAGCCTCTCACCGACCAGTCTGCTCCCATAGAGAGGGGCTTCTCAGAATGCCGTCAGCCAAACAGTGTCGACTGTCGGGCCCCAGGGGGAGAGCCTTCTATGTGAGGGCACCTACCATCTGGAATGAGCTCCCCCTGGAGATTCGGAGGATCCCGGATCTGTGCACTTTTCGACAGGCTCTCAAAACATTTTTGTTCCAGCAGGTTGGGCTTGCCTGGCCTAACCCTCCCTTTTAAATTTTTTTAATTGCTTTTGATTTGTCTTATAAATTGGATGTTTTAAATTTGTCTCTAGGCCAAAACATTTAATAATTTTAATGGGTTTTTAACGTTTGTATTGTTTGTATTTTATTTTGGCTGTTCACCGCCTTTAGTCCTTCGGGAGTAGGACAGTATATAAATGTGAATAATAAATAAATAAATAAATAAATATTGATCTGTGTGATTGGATTCTCTATAAACTTCAATGTTAAGGCTTCTGTCTTCCTTAATGTGTACTGCACAATCCAGGAAGGCTAGACTGTTTTCCTTAATATCTTCCCGTGTGAATTTGATTATCTGTCCACAGAGTTGATATGTTTGGTGAATGCTTCCAATTCCTGTATTGGTCTTAGTGGGGTTCTCTTTTTGTGGATTTTGCGGAGTCCATATATGCATGGGGTGGCTTCCCCAGGGCAAAGATGGTAATATTGTGGCTTGTCAATGGCATAGTCCTTCAGTAGGTATTGCAAGAAATCAGTGATCTTTTTCTTGTAACTGCTGTGGGGTCTCTCTTCAGAGTCTCATATGTAGCAATGTCCTTCAGAAGATTGTTCCCCTTAGCCTTGCAGTCGTCTGTATTTAGGATGATTGTGCATCGTCTTTTATCAGCTGGTAGGATGATGATGTTTGGGTCTCTTTCTAGAGATGTCACTGCTCTCTTTTCTTAAATTGTGAGAAGGGTATTTTGGCACTGGCGATACCTTCATCCTTAATTGTTCTGCTTTTGGTTCTGCCAGTTTATTGTTCCTGATGGATGACTCTGTGGCTGTGAGAACTATTGTGGCTGTGAGGAGATCTACAATTGGTAGCTGATCTGGTATTACTGCAAAATTCAGTTCTTTGGCCAAAATATCATTTTCTGTTTGGGTAAGATCTCTGTCAGACAGATTTCTCACCCATCGATCAGTTTTTTGAGACATGTTCCTGTCCATCTGTGGTTTTTCTGTTTTGTGTGGTTTTTCCTGTCTAAGCTTATAGAATAGAAAATTTTTTCGTTTTTGTCATTCTTTGCTCTTATTGTGTTGTTAGTTGTGCCTTCTTTATAAATTCTGTAACCTATTCCAATATTTCTGTTGACAGAAGTGATTTCAGCTCTTGGAGTATACGTTGCACTCTCTTTTTTAAAACTTCAATTGTGAAATTAATCTGTCTAATTCTTTCATTCAGAAGATGGAGCTGTGCTTTTTGCAGGATGTTTTCTGCTGTGTCTCTTCACTGTTGAGCATAGGCGCAGGTTATTGGGAATGAGTCTGCTGTCTGCATCTCAAACTGAAACACAAATGGTTCCTGTAGCTTGAGCTTGTTAAAAACAGCCCTTCATTCATTATAGAGATAAACTTTAGTAGCATATCAATTGCTTCAAGATCAAATATAAGCAAATGGTCTAATAAATTGTTACCAAACTGATTGGAAAACACAGCATAATAGCAATGACTAGAAAAGTAATTTTCCATATGAAGCTGATTACATTTTGAAAAATACTATTTAATAACAGGCTCTTATGAGCTACATATACGCAAAAGGGAAAAGATGGAAGTCAGTATAATCTCCATATAAATTAGCAGATTTCTCAGAACAGAAGCATTTTATTAATTTTGATTACTATAGATGGCATGAGATTTGCACATAATGAGAATTCTCACACAGAATTTGGCTTATGGCTAATGTAAAGGTTCCCATTTCGAGTCATGTCTGACTCTAGGGGGTGGTGCTCATCTGTTTCCATTTCTTAGCCAAGGGAGCTAAATGTTAGAAGATATCTCCATGGTCATGTGGCTAAATGTTACCTTCCCACCAAAGTGGTACCTATTTATTTACTCACACTTGTATGCTTTCAAACTGCTAGGTGAGTAGGAACTGGGCAAGTAACCGAAGCTCACACTTTCATGAAGGATCGGGTCTCAAAACTGGGCTGTCGGCTTTCCAGCTGGCAAGTTCAGTGTCTTTAAACATTGAGCCATCCCACTCCCTTGGCTAATGCATATGTATATTTATAATTTTCAAGTTGAACTTCCACTGTATATGTTGAAACATTTTAAAGACTACCAATTTTAGCTCAAAGTAGTGCTGTATAATAAATGTAGAGATTCTTATATACAAATTTAAACATATAAAAAGAAGGCAACATAGTCTCAAATCTAACATTTTGATTACTTAAATCTAGAAAGGCTATAGGCACCAATACAATAGTTATTGAAAAAGCCAATCTTTAGGAGGTTTTGCAATAAACAATATTGGAGAAACAGTAGCTAAATTCATATATTATTCTAAGACATGGTTAAATTGTTAATCCACAGATGGCTCAATTCATACAAGAAAGCATTATTTGTAATCCAAATTTGCACAACATATTAACTCAGAATCAAGTTAAGTATTTTATTGCTTAATACAATACAATAGGCCCGTGTTGGCGAATCTATGGCATGCGTGCTGGAAGTGGGGCGCAGAGCCATTTCACCTGGCATGCGAGACATCGCCCATTCCTCTTCTGGGTTTCTGACACACACATGGGCATCGGCCAGCTTGTCTTCTGGTTACTGGTGCATATGCGCAAGCGATAATCAGCTGACCTTCACGTGTGCGACAGTGCCAGAAACCGAAAGATCAGCTGGCCAGCTGATTGTCACACACGCATGCGTACCAGTAAACAGAAGACTAGCTAGCCGGTGCACGTGTGCCCCAAGACATCTACCCACTTGCCAGCCAGGAGCACTCCCCCAGACACTCCCCTGCACCTGTTCCCCTGCCTGCCTACCTTGTCATCAACACTGCAAGGAAAGGCCCCGAAGCTGCACTGCCTGGGATCCACATGGGCTGCCGCAGGGAGGAAGGGAAGCCCCGGCCTGCCCGTCCTTGCCGTCGCCACCCTCTCGCCCCTGGCAATGGGGGTTCCCTCCCTCCCCACCAGAGGCTTGGGGTTGCTCGGGCGGGGAGATAGGAAAGCCCCGGCCTAGCCGGCAGCTCTGCTCCTTTTCCTCTTCTGGCCCCCTCACCCCTCACAGCCAGGAGAAGGAGAAGCAAGCTGCCCCCAGAAGGACCAGAGGAGAGTGCGGTAAGTGGTAAGAGGCGTGCCGGCTAGGAAGCGGTCATGCTCCCTTGGAAGAAGTGGCTGGAGAGGGTTGCACCAACCTTTGCCGGCATGAATGGCCATGCTGGATGCTGCCTGGAGCTCTAGGCTGGCAGGTGGAGGAGGAGCAGTGGTGGCAGACTGTGCTGGCAAAGTTTAGTGCAGGAGCCTTTCCAGGCCCAAAACGGGGCACAGAGAAGGGCATATGTGCAGGTGGTGGCGGCAGCGTCTTGACTGGGCCACTTCGGCCTCCAAATGCACGGCCTCTATCACCCTGCCTGGGCTCCTCCTGCTGGCAGCTGCTGGACAAGCAGGTGCAGCTGGTGGGTCTTTGGCGGGCCAGCAGCCGGTGAGGATAGGGGGATGGGCTGCCTGCACAGATGACCACATGGCTGCCATTAAAGCAGTTGCTGAAAGTAGAGGGGCCTGTAAATTAATATGCGGCTGCAGTATGGGTTCAGTTCATATCTGAAGGCTACTCAAGAGAAGTCGGCTCAGCTGGTGGTGCAACAGCAGACATGGAGGCGACGTGGCACCCCCACGACGCTGGGGAAGGAGCAGAAGGGCGGCTCCATGTCCTGAAATCTTTTGAGACTAAACTAAAACTGATACCTGAAGAATCTGAATCTCTCTCCCCCGCACTCCTTTTCCTTCGGAAAAATCAATTCGGCAAATAAGCATCCTGGTCCTGATCTCTCCTAGTAGCCTTCAGACATGAACACATGTTAATTTACAGGCGCCTCTATTTTCAGGAACATTATTTGGTGCTGGTGGGTAGGTAAGGGGGATCTGCAGAGAGTCAAGGATTAACTTTTCAGCATCCCGCAATCCAAACCCAACTGGTTTATCCACGTCTCAAGGAGACACAAACACATCCTGCGCTCAGCAGCCCCACCCGAGCCATTTGTTGCAAGTCAAGGAGGACGTAGGGCGATGATCGCCTCCCTGTCTCGAAGTTCTCTCTCGACTCCGGACAGGTTTCGCAGTTGTGTCCCTGAGTTAACGCCAGGGAAGGAGCAGAAGGAAAGCCAGAGTTTCTTCTTTTCTGTGCCCTGAAATCTTTTAAGACTAAGAAGAATCTTAAATCTCTCAGGAGAGATCGGGACCAGGTGCTTATTTGCCAAATCGATTTTTCAGAAGGAAAAGAGAGAGGGGGATGGGGGGAGGGAGGGAGGGAGGGAGGGAGGGAAGGAGGGGGAGGGAGAGAGAGAGAGATAGATTCAGATTCTGATTCAGGTATCAGTTTTAATTTAGTCTAAAAAGATTTCAGGATTCCATGCCTCCATCTGCCTGTCTCTCGGCGAGGAAGCTTCCTGGAGAGGCGGCCGAAAGCTCCATGTGGAGGCCGCGAATCACAAGACCCGGGGATGCCTGCTTCCAACGGAACGGCTTGGCTATTTCAATGCAGTGCAGGGCACATGCGCAGGGGAGCATGGGGGAGTGTCCTGTGCGCATGCGCAAATGTGGCGCACATTGCATTATGGGTGCCGGCACACAGGAGCGTGACAATGCTCCCGCGCTCAGACTTTTGGCACACAATGCCAAAAAGGTTTGCCATCACTGCAATAGGCAATACATAATAGATGCAGAAAAAGTAGATTTTCAGTCCAGACATTGCACATTATTATTATAGTAGGAATAACCAATCACTATACTATTTTATTTTTAAAAATTTAAGCACACACTGCAGTACACTGAGACGTAAATCAGGGGTTCCCAACACCCGAGCCGCAGCCCAGTACTGAACTGTGGCCTGTTCAGAACTGGGCTGTGCAAGGGGAGGGCTGGGGCGCATACACACAGCTCGACTTATGCAAGCAGTGGACCAGCCTGCACACACGTACATATGCGGACTTTCCCCTCCTCCCCCTTCCCTCCAGGCTACAAAGCCATAAAGAATAGGGCCTGTTGACCTAAGTGGATATAAGATATTTCCTGAAATGCAATTGCAGTGCTGATTCAATAAAGTATTTTTCCCAAAACTTCCACAGAATGACTTTATTCATTTCATTTTACCATCTTGCCAGAAAAAAAGGAGGAAGCATCTCACACCATCTTTTCCTAGATTGTAGCTATGATCATAGGTCACAGACTACAGTATTGTACTCAACTCAGCAAAACACCTCATATAAGCAATCACTATTAAGAACAATGGAAACCACTAGAAAAGCTAAAAAATATTTAAAATGAAGTTAGTAGAAAATCCAATATTTTTCTATAAGAATTCTAAACCAATATTACAAATTATATTTCATTTTAAAAGAGTGTTGAACTATGACTGATATTCCAGGTACACTTAGAATGTATCTACTCATTCTACTAGAATACTGGATTATTTATTTATTTATAGAAATTATATATAAATATTATATATCTTATATACTATCCAAAACAATTTCACTTCATTCAATTCGATAATTTCTTTACACTCAATGCAGTCCGGGCAAACCAAAAGGTAGGATACCCATGCTCTATACCAGTTATGGCACTGAAGGCCAAAACTGGAGCGCGCACCACAGCCCTGGAACATGAAAGAGAGCAGCTGGCCAGTGCACATGCACATCGGACCAGCTGCCTGGCACGCATGTGTGCAACAGAACCTGGAAGAGCAGCTGGCGATGGCACACGTGCCCACAGAGAGGGCTCCGAGTGCCACCTCTGGGACACATGTCATAGGTTTGCTATCATTGCTGTATAGTATACTTGTATATAGTATACTATAGTATACTACCATGGTTGTTCATATGTCATCTGAATGCATTTGCTTATTGCTTTTATTTCAGCCTAATAAAATTAACGTAACACTTAAGTTAAAAAACAATGAAAATTCATTAACCACATTCCAAATTTTATGTTGTTTTTATGTTTTTAAACAGTCCTTTGTCAGATTAAAAATGCATGCATAGACAAAAAATATTATTCACTTAAAGAATTACTAAGAATGTTTTAATTACTAAGTTATTAGGCAAAATATTCCATAAAGCAAAAGCAATTAAGGCAGAAACTTGCATTAACTGAGGTACTACAGACCTGAGATCTCTTTGAATTCATTTTTTACAATAAGTTTAAAAAATCAATTCAAATCCCCTCAACCTGGAACATTCTTAGTAATTTTTTCCTGAAGAACAAAATAAAAAGTACAAGTAAATCAGGCTCTATTATCGTTAATATCCTGTGTGATTTTGATTCATAAATGTCCTACCCCACCCACCAATGCTTCAATATTTCTTATATATTAGCAATTAAAATCTAGGCTTTGCCACTTTAAGAAAAAAATCTGTTTACAAATAAGTAGGACTCTTTAGCCCAAAAGTACTTGTTGATCATTTATATCCCAATGGTGTCATTAGTTTGTCAGGTATTATAGTGAACCACTTACTTAGGAAGTGATCCACTTTAGCATATGCAATGGTAATCCAGCCAGCTCCAAATTGCATGTATAAAGGTTACCAGCTTTAATAATGTAATTCCAAGTTTGTGTTGTGTTCAGGTGGACCTGTTTGGGAGTAACTCCCGTTTGAGTACACTCTTACTTTGAACAGATTTGCATACAGCATAAATCTATGCAGCATCTATGCAGTATCTATTCAGTATTTAAACAGGAGATTTAACCTTCTGAACACAGTGTAGCTTAATTTTGTTAAACAGCGCGGCTTAACCAATAATATTAGAGCTCTACTGTCCACAAGGAAAACTTTACTGTTATCTCTCACGTGGAATATCGATCTTCCACTTGGGGTAGATTGGGAATTCCAAAATCGAGTTTTTGACGAGTCTGATCCCATCCTAAATCTATTAATCCGCTATAAAGATTTTACCTACCAACATTTGGAGAATTAACTATGAAAATTTTCCCCTTCTCCCTGCATTTTTCTAATAACCCGAGCATTACTGTCTTCCACCAAACGGTACAGTTCCCCACTCATACGGGCCCTGATCACTATGACCAGGCAGGAATCCTTACCTCCAAAAAGATGAGGCGAAAGGTGTGCGGGCAGCGAACCGATAACCAGCCGGGGTCCTCCGCTTCTCTCGCCGGGTCCTTCTGCGCCTCCACTCGCCGTGGCTCTTTCCCGTCCCCCTTCCTCGGGAGTGCTGCTGACCGAGTCTTGGGAGCCATAGAGGCCGCTGCTATTAGGGATGTTGAAGGCAGAGTGAGCCGTTCGAGTCCCGGAGGCGGTTGGCCCGCCTAGAGACCTACTCCTGGGTGCTGCCAAAGGGGGAGCCGCCGTCCCCGCCCCACTGCTGGTCGAGGAGCCGGAGGCCGCGTGGTGCACTCCAGGCGCCAGGTGTGTGTACCTCATCGCTCCGCCTATCGGCCGTCCGCCCGCCCCGTTAACGCCACCGCTGCCGGATGGCAAGTCTCCCCCGGAATAAGCCCGCGTTCGGCCGTTGGTGGCCGCCGGGCCACTCTGCTTAGCGCCCATGGTCCTTCCTTCGCTACCACCTTCTCTTTCTTCCTTGTTCTCCCGCGGTTCCTTTCAGTAGGATCCGCCGGCGAGACAGAGTAGAGAACGAAATGTCCACCGCTCGTCCTTCCAGCCCGAGCGGCAAAGAAGCACCAGGAAGCGGTAGTTCAGCTAGCGGCCCCGGGACTGCGAAGGTGCTTCCACCTCTGCGGTGTTTTAAAAGCAGTGACAGGAAAGGCTCCAGTAGCTATAACCGCGGCGCGGAATGACGGCGCCGCTGAACCTGCGGCTTGAGAGCTCAGCCCCGCAGTTTCCGCCATCCTTCCGCCTTCTCCCTTTCCGCAAGCAGGAGAGCGAGCAAAGCGGCCGCAGCCGGCCACTTGCCCGTGAGGCCGCTTCCCCGCCTCGGCCCGATTCCCCCGCGCTCACTCAAGTGCGAGGCAAGGGGGCGGCAACGCTGCGCAGCCGCTCGCTCGCTCGCTCGCTCTTTTTGTACTGCCTTGTCGCCGTAATGGCGTGAGGGAGGCGGGGAAACTCCGGCCGTCTTCTGCTCCGCCCTCTGCCAGTCCCGGAGGTAACGCACCCGACCCTTTCTGACGGATGAAGTAAGAAGGTAGGTTCGTTCGCACTTCGGCCCCTGGGATGAGGCAAGCGCCGGCCCATCCGACTCGTGCGTATTCTGCCCCCCTCCCTCCCCGGCCTGAGCAAACTAAGCTTTTCTCGGTGCAACACAGGGCTAGTTAGTTTCTGCAAGGCGGGGAGAGTGGGGGAAGAAACCCAAATCTGTACTGTGTTCTGTTGGAAGCATGTTAGAGAGCGGAAGGAACCTATCAATCAATCAATCAATCTCCGGTTCACCCGCGAGCCTTGTGGTGTCAATCGTATCCGCTCAGACTCGTTCAAACGGATTAATTTTGGGCGCTTGAGTGGAGGGCAAAGAATACAGCACGTAACTTCTCTCCCGAGAAGTTCCATGGTTCTAAAGTTCCATGGTTCTAAATTTGAAAATACAGTAAAGCGGTCCCATTCGGTCCCGGTTACTCCTGATAGTTATCGTAAGGACGAGGAGTGAAATGTAGCGTACATAAATTCAAGGGCACTCATGTTTACTTTATACGGGCTCAACCTAGCCTGGTACTTTCCCAAAATGATCGGACTACAATTCCCACAATTCCAAAGCATATTAGCATGCGCCTGGGATGTTAGGATTAGAATATTTCTGGGGGATCCCAGAGTGAAAAAAGCTGTTGAGAAGTACCATATTCTGCCAGTTGGAAACGTCTCATTTAAAAAAAAAAACTATCGGAAGCAGCGAAAGCAATAATGTGTGGGATAGTGACGTCAATCTCACTGTAATTTTTTTTGGTATAGGGGATTGCTGTTTCACAGTCTTGATTTTACTTGCATATTGAAACTTGGCTATATAATATCCAGAGGTCTTAATTGTATAGCGTCAGAGAGAAAGTAAGCAAAATTCAGAATTTGCAATGTCCTGAATACCAAGTAAACAATTCTTATATTTTCCAGTGAACGTGTACTGATATGTTGGAAGAAATATCCTGCCCATTTCAAGGATTGTTTCTTGAACCTGCCCTAGTTCTTAGGTAGGCGTTAGCACCCACCCCTTTCCTAGAAGAATGAAATATTTTAGGAAGTATTAAAAAGGCAGAATATATTTCCTGGATGAGAAATAGAGAAACATGTTTTAAAGACAAAGTAGCTCCCACCTTCCTGCCTCCCCCCCCCCTTTTGTCAATCGGCCAGAGGCAGAAACCCAATCTTTTGTCAAAGGACCAACACAATAGGACCCATCTAGCAACAGAAACTCACCACATGGCACCTGGGAAGATTATATCAGCCAGCAAGGCTAGCTAAGATCCCCACCCCCTGGGAGTCTGACAACCAATCAGGAGACTCTCGGCCCCAGGAAGTTCAAAGCCAGAGAGGGCATAAAACCCGGGGACTCCCAGCATCTCCGCCTTTTCTGTTCAGGAACTCAAGCCATGTGATCCTGTCCACCATTAAACCATCTTTCCAAGCAGTCTCCATGTTTCCAGTTTCTTTTTCCCCACTTGGAGCTGAACCCAGAAGGATATTTCTTCCTACACTTCCATTAGTTCATCCGGGATTTGTGAGTCCAAATTGAGGTTAGTCATTGTGCAATCCAGACCATTTAATATTTTTTTAAATTGCACACAATAAGTTACAATTGTGAATGAAACAAAGAAAGAAAATATTACAATGAATTTCCACCCACTCCCATAGTCTTTCCAGCTGTCTTCTGGGTATTGAAAGAGTCTTTCAGTCTTTACTTGTCCATCTCAGGGTCCTTTCTTTCATGTCTGCTGGATGACATGCTCGGTGGTAAGGCTGGTCAGTCAGACTTGGGAAGGTCTGCTCCACTCTGGTTTCTGTGATGATTTTTTAGTGGAGAGCTGGATCCAAACCCAATTCCTGGCTCAAATGGATGGGAAGTCTCTGGAGGAAGCATCTGGATCCATGTGCTTTGCTTCCACTGGGTACAGAGTCATTTGTGCAGGGCTGAAAGACATGAGAACAAGGTCTCCTCCCCTCTTTGCTGGTGAGGAAAGGCCCTGTTTGCCGGATAAGAGATGGGAGGGATAGATAGCTTGCAGGCAAGGTTTGAGAAAAAACAGCAACACATCAGTATTGCAGTTACTAAATAGATAAATCAGTTTCCACAAAATGGAGACACAACAGATGAAAAAGAAAAAACTGGATTCACATACTTCAGAAAAAGGATGGACAGATATTAAATAAACAGCAATATTAAAAAACTGTTTGCATTTACATACAGTAAATGTAAGAACAAAATTTTCTTGTAAATTAACTTAAAACATTCCCTCTTAAACTTGGGCTTTTCTTAAAAGTACAAAGAGGAAAGAAATTTGAACTCTGTTTTTCACCCTGTCCAGTTGGCCAGACCAAACTGGGTGACGACATTTTCTTTTCAGAGCTTTAAACTCTTTTCTGAATTTAAAATTCATATCTCTAGGGATCAGAGATACTAAACAGTTGCAATTACCTCGAGGGCACGTAAAGATTTAGGCATACACACACAAAAACAAGAAGTAAAAAGAAAGGAAAACAGAACTCTCAGGCTTACACACACACTGGTCATTTCCACCATAAAACTCAGTTAAATTAGGGAAGGCACAAATCTTAACAAACATCACCTGGTTTCATAGAAGACAGAGAGGAAGAGAGAAACAAACAGACGAACAAACAAAAACTCCAACATTTTTCTTTTAAGTACCTTTATTTAGCCAATTTTTCCAGCTTCATCCCTGAGCAGAGCCCATTTCTCACATAGCTTGCACATGCGTGTCTTCCTCATTCCTGCCTGGATGGACAATTTGTCCCGAGCCCAGGCCTCCATCAGTCTCCCTTGGGGAGATTTCAGTGGGATCCAAGACTCTGAGCTTCCCATTTCCTGCTCTGCTCTTCCCACTATCCGCGACAAGACTCCAAGGCTCGACTCTCTTTTCTTTTACCTGGGTCCCTCGCAACCGCAAAATACACAGCCCCCAACAGGTGAAGGTACCTTCTAACATGTGGTCAACCCCTCAGGTTTTCAGGCAAATGGCCTGGGAGGACTCTGTTTCCCAAAATTACTCATAGTATGGGTACCACCTTTCCAGAATAGGGGTCTGCTCAATGATGCTCAGCCAGTCATCCAAGAGTGAACCTTTCACTTGTCTTTCAACCCCTTCCCACACACACACTCCGTTTCTTACAGAAGGTCTTGCGCTCTGTCCTGACCTCCTATACTCTCCAGGATCTGTTGGTAGACCAGATCCTTTCTGTGGCTAGGAAAGGCACAGAGGGAGCAAGATCCAGCTGTGGCAGAGAAGGGATTTTTTCCTCAAGCACATTCACACAGAAAGAGACATACTCTCTTTTACCTCCTGGGCCTTTAAAGTTAAAATATAGAGGTACTCGCCTTCTTTCCAAGCAGCCTTTGAGCTCAAAACCCAAAACCACTTTAAAACCTTTGTTCCAAATGGCCAAGGTCTGGGAAAAATCCACCCACAAACTCAATGGGATCTGTGCTGGCAAGGGAGACTTACGCAGTCCAGGTCCATTGGTCAGGTTAGCTTGGAGTCCCATCTTTGGGTGCCAAATTGTTGGAAGAAATATCCTTCTGGGTTCAGTTCCAAGTGGGGAAAAAACACTGGATTCATGGAAGTTGCTTGGAAAGAAGGTTTATTGATGAACAGGATCACATGGCTTGAGTTCCTGAGCAGAAAAGGGGTCAGATCCTAAGAGTGTTTTGGTTTTATGCTCTCTGTTGGGCTTTGAATTTGATCTTGTAATCTGATTGGTTGTCAGACTCACATGGGGCCATGCAGAGGCAACTCTGTAGTCTGTCCTGAGTCCCAAACTTGGTTGAGCCTTGCTGCAATTTCCGCAGGTGCCATGTGGTGACTTCTGTTGCTAGATGGGTAGAGGGCTAATCCTATCTTTGTTGGATCTTGGATGAGGGCAATTCCTACTATGGCTCTGCTTGCAGGAGGTAGATCTTTGTTATGTAGAATAAACTGGCCCAGGCCTTAATGGCCCATTGACAAAGGTGATGGGGGAGCTGAGTTTCTGCCTCCCTTTTAGGGGAAATATTCTGCCCTTTTAATATTTCCTAAAATATCTCATTTTTCTAGGAGAGGGGTGGGTGCTAACTTCATACAGATAAAAATAAATGTAATGCACCTACCTCTGCAGGAAGTTAATGTGATTCTGTATACTGAGACTGAGGATTGAAAAGGCTGTGTGAGATTGTAGCTGTTATTTAGGCAATTTATAATTAATCTATGGTCTGTCCTTTTTTGGTAATATAATTTCAGTATTAAGTTACTTTAAACTTTTAGGAATTACAGTTTTTATAAGGTAAAGTATAATTTACAGCAAATATATTGGTCTTTGAATTTCTCAAAAACATAACAAAATTATCCTAATGGGGGTATGGTTTTTTAGTTTTACCACTTGTGAATGTGTCTTGAATCATTGTAAAATTTATTTCATAAGTTAATTACAATTTAAAAGCCACACTTCCTATTACCTAACTACACTGCAAAATCCAAGTGATAAATCCTAAAATGGAAATATCAGCACTGATGGAGACTAGACTGCCTTTTGTTCATTCTGATTTTCCAAACAAATTGTGTGGATATCTCCCACAGTATATAGAGATGAAATCTAATGACACTTGATAATTAAGCCATTATAAACCTTTCTCTATGAGAAGGAGATTCCCCCTCAAATGTCTGTCTCAAAAAATATGCTACAATGAAAAAAAAGTAACAACTGCACTGTTCGCATGATACTTGATAGGGGCTTCCAATTGGGCTTCCAGGTCTTAAAAGAAATGCTAGCTTTCTTGCAAATATTTCCTTATGTCTGTAATAAAAAACTATCTACTATCCATTGTTCGCTTTTCAACCTACGAACTTTATTTGGAAACAATTAAGAGGCTAAAAACATCCCAATAAGACCCTAGCTTTGTCCTTATTATGGCTATCTTTATTAAGCTAACATCATAATAAAACTGATTTTTCTAAAATGTATGATCTGAATATGCATATCTTGTTTAAGGCATATGACGGTTTACAGAGGTAACTATATTTTTGTATAGAAATGCTAAAATATGAGTCACTACATGAGTGAGATGAACAGCATAGAAAGTTAATAAATAAATAAAATAGAAGAAAAAAGGAACAATTGTAAATCTATCATATACAGTTTTTATATTTAACAGCAAAGCATAATTGACAGAATACCACTTCTTAAACTATGTCATTAAGAGTAGTCAACTTTGGCTTTTTGATCACAACAATTTATGTAGTTTAAATATATGCTAATATCTTATAAAATGCCATAATAGAAATAAACAGGAGGAAGACGATGTTCAACTCAACAATACTATTTATTAATTTAATACAAATCAATACCAACAGCCTGTTTTTAAAAAAGAACAGAACATTCATTTCTGAGAATTGTAGCTTATGGCCATTTTTAGTTCTTGTTGCAGGATAACTTGATAAAACTATGTTATTTGCAAAATATGAAGATATTTTTAGTTAATGTAGAGATAAAAATAGATAACTAAGAAGATTTGCAAACAGCATTTCTAACTATTCTGAAATTGACTCATTCGTTTTAGAAGAACTGGGTGAGATAGCTGAAATCATCAAAATGATCTTTCTGATTGGTCAAGAGCTTCAATTTGGTTTCCTACTTTCAAATCTTTTAAGAGAAACAGCAAAATGAAACAGTGCTTTTCCAGTGCGCTGCTCCCACAATCCATAGGTGGGGATCCAGTCATCCAATCCTGACAGCCACTGAGTGAAAAAATTCCTTCGTGCTGTGACCATGCCTACAAGTCCCATGGTCCTTCAGTCTTTTTTCACTCAATCACTGACAGGACTGTAGTGCTTCTTCGTGCTGGTTGTAATTGCGATTGATAGGTGCTTTTAGGATCTTTTTTTCTTTTCTTTTGAGTAATTTTTGTTTCGGTGGAGAGCAGAAGATTCTTGGCCGCTGTTGAGGCGCGCGAGGTGGCTCTGGGGCTCCAGACCACCCCATGCCTCTCCTGTCCATCCAGACTGCAGCTTCCAGCGTTCTGACCCTTCGGAGCAGACTGACGGGCCCGAATTAGCCGCCGGTGCCAAGAGGAAGCAGCTGGTGAGCTGGTTTGCTTCCTCGCACCTTTTCAAAGGGACTCCTTAGCAGGCAGCTCCGGAGTCCTTGTACGGGATCATACAGGCTCTGATGTGAATTTAGAGACTGAGCAGCCTCGCTACGAGGTGCCACGTTTTGGGCTGTGTGACCGCCAGTTTACTGCGACAGACCGTTCCAGCCGCTTCAACCTCTCGCGGCCACCATTTTGCTGCCCCTCAGCTGCGGCCGCCATTTTTGGCTGCTTCTCAATCAGCGGCTGCCATTTTGTCGCCCAATTCTGAGGCCGCCATTTTGGATGTTGCGGCGGCCGCCCTTTTTAAAATCGCTATTTTAACATCGCAGTCAACAGAGGCCTACAGCTGAAAGACGGCAGTTACGGAGTCAGCACTAGGGGCGATTGTGATCAGCTGAACCTATGGGCAGATAAGTGCTGTCTTCTGTTATCTGGGCGGTTGCTGTGCTGAGTTCTACATGACCTGTAAGACTCTCTGGTGAGAGCATGGTATGGGTGGTCTCTCTGGGGGCTTCCATGGCGCAATTGGGTGATTATTGCCCTTGCTTCCGATCATTGCCTTATTGAAATTCACCACACAGATGGCGGATTCTTCTTTATCCTCTGACCTTGAAAATGAGGTCAGTCCACCTGCCTCCCCCAAAGGCCACAAACAGATCTCGGGCAAGCGGACTACTGCATCTAACCACAAAACCAAGCATTCTAAGGCCTTACCTGCCTCTGATAAGGACACTTTGCGGCGCCACAGGGCATTAGAGAGGCAATATGATAAGGCGAAGAGGGCGGTTCAGGCCTCGCTAGAATTGGGTGAACTGGCACCTAAGTGCCCAAAAGCTAATCCGGGTGCACCCATCCAGGGTGATTCCGCGACAGTGGCTCCAGCTTCTTCATCGATGCAGGGTGGTGTGGCGCCTATGGGGACCCCGTTTGGGCTCACTAGGGGTGTTTCCATGTCATTACCGGACGTATCTTCGGTCGGTGTCACACCATCTTCGTTCCCACATCGGAAGCCACCAGAAGCCACGTTCACGCCAACAGCAGCTGGTCTTCGCTCAGCAGATGGCAGTATAATGGGGGGTCAGCTGGATTTGCAAGCTTTCTTTTTCACGGCCCTGTCGTCTCTTTTGGCGGCAGGCATGCAACAGGTATCTATGCCCATTCAACAACAGCAACCTTTTCTGGCCCCAGCCCTGGCTCCTCAGGCCGTGCGGGCCCAGTCACCCCTGCATAGGGAAGTTGTTTCTTCAGCCGAGTCTGAGCAGGGAAAGGACTTCCCTGAAGATGTAGAGCTGTCGGAGGATGAGGACCTTGTGCCGGATGCTCCCATGTTTACGGGCTTGTTCAGGCCGTCTATGTTCAAATTCCTTCTGCATAAGGCCTGTCAGGCGACGAATCTTGGAAAGGGGGACGCCCCTTCCTCGGATGCAAAACCTTCTGCAGGGCCTCACGAGTCATTGTTCCGTGTTTCGAAACCGGACAGAGACTTTATCCCTTGCCCCCAACTCTTTTCAGAGGTGATTCGAGCACCTTGGTCTCAACCTGGCTCTCTTACGGCACCCAGCTCGCTGGATAAAAAGGTGTTCTGTGCTGCGCATGAGCTGGAGGAACTTTTGTCGCTGCCAATTGTAGACGCTCTCGTTGCCAGTCTTTCTAATCCGTCCACTATGTCAACAGATGCCCTGGATGGCCTTAGATCTGAAGACCGGAAGACTGAACTGTCCTTTCGTAAAGCACATCAGGCGGCAACCTGGGCTATTAAAACGGCCACAGCGACATCGTTTTTTAATAGGGCTGCGTTTGATATGGCTCAGGCAGCTGCAGGAACGTCTGCCTCCGGAAGAACCAGATGGCACCAGGACATTAATAAAATAGTGGCTGCCACTGAATATTCCGCAGATGCCTCACTATCGTCGGCGAAGTTTGCCTACCGTATGCTGGCGTCGACCGTTACATCCAGGCACTTGTTTTGGCTCTGCAATTGGAAGGCGAAAGCCAAGGCAAAATGGAAACTGGCCGCTGCTCCGTACGAAAGCGCCAAACTGTTCAGATCCGCTTTGGACCCCCTGTTGGTCGAAGATAAAGATAAAAGAAAGATCCTACCATCTTCTTACCGGAGGCCTGAGCATTGTTATATCCCTTACGCTCAACGGCAGCCCTTTTGGGCTTATTCCGGTCCAACAGAACCCTTCCCTCAATGCTCTTCAGGATATGGGAGTGACCATTTCCAGGACCGCCAGCACTTCCGGGATCGGGGTCGGTCCCAATCTTCAACCAGACATCCAGCTCGCAGCTCGGGATTCAAGCCCTTCCGTCGCGGCAAGTGACGCCCAACCTCCAGTTCCCATCGGAGGGCGTCTGCAACACTTTTACAGCCGATGGGAACAGTCAACGTCGGATAAGTGGGTCCTACGCTCAATATCCGAAGGTTTGCAGATCGAATTCACAGGTCACCCTCCACAACACTTTGTACGCTGCCCAGTACCAACTTCAGTTCACCAGAAGCGGCTGATGGAAGAGGAGGTCCGCCACTTACTAGCTATCAAGGCTATAGAACCGGTCCCCCCCCCCCCCCCCCGGAACATCAGGGCTCCGGATTTTATTCAATTCTTTTTTTGGTTCCCAAACACTCGGGGGGTTGGCGGGGGATACTAAACCTAAAAACTTTGAACCTGTCGGTGGCTTATCGCAGGTTCAAGATGCACTCCCTTTGCTCTATACTAGGGTGTGTCCGGAAGGGGGACCTTCTCCAGTCTGTAGACCTCCGGGAAGCCTATCTTCATGTCCCGGTGCATCCCTCCCATCGGCGTTTTCCCCGGTTCGAGTACTCGGGTTGCCACTACCAGTATTGTGCAATGCCCTTCGGGCTCTCCTCTGCACCCAGGATGTTCACCAAACTGGTAGCTGTGGTGGCAGCTTCCTTGCGGACCGTTCCAGTCCGGGTACTATGTTACCTGGACGATATTTTAGTCCTGTCTTCTTCCCCTGCATTAGCCCGCAGCGATATCATATGGGTGATCACCACCTCCAGATCCACCTCCACCACCTTCACAATCAATGTGCCCAAGAGCCAGTTGGTACCGTCCACTCGTATACTTCATTTAGGGGCTGTGATAGATTCGGAAGTGGGACAAGTTTTCCTTTCTCCGGACAGAATTCAGAGCCGCTCAGACTCTGTATCACAGGTACTGGCTCGCAGCTCTGTCTCCCTTCTGTACCTGTCACAATTATTGGGGAAGATGGTATCGGCCTTCGACATCGTGTCTTGGCCCCGCAGGCACTATCGTCCGCTCCAATGGCATCTTTTATCATTCCAACGAACGGGACGCAGCACTTCAAGTCGCAAGGTGATTTTACCTCCACAGACCCAACTCTCTCTACAATGGTGGATTTCACCAGCGATCAGACGCAGTTGCCACTTCCTAGACCTGAGCCAACTCATACTTACCACGGACGCGAGTCTCCAAGGCTGGGGAGCGCATCTGTTGCATCTAGTGGTCCAGGGCCAGTGCTCTCCGTCCGAGAGGCAGCTGAGCATCAACCTTCTGGAGTTACGTGCAATTCGTCTTGCACTGATCCACTTCCAATCCACTCTGGAAGGCTCCCATATGTTAGTCCTCACGGACGTTTCCGCCAAGGCTCATATCAACCGCCAGGGCGGCACTCGTTCGAAGTCATTAATGCTCGAGTTGAAGAGGTTGTTACGTTGGGCGGAACGTCACCTGAAGTCCATCTCAGCGGACCACATTTCGGGAGCAGACAATACCCGCGCAGACTGGCTCAGCAGGGAAAAGATCGACCCTGCAGAGTGGCAGCTTCATCCCCTCCTCTTCCAGGAACTCACGTCTCGTTTCGGGATGCTGGTCATGGACTTGTTCACCAGTCATCTGAACTCACAGCTTCCCCGCTTCGTATCAAGGTACCCACATCCGCAAGCAGAAAACCACGACGCCATCAGATGTCCGTGGCCGGAGGGCCTTCTTTATGCATTCCCTCCTATCCCCCTCATTCCCAAGGTGATCCGGAGGCTAGTAGCAGAAAACGCGGAGTTATTTCTGGTGGCCCCCAATTGGCCACAAAGACAATGGTACGCAGACCAGGTGGCCCTGTCGGCATCTCGTCCATGGGAGATTCCTCCGCAGCGACTCTCTCTGTGCCAGGGAGCCATTCTCCATCCAGACCCTCAGTGGCTCCGGCTGACCGTCTGGCACTTGAGAGGGTCATTATGCGGAGGGATCGACTGTCTGACGAGGTGATCGGCACTATTCAAGCCTCGAGGAGGCCGTCAACTTCCAGAATTTATGAGGCATCGTGGCGGGCATTTTGTCTCTGGTGTTCAGAACACCGCATGGATCTGACTTCAGCTGATGTTCCCATTGTTCTCGAGTTCTTACAAGCGGGCCTAAAAAAAGGACTGGCCCCTTTCACGCTGAGGAGGCAGACCGCTGCTTTATCTACTGTCTTATCCTGCCCACCCTATCTGACTCTATCCCATCACCCTCGTATTAAAAAGTTTTTGCATGGCGCAACCAATCTGTGCCCTCCTACCGTGCACCGGTATCCCTCCTGGGATCTCCCCTTTGTATTACAAGCGCTCATCAAACCACCGTCTGAGCCATTGGGTTCCATCACCCTCAAATTCTTGTCATACAAGGTGGCATTTCTTCTCGCAATCACATCAGCAAGAAGGGTGTCGGAGTTGTTGGCATTATCCATTAGGAAGGATCTTTGTATCTTCCACGCCAACACTGTAATTCTACGGCTAGATCCGGCTTTCACTCCTAAGGTGAACTCTCTCTTCCACCGATCCCAGGAGCTGGTTTTACCGGACTTTTGTCCATCTCCCCGACATCGCCAGGAACGTTGTTGGCATCTCCTGGATGTGAGACGAGCATTGAAACATTACATTCGACGCACAGCATTCTTTCGACGGACGGAGGCCATGCTGGCTTCCTTTCATCCTGCGTCCATGGGGTTGAGGATCTCCACATCTACTGTTGGCCGCTGGATAAAGGGCTGCATTTCTACAGCGTATGAGCTGAAGACTAGACCTCTGCCCGGCAAAATCCTGCCACATTCTACACGAAGTGCAGCATCCACCGCAGCGTGGGCGACACAGGTGTCTGTCCTGGACATCCGTAGGGCAGCTACTTGGACCTCGATATCACCCTTTATCCGGCATTATAAAATAGATACTTATCTTTCTGCTGAAGCTTCCTTTGGCCGGAGAGTACTACAGAATGTCATTGAGGATCAGGGTGCCGGGAGCAGTCAGCCTCCCACCCTGGATTCATAAGCTTGAGTATATCTCACCTATGGATTGTGGGAGCAGCGCACTGGAAAACAGACGTTGGCTTACCTAAATGTCCCTTTTCAGGACACTGCGACCACAATCCATTCCCGCCCTTTAGGCTTCCTGCTCCGGAGCTGGGGTGTTGGATTGTGACTAATGTTTGTTATACAGTTACTTTTTAATAGGTGGCCATGCCTTCGTGACAAAGACTGAAGGACCATGGGACTTGTAGGTGTGGTCACAGCACGAAGAAGGAATTTTTTCACTCAGTGGCTGTCAGGATTGGATGACTGGATCCCCACCTATGGATTGTGGTTGCAGCGCCCTGAAAAGGGACGTTCAGGTAAGCCAATGTCCGTTCCAAACATAGCTATGTTTATAGATCATGCTGATTTATGGGTTGATTATTTTTTTTATTTACAATAAAGTTCATTATACATCAGAGTTATATGTGGAACCAGTTTATTATGGCTTGTTCAAAAGTCAGAGTTTAAAAATCCTGGCTTAGCAACGTGTGACTATTGCCAGGCTTGAGTAGAAACAAAATAATGAGACTGAGATTTGTTTTGGCTTGATGGCAATACGTTTATTACATACTAGGCATCATTATTGCAAATATTATATTTCATTTTTTAGAGAAAAGTAAAAAGAAACCTAGTGAAAACAGCTTTGGACATTTTCGTGCTTAATTTGATGTGAGAGACAAGCATGCATTAGATCTGCCATCTTTAAAAAGAAGCACAGTACTCAAAGAGATGAAAAGTAGATTTGATATGCAGATTTAAAAACCCATTAATTTTTTCTAGAGTGGTGAATCAGGTGGAATATACATATATATATTTTTAATAATCAGCGGATAAAATATTGAATATTTGGAAACAACATATAAAACTGCAAAAGAAATAATATGAATATTTATTTGCATATGTTTCTAATTTAATTATCATATATTTTGCATTTTAAATACTGACAGTTTAGTATTTTCGAAATTCATCAATACTAACCAAAAATATCTTTTGCTTCAGATCATTTCTATAGAACTGTTTGGTTCTTCAACCAGGTTGATGTACTGTTTAAAGAACCAAGCTAGAGATTAAGAAACTGAGTTGTAATGCTGCCTAAGGCATGAAAGCCAGTTGGGTGATTTAGGGCCAGTCACTCTCTCTCAAGTCAATTTAGCTTGCAGGATTATTGATGTACAGAAAACAGAAGGAAGATATATTAGGAATGTTCATCACTTTTGGTTATTTATAAAAATAATACAAACAAAATTAAAACATAAAAAAAAGAACTGCATTTAAAGAGATTATTTTGCAAAAGTCTGCCATTGAGAACAGTCTTATCAGTTTCCTGAAATCTACTAAATAAATTAAAATATATTGTAATAAAATTGGTAAGATCTTATATAATCTCAAACTAACATGTTGCTTCATATTGCAGCTATAAATTTAGCTGCCTTTATACCGATTGTACATTCTGGACTACTTTGAACATAATGCTGAGCTTTAGTTATCTGTAGACACATGGCAGTTTTGTCTTCTCCAATCTAGCTGTAGGTGGTCAGAAGGGAGACGGTGCTTTGATATTAAATTGATTACTGGTTTTTCCATCAACATCAGAGCTAGAAATCATAATTTGTTCTTGACTTTGAAAAAGGTACTGTACCTTGAAAGTCCTTCTCAGTAGAAGAGAATATTTGTAGCTCAGGGTTGAACTATGGGATCCTTGACGCACTTTGAGCTTGGCTGTTTTCTTGCAGACATTTTATTACCAAACTAGATAACATCATCAATGCTGTGTAAGGGTTAATCTTGGAATTAAGCGTTAATCTCTCCTTATCTGAATGTTGATTGATGTGAGAAGTATTTTGGTCTTTTTGCTTGTCTCTTTTGAATGGTATGTAGATATTATTAATCTCTTTAAACCTATTGATGGTTGATTTGTCTGAGTACCAGGCTTCCAGGAATTCAGGCACTTCAAAAGAGACAATCAAAAAAGCCAAAAAGGAAACAAAAAGACCAAAATATCGCTTCACCAGCAATCGACACCCATATAAGAATATAATAACACCAAAATTAACATTAGATCAATAGTTAAGAAGTAAACAATACCCCAATCAAGGAACTACTAACTCTGACAAATAAGCTAACAGTAAACAGTCTTTTCAAGGAACTACTAAGAACACTCACAGTTACTAGCATATAAATAGACAGCAAACTCCACTCCATTGTAGCACTGATGATGTTACCTAGTTTGATAATGAAATGTCTGCAGGGAAAAAACAAAACTCTGAGCACCCACAGTTAAAGTATTTTAGTTTATCCCAGTAGTTTATCCCAATAAACATCTCAGTTTCATTACAGACATGCCAGAAGAAGGAAGAAGAAAGAAAAGGCTGAGTGCATGGGCCCAAGATTTATTCGCATAATAAGAAAATAAAGGACACTCTATTTCATGTGTAAAGGCCAAATGGAGTAAGAAGCTATACATGCATATGCAGGTGCAGACCTGTAAACAGATGACATCCATGGATATACACAACGATTCTGCCTATTGGAATGGAAAAGAATAGAGTCCCATTTCCTCACAAGATTCTTATACTAGGACAGTGATGGCTAACATTTTTGCCATCGCTGCCAGGACGGAGGGGGGGTCACAAACATGCGTGCCCACACCTATAATTCTATGCGCCCTGCCCCCGTGCAGGTGCATGTGATCCCCCGCTCCTGGCACGCAGTGGCATGCTAGGTCCGTTCTTTGGTCTCCCCAGCCTCCAGAGCCTTTCTAGGAGTCTGTGGAGAGCAAAAACAGCCTTCACTACCCCCCTGGAGGCCAGAAACGGTGGGACCGGAAGTAGGCAAATGGGCTGTTTTCCCCCTCCACAGATTCCTAGAAAGGTTCTGGAGCCTAGGGATAGAGAAAAACAGCCCCCCCCCCAAGGTCCTCCATTGGCAGGAAACAGCCTGTTTCCTTCCTTCTGGTGGGCCCAGAAGGTTCAAAAATCAGCTGGGGAGCTGAGCTCGCAAGCCTACCGATATGGCTCCGTGTGCCACCTGTGGCACACATGCCATAGGTCTGTGATGGTGAACCTATGGCACGGGTGCCACAGGTGGCACGCGGAGCCATATCTGAGAGCACACGAGCGTTACCCTAGCTCAGCTCCAGCACAAATGTGCCCGCCGGCCAGCTGTTTTTCGAGCCTTCTGGGCCCACCGGAAGTCAGGAAATGGGCTGTTTCTGGCCACCAGAGGGCCTCCAGGGGGGTTGAGGAAGACTGTTTTTGCTCTCCCCAGGCTCCAAAGAGAATGAAAAACAGGCCCACTGTGTCATCACGTGCCAAAAGCGGGGGAGAGTGCAGGGGGAGCATGCGCACGTGTGAGAGGGCGGGGCACGGATGGGCATTGAATTATGGGTGTGGGCACGCACATGCTCAATTGCCCCGCTCTCCCCCCGCTTTTGGCACACGACAGCAAAAAGGTTAGCCATCACTGCCATAGGTTCACCATCACGGTGCTAGGAAGCATCAATCTGCTGTGGTATTCATATACAATGTTGTAAAGGTAGCCATTGTTAATAGTCATGGAGCAGTAGATTTTGTGGCTGACAGTATTGCTCCTTCTTTCTCATTGATTTTCACGCAACTGAGGTTGCTGTTGGAAAAGTTGATACTAAGACCTGGTATTGGGGGCACAGTTCCCAGTGTCCAGGGCAGACTGAAAGGCTGGGAGAGATGTGTAGAATTGTAGTTTAGATTGCTGCCATTTGTGCAAAAAGATGTCTCAGCATTAGATTTAAAACACCTCTATAAGTGTATCCAAGTTAAAGATCTCCACACATGAAATAGTAATATGAACTGATATATGATTACATAAAGTCTGATGTTGAATATTTCTAAGAATGCTGCATGTTTAAGAGTTAATTTTATGAGCATCCATTTTAAAAAGCAGAATGTCCCTTGCCCTTATTAAAATTCTTCAACATATTTAACAGAATATGTTAAACAGAATATTAAAACAGGAGGTTGGTAATATGTATAGGCCTTTGGTGATTGAAAAATTCCAAGACTTGAGATTGATATAATTTAGCAACATCTAATACATTTTTATTCTGTAGAATACTGGAAAATATGTAATTGTTTTCTTTTGTAGGAAGTTATCTAGAAAACATTAGTAGAGTATTAGTGCATGATATGCTAATTGGGATTAAGAGAAATGCATATAGGAATATTAGTTTCATACACAAATCAGTGTTTCCATTTAGAATTTCTGTTCCTGTCCTTGTGCACAGATCCTGCCTGTAAAGTCTATGTCAATAAACTAATCAGCTGGAAACACTAGGGAGTATAAACAACTGTAATTCCACTTTTACCTTTCTCTCATACTAGACATGCTGGTTATATTCAGACTTATATTTATAGCACAACTCTAGTTTAAATTATCATTTATAATCCTCTTAGTCCTAGTTACAGGAAATGTGTGCATGATGAACTGGCACTATAATGTAATTGTTATTTTTATTTATCCGTGAAAGAACCTGAATCTGATTTTCTTTCTGTACAGTTGAAGTTATGTATTGTAATACTTTAAAAATAAGATAAGGTTTGTCTTTCCTAACTTCTACTCTTTATTATGGTACAGTAATTTTATCATTTCCTTAACCCTGATAATGTAACACTGTTTCAGTAAGAATGTACATAATTTTATCCCGCTTTACTTAAAATTACATATTCTTGTAAAGCAGGAAAGAATAATGAAACTTTTCCCATTTAATAAGGAAAATAGTTAGACATCCTGATGAATAGCAAGTACATCCAGGCATAATATTGATTTAGAAAAGGGTTATTTATTATTTATTTATTTGTTCATTAGGTTTATTTCCTGTTTTTCTTCATGAAGCAATGCAATAAAAATAATGCCTGCTGGATTTCTCAGCTAACACATTAAATCAGTTTTAGATAAGTGAAAAATCTCATTAGGATTCCCCTGCAGAGTAACTCCAGAGGTAATGAACAGATGTGCCTTGTTTTATCTAGGGGCAAAACATCTTTCCTGAGCTGTTGTCCTAATACAGGTAGTCCTCGACTTTTGACCACAATTGAGTCCATAATTTCTGTTGCTAAATGAGACCATTGTTAAGTGAGTTTTGCTTGATTTTACAATCTTTCTTTTCACAGTTGTTAAATGAATCATTGCAGTTATCCTAGAAGCATGAAGCCAAGAACACCAGCCTGAAGATAACAAATGAGACTTTGACTTCACTGAACTATGGCTGTGAAACATCTTGATTTACGTAAGAAAAGCCTGACATAAAGAATGATGCACATAAAGACCTATGAAAATAAAATTAAATTAAATATTTGACCATTACAGGGCAGAGTCATGAGATGGGGGTGTGGCTGACCAATGAAGGCAAATAAGCTAGAAATAGATCTATCTTAGTCTCTCCTAAATCTCCAAACAGACAGCAAAATGCTGCTTCGATGTCTGAGAAAGCCTAGAAACTAGTGAATGAGATTTCACTGAACCATGGCTGTGAAACATCTTGATTTACGTAGGAAAAGCCTGACATAAAGAATGATACACACAAAGACCTACGAAAATTAAATAAATTAAATTAATTAAATTAAATTAAATTAAATTAAATTAAATTAAATTAAATTAAATTAAATTAAATTAAATTAAATTAAATTAAATTAAATTAATATTTAAAAAGGAGGATACAGAATACTATGCAGTATGGAAAAATGGTATAGTTGGCTGGACATTAGAAATAATAAATAAGAACGAATGAGAAAATGTTACAAAACGGATAATGTTTGTAAAATAGCATCTGAATTTGGGTCACATAATCATGAGGATGTTGTAATAGTCATAAGTATGAAAGTGGATCATAAGTCACTTTTTTCAGTGCCATTCTAACTTCAAATGGTCATTAAACAAACTTATCAATGACTACCTGTAATAACTAAAAGGTTGATTTTGGTGGAACTTGGATGGAGTTCTGGGTCCCAGCAGGATAAAAGTCTGACTTATGACTCCAATGATACTACAGATAGGCCTTAACTTACGACCACAATTGGGAGTGGAATTTCCATTTCTGAATAAGGCAGTTGTCAAGTGAGCAATGCCTAATTTTATGTTAAGCACCTATTACAAATTATATCTCTAATTTGTAAATAAATTATGTATAGAAAGTAGCATCCACAACTATTAAGCTCATAAAAATGCCAGAGGCAAAATTTATAAATTATGGACAAATGCAGATATAATCTAAAATTAAATTTCATTGTTATTCTAAGCAATTATTTTCTGACAAAATTGCAGCTAAGTTTACAACAGTAATTATATTATGACTTTTTAGTCAAGCAATGAAAATGAAAGAAAAATTCTAATAATGTAAATTAAGTTGAAAATTGTTAAGAGTGCTTGCAGGATTGCTGTGACTATGTGATTAGCTACAAACTGTAAGGATTCAAACAGGCCTATCTCTGCCTCGCAATTAACTGCAAGCCTTCCCCGCCCTAGTTAATTGCCTATACAATCACCATATAAGTATATAACTTGCTGCTTGCCAAGACTGACACAGATTGAAGGGCTACGTAGAGCTACAGATAGAGCTGAGCTAGCTAACGACAAGCTGGAGCAAACAGCTGAAACAAAGTCACTAATGCCTGAGCCAAGAGCTGAAGCTCAGAGCTAGAAAGCCAGAGAGAAGAAGGCTTACCTTTGCTGAACTGAGCATGCAAGCTAGCATATGTTTGCAAGCTAGCATCTGTTGATGTCTCTGAGCTGTTGCTGCTGAAACCACAACCAAGAGGGAGAGTTTCCCTGTCAGAAGCTTCAAGCCACAATTGAATCAACTCTACAGGTGATTTGACTCAGGACTTTCTCATTCTTTCTGCTGAGAAGCCTATGCTGCCGTTTTCCACTACCTCAATGATGTATCGATTCTAAAACTACTCAGTGTTGTATTAGTTTCTTCCTTCCCTTCGGAAAGGGTTAAGAGGACTGGTTTCGGTATTGTGGAGAGGAATTTAAGGAGACGGCCTGGCTTCGGCTAAGGAAGATAAGTTTTGTTATTGATATGTTTTTAAAGACATAATCCTTTTAATGTTTTTTAGTAAAATATATTTTTCTACAAGACTCCTCTGTCAGTTTTATTTCAGCCCCAGTGCGTTTGCATGTGAACAGGTTCATGGTTCGTTGGGACAAACCTCACCCCCTCATAACAAAAGTGATCAGGAGCATGAGCTCACTTATGAGAGTAGCCATAGGTCAGTTATTCTGCAGCATCAAAGATATAAGGATGGTTTATATAGATCTCTCTGTGTTGGGCTTGGTCTCTGGGTGTTATGTGAATTTCATTGTGTGGGTATGCTGTGTATATACATACAATGACAATAAACTTTACAATACAATAACACCAAAAGAGGCCCTACTGGATTGCTGTTTCAACAGATGCCAATCAGTTGACTTGTGTTTTAGTTTAAATACTGCACCAGAATATGTTGTATTATACACATAAACTTTTTACTATTTTAATGTAATCCACCATGTTGAGAGAGGTGAGAAGCAGAATCAGGTGGAAAATTTAAATTACAATTTGTGAACAAGTCAAATGTGGTTTCAACTTGCTTGTTCTCATTAATAACAAGAAATACCCCAGTCAGTATATTATACATGAGGATGCAAAAAGTATGAATGTGGCTCCTTTATACCTAATGTAATTAATTGCTTGTACAAACTCCATTTTGCTGAGATAAATAAGCTAATAAAAAGGGGGAAAGGAGCTAAATATAGGTAGCGAACAAGGGAGACTCTAAAATCACATTTAATTCTTCTTTCTTGATTTGTTAAGACTTCACTGGCAAAGATCTCGGAGATTTTTATACAGCCATTTCCATTTACTCCCTCTTTCTCCAATGTCTTTAGTTAAAAATCCTAGTTTCAAGTATCACACTGTAGTTGCTGTCATTAAGTATTCCCAGAGATGTGCACAAAATAAAGGGAATACCAATAACTTTTATTGAAACTACTATTTAGATGGGGAAAACTCTCCTTACTTAATAGTTATATTAACAATTTTATATACTTCATGTACTAAACATAAACTTCAATCGTACAGACTCTAGACTCGTGATGGCGAACCTATGGCACGCTGCTTTTCGAGCCTTCTGGGCCCACCAGAAGTAGGGAAACATACTGTTTCCTGCCTCCGAAGGGCCTGGATTGGTGGGGAAGGCCTGTTTTTCTTTCTCACCTGGCTCCAAATTCTCTCTCTGAGTCTAGGGAGGGTGAAAACAGCCTTTCACACTCCCTTGGAGGCCTGAAAAGGCCCATCTCCCAACTTCTGGTGGGACAGGAAGTGACTTTTTTGCTGTCCCCACCTTCAGAAACTCCTAGAGAGGCCTCCGGAGGCTGGGGACAGCAAAAAAATGTCACTTCCTATCCAACTAGGAATTGGGAAATGGGCCCTTTCAGACCTCTAAGGGCGTGGGAAAGGCTGTTTTCGCCTTCCCCAGATCACAGAGAGGATCTGGAGCTAGGTGAGAAAATGGATCTACCGGGCCATCACGTGCCAGGAGCAGGGGGGAGGGGGGATTGCACGTGCATGCGCAGGGCGGGGCACATAGAATTATGGGTGTGGGCACATGCACACACACGCATGAACCTCCCTTGCCCCCCCCCTTGGCATGCGATGCCGAAAAGATTAGCCATCACTGCTCTAGACTGTTAAAAACCTCCAGTAATGGAGCGCCCACAAATTCTGGAGCCCAGCTGTTCCACTGGTTAATTGTCCTCACTGTTAGGTTGCTTCTCTCTTTGATTAATTTCCAATCATTGTTTTTTGTTCTGCCCTCCAGTACTTTGGAGAATAATTTGACCCACTCTTCTTTGTGGCAGTCCCTTAAATACTGGAATACTGCTATCATGTCACCCCTTATTCTTCTTTTCTTTAGACTAGCCAAACCCAAATCTTACAGTTGTTCTTCATATGTTTTAGTCTCCAGGCTTTTGATCATTTTAGTTGCTCTTTTCTGAAGTTTTTCCAAAGTCCTTCCCCCAGGAGTGGGGTGGGAATGGGGATATTGCAGTATCCTTCCCCTGCCACGCCCAGCAAGCCATGTCACGCCCACCAAGTAGTGGTGGGTTTCAAATTTTTTTACTACAGGTTCTGTGGGTATGGCTTGCTAGGCGTGGCATGGCTTGGTGGGCGTGGCATGGCTTGGTGGGCATAGCAGGAGAAGGATACTGTAAACTCTCCATTCCCTCCTCAATCCAGGGGAAGGTTACTGCAAAATCCCCATTTCCTCCCGATCAGCTGGGACTTGGGAGGCAGAGAATTGATGGGGGGGGGGGCAAGTCAGAATGTTTACTACCAGTTCTCCGAACTACTCAAATTTCCACTACCAGTTCTCAAGAATTGGTCAGAACCTGCTAAAAGCCACGCCCACAGAACCGGTAGTAAAAAAATTTGAATCCTGCCACTGGTGCTAATACTTCACATTATTAAAATCAAGAACACATGGTGAGGATAGGATAGGGGGGAGGTTGGATCTGTTATTAATCAATCACCTTCATCGCACTATTCCTTCACTGGGGCCCCAAGCTGTCTGGCAAAGCCATGTCTTTTGGCCATTATGATAAAATAGAAGGGCTGGGGTTAACTTCCCTTTTGGAAGGAAGATATTCTAGAGTGTTGGAGCAACAGCAGAGAAGGCCCTCCTCCTGGACCCACTAACTGGAATAATTGGCCTTAAAAATTGGGACCCACAGCGTGTCTCCTCTGCCAGCATGAGTGATATGGGCCAGTCCCTGAAATAACATGGACCCATGCCATGAACGACTTTATTTTTTTTAAGTCTTTTTATTATTATTTTTTTAAGGACAGAACATGACAAACACAAACACAAAACATATTTCCTTTTTACAACAGTTTCGTACCGTATTCTTCTATTATTTAGATTTTTTTCCCTCCTCTTTTTTTAACTATACTTGTCTTTATAGTTCCTTTATTCCTTATTTCTGTATATAACCCTTCACACATAATATATCACAAAATATATTATAATATAATATAACACAAAAAACAAAATAAGAATGTAAATTGAAATTTGATTAATTGGAATCTACGAGTATTGAATACTGGCAAGGATAAAATATTGACTATGTCAATTATTTTAAAAACATTATCCGTTTTGTAACATTTTCTCATTCGTTCTTATTTACTATTTCTAATCTCCAGACAACTATACCATTTTTCCATACTGCATAATATTCTGTATGTATGTATACATATATGTGTGTGTGTGTGTGTGTGTGTATACATACACACACACACACACACACACACACATATATATGAATATTTTACATTTTTAAAACCAAAAACATAATAGAAAAAGACAAAAAAAAGAAACTAAAAAGAAAAAGAAAAAAAGAAGGTGGTTAGAAGAGATTACACTTCAAAAGATTGATTTCAAACCAGAGTTGTTTCTTCTAGGAATGATTGATGAGAAAAAGGAGAAAAGTTTGTACTACATAATATTTCATATACTAACGGCGGCCAGAATTGCTCTGGCACAAATGTTGAAACAGATCAATACACCACCTGAAGAAATAGTAATTAAAAAGATCCTCGAATGTGCTGAAATGAATAAAATAACAATGGAGATTAAAGAAAGAGATGATTTGGACTACTATAAAGTGTGGAATAGATTCTATACGTGGCTAGAAAACAGAAATCAAAAAATGAAATAAGAATGTAAATTGAAATTTGATTAATTGGAATCTACGAGTATTGAATACTGGCAAGGATAAAATATTGACTATGTTAATAAATAGGATGTAAGTATATATAGCAATTTAGTTTGTAAGAATGTTCAATATGGTTATATAAAATGAGAGAATGATTAGGGAGATTGAATTCAAAACTAAAGATAATTGTCAACACAGAAAATGGTAAAACATTATATAGTTATTTATGTTTTGTGTTTTACTGTTTGATGTATCCTCCTTTTCCATTATCTCCTTCGTTAATTTGTCCATTACAGCACAGTCCAGAATTTTTCTTATCAGTTCTTCCTCAGCTAGTAAAATATTATTTTTCCAGTTCTCTGAATATGCTAGCCTTGCTGCTGTTATTATATACAAAATTAGGTATTGTATTTCTTTGGTATATTTCCTGGTGGATATTCCCAATAAGAATATCTCTGGTTTCCAATCTATGGGTTGCTCGATTATCTCTTCCAATCATTTTCTAATTTTGGTCCAATACGTTTTTGCAGATGAGCATGTCCACCGAAAATGATAATATGTTCTGTACGCCTTTTTACATTTCCAACATGTTGGTGAAATGTTTGGAAACATCTGGGCAAGCCTTGCCAGTGGGAGATGCCATCTCTAGAACATCTTGATCTGGTTTTCCTTGAGTACCACAGACATAGTCAATTTTATATTTGTTTTCCACATTTTTTCCCATTTCTCCAATTCTATATTATATCTTTAAAAATGTGTCCATTTTATCAATGTTTCCTTGACCACCTCATCTTACATCTTGTATCTCAATAAATATTTATATATTTTGCTAATTAATTATTCCTCCGTTCCTTGTATAATTTTATCCAATTCTTGCTGACCATTTTGAATGTCATATAATTTTATATCCTCTTTTTATTTAGAGTGAATTTGTGTGTGTCCACCAGTCTATCTCCCTACTAGATCTTGCCCTAGTTCTTGTTTTGTTTTCAAATTTCCCTGTTCATTTAACAAATCCTTATATTTAATTACCTTATCTATATCAATTAAGTTTGGATGTTTCAATGCTTCCATTGTAGATAACCACTTTGGAATTTTTATATAGTGCTTCTTTTTTATTTTCTGCCAAGTCTGTAAAAGAGCATTCCTTAATATATGCCTTTGAAAGTAGCTATATGTTTTAAACTTTTCATCTCAAAGGAATGCGTGCCATCCCGCTTGCAGATCATATCCTTCTATAGCTAAAGCCCTTTTATTTCTTAATTCCATCCAGTCTTTTAACCAAGTTAAAATAGATGCCTGATAGTATATTTCCCACTCCGTTAATGCCAAACCCCCTCCAGTAATGCCAAGTGTCCTATAAAAGTTTTAATTTAATTCTAGGTTTTTTATCCCACCATATAAATTTAGTAATTAATTTATTTAGGTCTTCAACAAATGTTTTCTCTGGTTTTATTGGAATAACTTGAAACAAGAATACTATTTTCGGCAGTATATTCATTTTGACAGTTGCAATCCTCTCAAGAAATGAAATCTGTAAATTTCTCCATTTTTCCAAATCTTTTTTTATTTGCTGTAATATTTTATCATAGTTATCCTCCTTGATAGAGGAGCACTTAGCTGTTAGCCAAATCTCTAGGTGTTTTATTTTCTTGGTTATTTGCATTTTTATTTTATCTTCCAATTCAATTTCCTGTCTCTTTGTAAGGTTTTTGGTTATTAATTTGGATTTATTTTTATTGATCTTAAGCCCCACTGCCTTATTAAATTCTTCTACTTTTTGAATCAGTTTAGGGCAGGGGTGAAATGCTCCCGATTCAGACCGGATCTCCTGATCCGGTAGCGATGGAGGCGGGTGGCTCGGAGAACCGGTAGCAAAAATTCCTGCCCCCTCCCCATTGCCCAGCTGAGCTGCGCAATCATCAGAGGCTTTTTTTTATTTTTAAAAGCATTTTTTCTACAACCTCTGGCAGAAAAAATGCTTTTAAAAGTAAAAAAAAAAGCCTCTGATGATCGCACGGCTCAGCTGGGATCATCAGAGGTTTTTAAAAGCATTTTTTGTACAACGTCTTCGGCTGAAGAGGTTATAGAAAAAATGTTTTTAAAAGGAAAAAAAGCCTCTGCCAATCAGGCAAGTCAGCTGGGATTGTCAGAGGCTTTAAAAGCATTTTTTTTACAACCTCTTCAGCCAAAGCGGTTGTAGAAAAAATGGTTTTAAAAGTTAAAAAAAAATGTTGGCCACACCCACTCAGTCATATTACACACACACACCAAGCCACCCCCATAGAACAGGTAGTAACAAATTTTACATTTCACCACTGGTTTACGGCCAGATTCTAGTGGGTCTTCCAATATAAATACCAAATTGTCAATAAATGCTTGGACTTTATATTCTTCTTTAATAAGTTTCTATCCCACTTTTCTAATTCTATAGTGTGCCCAAGGTTTTTTGCCCAACAGATCATCATTTCTTTTATTGTTTCAATTTGTATTTTAATAAGAAATTGTAAATTTTTGTGATCATTTTCCCCCCGATCCTAATAAAATTTTATCTATATCCAATTGTTCTCTGTATATGCCATATTGCTCCTGATCCTTTTTGAATCTGGTTTTTATTTGTAAATACGGCTACCATTCCATATTTAATCCTTCTTGCTTCAAATCGTGAATTGATTTTAATTCCCCGTTTTTCTTTTATCTTACTATTGTGGGGGTCTTTCTGTAATTCTTATTCTGTTTTTTTAAGTTCCTCTTGTAGTTTTTCTTGTTCAAATTTCCTTTCATGTTTTTCCTGGCTTTATACGCTATTGTCAATCCATGTATATAAGCTTTTGTAGTGTCCCATCAATTTTGTGTCGAAGTGTCTTCCTTTTTATGCACCATAAAAAATAATGTCAATTCTTTTTCTAACTTCTGTCTATATTCTTTATCTTTACACAGGCTTTGATTCATTGTCCATCTCTTTGTCTGTTTCTGGCCTTTCCATTTTATTTTTATTGGGTTATGATCTGCCCACTCATTGATTCCTATTTCTATTTCATCTATCCCATTTTGTAATTCTTTTTTTTTATTAAAAAGTTTTAATAAGTTTTACAAGTGTTTCCCCATTTCACCTCCCTCCTCCCCCCTCAATCCTCCCTCACCTACTTTCCAGAGCAAAATACAGGGTATAGCATTTAACAATTATAATCTAACATATGCTAACTAACTATAGCCTCATATCTCCCTCTTGTGCTTTAACTCCCCTTTTACCTAACTAAATTTAAGTACTTTTCTAACATCTCTTTATTCATTCATAATCTATTTGAAACTTTTTAATCCGATATTTGCTTTGAATATAATCAATCCATCTTCTCCATTCCAAAATGCATTTTTCATTTGAGTGATCCTTCAAGTATGCTGAAATTTTGGCCATCTCTGCTAAATTTGCTACTTTTAGTGTCCATTCTTGAATAGTAGGCAAGTCTTCCTTCTTCCAGTACTGCGCCACCAAAAGTCTTGCTGCAGTTATTAAATTTAAAATCAAATTAGTCTCTATAACCGTACAATCTGTAATTATACCCAGCAAGAACAACTGTGGAGTAAACTTTATCTTCTTTTAAAGAATATTTTCAATAATCCACCATATTTTTATCCAAAATGCTTCAACATTTTTACAAGTCCACCATATATGATAGTAAGTAGCATCATCACAATCACATCTCCAATACTTAGCTTCCAAGTTTGGATACATATAGGCTAGCTTTTTGGATCTAGATGCCATCTATAAAACATTTTGTAGAAATTTTCTCTCCAATTTTGGGCTTTCATAAATTTTACATTTCTAACCCATATTTTTTCCACGTTTCCATCATTATTGGTTCCTCAATATTTTGTGCCCATTTTATCCTACAATCTTTAACTAACTCTGTTTCTGAATCTATTTCTATCAATGTATTATAGAACCTTTTTATATGCATTTGACTCTGATCTCTGATTTGTATTACCAAGTTTTCCTCATTTTGTATGATACCAATTTTCTGATCCTTTCTCCATCTAGCCTGTAACTGTCCATATTGAAACCAAGTTTGAATTATCCTTTCTTCTTTTAATACATTCAAAGACTTTAACTGTAATATACCTCTTTCTATATTAAAAAGCTCTTTATGTGTAGTTACATCTTGTTTTTGTTCTATACTTATATTCTCTATCGCATGTCTGGGTACTGCCCATATAGGTATCTTATCATTTAATTTATATTGATACTTTTTCCAGACACTCAATAAAGCATTCCTTAATATATGACTTTTGAAGATCTTATCCACCTTCTTGTCATATAATAAATAGGCATGCCAGCCGTATACCAAGTCATATCCCTCAATATTCAAAACTCTTTCTTCTGTTAAATTGATCCAGCCACTAACTGCTAATAGGGCAGCTGCTTCATAATATAATTTTAAATTGGGCATTTTCAGACCTCCTCTTTCATGTATATCTTGCATTATTTTTAATTTTATTCTTGGTCTTTTCCCTGCCCAAACAAAGTTATTAATACCCTTCTGCCATTCCCCCAAATTTGCATCTTTTTTGAGTATTGGTATCATTTGGAAAAGGAAATAAAAACTTAGGCAAGACATTCATTTTTACTACTGCTATTCTTCCCAACAAAGACAGTTGTAATTTTTTCCAGTTATCCATCTCTTTCTGTATTTTGTGCCATAACGGTTCATAATTATGCTTATATAATTTCACATTTGAAGTTGTGATATAAATCCCTAAATATTTAACCTTTTTTACTATCTCGAATCCTGTTACTCTTTCTAATTCTTCTTTTTGATTTATAGTTATATTTTTAATTATTATCTTTGTTTTCCCTATATTTATTTTAAATCCAGATACTTGACCGTATTGATTAATTATATCCATTAAGCCTATAGCTGATTGCACTGGTTGGGTTAAAGTTACAACCAAGTCATCTGCAAATGCTCATAATCTGTAATCATAATGCCTATTTTTAATTTCCTGTATTTTGTCTGACTCACGTATTTTATTCAACAAAAATTCCAAAGTTAAGATAAACAATAATGGGGACGGGGGCACCCCTGTCTTGTTCCTTTTTCAATTTTAAATGTTCAATTTTCAACTGCCATTAATTATTATTTGTGCTGTTTGTTTCTGGTATATTGCCTTAATAGATTGTGTAAAATACTCTCCAAACTGCATCTTTTGTATTATTTTCAATAAGAACTGCCAATTCAATCAATCAAATGCTTTCTCTGCATCCAAAAATATAAGCACTGCAGGGACTTGGTTATTCTTCCCCAAATACTCCAATATATTAACAATTTGCCTTACATTACTTTTTATTTGTCTTCCATTTATAAATCCAGATTGGTCATTGTGAATCATTTGTTGCATAACTAACATTAACCTGTTTGCTAATATTTTAGCAAAAATCTTATAATCTATGTTAAGTAATGATATAGGCCTGTAGTTTTTGGGCTGACTATGGTCTTGATCCTCCTTCGGGATCAAAGAAATAAAAGCTGTTCTCCAAGATGGGGGTACCTCTCCTCCAAATTGTATTTTACTAAATAATTCCTTAAGAGGTTCCACCATTTCTAGTTGCAAATTTTTATAATAAACAGTTATCAATCCATCTGTTCCAGGAGCCTTACCAACTTTTAACTGCTTAATTGCCAAAACAATGTCCTCGAAAGTTATCAGTTGATTCAGTCTTTCCCTTTGCTCATCTATAACTCTAGGGATAGTCTTCTTCTATAGATATCTATCTGTATCCATACCTTGAATTTTATTACCAGCATACAACCTTGTATAAAATTCTAGAAATGCTTTTTTAATCATATTTTGTTGATACACCTCTTTACCTTTATACTCTATTTTCTCTATAGTATGAGACTTTTGTTTTTTCCTTAACATATATGCTAACCATCTACCTGGTTTATTCGTATTGCAAAAGGTGTTATGTTTAGCATATTGCAGATTGGTTGCAACCTGATCTGACATCAATATATTAAACTGCCCTCGCAATAAAATAGTTGCTTCTTTTATTTTCTTATCAGCTGGATTCAATATTAACGCCTGCTCTTTCTTTCCATCCGTTTTTTCCCCTGTCTGCATCTATATGCATTATTCAAATATATTAAAACACCTCTCATGTATGCTTTGCTTGCGTCCCAAACCATTTCCATAGATGTACTCTTATGCATATTCAAAACAAAAAATTCTTTCATTAATTTTTTACATTCTTTCACATTTTCCTCATATCTAAATAAATTTTCATTTAACCGCCAAGACCTCCTGAAGCCGTCTCCATATTCCAATTCCATCCAAACCAGATTGTGGTCTGTTAAAGTTCTTGGACATATCTTTGTCTTCTTTACCCTAGAAAGAAAATCATTAGTAATTAGTATGAAATCAATTCTAGAAAAGGATTGGTGCCTATCAAAAAAATGTAAAATCTTGTTCTTTAACAATCCGCTCACACCAAATATCTCTCAGCTCCATATCATCCATCATATCAAAAAAGATTTAGGCAGTCTTGCGCATGTTTTGCAAAAGCCCCTTTTTGTCTTTTTTGGTATCTAACACTCTATTCCAGTTACCCAACAATATACACGATTTATAATCCCATTGTATTAATTTGGTATGCAGAAGCTTATATAATTTTTCTTGTTGATTAGGTGCATGTATGCTAGTTAAAAGTATTTTCTTCCCTTCTATTAATAGTTCAGTTGCTATGTATCTTCCTTGAGCATCTACTTCAATTAATTTAGCCATTAATTTTTTCCTTAAATATATAACTATACCATTTTTCTTCTCTGGAGCAGATGCAGCAAAGTGTGTTCCCAATCTTCCGTTTATCAAATATTTTTGATCTTTTGTTCTGATACGTGTTTCTTGCAAACAAATTACATCATTTTTAAACTGTTTCAGATAATGAAATATTTTCTTCCTCTTTTGCGGTGAGTTTAAGCCATTAACATTCCAGGTTAAGAATCTAGTTGCCATTCTTGGCCCCCTGAAGCTTCCGGAGTGCCAGCTGAAAATCCTCCTAAATTTTCTTCTTTGGCCTTCCCCTCCCACAGCTTCTGTATTTGTAGTTTCTTGAGTTATTATCTGAGAGTGTCGTATGTTTAATTCTTGTTCTTTACGTTTGATTGCCGCTCGAGTTTGTCTTTGATCCTTTGGTCCTTCTATTTTTTCAAGTAATTCCAAAGCTTGAACAGTACTCGAAAGTTGCAGTAAATCTTTTTTTTTTAATTGAAAAAGTTTTACAATACAAAATTTTTTCATTTCCCCCCCCAACCCCCCCTTCCCCCCAACCTCCCTCCACCCCAACTCCGTTTCCCCCCCACCCACCCCTTGACTTCCGCTATAATTTTTTAAAAAAATTAAAAAACAGAAAATTAAAGAAGAAAAAAAAACAAGTATATATAACAAAACAATATAACAAATAAACCTATAAGTAATAAGATTTTTCTAAAATTAACAATATTGTAATAAAGAGAACTAATAATAATAAAATTTACCTCATTAATCAACCATCAACCATCAATATTCATTTATCAATCAATAACATACTTATAATATTTAAACCCAATTAAAAAATATCATACCTTTCTCTAATCCATTGATATTAACATTACTAGTTATATACCAAAATCGATCCCCCTTATAATAAAATATAATATATCACATCCATATCCATATCAAATAATTTTATTCCAACTACACCCCTCAACTAAAGAACAAAAACATAAAACATTTCTATTCTGATAAAATATAATATATGATAATACATATATAATTATACAATTATATCCCAAAAAAAATTTTCTATCTCAATAATCCATATTTCAATCTTCTCTTCATCTTGATTGAAGTTAAATATACTTTCTTCCAACGTAATTCCAATAAGCTTCATTTTCCAGCTGCCCCCATCAGCAAGAAACATCACTCCATATAAAAATCTCCCCAAGTGACCTTATATTGATAATCCAACCACGAAGGTATTTTATAATCCTCTAGGTAGAACATTCAGACTAGCTAATGCTGTACCATCTAAAAAGAAAGAAAAAAACAAATGCAGCTCCTCCTAAACATCAGGCCTCATATATATATATAAAAAACTAGAAACCGCATTCCCAGATGTTCCTTTAAAAACTCTTTCAAATCCTGTCACCCTCTCCACTTCCTTCCTTCAGGTTCCAAGATGTTTTCATCTTTAATGTCTTCTTCTAGATAATAAATTCCAAAAAAAAAGAAACCTATAATAGGGTAACTACAGATCGCTTGCATATATTGCAGCAATCTGTTTACCTTTCTCAGGATGTTAAGTCCAACTCAGGATAAACTTTGTAGAAAATTGTTATAATCCATTTTGATATATAAATCAAATATAAATCCAACTCAGGATGAACTTTGTAGAAAATTTATAATCCATAATCAAATTTTTTCGATCCTTTCTGCAAAAGATTTGAACAATTCATAAATCTCCTTGTGTTGCACAACAGTGCTTTTCAGTCGAGTTTCCTCCTTAGCTTCTACTTCTTGTTGGTTAGCATCACCCCCCATCTCTTGTAGTGTACTGGACCTCTGCTGTTTCTCCTCTCGAGTTATAATTTTATTTTTTGATCCTTGCTCGAACAGTTCAAGGTCCAGTACTCCCCCGCTTGGATCTCTGGATGCTTAATTTTCTCATCTGGAAAATCCATAATAGAATCCTCTGAACAACCACCTGGTGCTCCTTTTTCTTCTGACACACTTTGAATTTCTTCCATCTGCTTACTTTTCACAGACTCTCTTTCAGGTTTTTTATTCTTAACACCTTCCGGGGCTCCCTTAAAAATATTATTGTAAAAATGTTCCACTTTTTCAATAGTATTCAAACAATGTCTCACACCTTGATATCTGAAAATTACACCAACTGGTAAGTCCCATCTGAATGGGATATTACTTCTCTTCAATTCCTTGACCAAAAAACCAAAATCTTTTCTATCCTTTAAGATCTTCGGTGGTAACTCCTTAAAAACACTAATTTGTATACCTTCTACCTGCACAGTAGCAGAATAGGATTTTTGTAGAATATCATCTCTCAATCTTCTGTCAGTAAAGTAGACAACAACATCTCTAGGCAAATTCCTTTGTTTGGCTACACGTGAATTAACTCTATAAACTTTCTCCATACAACCAAGAATTAGCTCATCTTCCAACTTTAATAATTCCGCAAAAGCCTTTGCACAAACTGTTCTTAAATTTTCTCTCTTATTTTCTCATATGCCTCTTAATCTAATTGCTGATCCCATAGCTTTAATTTGAAGCATAATCACATCATTCTCTATATTCTGGTTTTTAGCATCAGCTTCCACCAATTTTTCTTGTATTTCTTTCATCTGGGAGTCAAACTTACTATTAATTTCAGTCACTTTCCTCCCCATTTCCACCACTGCACTTGAAAGATCAGAAACTACTTTAATGATAGTTTGATTCAATTGGTCATATTTTCCTTGCACCAACTCCTCAAGATTCTTCTGTGAACTTTTTATCTTCTCAACAACACTCCCTAGAGACCTGGTTATAAAAATCTTTTAAATCCTCATCTACAGTTCCCTGCAAGCGAGTCATTTCTGCTTTCTCCTTTATCTGAGTTGTAAGGGAGCCCCTCCTTCCTTTTGGTTTAGGAGTCATACTTGTAAAAAAAAGGGGGTTTTGCTTTTATTTTTCCTAAGAAGCAGAGAAATTCTTCTTTTTTTCAAAAAAAAACCCCAGCAAAATTTCTATTTGGGTCAGTCCTTATTTCTTTATTTCTTTTCCCTACTAAAATATTTCTTTTAAAATACCTCAGTGCTGGCTAGGCTCTAGTTTCACTTTCCACTCTCCATTTTCTCCGAGCAAAGCCAGTCGCCATTTTCAAAGCACTTTCACTAGTCGCTCTCTTTTTCCTTTTTTTTCCTCTTTTCTTCTAGAAAATTAATAAAAAAACCATACTTGCATTTTTCCTTTTTGAAAACTCCTTATTCAGCTTGTTTAGGTTTTCCATCGATCATGGTGTTGCTCACGACGTCTGGCTCCGCTGCTGAAAGCAGCAGAGATCCCTCTCAGCGCGGAGCCTCTCTGGGGGTGAATAGGGAGCCATTACCCTGAGCCCTCTCCAGGACAAAAAAAAGGTCCTGGGGGCAACTCAGGGGGCTCAACCGCACCCCCAGAAGCTCTACCCGCTCTTCCGATTGAAGAGCGGGGTTTTCGAGCCGCCTGCCAGCTGTGAGGCGGCTCTTTACGCGCCGGGAGGTCGGCGGTCATGAAAAGACCGCCGACAACGATGGAGGCGCCACCCGGAAGCCGAGATCCTCCTAAAGTTGCAGTAAATCTTCTTGAGTAATCGTGGTCCCTCCTTGAGCTTGTGCCTTCATGCCTTCCTTCTCCCCTTTTCTTGTCTCCCCTGCTTCTTTTCTTCTTCTAACTCCTGGGGATGGTGGGCATTACTTGCCTTCCTAGTAATAACGTGGATTACAATATCTCTTGGTAATTTTCTCTGTCCACGAGCAATTCACAAGTTGATGCGATAAATTTTATCTATTTGCCAGTCACACTCTGCCCTTGAATCTCCAGTTAACTGGGCAAAAGCTTCTGCAAAAATCTCTCTCAAGTTCTCTTGATTATTTTCTCTCAAGCCTCCTACTCTCAGGGCAAACTCTGTTGCTCTATATTGTATCATTGTAACTTCTGCATCTGTCTTTTCCATCTTAGTTTGAACCTCATCCACTTTATTCTCCAAATTCTCATTGGATTGATTAATTTCTTCCACCCTTTCCTCCAGCAATTCAGCATGACCTGCTAGACCCTGAAGCGCCAAAACAATGTCTTCTCTTATTTCTTTATTTTGGGTTTGGATTATCTCCTTAATTTCAGCCATCTCCTCAGATACATCTTTAATTTTTTCCTCAAAAACAGATGTGATTTTCCTTCTAAAGCAGAGGCTTGCACCTTTAAAACCTCCTGAAGGGCTTCAAGTGTCAATATTTGTATATCCGCTGGGGCTAGCAAAAACTGCATTTTAGATGATTGAGCTGGTAAGCCCCCAGCATGTTTAGAAACGCCAATATTTATTTGCTTTGAGGCCATTTTCTAATTTTCAATTTTTTAAAAAATTTGATTTTATATGCCGCCCTTCTCCAGAGACTCAGGGCGGCTTACAATGCGTTAAGCAATAGCCTTCATACTTTTGTATATTTATACAAAGTCAACTTATTGCCCCCACAAACTGGGTCCTCAATTTACCCACCTTAGAAAGGATGGAAGGCTGAGTTGACCTTGGGCCTGGTAAGAATTGAACTCACAGTAATTGCAGGCAGCTGGATGTTAAATGCTGCCTTAGTAGGAGGCATTAGCCTCCTACGCCACTCAGGCTCCTTTCAACAGCCAAATCAGTAAGTCCAAAAAGTCCACTTAATTCCCAATCCTTGGTAAATATTATAATTTGTTAATAAGTCAATAGTGTCTTCTTTAATCTTAAAATCTTAATTCTTTTAAAGTTAAGTCCATTAATTTTAAACGGTGCTAACGATGTTAACAAGCACTTTCCTCTTAACTTTCACTTTTCCACACCCTTTAACATTAGGGTGCCATCTTCCTTTCCCTTTTTTTCCCCTCTTAATAATTTCAGAAGGAAGTAATGCTCGATCAGAGTTAAAGTTTGGTACTTGCAATTATAATCATTCCTGTTTTTGCTCTGCCTGCTTTTGAATCCGATATTTATTGAAGAGTTATTTGCAGGGGTAATCGCGGCGTCTTGTTCTGTTTAAAGCAGAAGTGTCCCGGATCCGGAGCTCTGTCGGGCTTCTAGGGAGCTTTCACCCTTCGCGCCCCAGAATTATTTCTGGGGGTCTTGGGAAGTTCTACCTTTGCCCGGCTGCTCACCTTTCCCTCTTTTCCTGAGGGGAAAGTATTCAAACCACTAGACAGCTGATTTGCACTGTTCTAGCAGTTTTAACGCGATCACGGGCCTGGTGCTCCCAAGGGAACGTCTTCCAACGCCTACGGTGCCACCGGAAGTCCCCCCCATTTCATAATTCTGATGTCATCCAGGCCATGTCAATCCTGGACCAAGATTGATGCAGGTGTGAGTAAAATGTGTACTTATTATTTGTCCTGTGTGTCTCTCTCCAACATCCTGAAGATTCAGTTCTGATGCCATATTGAAAAATGATTTTGGTAGTATATTTTTCTTCTTTTTCTTCTTCTTATTACTTTTATAATCTTTTTTAACATTGACTATTGCATTAAGGTCCCCAATTATACAAATATTTTCATATTCCAAGTCTGTTATTTTATTATGTATCTTTTTGAAGAATTCATATTGATTTTTATTTGGTGCATAGATTGCCATAAATAAAATTTGTTTTTGCTCCATTTCCAATTGTAACATCAAAATTCTGTCCTCTTCAACCGAATATATTAATTTGGATTTTATTCTTTCTTTAACATATATTACAATTTCTATTTTCTTTTTGTGTGCGAGTGTTTATACAATAGTGTCCCTATTTTTGCATTATCTAACAATTTACTGTACTCTTTTTTAATATGCACTTCCTGTATGCATATCAAGTCTGTTTCTGACTTTCATAATTTAGCAAACGTTTGTGTTCTTTTTCTTGGTATATTTAATCCATTTATATTTACAGAAAAGAGTTTAATTGCCTCTCCCATTTCTTACTTAACCTGCTTTTTTGTGTTTTTTTGTCTCTCTTAATACCCTTCCTTTTCCACCTTCTCTTTCTACTCGTTCTCTTTCTTGTGTCTTTTTTGCTTCTCTTTCTCACTCTGCTTCCTCTATTTGATCTTCCTGACTTCTACTTTCCAACTCTTCCCTTCTTTCTTGGTCTTCCTGTGTGAAATGGTGTTTATAAAACTCCTGTGCTTTTTCCAGTGTATCTTCCTTAATTTTTTTTTCTTGCCAAGTTATAAGTATGCCTTCCGGCACCAGCCATCTGAACATAATCTTATACCTTGCTAATTGGGTTGTTAAAATTCTTCTTCTTTAACATAATCAGTCTTCTCTGGTTTTCTCTGGTTTCTATGTGGTATTGGTTTCAATGTTATGATTTCTTTGCCCTTGTATATTATCGGTTCTTTTCTTGTTTTTTATATATATTTCATCCCTTATTGTTCATTTAGTAAACCATACATGAACTTTGCCAGTCTATGCCTTTGTGCATAATTCGTATGCATTCGTATGCATTTAGTAAATTTCGTCTATATCTCTTCTTATTTCTTGCTTATCTTTTTGCAAAGTTTCAGCAAGTATCTCCACCACTTTCTCACCCAAATACTCTTCTTTTTCCTCCGTAATATTTTGAAATCGTAAATAATAAGAGCTTTTTCCATCTCAAGGAAGGCTATTGACTTGGCCAATTCTCTATTCACTTGCACCACTTCACTTCCATCATTTCCATCTTACAGTCAACCTTGTACATTTTTGTTTTGACTTTTTTTATTCTCTGCTTGTTTTCTATCATAATTTGCTGAATGATCCCTATTTTGTCATTCAGAATGATCCCTATGTTTTTAATATCACCTTTCATTTCTCTGATTTCATTCTTAATTTCTTTATGATGTGTTTTCATTTCCTCATGGTTGTCTGCTATTGCTTCTTGCATCTTCATCATTGTTTCTTGAATCATTTGCAGGGTGACCTGCATACTCTGAACATTCAATGCCGACTCTGAATTTTCTTTTCCCAACGTGTCTCTATTGTTCTTTGACTTGAAGGCAACACTGTCATAGGTATGGGGTTTGTAGCTGTTTTTTACCCTATCTTAGATATGGTCATTGTGCTCATCATTTTTATCACTTAACTGATATTTCTCCACAGTAACATATAATGATTAATAACAAATTATTTTTATCATTTGAGTTAATTTTCAATCAATACACTCTACACTTATTTTATAAATATACCATATGTGTGTGTGCCCTAGCTGAAGAAAAATCTTGGTTACATAGGAAAAACCTCACTAAAAGAAAAACACACATAAAACCTACGAAAAGTAAGAATATATATATATATATATAATTATTCAGCAATGTATAAACCTATAACATCAGTATATAAAATTATATCTTTTCTTATCCTAATATTATATAGTTAATGATACACAGTATATTTAATATAAAATACTACAGCTCTAACCACAATGCATATAAATATATTATTCTAGAATCTCAGTATTTTATCACCGCTCTAGATCTCAGCCAATATCAGTCCTATACAGGTTTATAAATAAATTTAAATAATCAACTTCAGCTATATTTCATTACTACATTACAATTATTGTCTCACTTCAATTACTTATTATTGTGATTATTTAGTTGCATTAATTCGTTTCCTTCTATTTCTCCAGTATTTGTTTTTATAAAAGCTCTTGTTTTATTCTCACACCTTTTCTTTTTATCGTTCAATTTCTACTTATGTCCATATATTGCAATCTTGCATCAGTCTTACTTTCTGTTTTTCACACAGTTTATTGATCAAATCCACAAGATGGCACCTCGTGGATATGTGCCCACCAGGCTTCCATCTATTCCATCAGCTGAGAGCTCAGGGCAGGGGCGGGGGGGTGGCGGTTATTATAAAAGAAGGTCTTGATCCAAGGGAGCCCACTGTACCACAGATAGCCGGATGTGAGTCCCTCCTTGTGAAGTGGGGTCGCGGAGTTCAGATAGGTTTGTTGCTCACATACCTGGCTCCCTGCCACGTGGCAACAGCCCTGCCTGAGCTACTCAATGTGATATCCGGGGTAGCGGTTGATACCCCCAGACTTTTGGTCTTGGGGGATTTCAACCTTCCATCTGTCGGTGAAACGTCTGAGGTGGCTTGGGAGTTCATGGCTTCCATGACGGCCATGGACCTGACTCAGTTAATTCACGGCCCCTCTCACATGGGCGGACACACCCTGGACTTAGTTTTTGTCTCTGGTCAGTGGTCGAGTGGCCTTGATAGAGGGGATATAGTCATCGAACCCTTGTCATGGTCAGACCACTCTCTCCTTCGATTGGACTTTCTAACCATTACACCCCGCCGCCGGGAGGCGGAACCGACCAGGTGGTTCCGCCCCAGGCGCCTGATGGAACCTGATAGGTTCCAGATGGAGCTTGGGCCATTTCCTGAGACTCTGGCTCACGACTCGGCTGAAGACCTGGTGGCTGCCTGGGATAGTGTGGCCGCTGGGGCTTTGGACTGCGTTGTGCCTTTGCGGCCTCTGACCCGGTGCCGAACTCACCTGGCTCCTTGGTTCACTGAGGAGCTGAGGGAGATAAAGCACCAGAAAAGACATCTGGAGAGCGGTTGGAGGACCAGCCGTTCCGAATCTGACCGAACACTGGTGAAGTCTCATATTAAGACCTACCTAGTGGTGATAAAAACAGCAAAGTCTAGTTACTTTTCTGCTCTTATCGTGTCATCAGATAATCGCCCAGCCACCCTGTTTAGGGTGACCCGCTCCCTCCTTCAATTGGGAGTGCGGGATGCCCCTTGCAGGGTCAAGCTGAGGATTTTGTGCAGTATCTGTATGACAAAATCGCTCAGATTCGGGAAGGTCTGGCCTCTGACTGGGTAAGTCCGGATGGGATGAGTGAGGCAGATCTTGGGAGTGTGGTTTGGGAGGAGTTTGATTCTGTGGCTCCCGAGGACGTGGACAGGATTCTGGGATGGCTGAATACGACCACATGTTTATTGGACCCGTGTCCCTCCTGGTTGGTGCTGGCTTCCCGTGAGGTTACACGAGGTTGGCTCCAGAAGATTATTAACGCTTCTTTGAGTGAGGGTGTCCTGCCGGCCGCTTTGAAAGAAGCGGTGGTGAGACCCCTCCTCAAGAAGCCCTCTCTGGATCCAGCTGTTTTGGCTAATTACCATCCAGTCTCCAACCTTTGCTTCATTGCGAAGGTTGTTGAGAGTGTGGTTGCATGGCAGCTTCCCCGGTACCTGGATGAAGCTGTCTATCTAGATCTGCTCCAGTCCGGCTTCCGGTCTAGGCACAGCACGGAAACAGCATTGGTCGCGTTGGTGGATGATCTCTGGAGGGCGCGGGAATGGGGGTGCTCCTCTATCCTGGTCCTATTAGATCTCTCAGCAGTTTTTGATACCATCAACCATGGTATCTTGTTGCGCTGGTTGGAGGATTGGGTGTGGGGGGCACCATTTTATGGTGGTTCTCCTCCTATCTCTCTGACCGGTCACAATCTGTGTTGACGGGGGCAATGGTTGACAGTCGACTTCGAGGCACCTTGTTTGTGAGGTGCCACAGGGGTCGGTCATCTCGCCCCTTCTGTTCAACATTTATGTAAAGCGGCTGGGTGAGATCATCCATGGCTTTGGGGTGGAGTTCCATCAGTACGCTGACGACACCCAGCTGTACATCTCCACCCCAGGCCACCCCAACGATGTCCTTGAAGTGATGTCCCGGTGCCTGGAAGCTGTGCAAGTCTGGATGGGGAGAAACAGGCTCCGACTCAACCCCTCCAAGACCGAATGGCTGTGGCTGCCAGAGTCCCAATACAGCCAGCTGGTGCCATCGCTGACTATTGGGGGCTAGACATTGGCCCCCACAGAGAGGACTCGCAAGTTGGGCATCCTCCTGGATGCACGGCTGTCTTTAGAAGAGCACATGACGGCCGTGACCAGGGGGGCTTTTTATCAGGTTCGCCTGATACGCCAGTTGCGTCCCTTTCTGGATTGGGACTCCCTACGCATGGTCACTCACACTCTCGTGACTTCCCGCCTGGACTACTGCAATGCTCTTTACATGGGGCTCCCCTTGGGGTGCACCCGGAGGCTCCAACTGGTCCAGAACGTGGCCGCACGGGAATTATGGGAGCGACGGGGCACTCCCATGTGACATCTCTCTTGCACGAGCTGCACTGGCTCCCGGTGGTCTTCCGGGTGCGCTTCAAGGTGTTGGTGACCACCTTTAAAACGCTCCATGGCTTAGGGCCTGGGTATTTGCGAGACCGCCTTCTGCCGCCAATAGTCTCCCACCGGCCAGTATGCTCACACAGAGAGGGCCTCCTCCAGGTGCTGTTGGCCAGACAATGTCGGCTGGCGACCCCCAGGGGGAGAGCCTTCTCTGTGGCGGCACCCACCCTCTGGAATGACCTACCCCTGGAGATACACAGGATATCAGACCTCCGGACTTTTCGTCAGGCCCTTAAAACCCACTTGTTTCATCTAGCTGGGCTGGCTTGATCAAATTGGAATTGATTTTAAATTGGACTGTTTTAATTGTCAGCCGAAAATATTTAATATTTTTTAATTGTTTTAATTTTTGTATATCATGTTTTATTCTGCTGTTCACCGCCCTGAGTCTGCAAGGAGAAGGGCAGTTTATAAATGGAAACAAATAAATAAATAAATAAATAAATAAAACTCCTCCAATTGTCTATCTTCATGTTCTCCACTCTCCACTTCTTATAGTCTTTTTACTTCTTTATAATCCTGTGACAATTAATTTTAATCTTTCACGTTTTGTACAAACCACTATTTGGGCTCTTCACTTCTTCACGTTAATCTCATTCCTCTGTGTCACTCCACTCTCTGTTGTACTCCATTTTACTCGCTGCTGTTTCCGGACACACTCTGCCTGTCTCCTTAGAGCCTAACTCTTTCTGCACCTTCAATCCACAAAACAGTCCTCACCTCCTTTCTGGGGTTTTCTCATCCACCAAATGAAGCTGTCATTTTCCACTTTTTGCTTCCTGCTCATGCAGCTGTCATCACTCCAGATCTGCCTTGAAGGCTGATTCAGTTGCCAGTTGCCCCTATCCGCATGGATGATCGTTTTTCACTCGGCATCTTCAGAGTTTCCTCTTTATTTTACTGATCTCTCCGGGATCAGTATTGCCCTTAAAGGGCTCCTGGCATAGAATTTTTGGGTTTTGAGCATGGAGCTCCGTTCCCTTGGTAGCTCCATGATGACAGGTCTCCATGAAGAATTTTAAAGGTGATCACCAACACCTTGAATTACATCCAGACTGGTAACCAATGCAACATGTGGAGCAGTGATATTATAGGAGCCATTCTTGGATCCCCCAAAACTAGCTGTGCTGCAGCATTCTGCACCAGCTATAGCTCTAAACAGTCTTCAAGGGTAGCCCCATGTAGAGTGCATTACAATAGTCAAACTATGAGATTACTAGGTATTGAATGACTGAGCACAAGTCCAGGAAAGGACGCAACTGGAGCACAAAGTTGTGCAAAGGCTCTCTTAGCTGCAACGGCCACCTGTTCCTCGAACTGGAATTGCAAGTCCAGGAAAATCCAAATTATGTACTGTGTCTTTCTGGGGCAGTACCACCCCATCCAGAGTCAAAATGCATGCCATTTGGTCTTACCCAGGTTCAGTCAAAGCCTAACCCCCATTCAGGCCCCCACAGCCTGCAGGCACTGTGAAAGGGTGGCCAGTGTAACACTTGGGTCACCAAGAGTGGATATATAGAGTTGGGTATCATCAGCATACAGTATATATGTCAACCCATGGTGACATGATCTTACCTAGAGGTTTCATACAGATGTTAGAAAGGAGTGGAAAAAATACACCACCTCTCACTCCCCATCAATATGATTGGGACCTCCCACAATGAAAGGTGTTGAACCAGAAAAATATAAAATAGTTTATAATTTAGAAATTATAAATAATAATTTAAGAGGGTTGTAATCAGTGGTGGGATTCAGCCAGTTCACACCACTTCGGGAGAACCGGTTGTTTACTTTCTGAGCCGTTTGGCAAACTGGTTGTTGGAAGAAATCATTAGTGCAGAGAACCGGTTATTAAATTACATTAAATTTACCACTGGTTGTAATCGTTGTTAAGCAAGATGTATATCATTGGTTTTGTCTCACCCTGATGATTGTAGCTAGCAATCCTCCAAAAGGCAAATAAATTTGCAGACCGTTTCAGAAGATCTGTATAAAGCCCAAGGGGTACTTCCTCATTTGTTTTTGAAATACGAACTCTTTGTTAGGTTCTTCAAGGTCTAATTGTTAATGTGCATTCAAAAACTATGCTAATATTGGGCAGTGTAATACACAAACAGATAAGTAAGTGCAGCTATAGTTGAACTCTTTGGTGCTGAAATGAAAAACCAACTAGTAAAGTGTTACCGTATTTTTCGTAGTATAAGACGCACCTTTTTACCCCCCAAAAGGGGGTGAAAATTTAGGTGCTTCTTATACACCAAATGTAGCCCTGCCCACCCACTGGACCCCACCCTTGCATCTTGTAGTGGTTTTCTTTGTATGTTGCTGCCTTTGGTATTCTACAATTATTTTCCCAAATCATTTCCCATTCTTCCAATATTCCTAGCCCAGGCTATCATATGGCCTTTGACTATGTTTTCTGCCAAATCGAACTCAAGTAGATATTTGTAAATCTTTGAAATTAATTTTCCCTCTTTGGTTTCTAGTAGTTTATCTAATTGATTCGGTTTTATATCAACTCCTTCTTCTTCACTATCTTTTTTATGTCTAGTTTGTATTAACAAATACGGCCACCAGACTATTTTTATACCCAGGTCCCTAAGCTCTTGGCGGGATTTGAGTCTCCCATTTATATCCAGAATTTCTTTATATCTTATTATTTTTTGAGTAGTTGATGTGTTGGGATACATTACATTGGGATGCGTTGTTGCCTCTAGTGTAGATAACTAGTCTGGGACTTTTATGTAGTGCTTACGTTTGATTTCCAACCAAGTGGTAATTAAAGAATTTCTTATTATATGGTTTTTAAAATGTTTGTATGTTTTATTTCCAATGTTCCATAAATAAGCATGCCAGCCTTTTAATAGATCATGACCGTCCAATTTCAATACTCTTTGGTTATCCAAATTAACCCAGTCCTTAATCCATATTAAACTTGCCGCTCTATAATATTTTTCCCAGGCTGGTAGGCCAAAGCCTCCTCTTGATCTATCGTCTTCTAGTGTTTTTAAATTTATCCTTGTTTTTTTTCCCTCCCATATAAATTTTGCTATTAATTTATTCAGATTTGTGGAAAAAAATTCTAATTTAATCGGGATGGTTTGAAACAGGTAGAGGATCCTTGGGAGTATATTCTTCTTTATCGCCGCTATTCGTCCTAATAACGATAGTTTTAGATTCTCCCATCTCTCTAGATCTTTTTTAATTTGTTGTATTAATTCTCCATAGTTATTGTCTTTGATTGCTATATTTCTAGTTGTCAAATTTATACCTAGGTATTTTATCTTTTTTACTACTTGCAGTCCCGATTGTTGTTCCAGTTCTTCTATTTGTTTTGTGTTTAGATTTTTGGTTAAAATTTTGGTCTTGTTTTTGTTAATTTTTAACCCTGCTACCTTGCCAAATTTCTCAATTTCCTCCATCAATTTTAATTGTGTTTCTAATGGGTCTTCTATGAAGAATACAAGGTCATCAGCAAAAGCTTGGACCTTGTATTCTTCTCCTTTTACTTTAAGTCCTTTTATATTTTTGTTTAATCTAATTCTCCTAAGCAAGTTTTCCAAGGTTAAAATAAAAAGCAGGGGCGAGAGTGGGCATCCTTGTCTTACTCCTCTACCTATTTCAAAATAATTTGTTAATTCCCCATTAACTAATAGTCTTGCCTTCTGATTTGTATATATTGTAGATATTATCTTTCCAAATTTCTCTCCAAATTCCATATTTTTTATTTGTTGTGTCATGAATTTCCAATTGACTCGATCGAATGCTTTTTGTGCATCCAGAAAAACAAGAGCTGCTTGTTTCTCTGGATGCACCTCGTAGTATTCTATTATGTTTATCACCATTCTTAAATTATTTTTAATTTGTCATGTCGGCAAGAATCCGTTCTGATCTGAATGTATTTTATTATTTAATATTATTTTTAATCTATTCGCTATTAAATTCATAAAAATTTTGTAATCTGTGTTTAATAGTGAAATCAGCCTATAATTACTAATTTGTGTTGTATCTGTCCCTTCTTTGTGGATTAATGAAATATATGCCTCTTTCCAAGATTCTAGTATTTTTGCTTCTTTTAATGCCTCATTATACACCTCTATTAATATCCCATTTAATGATGTTCCTAATTCTTTATATAATTCTATTGGTAGTCCGTCTGTTCCCAGAGTTTTATTATTTTTTTGTTTCCTAATAGTTTCCTGTAATTCTTCCATCGTAATCTCCCTATTTAAGATCTTTTTTTCCTCCTCCGTTATCATGGGCATTTCCTCCTTTTTAAAGTATTGGTCTATTTCTTCTACTTCCTCCTTTTCTTGCTTATAGATGGTTTTGAAAAAATTGAATTGCTATCTCTTTCTTTTTTTAAGGGCTCTGATGTAATTTTCCTTCATTATCTTGCAGTTGATGGATTATACTTTTTTCCCTTTCCTTTCTTAATTTATAAGCCATCCACCTTCCTGGTTTATTTGCCTGTTCAAATTGATTTTGTTTTGTGAATTTTAATGTATTGACGTATTTTTCTTGTTCCAGCATATTTAGTTTGTATTTGGCGGCCACCCAATTAATTCTCGTCTGTTCGTCTCCCGGTCTTTCCTGTAATTTCTCTTCGCAATTTTTAATCTCACTGTAAATTTTGTTATATTCTTTTTCCCTCTCCTTTTTCTTTTTACTATTATAAGCTAATGTTATTCCTCTGATATATGCTTTTGTTGTGTCCCACAAATTTTGTAAAGATGTTTGGCTTTTATTATTATCCTTGAAGAACCATTTCAGTTCTTCCTCTATTCTTTTAATATATTCTTTTTCTTTCATTACTTGCGTATTCATCATCCATCTACCTTTCCCTTTTCTCCATCCTCTCCATTCTATTATTAATGGATTATGGTCAGCCCATTCATTTGCCTCTATTTCTACTGATTGAATTTCTTGTATTAAGGTCTTCGTATCCCATATCATATCAATCCTTGACCAAGATTTGTGAGGATTGGAGTAGTATGTATATTTTTCCTCTTTGGGATTATATAATCTCCAGACATCTACTAAATTTAGTTCTTCTATGAGGGATAAAAATGTTTTCGGGAACAAGTTTTTCTTGTTATTTTTTTATTCTGATTACTTCTATAATCTTTTTTTATATCTACAATGGCATTAAAATCGCCTAATAAGCATACATTCTCTATATTTTGTTCTATTATTCTTTCATGTAGGTTTTGATAAAATTCTTTTTTTTGACCATTTGGTGCATATATCACAACTAATAACACATTTTTACCTTTAAGATTAACTTCAATCATCACAATTCTTCCTGTATTATCTACATATTTCAATTTGCTTTCTATTTCTTCTTTAACGTAAACTGCTATTCCTTTTCACTTTTCATGTTGAACTTTACTAAGTTTAATGTGTGTCTTTGTGTGTGTGGTGGGGAGCAGATTTTTTTCCTGAGAAGAGATACAGCAATCACTGTGTATTTTCAGGGCAGCAAGAAGACTTGGGAAGAGCTCTGCTACACACACACACACACACACACACACACACACACACTCATACATTTACACTTAGTGAAAAGTGAACAGACATACACAGGAATCAAGAGGAATCAATACACTAGGCTGCTACACACTGATCAGAACAGGCCTTTTTTCTCCCCCATCCCTTCTGCAAAGGAGACATTATACATGCCTCCATGCATGGAATTAGCAGTTTTTGGGCTGCCCCAAGAGATAAAAATGCTGGAGAGGCCATTGGGCAAGGCTGGTAGTTGGCAAGGGCTCTGCACCCGTCTGCCCAGTCAGGTTGTGGGAGAGCTGGGTCTGAAAGATGGCCGAGCCTCACCGTGTTCCCCTCTCCCACAGGCGGCCCTTTGGCCAAGCGCGGCAGGCCAGGAACTGCTGGTCTCCCTCCCCTGCCATTGGCTTACCTTCTCAGGCCAAGTAAGCAATAGTTGGCCGGGCCTGGGAGGGAAAGGGCAAGGGGTACCCACCTGCAGGCCACCACCCCTTGAAGAGGTTGCCTGGGTAGCTGCGCAGCACCAGCAGCAGCTCATGGATCATGGCGCTGCATGGGGACCAAGCCTGCCTGAGCCCCTTTTCACAAGAACTCCAATGATGCCCCTAACCTCCTTAGGGCAGAGCGGCTCTGGGCTCTAGACTGGCCACCTGCGAAGCCCATTGTCTGCCAAGGAGCTCAGCTGAGGCCTCACCTACCACCTGCTGAGGTTCACCTGGACTCCCGATGATGAGATGGGATCTTTCAGGCACTTAGCTTTGGCACCTGTTTTGTAGGTCCAGTCCCTCCCTCTGAGTGCCTTGTCAGAGCTGCCTTGGGTTTTTGCCCACGCAGATGTCCTTGCTCGGAGGAGGGGAGCGGTTAGAAGAGTGCTGAAATGCCACAATGGCCTTAGGAGAGGCCGACACAGGGGAGGAGTACCGGGGAGGGGAGGGGCAAGGAAGGGGCCAGCCAGTGGTGGGATCAGCTGGTTCACGGAACTGGGTCAAACTGACTGAATCCCACCTCTGCCAGTAATTAGTGGCTGGGTGGGGCAGGGCCAGCCAGCAATTTAATAACCAGTTCAGCCGAAATGATGCGAACTGGTTGAATACCACCACTGGTATGTGCCCATAATTCTCCCCAGTGGAAGAACATTCATAGAGCAAATCTGAAGAAAGGAGGGGTTAAGGAGTTACATTTGAGGATCAAATTCTAATTGGGCCTCAAATTGAGACATTTTTTTTTTTACTGAAAAAAAATATTTACATTTCCTTTCAATCTTTTTGTGGATATATTTTTATTATTATTGTGACTGCGAACCTCAAAAGTTAAAAATGGCCCAGGTTATTCACTCAGTTTTTGAAAGAGTTTGCACCAGTGGTGGGATTCAGCCAGTTCGCACCACTTCGGGAGAACCGGTTGTTAACTTTCTGAGCAGTTTGGCAAACTGGTTGTTGGAAGAAATCATTAGAGTAGAGAACCGGTTGTTGAATTCCACCACTGGTTTGCATATATACATAGGTTTTACTAATATTTTTAAATATTGTTATTATGGTTCCCAGTTCTTCATGACCTCAGCCATTGGGATTTTAAAACCATGTTTTATGGCTTGATGTGTCATATAAATCCAGCAATTGAGTTTGTTTAGTTAACCATGCATAAACAAAGCAAACCTTAGTCTAATGTGTGAAGTCAATCAAATGTACTTAATCCAATGCAGCAGCCTAAATCCCCATCCATAATTAAGAATGTCAGCCCCCTACCTCCTGCAGTCCCAGGGCAGCTCCCAGTCAGGTGATTATGTCCAGAAATGTTTTTTCCTGGATCAAATCCTTTGCAGTAATACATTTTAATCTTAGCCACTTTAAGATTTGTGGACTTCAACTCCCAGAATTCCCTAGGCAGCAGCCACATATCTTAAAGATTGAAAAACACTGCCTTAGAGTCTTTTTAATGACAGGAATGCAAAGGGTTACAAAAATATCTATTTATCTAATTTATCTCCTATGACATCAGAGCAAAATCTTGCCATTTCTTTCCAGAGCTTTATGGCCAACTAGCAAGGAACCATGTGATTTTTTGTACTGATAATGGCTGACCTGGCAGGCATCTAATTTCACTGTCCCCTGTATACTTAGCAGTTTGAGAACTGAACTGACCTTATACCCTAAGAGTCCTTGCTGACAAATAGAGAAAAAGCAGGCTCCCTACTGCTGTACCATTTTTGACCAAGTCACACACCTGTGTTGGTTTCCACTAGCTGTGCATTGTGCCTTTCTTCAGTTCAAAACCTCACAAATATAGCGTGCATTCACTTTTATTGATTTATTTATGTTGAGATTCCACTGCACATACTGTATCTCAGGCATGAGTTAGTTTTTATGTGTCACATGTTGCCAAATGTTGACAACTCCTACATGTTAGTTATCAAATGTTTATTGTTTTTAAAATATATGGGGTTACTGTTGATGTACAGATAGTATGGCTTAGTGGTTAAAGACACTGAACACTATCCTATGTTCAAGACCCAAATGCCTTGTGATGGGGTGAGCTCCTGCTACTTGCCCCAGTTCCTTCCCACCAAGCAGTTCCAAAGCATGCAAACGTGAGTAGATAAATACAGTCAGGTCCAGAAATATTGGGACATCGACGCAATTCTAACATCTTTGGCTCTGTACACCACCACAATGGAGTTGGAATGAAACAAACACAATGTGCTTTAACTGCAGACTGTCAGCTTTAATTTGAGGGTATGTACATCCAACTCAGATGAACGGTGTAGGACTCACAGTAGTTTGCATATGTGCCTCCCACTTGTTAAGGGACCAAAGGTAATGGGTCGGAGTAATAATCATAAATCAAATTTTCCCTTCATAATACTTGGTGGCAAATTCTTTGCAGTCAATCACAGCCTGAAGTCTGGAACACACAGACATCACCAGACGCTGGGTTTCATCCCTGGTGATGCTCTACCAGACCTCTACTGCAACTGTCTTCAGTTCCTGCTTGTTCTTGGGGCATTTTCCCTTCAGTTTTGTTTTCAGCAAGTGAAATGCATGCTCAATGGGATTCAGGTCAGGTGATTGACTTGGCTATTGCATAACATTCCACTTCTGTCCCTTCAAAAACTCTTTGGTTGCTTTTTCAGTATGCTTTGGGTCATTGTCCATCTGCACTGTGAAGCTCTGTCCAATGAGTTCTGCAGCATTTGGCTAAATGTGAGCAGATAATATTGCCCGAAACACTTCAGAATTCATCCTGCTGCTTTTGTCAGCAGTCACATCATCAATAAATACAAGAGAACCAGTTCCATTGGCAACCATACATGCCCATGCCATGACACTACCACCACCATGCTTCACTGATGAGGTGGTATGCTTAGGATCATGAGCAGTTCCTTTCTTTCTCCATACTCTTCTCTTCCCATTACTTTGGTACAAGTTGATCTTGGTCTTATCTGTCCATAGGATCTTGTTCCAGAACTGTGAAGGCTTTGTTAGATGTTGTTTGGCAAATTCTAATCTGGGCTTCCTGTTTTTAAGGCTCACCAATGGTTTACATCTTGAGGTGAACCCTCTGTATTCACTCTGGTGAAGTCTTCTCTTGATTGTTGACTTTGACACACATACACCTACCTCCTGGAGAGTGTTCTTGATCTGTCCAACTGTTGTGAAGGGTGTTTTCTTCACCAGGGAAAGAATTCTTCGGTCATCCACCACAGTTGTTTTCTGTGGTCTCCCGGGTCTTTTGGCGTTGCTGAGCTCACCGCTGCATTCCTTCTTTTTGAGAATGTCCCAAACAGTTGTTTTGGCCATGCCTAATGTTCTTGCTATCTCTCTGATGGGTTTGTTTTGTTTCTTCAGCCTAATGATGGCTTGCTTCACTGATAGTGACAGCTCTTTGGATCTCATCTTGAGAGTTGACAGCAACAGATTCCAAATGCAAATAGCACACTCGAAATAAACTCTGGGCCTTTTATCTTCACATTGAAATTGGGGTAATGAAGGAATATCACACACCTGGCCATGGAATAGCTGAAAAGCCAATTGTCCCATTACCTTTGGTCCCTTAATAAGTGGGAGGCACATATGCAAACTGCTGTAAGTCCTCCACCTGAGTTGGATGTACATACCCTCAAATTAAAGCTGACAGTCTGCAGTTAAAGCACAGTGTTTGTTTCATTCCAACTCCATTGTGGTGGTGTATAGAGCCAAAGATATTAGAATTGTGTCAATGTCCCAATATTTCTGGACCTGACTGTAGGTGCCACTTTGGTGGAAAGGTAACAGCATCACATGCACGTCAGCATATAACCATATTGGCCACATATCATGGAAGTGAGTCTATAACAACTTGACACAGCTAACTCAGCAAGCATGGCACAGCCAGTTTGCCATTGCCAAGTCACCTCTACCAACTCACTGCTACCAAGTGGCAGGACAACTCAACACAGCAATTTTTGCAGGAACAAGCCATAGGTGGAGGAAGGCTGGGCAGGTGAGTGAATGGGCAAAGTGAAGAGTGGCAGCAGAGGCCTGGGGCTTCCCAGCAGAGAGAAAGCTACATGGATGAACATGTGGACAGAGAGCAGAGTGGTGGTAGCCAGGGGTTTCTCATGGCCACAACTGTCACAACTGCTTCCGCATCACTGCTGCTGCACAAAGCTCCAGGCTGTTTGGAGTTAGGGCCATTCATCAACAGCGGCAAAGTTTGGACCATTTGGGGATGGCGGTGGTGGGTGGTGAGGCAGAGGCAGCCAGAGGCTTCCCATTTTCACACACCTCTGCCACCACTGCCACCACATCAAGCCTCAGACCATTTGAAATTTGGACCATTTGGGGGTAGGTGGATGTGAAAATGGGATGCACCTGGCTTCAACTGCCTCCCTATCATCCACTACACCCACCATTGCTGCCCCTGAATGGCCCAAACAACACTGCCCACAGTGAATGGCCTGAACTCTGAATGGCCCAGAGCTTGCTGGAGCTCTGAATGGCAACAGTAGCAGCGGGATGTGAAAATGGGAAGACCTCAGCCACTGCCATCCGCTTTGTGCTTCGCCTTTTCTGCTCGCTCTCCTGCCTGCCCAGCTCTCTTTCCAGTGGGAAGCCCTTGGCCATTGCCACTGCTCTGCTGCCCACCAGCTTGCTCATCTGCCTGCCCTCCTAGCCCTCCTCCAACTGCCCATGGTGAATTAACCCCATGGCAAATTGGCTATTATGTATTGTCCTGCGACAACTCGGTTATGATGAGATGGCAAAGGCGATTTGGGGATGGCAAGCTAGCTGGGCACAACAAGGTGTCCCATTCCACACAGAAGTGTCATCCAAGAACTTTTTTAAAGAAAAGAAATGGTGTTGAAGCCAGACTGGTAGACGTATGGCAAAATTTTATCTTTCAACTCTGGTGACTCTATACTAAAGTCGAGGGAAGAACTTGAATCAGAAGGTTATGTCTGTCATTGGTTTACATACCAACAATTAAAAGAAAGATTTAAATTGGATAAAGAGAGTTAAAGGTTTGATTTTGTAAAAAATGAATTGGAAATTATGTGGAGGTGATGAACATATTATTGCTATGATTTATAAAATGTTATTGAAATTGAATTTGGAAAGTGAACATGTAAAACATTGTATGATTCAGTGGGCAAGGAATTTTGGATATAATGTGATGCTTGAACAATGGGAAACTATATGGACAAAGGGTTTAAAATTTACATTAAACTATAATTTAAAGGAAATTTTTTATAAGATGATGTATCACTTGTATTTAACACCAGCTAAGTTATCTAAAATGTGTAAAGGTATATCAAATAAACGTTGCAAGTGTAAACGTAAAGAAGGGACTTTTTATCATTTACAGTGGACATGTGATAAAGCAAAGAAATTTTGAAGCAAGATTCATATTTTAATACCGAAAATTCTGAAAATAAGTATAACGATGGAATCAGAAACTTTTCTTTTGGATCTAATGGAAAAAGACTTGGAGAAAAAATTTGAAACTTTGACTCTATATATGTTGACAGCAGCAAGACTATTGTACGCACAAAAAATGGAAGGACACTTTGATTCCCACTATGGATGAATATTTGCAGAAGCTGATGGAGTTGGCAGAAATGGCTAAGTTAACTATTTTGATTAAAGAATAGAATGCAAGTATCTTTGTTTCCACATGGAGACCACTTCTGAACTTCGTGCTTGAGATGGAAAAAAATGAAACAGTGATTTTGGGTTTTACCAATTAGATTGATATAGATACATATAGAAATGGCTAATTTATATTATTATGAAAAAGCAAAAAGTTGTGATTTGATGTTGCCTTATTTACTGCAACAGAGGAAGTCGGAAGTCAACACTTTCCCCCCCCCAACTTTTTCTCATTTCACTTCCCCTCCTTCCCCTCACTGCTTTCCTACTTATTTTGTATTTTGTATCTTATCTTATAACTTAATAAAATGTTTAAAAGTTTTTTTTAAAGAAGTGTCTTCAGACAACATTGACTCCCTCAGCTAAGAAACAGAGATGAGCACCACCCCTAGAGTTGAACATGACTGGAAAGGGGAAACCTTTACCTTTACCTTTATAGAAAATCCTTAATTTATAACTGTAATGAAGCATGCCCATTATGGTTGTAAATCATGACATTCTTAAAGCACCCACATGACTAACTGACCCAGTTAGTGACTAAATGACCCAATCATTTGCTATGGTCAGTTTTGCTGAAAACTGAAAATGGTCATGTAACCTTGGGACACTGCAAATGGCCATAAATGCAAATCATGCGGTCATGTGACTAGAGGGAGGGGGAGCAGCCATCGTAACTTTAGAACTGGCTCATAAGTATCTGCAGGGAGTTCTGTTGTAACTCCAACACCTAGTTGTAAATCAAAGTCTACCTGTAACTCCAGAAACCTACAATGAAATAATCCAGTATTTTATTCCCACATTTGGTACAGGATGCCAAAGTACCCTACATTCCTATTCAGAATCACAACAACTGTTCAGGATCAAAAAGAATTGTTTTTGATGCTGAAGATAATATATGTTTTTTTTATTGAAAATTTTAAAAAGTTTTACATATATTTCCCCTCCCCCCCATACCCCCCTTGCCTCCCTAACCCATCCCCCACTTCCCAAAGCAAAATACAGGGTATCATATTTAACAATCATAAGCTAATATAAGATAGTAATCTATACTTTCCTATCACCCTCTTAAGCTTTTAACTCGCTTTTACTAATCTAACCTTAAATGCATTATAAAACTCTTTTAATCCCTTCTTTATTCAAAAGCTATTTGTAATTTTTTAGTCTTATATTTGCCTTGGATATATTCTATCCATCTTTTCCAATCCAATCTAAATTTTTCATTTGAATAGTCTTTTAGATATGCTGAAATTTTTGCCATTTCTGCTAAGTTTATTACTTTTAATGTTCATTCTTCAATAGATGGTAGGTCTTCCTTCTTCCAGTACTGTGCCACCAAAAGTCTTGCTGCGGTTATTAAATTCAAAATCAATTTGGTTTCCGTTACTGTACAGTTTTGTACAATACCCAACAAAAACAACTGTGGAGTAAATTTTATCCGTTTTTTTCAAAACGTTCTGTATAATCCACCATATTTTTATCCAAAATGCTTTAACCTTTTTACATATCCACCAGATATGAAAATAAGTAGCATCAACACAATCACATCTCCAACATTTAGATTGTAAGTTCGGATACATACAGGCTAATTTTTTTTTGGATCAAAATGCCATCTATAGAACATCTTATAAAAATTCTCTCATAAATTTTGTGCTTGTGTAAATTTTACATTTCTGCCTCAAATCATTTCCCAAGTTTCCATCATTACTGGCTCTTCAAAATTTTGTGCCCACTTTATTATACACTCTTTAACTAATTCTGTCTCTGAATCAATTTCTATCAGTATGTTATACAATCTTTTTATGTGCATAGGACTCTGATCTCTAATCTGTTGTATCAGATGCTCTTCACTTCGTGCTATACCAATTTTCTGATCTTTTTTCCACCTATTCTGCAGCTGTACATATTGGAACCATGTTTGAATTGCCCTTTCCTCTCTTAATATATTCAAGGACTTTAGCTGTAACACATTCTTTTCTATAATCAATAATTCTTTATAAGTAATCATATCCTGTCTTTGCTCTATACTTATGTTCTCTATCACGTGTCTGGGAACTGTCCATAGGGGTATCTTATCATTTAATTTATATTGGTATTTTTTCCAGACGTGCAAAAGAGCATTCCTTAATAGATGGCTTTTAAAAGTCTTATCCACTTTCTTGTCATAAACCAAATAAGCATGCCAGCCATATATCAAATCGTAACCCTTAATATTCAATATCCTTTCTTTTGTTAGATTAATCCAGTCACTAATAGCCGATAAGACAGCTGCTTCATAATACAATTTTAAATTAGGCATTTTCAAACCTCCTCTTTCACGTGCATCTTGCATTATTTTTAATTTAACTCTTGATTTCTTTTAAATCCAGATAAACTTGTTAATGCCTTTCTTGCAAGTTAATGCCTTTCTTGCAAGATGCCATTCTTGCAAGTTTGCATCTTTTTTAAGTATTGGTATCATTTGAAAAAGAAATAAAAACTTGGGCAAAACATTCATTTTAACCGCTGCTATCCTTCCCAGTAATGATAATTGTAATTTTTTCCACTTATCTAACTCTGTATTTTATGCCATAGTACTTCATAATTATGTTTATATAGCTTCCCGTTTGATGTCCCAATAAAAACTCCTAAATATTTAACCTTCTTGACTATCTTATAGCCTGTTACTTTTTCCAACTCTTCTCTTTCTTTTTTAGTCATATTCTTGGTTAACATCTTTGTTTTCCCTACATTTATTTTAAATCCTGAAACTTGACCATATTACCTAACTATATCCATAAGACTTACTGCTGATTTCACTGGTTGGGTTAAAGTTACAACCACGTCATCTGCAAATGCTCATATTCTATAGTCTTGTTGTCTAATCTTTTTTTTTTTTCTGAAAAGAAAATTCTGCAGCTTTATTTGTCCAGCAGAAGCCTAGAAAGGAATTATTGTTCCTGTTGCTTGATTGTTCTTCTTTCAAAAAATATTTTTTTTGGATAAGCAGACTATCTGAATATTTTTAAGGCCTATTTTGAAATAAACACATGAATTTCTCCCCCCCCCTTTTTTTAAACAAACCTTTATTAAGACTTTTTTAAAAAAACATTTAAAATATACAAATTTCTCTTAGTCAAAAAACGAAAAACAACAAAAAAACAAATTTACATATACTATACTCGACTTCACATATTGACTACATTTCTGTTTTTTTATATACATATACATATATACATACACATAATAATTTATTCCTACTATATCCATCTGACAGTGCTGTTTTTAATTGTTAATTTCTTCTAGATTCCATCTTTACTCATTTTCCCCCTTCCTCTGATTTGTCCACTGGTACCATTTATTCCATATTATATAATAATTTGAGTCCTCCTTATCTTTTAGTTGTAAAGTTAGTTTGTCCATTTCTGAACATGAAACTATTATCTGTATTACTTCCTGTTCTATTGGCAAGCGATCACTTTTCCACAATTGCGCTAACGATAACTTAGCCGCCGTGAATATATGTAATATTAAATACTTAATATCTTTTCCAATATTCCCTTTAATCATGCCTATTAGGAAAACCTCAGGTTCTAGTTCATTTTCGTATTTCGTTATTTCTGTTATCCATGTTTTTATTTTACTCCAAAATTTCTTAACATTTCCAACAAGTCGGATTTACTTTTGGATACCTTTTGGCTAGTCTTGCAGGAGCCAGATACCACCGATACCACATTTTATAATGATTTTCTTTGTAGGCTACCGATTTTGTCATCTTATAATTGCGTTCCCATACCCTTTCCCATTCCTCTAATTGTATATTATGCCCTATATTCCTCACCCACGCTATCATCTGACCTTTAACCAATTCTTCCGCCAAATCATACTCCAATAAATATTTGTAAATTTTTGAGATTAATTTCCCTTCTTTAGATTCTAGTAATTTATCCAATCGATTTTGTTTTGGGTCAATTCCTTCTTCCTCTTGGTCTTTTCTATATCTTATCTTTGTTTGTGAATAGGGCCACCAATTGATTATTATTCCTTGGTCTTTGAGTTCTTCTCTTGATTTCAGTTGTCCCTGTACATCTAATATTGCTCTGTACCTTAGAATTTTATGCTTTGTTAGTGTATTAGGGTGGGTTATTGCTTCTATTGTTGATAGCCAACCGGGGATTTTCATATAGTATTTGGATTTAATCTGTTGCCATGTATTTATTAAAGATTTTCTGATGGTATGGTTGTTGAAATGTTTGTACGTTTTATTTCTGGGGCTCCATATAAAGGCATGCCATCCCTTCATTAAGTCATGTCCTTCCAGATTCAAAAGTCTTTGATTGTCTAGGGTTATCCATTCCTTGATCCATGTTAAACTTGCCGCCTTATAATATTTTTCCCATGCCGGGAACCCAAATCCACCTCTCATTTTATCATCTTGTAATATATTTAATTTTATTCTTGATTTTTCCCCTCCCACACAAATTTTGTAGTTATTTTATCCAGATTAGTAAAAAATTTCTTATCTAATTTTATTGGAATTGTTTGGAATAGATAAAGGAGTCTTGGAAGTATATTTGATTTTATCACCGCTATTCTCCCCAACAAGGTTAAATTTAATTTTCCCCATTTATTTAAATCTTCTTTTATTTTTTGGACTAAAGGTTCATAATTATTCTCTTTTATTGTCATGGTTTTGGCTGTCAAATTTATCCCTAAGTATTTTATTTTTTTAATTACCTGTAATCCTGAGTCTTTTGATAATTTATCTACTTGTTTTACTGTCATATTTTTCGCCATCATTTTCGTCTTTTCTTTATTAATTTTTAATCCTGCTACCTTTCCAAATTTCTCGATTTCTTCTATTAATTTCAGGGTTGTTTCTATTGGGTTTTCTATGAAGAAGACAAGGTCGTCCGCGAAAGCTTGGATCTTGTATTCTTCTTTTTAAATCTTTAGTCCTTGTATTTCCTCATTTGCATTTCCTCACTCCAAAGTTCATATTTTGAATTTGGTGGATCATAAATTTCCAATTTACTTGATCAAAGGCTTTCTGTGCATCCAGAAAGATCAGTGCCATCTGTCTCTCTGGATGCACCTCATAGTATTCTAAAACATCTATTACCATTCTTAAATTATTTTTGATTTGTCTGGAGGGCAAAAAACCATTTTGATCCTGGTGTATTTTATTTTGTATTACTTTTTTCATCCTATTAGCAATTATTCTCATAAAGACTTTATAATCGGTATTCAGTAAAGAGATGGGTCTATAGTTTTTTATTAGTGTGGTATCTGCTCCTTCTTTAGGTATCAGGGAAATGTACGCTTCTTTCCATATCTTTGGTAGTTTGGCCTCCATCAGAGCTTCATTATATACTTCTAATAGAATTCCATTTAGCGAATTGTGAAATTGTGAAATTTTGTTTCACAAAATTGTGAAACAAAAACCAGATATTGTGCGCCTCCAAGAGGTACACATAAAAAAACAAGATATAAAATATGCACAATAAAAAAAATTAGGTAAATTATATTCATCATTGGCAGAAGAGAAAAAAAGAGGAGTGTTGGTGTACATCAAGAAAGGAATAGATAGTGATGTAAGATATGTAGATCTGGAAGGTAGAATAGTGATGATACAGTTAAAATTGGATTTTAAAAATAAATTATTGGTAGTAGTATATGCCCCAAACAGTCGGCTATCAGAATTCTACAAAAAAGTACATCAGGAAATTATTGATCAAAAAATAGAAAATGTATATTTAATTGGAGATTTTAGCGCCATTTCTGATGTAAGAAAAGATTATAAAAGCAGTCGGAAAAATAAAAATAAGAAAAACCTATTGCCCAAAACTTTTAGGGATATGGTGGAAGAATTAAATATGACGGATAGTTGGAGATTTCATAATCCCGAAACTGAAGGCTTTACATACATTCGAATCCACACAGGTCTTGGTCAAGGTTAGACATGGCATGGGTAACCAATGCGTTAATGATGGAAATAGAAAATGTACAAATATTACCAAATAACTGGGCAGATCACAACCCAATAATGATAATGTGGAAGGGGCAACAAAGGAAAAAGAATAGATGGACAATGAATACACAGGTACTAAAAGAAAAAGAATATAAGAAATATATGGAAAAAGAGTTAGAATTCTTTTATAAGGAAAATATAAAACAACAAACCTCCCTACAAAATCTATGGGATACAACTAAGGCATATGTAAGAGTACTCACAATAGCTTACAATGTAAAACGAAAAAAAGAGAGAGAGAAAGAATGTAATAAATTACAAGAAGAAATACAAAATTGGGAAGGTAAATTACAAAGGAACCCAGGGGATGAACAAATAAGAGTAAATTGGATAGCAGCAAAACATAAAATGAATATATTAGAACAAGAGAAATATGCAAGGTCATTAAAATATATAAGGCAGAATTATTTTGAAAATGCAAACAAACCAGGGAGATGGATGGCATATAGGCTCCGGAAAGAAAGAGAAAAAAGAACAATTCAGAAAATACAGGATGAAGAGGGAAAGATTCAACATAGCCTAGAGAAGAAAAAGGAGATAATAGCTCAATATTATCAAAAACTTTATGAAAAAGAAACAGTAACAGAGGAGGAAATTGAACAATATTTAAAAGAGAAAGGATTGAAAATGTTAATGGAGGAAGAAAAAGACCTATTAAATAAGGAGATTGCCATAGGGGAATTAAGAGAAGCCCTGAAGAGACAGAAAAATAATAAAACCCCTGGGACGGACGGTCTGCCAACGGAGTTTTATAAAACATTTGTTGTCTAATCTTAATACCCTGTAAATTATCTGCCTCCCGTATTTTATTCAGCAACACTTCCAAAGTCAAGACAAACAACAATGGTGACAAGGGACACCCTTGTCTTGTTCCTTTTTCAATTTTAAACAGTTCAGTTAAATTACCATTTACTATTATTTGTGCTGTTTGTCTCTGATATATTTCTTGAATTTATTTTATAAAATACTCCCCTAATTGCATCTTTTGAACTACCTTCTCTAGAAATTGCCAATTTAGGTGATCAAAAGCCTTCTCCGCATCCAAAAACATGAGCACTGCAGGGACCTGGTTGTTCTTTCCCAAATATTCCAGTATATTAACTATTTGCCTTACATTGCCTTTCATTTGTCTGCCTTGTATGCATCCAGTTTGATCAGTGTGAATCACTTGTTGCAAAACTGACATTAACCTATTTGCTAAAATTTTTGCAAAAATCTTATAATCAGTGTTAGGCAATGATATAGGTCTATAATTCTTTGGTTGGTTATAATCCTGGTCTTCTTTCGGAATCAAAGATATAAAGGCTGTTCTCCAGGATGGCGGTACCTCTCCTCCCATTTGTATTTTAACAAATAACTCCTTGATTGGTTCCACCATCTCTAATTGGAGATTGTTATAATACGCTGATGTCAGACCATCCGTTCCAGAAGCCTTTCCACTTTTCAGTTGTTTAATTGCAAGGAGAATTTCCTCATTAGTAATCATTGAATTCAATCTTTCCCTTTGTTCATCAGTAATTATTGAGATATTCGCCTGTTGCAAAAATCTATCTATATCAATACCTTGTATTTTATCACCAGCATGAAGCTTCGAATAAAAATCTAGAAAGGCTTTCTTGATCATGCTCTGTTGGTACACCAGTTTACCTTTCTATTCTATTTTTTCTTTTGGATGTGATTTTTGTTTTTTCCTTAACACATATGCTAACCATCTGCCTGTTTGGGTGCATTACAAAAAGTGTTATGCTTAGCAAATTGCAAATTTGTTGCCACTTGATCTGACATCAACATATTAAACTGCTCTCGCAATATCATAATAGCTTCTTTAATATTCTTATCGTCTGGTTTGCCTATTAATGCCTGTTCCTTCTTTTTTATTTCCTCTTCCAATACCCTCCGTTTTTTTTCCTGTTTTCGCCTATATACATTATTTAAATTTATTAGCACTCCTCTCATATATGCTTTACTTGCATCCTAAACCATTTCCATAGCTATACCCTTATTCATATTTAATTCAAAAAATTCCTTCATTAATTTTTTACATTCATTCACATTTGCCTCATATCGAAATAAATTCTCATTCAGTCTCCAAGACCTCCTGGGTTTTTCTCCAGTCTCTAATTCCATCCATACCAGACTGTGATCTGATAATGTTCTTGGACAAATCTTGGTCTTCTTAAGCCTAGAAAGAAAATCATTAGTAAGTAAAATAAAATCAATTCTAGAAAAAGATTGGTGTCTATCAGAGAAAAAAGTAAAATCTTGTTCATCAAAATTTCTTTCATGCCATATATCTCTCAGTTCCATATCATCCACCATGTCAAAAAAAAAAAAATTGGGAAAGTTTAGCCTGTGTATGAGAGTTTGGCATAATTTTCTTCTTATCCTTCTTGACATCAAATACCCCATTCCAATCACCCATCATTATGCATGACTTGTAATCCATTTGTATTAACTTTGTATGCAAAAATTTGTAAAATTTTTCTTGTTGTTGATTTGGTGCATATATTCCCATTAGGAGGACTTTCTTCCCTTCTATTAATAATTCAATTGCTATATACCTCCCTTGTGTATCTGCTTCAATTAATTGGGCCATTAAGTCATTTCTGATATATATAACTATTCCGTTTTTCTTCTCAGGTGTGGCTGCTACAAAATGTGTTCCCAATCTAGCATTTATCAAATATTTTTGATCATTTGTCCTTATGTGTGTTTCTTGCAAGCATATTACATCTTTTTTAAATTGTTTCAAATAATGAAATATCTTTTTCCTCTTTTGTGGTGAATTTAATCCATTAACATTCCAGGTCAGAAATTTAATTGCCATCTTTAGCTACGGAAAGCTTCTGGAGCACCTTTTGGAAATTTTCATGGATTTTTTTTTTAGGTCTAGCTCCTCCCACAGCTTCTGTATTTGAAGATGCCATTTCTAGAGTCATCATCTGGGTTTGTTGTTTCTTTTGCTCCTCTTTATGTTTGGTTGCCGCTCGTGTCTGTCTTTGGTCTTTAGGTTCTTCAATGTTTTCAAATAAATCCAATAATTGTACAACCTCCGTAATTTGCAACAATTGTTCTTGAGTGGTTAGTGCTCCTCCTTGAGCTTGAGCCTGTGTTGCCTCTTTTTCCTCCTTCCTAGCCTCACCGGCTTCTTTCCTTCTCTTAGCCTGTGGAGATGGGGGCTTTCCAGCCTGCAACACAGTAGTATAAAAATCTCTTGCTTTCCAAACTGAGTTAAGGCGATATCTTTCACCTAAATAATTCACCACTAGTCCATCTGGTACATCCCATCTATATTGTAATTGACGTTTTCTAAGCTCATCCACTAAAAAGGCATAATCCTTCCTGGATCTCAACATTTTCGGGGGAATCTCCTTCATTATTGCAACCTCCTGTCCTGCCACTAGAAGTTTCTTTTTATAAGATGCCTGCTGGACTTCATTCCTCATTCTCCTTGTTACAAAATAAATCACAGTATCTCTTGGTAGCTGTCTCTGTCTTGCAATCCATGAATTCACATGAAAAATTTTGTCCAATTCCCAGGCACACTCGTGTTTTGATTCTCCAGTGAGTTGCACAAGGGCTTCTGCAAAAATCTCTCTGAGATTCTCTTGATTATTTTCTTTCAATCCTCTCACCCTCACTGCCCACTCCATTGCTTTATATTATCCCATTACAAGTTCAGCTTCTGCTTTTTCCATTTTCAACTGAGCTTCCTCCAGTTTAGCATCCACTTTCAAGTTGTGCTGATCAATTTCATCCATCCTTTCCTCTAAGGATGTCGCAAAGCCCTACACTCCTTTAAAAGCTTCCACTATGTCTTCCCTTATTTCATCATTGTTGGTTTGAATTGTCCCTTTAATATCCTGCAGTTCATCATACACCTCTTTTAATTTTCCTTCTAAGCGAGTTGTAGTTTTTTTCTTCCAAATTATCAGATGGCTTCTTCAATGCCCCCTCCAAAACTTCTAAAGTTAAAGCTTGTGATTCTATAGGGGCTGGGTGTGTGTGCCAAAGACTGAATTTTTGAAGTCTGAGCTGGGGATGACCCAGCACTCTTAAAGAAGATAATATATGTTATATTCCTAGTGAGTAACTGATAACAATAGTCTTCTCTTTGATGACTTTTCCCCCTAAATTTCTTCTAATCCATTATTACCCATCCATTATTACATCTTGTGGTAGTGAAATCTAAGCATTATTCAACTTTACTGGATAAACCTAGATTCCAGCTTTGAATAGCCTAACTTTTGCCTTCACAACTGTGTGTCTTTCAAATTGATTTGACCAGGTACGGTAAATTCATGGGCATATCCATGTTATCCAAACCCATCAAAAAAGAACAAAAAGCCAGTTTAAGACACTGGCTTGCCTAATCCAGGTACAAATATTTACGATGTAGGGATCAGGCATAATAAGCAATGAAATAAACAGTTCTGGTTTCCTCCACATTGCTTTGTGTGAACATGCTAAACTGTAGATAATGCTACATGCTAAACTGTAGATAATGTAAAAAGCCTGGCCCAAGGTCAGATTGTAAAATTTTCAATCTCCTGGTTTCTAGGCACCTTAACCATTGCACCAAACTCACTTTTTATTAATTGGAATAATACTGAACTGTAGAAAAACAAATGAATAATGCAATTTAGACAGTCATTCTAAATTAAAAGACTTGCGTTGCCTATATTATTCAAGACATTGCATTCAGTTTTCTATTGCTTTTATTTTCTGATATGTCTCTTTTGTGTTTTGTTAGTGTTTGAGTCCTTTTTAAATTGAAAATAGTGCACCAAATTCCACTGGCATTTGGATGACAGCTGGATGACAGGAAGCAAGCAAGATACTTTGCAGACAAGGACTTAGCAAGGGGTTAGAATTAAATAAATGTCATTGCAACATAAGGCTTATGCTAATTACTTGGCCTACCTGGTAATAGGTTCTATCCACACCACTCTTTGGAGATGGCATTATTTTATATACTCAAGATTAATTGCAACTCCACCAAAATAGATTTTTCTCTTGTGAGCCTTGAATGATATTTCTAACTTGGTCTAGTTAGGGTTCATGATGGTTCATGAGGAACTTCACAGAGATACAGCTTCCTGTGTAATCTCTTGCTAATATTTATTATTAACATACTGTATATATTCCTGATTTAATTTCCGTGAAATGGGATCATGGCATGAGCAGATTGTGGCACCACTATTATCTATTTATCCTATCCTATTCTGTTAGAGCATACGACCACAGTATTTTGAAGGGTAGGACACTGGACCTATCTCTATCCTCTATTTAAAGGAATATCAGAGATAAATTAAAATATTAAAATATTGTTAACAATAAAATGTTCACACTAAGAAAATACCCATCAATTAATTTATTTCCTAAGATGATGAATATAATATAGTAACTTCATAAAGTGTGCATCAATCACTGCTGTATATTAAACACTGCACAACCCTATTAAATTCTTGTTATCTGAACAGCCTTCCATTCTCTTTTATTTTCCTTTGAGACATTTGAGAGCAAGGATAGCTTCAGTTTTATAATTAGTTTTCTTTCTCAGATAGACAAGCTTTGACAAGATTTCAATAAAGGCATTCTTCCATTCAAGGCCAGCTATTAAAGCAAAATAATACTAGCAGAATTAGGCTACCTATAGTTTTCATCACGCAGTTTACAGTAAGGAATGAGAAAAGGTCACAGGAAACATGCAGCTGGCAAAACTTTTGGTAGCTATGGATTTACCACATTATGTGTGGATGGAGATATACTACCCCATAATAACTTAGTGCACAACTTAGGGATTCTTCTGTCCTCATTACTTCTGCTAAAAGACCAGGTGGTAGTTATGGCCAAAGGGCCTTTGCACAGCTTCATGTTGTGTGGCAGTTTCACCTGTGCCACGATTAGGAGTCTCTGTTTCAGTCACTTATGCTTTAATCATCTCCCAAATGGATTACTGCGTTGCACTCTATATGGACCTGCACTTGAAAAGTAACTAGAAAGTTGAACTACTGCAAAATGCTGTGGCGGAGGCAGTTATGTGTGCTTCCAAGAACTCTGCTCCACAAATTGAATTGGTTGTCAATCTGTTTCCAATTCAAAGTGCAGGTTAAGCTCTTTAAGTCCCTACATGATATGGTGCCAAGAGACCACTTATGCCTAATTATGCCCAATTATATCTACTTGCCGCATCATATCCAGCAGGAGGGGCATGTTCTGGGTCTTGACAGTCATGGAGCATCGCTAGATCAAACTTTACTCCTCTGCAGACACATATGACCATTGATCACCAATGGTTTCTTCCCTTTCACTATGTCTTTCAACAGGACAGCAAAGAGAGCAGGTTGTGGTGATACAATATGTGCGGACAGTTGAAGCCAACATACAAGCAAGCCCTCCATTAAGCTTCCCTTTCAGTTATCCTGTAACAATATGAGAAAGTCCTTGGGAGACTAGGCAAAGAGATGCTGTCAAGGAAATGATCAGAGACAGAATAGCCCACAACTAGAAGTGGATAAGAGGCTCAGAAGAGAGCCTCCCTAGTTTCTCAAGCTGTAAAGAAGGGGGGAGAGGATTGTGTTTTCAGACTTGTAAGATTCTGTGAACTATTGATGTTAATAATAAAGTAGAATAGGTCAGATAATGGAATGTGAGAATAACTTTGGAAGAGGAGGATTAGGAGGAGAAAGAGATGCTGCCTGAGAAATGATCAGATAAAAGAAACAAGAACCCACAACTGAATAACAGGCAGAGAAAAAACCCAAGAAAGGATCTGCCCTAACTTATCAGGTGATAAAAAGAAGTAGTAGGAGAGTTGTGCATTCAGACTTGTATGATTCTATTAATGTATCCTTACAATAAAGTAGAATTAATTCATCTTGTTTGTTTCCTTTCTAGTCTATTGGGAGGCTGACATCTGATTGTGATTACTGGTTTAGGCTGACACTTCACTAGCTAATAGCTGTCTACAGTAGAGTTTGCTAGATAGAAGTAAGGATGCTGAATCCCATTAGCTGTTCTGGAATAATAGCTACATCAAGTTTCTCTTCCTGAACCAAATTCACCTGGTTATTATTTAAGAATCACACAATATAAATAAGTAAGGAACTCAATGCATACATAAACAGTATATAGCATTTTATCACTCAGTTCATTATAAAACCAAAAAGGAATTGGAAGGTGGATGAAGATTTCCTTGCTTTGGTTTGTACGTTTTATTTTACTCAAACATATAGACATGTAACTATAAGACTCTGGCAATGATACACATACTAGAGAGGCAAATTTATATCAGTGAAAAACAAATCTGATGATTTTTCACAGCTGTGAAACTACATGTGGTATAATTGGCAAAACCTGTATGTCACAGCAAGGAAAGACAGTTGTTGCAGTGAAGAGTGTAACATCGGCACTTCCTCTCATCACTTGTCTTCTGTCTTTTGTTCTGTTCTGGCCTCTCACTATGTTTTTCCTTTCTTGTCAGAGACACAACTCTAGGGCATACAAATTCAAAGACCCTGAACTTGGTTGTCAAATATTTCACAGTTTCTTACAAGTAAAGGAAACTCAAGTTTCAATCTGGGTTGAATGTAAGTTTTGTCAGTTACTAGAAACTTTTGGAAATTATCTGCATCTTTTCACCAAAGAGCCAAGGTGGGATATTTACCTGGTTTTCCTGCCCTGTTAGAGACAAGAACATTTAATCCAGAGCGAACTATAAGAAGAGAAGCAAGCCAAATTCTTGCATGCCTCAATCTTACTGACTGCATTTACTTTTCATATACATGCAGTTATGAGAAACAGTTGTGCTCTTGCAGCTGTCTTTTCACATGGTTTTACAAGAGCTTTACACAACTGAATCTAATAAACATTGTAATAAAGCTTTGTTTCTAGTTGTTTATTAAATAAATCCCATTTCTGAACCTAGAAACAGCATATAAGCAGGTCACCAAGATTTTTGATTCTGATTATTGAAATCCGTGAAGCTTTTTCTCTTATATCTTTTTCAACACGTGCAGGAGAAAAAATGTTTTTTCAGCAAACAACATTGTTAAGACAAAAAATAATTATCTATTGTTAAGAGGAAGGAATTTCTTTTTTAGTATTTCCTCAAAATGTAATGCTTCCACTTTTGATTTTAGCATAAATTAAGGGATCTCTCTCAAATACAAAGTCCAAAATAAAATAAAGATAAGATAAGCTGAAGCATTTCTCCTAAATCTTCTTTGTGTTACAATTTTTACAAATACTTTTACAGCTGTTCCATTGTAATAAATAGATAGCAACTGAAGTGACAAAACTGCCATCCCTACTTTTGGTGTCTCCAATTTAAGAATAGCTAGAGATTTAGCTGTGTTTCATTTTTTTTTCAAATGTATTTTATCCTTTTTCTTAAAAAATGAAAGCTTAAAAATATTAACTTGCAAAAGTACAAAGTTGACAATTGACAACTAGTTACATTTAATACATTTATTTGCAACCATAGATTTTAGCAAAATTCATATAAAATTACAACAATCTTTATGAGTTTAATTCATACATACCCCTACAATTAATAATAGTGTCAAAATTGGCATTCATTGTCTTCTTTATGGCCATTTCAAACAACACAGCTTGGTGGGGTTTTTTTTACTGTACATGTCTATATGGGTCAGCCTGAAATAGGTTTTTTCTCCTATGCCAGACTGATAAAGCTGGGTTAACAAAAGCATAATAAATCTACTATGGCATAATAAAGGCATAATAAATCTACTATGGGTTCCTGATATAATTTGCAGTGGATCAGATCTTTCACCTGTGAATTATCACAAATGCATAAATGGTGTATAATTGGTAATCCTTTATACCTTCCAACGAACAGGCTGATGGCATTGTCAAAAAACAAAACTGTGAAAGCTTGTTTCAGGGAGATAGGATGTGAGAGATGTAAAAATTTCCATCTTTAAGAAATTGGTATTAGTCAACTGAAGCTTGTGTATGTGCTTTTTATACTAAAATCTTTGTTTATATAATCATCATTTTTAAACAATGTCTCAATAATGTATGGTGATTTATGTAATTCAAAAGTTGCTGACCTAGTGAAAATTGTGAGAATAGTTTTTAACATGAATTTGCTCATCCAGTACTGTTAAATTTTTCGTGGAGGCATTGTCTTGCCATGAGAGCTTGTCTTCTATAATGTGAAATTGTTTTCTTTACCCTTATGCAAATCAATGGATGGCCCCCATCTAATTTCAATGCTGCTGCTGGTGTATATCAGGGTAAACCAATTCTTATGTCATAAATTTGTCCTGGACCATTCCTCTGGTTCACTTAATCCTCAAATTGAGGCTCCCTATGTCTACTACGAGGTCTCATATTTTGCACATTATTCTTGCTGTTACATATTTTCCATGATAACATTTAATGAAATGGACACTCAAATGTGTAAATGACCTCGCTTATTCTATCTTCTTAAAATCTAGGATTATTTGCTAAAAAGCTAAAGGCCCTTTAAGCCTTTTGGCAAACAATATGATGGCTTTAAAGAATTTATTTGCAGGTGTTCTTTTTATAATAAATGCCACATTGTTAATAGTTTTCTCATTCCAATTAATGACCAACAACTAGTTAATCCCCATGACTGCCTGATAAACACAGGTGGACATAGGAACATATTTTCTTTCCGTCTGCAAGTAGAAAGAAATAGCATTTTTTACAGTGTAAATTACACTAAAATATTATGTCATTTCAGATATTTAAAAGATTACAAAATAAATGAATTAAGAACTATAGACTTTTTGTTAGGTGTAATTCAAACTTAAATCTTCACCCATGAAGTAATGGGGTAGTGGGGGTGTACAGGCTGCCCAGAATTTCCTGGTTTGCACCCCAAAAGCCACCACTGCACCCATTCCCCTTTTTCTACATCAGGCATGCAATTACTGCCCCTCAAGCCAGCACTTAATTTCTACCCATTTGTTCTGCTTCATGCCCTAAGCTATTTCTTTCCCTAATTTATTTAAATTAATTAATATCCTCACCATTTAGTCCCATTTTCTCTTGAATGAAAGACATCAAGATAGTCTTTTAAGCTCAAAACTTAGTTTCTGCTTCTTCCAATTCAAATGAAAGCATCAGGAGTTAGAGATTCTGATAATATTTAGTACTTGGACAAAGACAAGATAAATCATACCTTCTTTTCACTTAGTCTATGTAAATGTTGCTGCTCACTTAACAAGGTACGACTTCGTAAACAATTGTTTTTTCCTTGACTAGGGAGTCCTCTTCAGAATCTATTGGAAGTGTCAAGTGGTTTACAATTGACAATGACAGTGCCAGTTACATTGCTAAGAAAATAGAACAGCAAAAATTGCAAGTGTGCTGAAAATCTAGGCTGCACTGGCCCCTAGAGGTCGACAAGAAATGTTGTTAGTTTTTGCTCATGTAATACTTGCTGCAAGTCTTTGAGTAGGAAAAAAAATACCCTTTATTCTAACTGAAGCATCTGTTTCTATTTCAAATTTCAAATTTGCACAGCTCTACGTTAATGTATATAATATACTGCCTTTCCCATTTAGCTTGGAATTGTCTAATTAATTACATTATTGCAACTCTTCGGTTCTGATGGAACTATTTTCTTGCTCTGTGTCAAGATTAACAGAGTAAATGCAGCTTTACAGTATGCAAAACATATCATCCATCTATTATCCCCATCCATCTCATTTTGACTGAATGAATTTGTTATTTTTGTTATCAAATTACAAATCCCAAAAAGTTGAGAAAACATAATATAGCTGCTCAAACTTATAGTTAACAAAATAACGGGTTTGTCCAGACACCTAAAACTACAATGAAATAGCCTTGATCATGGGTTGCTTTTTTCTTATTAGGCTATCACCCTCAGCCTTTCTTCTTTAGTCATTCCCCTTTAAAGAAAGTGAAAGTGTGGGTAGTTTTCTGTGGGGAAAATGTTATTCATAACATACATTCTTCAGTAGAAGTAGAAAAGAAAGACTTCATCATGAAAAATTTGGTAAGCTTTTTAATTGCAAGATAGTGATGCTGAGCTACTATTTTTTATTTTATGCCCAGGCATTTAGGAGAAGGCAACATGGTGTTCATTGAATGAACACGAATTTTAAGAAGGTTAACCAGTATCTTTTCTTTTGCAATATATTTTACAGGTTGAAATCTCTAAATAATAATTATCACACTAAAGGATTCCTCTTAAAAAGAGTTATTTTTTTAAAAAGGAATCTGTAGTCCTCCAAATGTTGCAGAACTTCAATTCCTAAAGCACAAATAAAGATGCCAACAAAATGATGAAAACCTGCCTCCCTTCCTTAATATTATAAACTTGAAACGCAATGTATTTTGGATTCTAGTTAATCAAGGATGTATCTAGTTACAGTGAGGTAACTAATCTCTGTATTATAAGTCATTTTGCTAAAACAGAGAATTCAGATATATAAAGAGCACCTTCTTGTGCATAAATATTCAAAAGCTTTTATTGCACTTTGTAACTTTAATGCACTTATTTGTTGAAGGACAATTCCAGCAATCCTCCACCAGCCTGGACAATAGTTGAGAGTTGTTCATTCATTCTTGTGATAAGAGGTGCTTTTCTTTTTCCATGTCTTTGTGCTTGGATCAATACATGTATTACAAATAAAATATAAAGTCAATCAAAACAAAACAAATGTTAAGTCAAATTTGAAAACTGAGGTCTTTGAAGTGCAGCAATACCGCTATTCATTGTCAAATAGCCTGATAGAAAGGGAAACCTGAAAAGAAAAAACTCTCCGGTCAATCATCTTATTATGCTATTTCTTTTGGTGCCTTCTCAATTATATTTTCAAATGCAACAAATTTCAGGCTAATGACTAATTTCCCATAACTTTTCTAACAAAAAGGCTACTCTCAAATTTGTCTTATAATTTTAGATTTTTTCAACCTGGGAAAAAACTACTTTTTTTGTACTTTATTCACAGGGTGCTTAACGTTTTCTTTTGAATTTCTTTTAATTGAATTTATTTATTTAACTGCTGGAGGATACTTCTTTTCTCTCACACACCTTTCCGTAATCCTGAAATAACCCTGGATGTCCACAATTTCCAATTTGAAAGAAGCTCAATGGAGTTCTCTCATGATGTCTTTTTCCCTTAGAATTTAACTAATGGCATGGAAAGGCAGGGAGGCTGCAGATCAGTAAAGATATTATTGGACAATGACAGAGAGGATATTTACTCTATGGCCATCCTACAATGAAATAAATCTAAGAATATTACATTCCAACTATGAGACTTTTGTCAAAATCCAATGTTCCTTTGAAAGAAATTTCAAAAGAAAAGTTTCTTTCATTTAAGAGTGAGAACTGATAGGGAAGAATCGTAAAAGATTTTTTTGGCATGGAAATATTTGCATCTTTTGAAAGAATACAAAATTAATCATAACTAGTATGAAAACGTCTAATCACAACTATTCTACATTCTTTACAAAGGGTTTCTACATTAAAACATCAGTGTTACCAAATAAGACACCAGAATGAAAATTACAAATCAGTATCCTCCCCTTTGTCCTCTCCTGGCTCTGCTGTTGAATGGATTATGGGAAGGGAAGAATGGAAGTCACAGGAAAATAGATCTGTAAGAACTGCTACACAAAGAAATCTACATCACATAATACAGAAATTCAAACAGAAGTTCTATTTGAACTTGCATTGCAGATTTTGCACATGTATACAGGTAATCCTCAGGATATGATCAGTCATTTAAAGTTGTGACAGCTATATAAAGCTACATAAAAAGGACCCAGCTTCTGTTGCTGCTGCTGCTATAGCCTGTGCAGACTGCACTCTACCTGGCTGAACTTTTTGAGATGAACTTTTTCTTTAGCTCCTCAACGCAAGCAAGATGCAAAAAGATTTTCTTTGCTTATATCCTTCCTTTTCTCTGCTCTTCAGCTTGGCAGTTATTCATCATGGTAAGTAGCTTACTGATTTTGTCACCCTTTTTCTAGGCATGCAGTAAATTTAGCAAATAAGGTGGTTAAAAAAGATCAGGACTGGAGGCAGAGGTGGAGAGTTTAGTTCCAGCACTAATTAGGGAAACAAGTCTCTTCCTCCCCGCCACTTTTTTTTTTTGGATGTTTTCTTTATTGAACAAATGTGGATTTTTGAAGGAAGGAGAGGTTAAGCAAAGAAAAGGTTTTGGGGAGCTCCTCCTGAGTTTTTCCAAAGCCTAGCAAGAGCCTGGTGATATTTGCAATCTTGCGATGGCCAACTGTTTGGGGCAGAGGGCCAGCCCACAAGCATGGCTTAATTGGCCAAACACAGAGGCTTGTCTGAAAGCCTCTCTAGCAATGGAATGTAACATTCAGCCATAATCTATCTGAACTCTTTCTCTCTGCTGTGATATTTTTGGGTTAACAGAGCTTTTTGCTGCTTGTCTGCCTCCTTTATGGATCTAGCTCAGGCTCTATTGCAGTCATAGGTTGAGGACTACCTGTAACTAGCATGAAAATGTAGTTTGACAAAGAATTGGATCTTCTGAGCCAGCATTGCTCAAGGACATCTGAGTTGCTCCTTTTTGGAACCTTTTATTTCTTCGATGAACCATTAATCAAGACAAAGACATACAGCACCACTATAAATGGCTTCTCAGTAACTGCCAAATAAATCCTATTTCTGAAAAAGGGCTTCTGATGAATCTTATTAAGCATTAGTGAAGAAACAACATGAGCAGTATTAGCTCCCTTTGGTGACCCTTCCCTCCCCCATGGGAGAAAACAAAAGGAAGTGGGAAAGTAAATTAAGTTCTGCCTCAATAACAGGAAGCAAAAGAAGAGAAAAATCAAAGAAGACTAAGTTAGCAAAGAACAGGCCAACCCAAGCAGAGAATAAAATGTAATTCAAATCCAAGTTTAGACAGGCAGACAGATATGCTTGTTCAGTAGGGTAACTGAATCAAAGGTTTTCTTCTCCCTCTGCATTCCTTTTCCTTGGTCATGAATCTTTCAGATTGCCTACCAATTATCCTTTTGTACCTATTGAATTGGTATATGCATATGAAATTGCTTTGGAAGTTTTTGGCTAAAGAGCATAGTTCAATATTCTAATAAACAATATACAATAAAGCAACATTAAAAAATCCAAGAGCCAGAACTAGAAAGCTGATACACACACTTTTTCATGTTTCTGCAACAGCTGAGAGAAGGGATGTGTTGTTATACTATTAAGTTTCTCAGGCTCTATAGATATTTTATTTACTTGTTAAATTTATTTGCTGACTATCTCATCGTGAGGCTACTCTGGGCAGCTTACAGCAGTAAAAACAGAAATGAACAGAAGCGCAAAATAACTAGCAAAATAATGAAACAATAAAATAAACAATGAAAATGCAATACTATGAAAAGGTGAACGGGAGTGAAGCAGGAAATGCAGAGCAGGTAGGGCATGTTATCAATCCAGCATCCACCTGCAATGTGAAATTTCCCCATTGGATTCCCAGGCCAAAGAAGAATGGGGGCAGATTGCACCCTGGGGGGTAGGATGTTCTAGGTTCCTATATGAGAAATATTGTGAGAAATATCATTTCTCACAATTAGCTAGTTTACTTACATTACTTCTGGATGAGAATTGTAATGCAACGTAGTTAAAGGGCACTGGGATAAGAAAAATACTTTTAGTTGATATCTAACTACAAAACTTTGAGATATTGAGAAAACTCAAAATCAGTATAGGGAAAGGTCATTGGATTCTCTCATGCTTGGTATTAATAGAAATTCATCTTAGCTCACATTTGCTACACAGAGAATTAAAGTTTTTTTCTTCTGCTCCTATTATCTAGTCTTTTCTTCAATAAATGCAGTGCCCAAATATAAAACCTGGATGTATTTAACAGTGCTCAATTCAAAGGATCTGGCTTTCAATAAGAATTAGATTACAGAACGCTGGAACTTGTACTTAGTCAGACTTCTGCAAACTCTTAAATCTTTCTTTCAAAAACCTCCTTTCCTTCCCATTTTGTAAAACTCCTTGGCTCGTTTACTGATCAACTCAGGCTGTTATGCAATACTGGTATCAATGATGGATAAAATATCACAACTTAGGAAATCTTTCAGTAATGACTGAACATACTTTGCAATAGAATTTTCAAATACTGTATAGGAAGTCTTTGACTTAGGACTGGTTGTTTAGTGACCAAAGTTATGACAGACCCTCCAAAAGCTACTTATGACCTGGTTCTTAAGTTCTGACAACAAGCCCCCACGCCCCAATCATGTAACTGCACAAAAATGTAAATCACACAACCATGATTTGCATTTTTGCAAAAGCATTTACTTTCAGTTTGGGGCAAAAACATCTCATAGTGAATAATGGGTCTGCTTAACATTCATGGTGATTCGCATAACAACATTCATGGTGATTCGCATAACAACTGCAACAAAAAAGGCTGTAAAATTGAGTGAGTCACTTGGGTGACCTGCTTTAGGACTGTCATGACTTATGACCATAATGGGCATAATGTTTGTAAGTCAAAGACTACTTGTATGTCACTTTTTTCCATTGTTAAAATGAATATAAATATACATTTATTGAGAAATTAAAATGAAGCAAACAAAAATGCTTCCAGTTTTTGATGCATCCATCCTGATTATCAAACCTCTCTCTTTCATCTTGATCTTTGCACTCTTGATTCTATTTTTGGTCACGTATATGTTAAGCCACCAGATCTAAACTGCAAAAATCCAGATGCTCCATTAGCAATGATCTAGTAGATATCTGGTTTTTCATAGACCAGATTTAATAGTACTATATAACTGAATGTTGAGAATATATAGCAGATAAGCAGCAAGCTCAATAAGAGTTTATTTCCAAACTGGCTTTGTTCAAATGATGCACTTGCCCTAACTGCACAGTTAGCCTAATTAAAAAGCATACAGAACAAAAACTGGATTGGATTCACAGATACCAGTCAATAAAGCTGATTTGTAGTTCTATGTCCTTAAAAAAACAGCTAGCAGGTAAATTTATATCACTTCCTAGTCTGAGTACAATTATACGTTACTTTTTCTTCTAGTACCCTCTTGCTAGTGTTAAGTGGAACCTTAAACTTTATTTCAGAAGTTTAAATTTACTATATTATATTTGCAAAGTTTCAGACAGATGTGAATGTTAATAATACAATGAATTATCTAGAAAGCTCCTCAACTCTACTTAGATTATTCTGAATTGTTAAATAACAAATGATCAAAGGATAAGAATTGGTTAACTTCTTTAAATGTCTGAAATGTGTGTGTACACACACACACAATTTGACAGTGACATGATTCACAAATCATGCTGAACTGAACTATAATACCCTTAAATTTGGTTTAGCCAAGTTACTGTTTATAAACCATGGTTATACAAACCATAGCTTATTGCAACATGTGAACCCACATGAACAGTAGTCTATGTTTTTTTTTTATAAAAGCAGGTAACATAGATGATTCCTATTTTAATAGTGTTCCCTACATGAAAACTTGCTTAACATAATCTAAGACTTTATTCTTTGCTGATTGTTATGGAGAAAACAGGAGCCAGGAGTATTACGAATATTCACTGCTTTGAATTATATATAAAAAGATGAGAATAATGATAATAATCTTTAAAACAATCTTCAGAAGACATAAATTCCAGAAGAAAATACTGTCTCAAAAAAACCTTTTTTTTAAATAGTCTTGGTAGTGACAATGATATCAATCATTAGAAATGACAAAATTATTCCTTTATTAAAAACATTTAAAATATGATCTCTTTGTTTTGTAAAAATTAAACTGCACATAAGAATATTAATTCCTCTCGAAAAATCTTACATAACAGCTATGCTTATTTTATTTAGAAACCCAGCTGTGGGATATAGAGGTGAATTCATGGATTTTGGATATAGAGGTGAATTCATGGATAAAATTTTGATCAAATATTTTTGTCCTTTTTTTAATATGGAAAACTTTTTTTAATTGTTGGTAAGTTAATTTACCCAGAAAGCTATAGAGATACAACTTTAAAAATAGTTTACATTTTGTAAATGTTGACATCAAATTTCCAAGAGCTTTGAACAAGGTGATATAAACAGGGATTATGAATGTAACATTGATATGGAGTATCAGTTATACAAACTGAAATGCAGAAATCAAATCCAAGCCTTACAAAACAGATGAAACTGTTGGAGCTGCCTAAGACAAAGATTTATGCTGCCATCCAGAAGAGGGAAGTCCCTTTTATATATCAGAAGGTGAAAGGTAAGGAGCCAACCAAGAAGCAGTGGACAACCACCATTTAAATACTGAAGAATGGCTCATTTGATTAGCTAGATAAGAGTGAGTAAATTTGGGAAAGGTAGATACAAGTAGAAGAGCTGTTTCTAAATGGTGTCATAATGCAAGGAAGTGATGCAGTATACGGAATGCTGCCAATTACACTTTTAATCATGAAAGTTTTCATTGGTTATGCACCACAGAGGGGTTCAACATCAGTTCAGTAGAGGATTCCCAGACCTCCAGTTAATTTATAGACTCTCTCCTCTTTAGGAAATGGCTGGACCTGGCAACCTTTGGGGGCCAATGGACATATTTGGAATTTGGAAAACACACTGTGAATCTCCCATAAAATCACAATGTTTGGTCACAAAACACCCATTTATCAGAAGGCAAGTTGATGACATTGCTCTAACAAAAAGATTCCCAGGAAGTCTGCTGTCTGCTCCTGACATTAGATACTGAAAAGTTCTGTACTAAGATTTCTTCAGCCCTGATATTTACTAAAAGGCAAACCAGTAATAGTTTCCTCATGCAAAGCAGTCTCAAAGGATAGTTTTCACTCACCGCTACCTCTTGTATTAATACAGAAAATAAGGAGTAAGACTGTATTTTTAATTTACTTGTATTTTTTGTTAAAGCAAGATTTGTATGTCTGTATTTGATAACGAAAGTATAGAAAACAGATTGATAATGTCAATTCTGTTTTACCTCTTGTCTTTAAATTTAAAAATTCAGAAAATTCTTGTTTTAACAAAAACCTGCACAATATTTAAGTACTATTCATTAACTGTTTAATCTATAAGGATCTTTCTGCAATAATTGTCACTGATTATCTATTGAGTATTCTGGCGAAAATTAAACATGATTAGACATTGGATTAGACTGTTCCCTACCTACACTAATACTTGTGTTAGTCTCAACTATAATCAGTGCAGCCTTCATTAGTCCTATGCATTAGTATTATTGCAACTTTCAGTATTTTCCAGCCAGAGTCCATGATGATTGGACAATTATTGGAATTGCAACTAGCACACTGGAAGGTGTAACTGATGTAAATGTTGTACCTGAACTGTTACTATGAGCATGAAATTTTAACAAAGGTTGTAAATAATTTAGAAGCAAATCATGAGGAAATATGGCCAGAATTATAATACTACATCAGTGTTAAACTAAAATATAGGAAGGAAAGGAAGATGTTTTTTAAGAGATGGATAAAGGTGTATATGACATCTCCCAAGGCTTTTAGGAACAACTTTGGGCAACTTTGTTGGTGGTGGTGAGCCAAGCACTGCAGAATTTAAGAAGAACCTATTAGGAAAGTACCTGGGAAACCACTTGCATTTTTCAGCAATCATGATCACTGTAGGCTGCAAGAGGATGGGGGGGGGGGAGATGATCTGGAGGACAAACACAGTTTTGGAACTGAAGATTGTGCCTCAATTACAGATTTTAATAAAAATAAATACCTGTTTAAATATTTTCAACAAAAGTTAGGGAGACTTGGGAATGCATTATTTGATGGCATGCTATCCATTTGAAACATGACCCTTAAACTGCAATTATTTCTTTAAAAACGAAAGTGAGAGAGACACACACAGAGAGAGAGAGAGAACCAAAAGTGCTGATTGCATTTATTCTCTGCATGGATGGTCCTCAGTAAGGGCCTGCAAGTATTTAACACACCAACCAATTCAACATTCAAATCACATTCAGATCAGTGAAATCCTTCTTCTATATAAACAAAAATAATAATATCAACAACAAAAGACAAGTCTGTGAGAGAAAAAAAATAAGTTAACATTGGCAGAATGCTACCAAGACAACATCATAAAATCTTAACTGAAGCAGGAGTTAATTCACATCACATCGTAGCAAAGCTCATCACAGACTTTCAAAAATAATATTGCTGTTTTATTATTAAACTTTGGGTTTGGGTGTCAGGTTTTCCAGTATGCTGTGCTAATTAAAAATGCTAATGCAGAAGCATAAGACCCCACCTGGTAAGATAATATATATATTAATTCCTCTGAATATTACTGCTGACTGACACCCATCTGCTGGGGATCAGCTTCAGCCTCATCTTCTTCCACATCTGCATGATATTCTTCAAAGGCATCATCTACATCTGGAAGCCCCAATAGCTATTTGTAAAGAAGAAAGAAATAAACTGTTAGTTTAATATGAAATATTGACATGAGAAATATAATTTATATTCTAGAAAAAACCTGAAAAAATATTTAAAATGAAAAGACGTGTCAAATAAGTGGCACTGGTATAATACTTTTCATATATAAGAAGCAAAATTAGGCTAGATTCTATTTAAAGGCACTTCCAGACAAATAGCCCTTTCTCTCTCTGAATCTAGCTTTCAGTACAATGAAAATGAAAACTATTTTGACTAGTTTTCAATGTCTTTTGAATAGAAAGATGAAAGATAACATAGAACTGGCTAAGTCACAAGTGACAGAAAACCATCAGGTAGAACCATGAACTTGCTTGCAAATTTTTAACATCTATTAGTGAATCAAGGCTTCCAAAATCTAACTCTGTATTATCTGTTTCAGAAAAAGCTAGCTGGGAAAGAAAGCAAAGGTAGCATGATGACAGATGCTTGCAAGAAAACAGATAACTTGATAAGTGACTAGTTACAGCATAATTTTATCACTGTGCTTCATCTCATTCAATGTCAGAATTTCACCTGTTACGAAGAATTTTAAAATATTTCTTATTCAGAAGTTGCAGCCAGTTTTAGTTCTCAGACATTCTAAGTAAAATGCTTAAGTCTGCAAACACACTTGTTTGTTCTTAATTTGTACATTCAAGGACATTTTACAAATCTCCATATGAAAAAATGCAACAGACTTATAAACCTATTGCTGCTCAATTAATGGTAAATCTGAAGGGAATTAGGTATCAAGAGAAATATGAGCATTTTCAAATGAAAGATGTGAAATTGGCTTTCAAATTATTCAAATTATAAGCATTGGAATTTGCTTGTAATAAGAAAAAAGGTGGAATATACCTTTAATAGTGTATAGTTATAAAAAAATAAGAAGTCCAGCACTGTAACTGTTTTGATTCTATATTTTTAAATTAAAATTCAACTGAAGAAAGAGAGTGAATAGATGCGCAAATGCTTTTCAATGACAACATTAGAAAACCTCCAGAAGGAAACATCCCTTAAAATAAATATCCCTGAAAAACCATTGAAATTATCAAAATAAAACTATATTCATCTAATAGTCTAATTCTGTATAAGACTGCTACTTATATTTTGAGCCAGGGAACAAAAAGTTAATCTATTGTTTTGCTGATAGGTACAAATGTATCCTATTTGAATTTTTAAGTTTTCCATAAAAATCCATAGAAAATGTGTCTGTTTGAGTACTAAAATTGAAAACTGCAGAAAGTATATATTAGTAATGTGCATAAAATGCATCTGAATTCATTCATGTACAAAAAGAAGCCATGACTAAAAAATGAACAATTACAAATTAGTGTGGTTCATTTCTCAGTCTTGGTTTCTTTTGTATGAATGACAGCAGATTACGCATCCCAATGTTTCTTGTTCTTCTTGGAGCTGATGCTTTTATTTACATAAAAAACCACTTTCAAGTAAATATGCTTATAAATAGTTATGTCTATACTGGCAAGTGTTTGAAATATTGCTTAAGTATTACATTCAATAATTTACATGATTTTGAATAATAAAATCGTATCTAAAAGTTACATTCAGGACCAAAGTTTATTTTCCTGCATTTGTCTATCTCACACCAATCTACTAATGCACATAAGATCATCTGAGGAATTATAAGAATACTTATCTTCCATGTTATTTGTATTTGGAGAGGGTTTTATTAGTTTTGGAATAAATAAATCACAAACAGCTAGCAAATTATTTTGTTACCTATTTTGAGTGTTTTTACAAGTGTGGAAAAGATCAAAGCACTTGAAATAAACTTTTCTAACAGGATACACATTTTTTTCAGTTTGTGAGGAAAAAAAGAGTGCTTGATCACCTATTCAATACATTTACATTATGAAATTCCATAAATAGTAGTAGATAATAGTTCCACCATAGAAATCAATATAGACATCCTCCCTATAGTTCTTCAGACCCAACATTTAAGTATCAAGCCTCACATAATTTCTCATTTGGCTGGGGAGTCAGTATGGTCCGTCTCTGTCCCAATAGAAAGTCTGTAAAATGGAAGATCAGAGATGGAGATAATAAAATGAGGCTGATGAAAATAAACATTTATTTCTTTGTTTTTGCCAGACAGTTTATGAGACATTAGAAGAAACATATCATATTCACCTAGTGTATTAGATCCAAACCACTGGAAAAGAAAATGTGCACTTACAGGTCTAAATGATTTGAAGACTTTTTCCAGAATTTCATGTAGTGTCTTTTTACCACAAGAAGAAATGTAGTCCTGAGCCAATTGCAGAAAAGGCAAGCAGTCCTCACTTTCACTCCAGACATGCTGAAAGACAAGGTAAGGGTAACCAACCAGAAATGGAAAATGCCAACATACAAATATTATTTGAAACTCTGAAAAAGGATGATATTCTGATACTCCAGATGTTGCTGAACTACAGATCCCAGAAACTCTAGTCAGCACGGCCAATTGTAAGGGATGCTGGAAGCTGTTGTTCAGCAATATCTGGAAGACAATAGGTTCTAATCAGATCTATGTAGAGTATCAAGAAGGAAGAACTGAATACCTGGCACTATGAATCCCCCATCCAGTGGTGGAATCAAATTTTTTTACTACCGGTTCTGTGGGTGTGGCTTGGTGGGGGTGGGGTGGCTTGGTGAGCATGGTTTGGTTGGCATGGCAGGAGAAGGATATTGCAAAATCTCCATTCCTACCCCACTCCAGAAGAAGAATACTGCAAAATCCCCATTCCCTCCCCACTCCTGGGGAAAGGATATTACAAAATCTCCATTCCCACCCCATTCTGGGGCCAGCCAGAGATGGTATTTGTTGGTTCTCCAAACTACTCAAATTTTCCGCTACTGGTTCTCCAGAACCTGTCAGAACCTGCTGAATTTCACCCCTATCCCCACCCCCAAATCTAACCTTCTCTAGTTTACTATTACTGAATTATAGTTACATTTAAGTCCTACCTTTTCCATGAATAACATCTGCCATATAGATACAGGAAATACCAAAAAGATATCGCTGCACATGTCGGCTATTATGTGACAAGAAAATGTATATTTTTCACCTATGCAACATGCAAGCTCCTTGCCCATAACATAGCAGATGGACACCTCTTGAACTTGCTGATGCTTCTTCTGTTCTTAACAGCTGATTGCCTGTCTTGGGTGAACAAGTTGTAACAGTTTGATATTTTTCCTTGCCTTTCCACTTAGTCTCCATTAAGCAAAAAGTGCAAATCAACCTTAAGTAATGAATAATGCAATTAACTGGAATAGTTAATTAGATTACACTTGCAAGTAGAACAAGTGGGGGGGGGGGGAGGGTCCATAAATCCTTTTATGTCAGTGGGCTGCTAAGAAATTTTGTCTATTTACAACAAACTGATTTTGGGCCAATATTAGTTAAAAAGCATCAATTTATCAGAAGATGATTTACTATTCTACTTATCATAACATTCTAATTGCCATTCACTTTTGTTATTTTTTTTAGCAATTACTCACACTTCAAACATTAGACTACAATTGCCATATTTTTATTTTTTTAGGAAAGCTCCACTATCTTAGTTTGAACTTGCAATTGTTCAACTTCTCATTTTTAAAAAAATCTAAAATGCCAGGCATGGCAGTAAATTTGATGGGCACCAATGGAGGCAGATCTTAAAGGTACAGATTTTCAAAGCCGTAGTCCAAGTTAAAAAACCCTCTTCAGTCAAATTGTAGATTAAGTATTTTCAATAAGATCATCCCTTCCTAAGATAGGATCTTCAAATATGTTGGATGATTGGATATGCTGGCTTGGAATTTTTGCACATTATGTTTCCAAACACTAAAAAAATATAGTTTAAGAAAATTGTTTTCAGATCTTGTATCAATCCGTTCTATGCATACATCAAATAACAGTGTGAGAAATTTTATTTATCACTGTTTCTAAATGATAATCCAAAGAAATAAATCTGACAAAAGATGATCAAGCCAAGTTTTGGCAGACTATAGGAACCACTGAATCCTAGAGCTAGAGAGCAAGTACCAACAGTGCCTCTCAGTGTGTCTGCATTGCAGGGGTGAAATTCAGCTGGTTCTTTCCAGATCGGGCGATCCGGTAGGGTCAACTGCGCAAAACTCCACCACCCGTGCGGATGTCATGATGTCTCTTTTTTGCGATGATTTTCAACCTCTGCGCATGTGCAGAAGGCTTTGTGCATGCACGGATGACAGTGCATGTGAGTGAAGTGAGTGCGTGCATAGCGCGTGCACATTTACAAACCAGTAGGGAAGGTAAGTGAATTTCACCCCTGCTGCATTCTCTATGGGCTGATCAATCTAATAAAAGTTCAGACACTCTATATCACTTAATGTCAGGAACATCAAAGGAGAACTTATTAACATGCATCATGAGGGAGGCCAAGCTTTCTCAACACCTGGCATCACTTCAAAAAAACAAGATTTGTCTGTGGAAGCAATTTCAACATTCAAGAGATCTTCCAGATGACAGCAAATGGAGTATTTTGGTTGGATTGGTCAGTAGTCTAGCTTGGCCAAAAGTATGTGTGCAATAAACCTTATATCCCAACTAATAATTATTTGTATAAAAATAGAGCAGAAAGAACAATAAAAATGACAAGATTTTTCTATTACATCCTGCTATCATTTTCCTGTGATATTATGCATTTGTCATCCAGTTCACAATGGAGCTTAAATATTTTAAGCAGACTTTCTAGAGTTCCTATTCTGTGCATATTGGTAGATAAAATTTTACTGTTTTCATTATGTTTATAAAGTGTCTAGAACCATTAGGAGTGAGTAGAATAAAATTTGTTCAATAAAATAATCATTGATTACTGATCTACACCAAGAAAAACAGCAGAACTAAATATGTTCAAATAAAATAAAAGTATGGTTGCTTTTTATTGTTGTTGTTTAATTTTTCATTGCTCTTTCCTTTCTCAGTTTATTTTCCCCAATCTATTGAATTTTAGATTGTAAGATCCTCAGACAGAGATTGTATTTTTGGGATGAATGAATAAAAATTCACATTGGAAAAGATTCCACTATAGTTGTGTAGGAAGTTGAAGAGGAAAAATAGTAATTAATCTATACATGAAAGAGGAAGAAAAAGAAAAACATGCAGAACTGGATATTTTATAGGGTTAAGAGTAAATCTTCTGGTTTCCCAGATATAAAAAAGGATATAAATTATACTACCATGCCATCAGTGGTCGGATTCAAAATTTTTTACTACTGGTTCTATGGCCATGGCTTGGTGGTCATGTGACTGAGTGGGTGTGGCCAACTTGACATCACTCATGGCAAGGTGGGGCAGTGCAGGCAGGCCGATGCTGCAGAGACAGGGTGATTTCTAGGTACTATTCTGAGCCCCTTCACCCACAATCTTTTGGGCTGACAAAATAAAAGCCCATCTAAAGAGCGCAACTACCTGGTGATGCTGCCTGGTGCATGTTGGCAAAAGGAGGCGGGGGGGGGGGAATAGAAGGGCTGATGGAAACACTTTGTTTTCTGCCTCCATTCGGCTGTCTGTGCCATGCTGAATTGCAATGGGGAGGTGGGGGAGGAAGGGAAAAAGCCCACTTAGTCTGTAACGTACCTATTCACCAGCACACCAAAGAATCTTTCTTCTAGCTCACCAATCCAGCATGGCACAGACAGCCGAATGGAGGTGGAAAATGGGGCGTTTCCATCTGCTCTTCATTTTTGAGCCCACGAATGACCAAAGCTGCTGCCTCTTTGCCAGTGCGAACAGCCTCCAGCCGCTGCTCTTTCCCAGCCGGAACTGAGCCGGCAGCAGCGGTTTGAGGCTGCTCATGCCAGCAGAATGATGGCTGGAGGCTTCTCGCACTGAAAAAAAGAAGTGGAGAACTGGCGGCACTGCGTGGGATGGTGGGAGACAGCTAGCTAGGCGGCTTAGGCCGCAACTCACAAGCTTACCTAAGCCAATCAGGGCCACTCAGTTGGGCCATGGGCACCGTGTAAAAAGGCAGGCAACTGACTGGCCCGCAGAGACCGTGTGTTCAATGTAAGCAAGGAGCCAAACAGAAGCAACAGCTATGCCGGGAAGGTGAGATGAGAAGTGACTGGGTGGAGCGAGCAGATAGGTGGAGCAAGAAGCAAGTGGGCGGGCAGGGAGAGCGGGCTGGAGTAAGTGGTGAATGGGGCCAGCCAGTGGTAGAATTTGCTGGTTCTCCGAACTGCTCATAATTTTCACTACCGACTTCCGGTGGCGCCTTCCTCGTCGTCGGCGGGCTCCTCCATGCCCGCCGGCTTCTTGGCGCGTATAGAGCCGCCTCACAGCTGGCAGGCGGCTCGAACAACCTGCTCCTCAGCGGGAGGAGCAGGGAGAGCTTCTGGGGGTGAGGCTGGGCCCCCTGAGCCGCCCCAGGAATGCCTCGTTTGTCCTGGGGAGGGCTCAGAAGGATGGCCCCCTCCCTACCCTACAGAGAATGCTCCGCGTCGAGACTGTCCTCCGCTAATTAGCTAATTAGCGGAGCTAGACGCTGGAAGCAGCTCCACAGCTGAAGCGTTTACTGAGTATGCTGGAAAAGAAACAAGAAAAGTCGAAGCAAGTATGGATCTTTTTACTGATTTTTTATTGATTCTTTGGAAGAGGAGAGGGGGGAAGGAGAGGAAGAGAAGTGAAAGTCCTCTAGAAAGTCCTTTAAGATGGCGCCTGGTCTTAATTGAAGAAATGCCAGAGCGATTGAAAATGGAGGTTTTGAAATAAATATTCTGCTTTGGGAAAGCTACTTAAAGAAAGAAGAATTTTCCTGGATATTTTTTTTAAATTAAAGTAAAGCAAAGTAAAATAAAGTAAAGTAAAGTAAAGCAATTTAAAGTTAAGTAAAGATGACTAAAGGAAGGGGGGGCTCCCCCATGAGCCAGCTGAAGAATAAAGCTGAGATGATGCAATTGTCTGGATTGGCAGAAGGGGACTTAAAAGATCTTATAACAATTTCTTTACCGAGTGTAGTTGACAAAATTAAAAATTCACAGAAGAATCTTGTGGACTTGATTGCTGGAAAGCATGACCAATTAAGTCAAACTATTATTAAAGTAATTTCAGATCTTTCAAATGTGGTGATTGAAATGGAGGAGAAAGTAACTGAAATAAGCAGTAAACTTGACTCTCAGATTCAAGAAATACAGGAAAAATTTGTGGAAGCTGAGACTCGAAATCAGATCATACAGAATGATATTATCATGCTTCAAATCAAAACTATGGCATCAGCGATCAGAGTAAGAGGTATTAAAGAAAACCAGAGAGATTTAAAAGCAGTTTTTGCAAAGGTCTTTGCTGAATTACTAGAGTTAGAAGATGAGATAATTCTTGGTTGCATAGAGAAAGTTTATAGAGTCAACTCACGAGTAGCCAAGCTAAGGAATTTGCCTAGAGATGTTGTTGTTTATTTTACTGACAAAAGGCTGAGAGATGACATCTTACAAAAGTCCTACTCTGCCAGAGTGCAAGTAGAAGGAGCACAAATTAATATCTTTAAAGAGTTACCATCGAAGGTTCTAAAGGATAGGAAAGAATTTGCTTTTTTAACTAAGGAATTGAAGAAAAGTAATATCCCATTTAGATGGGATTTACCAGCTGGCATAATTTTTAGATATCATGGCGTGAGATACTGTTTGAACACTATTGGAAAAGCGGAACATTTTTATAAAAATATCTTTAAGGGAGCCTTGGAATATCTTAATAATAAGAAACAAGAAAGAGAGTTTGTAAAAGGTAAACAGATGGATGAGACTCAAAGAATGAATCAAAGAATGTTAAATGTACAAGGAGTACAATCTGGTTTCTCGGAGGATTTTACTACGGATTTTACAGATGGAAAAACTGAGTATACCAGTGAACCAAGACTAGGAGCACCGGACCTTGTACCGCTGGAGCAAGATTTAAAAAATATTATAATTCAAGATGAACAGCAGCAGAGGTCCAACGCTCCGCAAGAAAAGGGTGGTGATGTCGAGCAGCAGGAACCAGAAATTAATGAGGAAATTCAAGTGGTAACTAATGAAATCCTCCACCAGTTACAGTTGTTATCAGAAAGTATGGAAAACTTCGGAAAATGGTTATAAAATTTTCAAAGTTTATACTGAGTTGGATTTATGGATTATAAAGTCTTCATCCTGAATTGGAGATTCATAAAATTTTTATTATTTTGAATTGGACTCAATTTCTTGAGTAAGTTTAACAGATTGTTGTAATAGCAGTAGTGTTTTGTGATTATCCTATCACGGGTTTTTTTTTGGAATTTATCATCTAAGAGGAAAGAATGGAAATGAAAACATCTTACAACCAGAAGGAGTGAACAACACAGGATGGCAGGATTTGAAACAGCTTCATAAGATCATCTGGGAATGCAGCTTCTAGGATTTTCTTCTTTTTTTTTGATTTTTTTGTTCTCAAGGTTTGGTGGAGCTGCATTGTTTTTTTTTTCTTGTTTTTCTTGTTGAAATAGTACACGTTAGTTTGAATGATTCTACCTAGAGGAGTGAATATTAATATCTTCGTGGTTGGATGTTATCTATATAAAGTCACACGGGGGGTTTATGTGGAATGCTTTATTTTATTGATGTGGGCACATAGAAGATGAAGCTTATTGGAAGTGGATATATGTGAAGAAAGAAGATTTCAACTTTAAGCAGGATGGAGAGAAGATTGAAATTCGAGTTATGAGAAATTATAACAATATGTGTATAATTATATTATACTGTATGTTTTATGTTCTTTTCTTCGGGGGGGGGTTCTTTGTTTTTTTTTTTAATTAAGGGGAGTAGTTGGGATTAAACTATTTGATATTATCTAATATGAACAAGTAGGTTATATAATTTTGGGGGGATTGAGTATGGCATATGATTAGTAATGTTAGTAATGTTTCTTTCTCTTTTCTTTGTTTTTAAATTAGGTTAAATACTATAATGGTTATTCTCTGGGTGTTTTTTTATAGTAATATTGTTAATTTTAGATAAATATCTAAGTTTATGGGCTTTTTTTATTTTTATTTTTTTTTCTAATTCTTTTCTTTCTTTCCTTTCTCTTCCTCTCAATGTAGAATTGAATATATAATAGTATTTACTTTTCTTGTCGTTATAAATTCTTGCTGTTTTTTTTTTTTTTTTAAGAAATGTGTAGCGGAAGTCAGGGGTGGGATGGGGAGGGAGGGGGTGGGGTTGGGGGGAGGTTGGGGGGGATGGGAGGGTGGGGGTGGGGGAGGGGTAAAAAAGGGGGAAAAAATTTTGTATTGTAAAACTTTTTCAATAAAAAAAAAATTTCATTACCAGTTCATCTGGTGGAAACTGGTACAAACCGGCTGAATACCACCTCTGCACGACATCTAAATTGTATATTTGGACATTTATTTAAAGATTTATAAACTAAACTGAATGAAACTAAAGCCATGAATTCCTTCCTTTCCTCCTATGGTAGAGTGACGTGAGTGGAAATCTTAGTTTGATATAGGACAAGTTCCATATTTTCCTAAATCAAAAGCTATGCTTTGCAGTGATTAATAACCAGAATCTCATCCTGAATTTAAGCCACAGTTCAATATTTGTTCCTTAATAAACCAGGAATTTAGCACTCGAATTCTGGAACAGAAAAAAGAAAGAGAAGCATCATGGATTATGAAAGGATGGATGAAAACTTGCAAGCTAACAGGGTTAACATACTTGCAGATGCTGCAAGAATGAAAAATTTAATGATATATTCTTGAAATAGCACTATGTTAAATATGTGTAGAACTAGTCACAAAATTAGTTGAAGGTTAATAAAGCCTTGGAGACATAAAATCAATGTATACAACCGCTCCTCTGTGATTCAGCACTGAGACAAACAGTATTTAAATAAATCTCCTTAAATGAAGGTAAAAAGGTCATTGTACTCTTGCCCAGAGTGTTTTCTCATTTTTATCTATCTAATTCTACAGTCCTGAGATTTCCTCAAGGCTTCCTATTCAAATACTGGTAGCAGTTAAGGTCAACACAACATGAATTTTTCAAGAACAGCCAAAAACAGTTAGGTGCTGCTTTAATATTAAGAGTAATGCTTTTATTGAAGTAATAGTATGCACCCTGTTAAAAATATAAGGATACAAGCTAATAAAGAGGGGAAAAGGGGGGAGATTGTTTTTGTTTCCACCATAGCAGCTAAAAAAGAGCAAGCAAGATTCATTTTTCCCCATGTTAAAAATAAAACTGTATACTTAACTAAACAGAGCAGTTTCATGACAAACTCCTTTGAAGAAGGTACTACTGCACTCACTCAAACCTTCCCAAAACAAATAAAAAATTCCATACATCACTTTGGATCCATTGAGGCCTCTAACAAGTTCTACCCCTCCTAACCCAAAGATTGACTCACTGCTTCTCTCAGATTCTGATATTTTTATTTAAGAATCAGGCTACCCCAGAGAAACATAATGCCCTCAGCTCTTGTAGAATTCAGCTAGAGTGATTTCCACTAACTAGTTCAATATTTCCAAACAGAAGCTCACTAAGAAGCACTCACTAGATAAATCATGCTATGACGACACTGACTATATTAAATTCTATATATGCTCTGCTCCATTACCTTTCAAAAGCCCCAAATCATTGAGAATATTGTCATATTTTTCAATGTAATACACAATTCCATATATTAATAAATCTTTTTAGAATTTAAGAAGTTTAACACTATGTTAAATGAATTTGCAAGGCCACAAATTACACTAAAAGTCAACAACTCAGAGCCAGATCAAATGATTTAATTTTTCCCCTACCTGTTACATAATTATTAAAATAATGCTGAGTATTTAATTATTAGGTTTTCCTTTTTATATTTTCTATTGATCTGCATTTGTTTCAATAGATCTTGAATTTCCTTTAATCTTAGGGCCAGACTTGGCCTTTTTATTGCCATGTCAATGGTTGTATTTTAAAAAGCAAGCAATGGTATGCAACAAAATTTAAATTTGATTTAACTAGAGTTAAAATTAGAAACATTTTAAAAAGGCAATAGCTCAAATCATCTAATAATCTTCATCTCTTTTTACAATAAAGACCAAAATTCCTGAACAATCTTTGGAGACTTTTTGGCAATTATATCCAATAAGTGGGGAGGATAGTGATTTAAAAAAAACACCTTTGTCAATATTTTGGGGTTGCAATTTGATGAGATGGGAATTGTTAGAGAAAGATTTTAATTCACTTCTGGACCCACTAGTAAATCAGAATATATATATTTTTTTCTTTTTAAAGACTCTCCAGAGACACAACTTCCTCCTTCAGTCCATCCAGGAACTGACAGAGCCCTGGTGCCTGAAGTCCTATGCTCAGTACAAGTCCTTGGCAGCTGGTGCCCCTATCCACACTTTCGGCTCAAGGGGATCCTATACCATTTCAGGATCTATTGATATTCCTTTAGGATCTATTTCAGACAAGTGACTGTTCAGTCTCTTCTTTAAAACATCCAGAGATGAAGCAACCGCAATGTCTGAAGGAAAGCTGTTCCACTGGTTAATTGTCTTCACTGTAAGGAATATTCTCGTTAATTCGAGATGCTTCTCTCCTTGATTATTTTACATGCATTGTTTCTTGTCCTGCCCTCTGGTGCTCTGGAAAATAAATTGACCCCTCTCCTCTTTGTGGCGGCCTCTCAAGTACTGGAATACTGAAGTACTTGATGACTACTTCAGCTTCAATCTCAACAATACACGGGCAAACAATAAATACAAACTCAAAGTAAACTGCTCCAAACTCGACTGCAGAAAATATGACTTCAGCAGGAATACTCTACCTGACTCCGTTGTTACATCCTCCAACCCTCACAGCTTCAACCTTAAATTATCTACCCTGGACCTCATCCCATTCCTAAGAGGTCCATAAAGGGAGTGTGCATAAGCACACCTGTGTGCATCCTTGTCCTACTGTCCCCATTTATTTGTACTCAGTCCTTGTTCATGTCCATGTTTATACTTATACCTGTTATGTAGTACATGATCGACAAACTAAATAAAAATAAATAAATAAATAATTTAAAAATATATAGTGGATTTGTGAGATTGCATTTAAAACCGAAGGCTTAAATTGATTTATTCTAAGAACTTGCAACCCTCTTGGTATTATAACACACACTTCAAAACTGACCATTCCACTATCATTCAAGGTAGTAGGAAAAACTTAAGTATACAAAAGAAACACAGTGGATTCCTATTACATTTATTTTTGCAGCAATCTCTAGGTGTCCAGTTTTCAAAGTCTATATGTCTATGGAGATTGCCAATCATCCAGGTCATGGTTATCCCAAAGGTGCTTTTTTCAGAAAGGCAACTGGACTTTGCTAGGTTTTTTCCTTTAAAACATTTTGCTTCTCATGCAAAAAGCTTTGAAAAAGCACCTTTGGGACTGTTCTATTTTCCAATTCAGACCCTTAATCATTTTTATTATAAAGATTATACTTAGCCTCTGAACTGGAACATGCATCTGAAATTAAAGGCAGACTAATAACCAGAGTAGCAACCCTTTTCTTTTTACCCCTCCCTAAATAATAGTTCTGGGAAATCAAAGCTGGCACACTATTTTGTGATCCTGAGTTAGCTGAGTACGGGTTTTATATTTTAACTTTCTAATTTGACTGGAAAATTTGAGTTAATGAGTAGATTAGCAGTTATGGAATAAAATAACACAAATGACATTTTCCCCTTATGGTTAACCAAACTAGATTTGCTTTTTATCTCTATTATTAATAAGAGAAAGGGTAAGACACTTGCTACTTTGGCAAACTAAGACATGCTGTTGGCAGAAAATAGCTATCTCCTGCCTGTGTTATGTTCTACAGGCAGACGTGGTTAAGGAAGGTATGTCCCATCCTAAAACCATTTCCTTGTTTAAATTACTAAAGGCAGCAAATCAAAGGCATTTTTCCACAATGGTTCTTCAGAAAAAATCTTGGGAGAGGGAATATACATTATTTGTTTCCCACCTCCTCCACCAAAAGTCACCAACTGATGTATTTGTGTGTAAGGGGGAGAGACATCTACCATCCTCTTCTTAATGCAGTCTGGAGCTGGAACAGGAGGTAAATTTTAATAGATGACTAGACTGTGGGGTTTAGCTTTCTGGCAAAATGTCTCTGGTCTTGCTCAAATATTTTGGTTAGCTATATTCAAGACGACCTAACCACCATTAAACCCCATTCAAAAGTAGTGTAAAAACTGGCATGGAGAGAATTGTGCCATGGAGAGGATAGGAAAAGTGAAGTTTCTCTTTCTTTGGTCTACTGTACAATCCCACTATAATCACTGATCAGCTGTTTTTCAGGCTGATCCAGTTCTCTGCCCCAAGGATCAGTTTGAGACCTACCAGTAGTGATCAAACAAGGTGAGCTGAATTTAAAAGGCCCAGACTTGCTCCATATCAAAAGCAAACCCTTGAAAACAGTACCCAGGATTTGAAGTGGGGTATGTGAATTCATGCTAATCTAAAGTGGTCAGTAAGTGCCAGGCTGATCACATTCTGAAGAAGTCATTGACCAATTATTAGTAAAATGAGTCAGATAGTACCCATGGCAAAACCTGTTTGGGGAGAAAGCTCTTATTTTGATATTTAATAGCTTAAAACTACCAGAGTTATGTGCTAGGCATCAGATGAAAATAGAAAAAGGAGGTTGCTATAGATAACTGCAAAAGGGGAAATATATGTATTGAGTAACACTGGGAACTCTTGGCTCTTCAGATAATATTCAATATTCTTGATAACTAATCATATTGCCTACTGATGTTTCCATGATACTAAATCAATAACAGTTAACCAATTTGGCCCAGCCGGTTGTACAAAACCAAGGCCACATGGTTGAAAGTGTTATGAAAACAGGGTAACAAAATACCTGGTCTTGGTTAACAGAATAAAGCAGTGTTTCTCAATCTTGACTTGACAATATGTGGACTTCAATTCCCAGAATTCCTCATTCAGTAATGCTGAGGAACTCTGGGAGTAGAAGTCCACATATTTTCAAGAGACCAAGGTTTAGAAAACCAGAATAAACTTCGGATTCCTTAGCCAAACTGTGGTGAACTCAATCAGTATCTGAAATTCCTGTTCTCAAGATAACCTAGATGTGATTCTACTTCCAAACCTCTAGTTACATACAATTAAATACTCTCCATAACGCCAGAGATGATCTTCTGGTACTCTGAAAGTTCCAGAGCACAAGCACAGCCCTGAGGGGAGACAAATGCTAACCAGAATTTAGGCTATCTTCTGAGAAAAGCAACAGTCCTTAGCAAACAAGCAAAGGTTGTATTTCACATGCTGAATATATGAGAGAGTGGGAGAAATCACAGTAACTGGTTATTGTTAAGTTGCCACAATAGGCCATGATATATACCATACCAAAACACATACTTCACCATTTAACCTTCTAGGAGCAACATGAATAAAAAACGCAAGTGATATTTCCACTATATTCTGGGGAGGGGAAGAGAGGAATAATGCCTTGCTAGACTTCCCGAAAACGATCCAGAATAAACAGGATGGCGGTCCTTCTTCTCATCCATGGAAGGCTCTTCCATCTTCCTTCCACCCGGTTTGGGTGTGGGGGAAGGAAGGAAAACATGTCGCTTCTCCGCCATCTCCGCAAACGAGCGGGGAAAGGAGGAATGGAACTTGGACGAAATCAAAAACCGCGAGCAGCCTCCCCGCTCCAGCCTTTTGCCCCAGCCAAAATACGATGGTTCCCGCTCGCTCGCTCACCCATTCACTCGCCCACATCCTCTTCCTCCACTTACAAAATTGTCTTCGCATCCGTTCTCCGGGCATAAGACGTAAAAAGAAATGCCTGGGTCTGCGTAGAAATCCATCCTCCTCTCGGTCTCCTCCGTGGCAATAAGCTCGAATGGGGTGTTGGAGCACCATTTATCCGCAACATCAGCCAGCTGCTGGAAATCCATCCTTTTCTGTACGGGCTGCTGCGTTCAGCCTCTCCTTCCTCGGTGTGTGGCTGTATCCGATTCTGCTCCCCTCGTCCGCTAGGAAACCGGGCAGTCGGCCCTTCTGTGGGCAGGGAAAAGGAAGAGTTACGGGGGGGGAGGGGGCGCCTCCTTTGCACCCTGGGTGATTGTTGCTGCTTAGTAGCTTAACATTACTTGATAACTTCCATATATTGTTTACATACTGAACGTAGAGGACTGCTTGATCTGTCGCTCACTGTCTCTTCCCCGCCTCCTGCCGCCGCCTTTTCCCCTTCAGCGGCCGCCTAATATAGTCTCAGGGCAGCTGCGCTAAGTTTGAGGTGGGGGGCTGTCAATTAACGGGTGTGGGTAAAAGCTGGATTTTGCCGGATCCTACTGGATCCTACTTGGATTTTAAAAGATCCACCCGTTTCTTCTCAAACCCGAGTCTTTCTGTTAAGCTCGCGAGCTGCGTCCACCTCTCCACCTGCTTGAAGGCCCCTCCTACCAACTCGTAGGATAGCAATTTTTGAAATATTCTGCCAGCACACATATATAAAACTGGATATCTAAGTTCTAAAGGCCCTTGCCAATGTTTGCATGACAACTTTTTCTCTAGGTTGATTTTTGCTCCAAAACAAAAACCAAGTTGGGCCTCTTCTACTCCAAAGCAGTCAAATGCATTAGAGTAGTGATGGCTAATCTTTTTGCCATTGCGTGCCAGGAGGGGGTGAGGTGGGGGAGGTTTGCATGGATGTGTGCCCAACCCATAATTCTATGTGCCCCACCCTGTGTGCACAACCCCCCCTCGCCCCGCACTCCTGGCATGTGATGGCCTAGTAGGCCCGTTTTTCTTTCCCGCCTGGCTCCAGATCCTCTCTATGCATCTGGGGAGGGTGAAAACAGCCTTCCCCACCCAATGGCCTGAAACAGCCCATTTCCCAACTCCTGGTTAGACAGGAAGTGACGTTTTCTGCTGTCAATAGCCTCCAGAGCCTCTCTTTTCGCCCTCTCCAGATGCATAGAGAAGCTCTGGAGCCAGGTGAGAAAGAAAAACGTGCCTTCTCCACCCCCATCCAGACCCTCTGGAGGCAGGAAACAGCCTGTTTCCCTACCTCTGGTGGGCCCAGAAGGCCCGAAAATCAGCTGGCTGGTGTGCACATGCACCCCAGAGCTGAGCTGATGTGCCCACTGATATGGCTACATGTGCCATCTGTGGCATGTGTGCCATAGGTTCGCCATCACGGCATTAGAGCTTTGCAAAATCACACTGAGAATTCTGGCTCTTACCAAATCCAACCAAAGTGGATCTTGCATTTTTGAATATTAAGATCTGCCTTTGATGAATTTCAAAACTAAAAGTGTAAGAATGCTCTTTCGTTACATTTCAGTAGTGTAATTTTTTAAAAATTCCAGTCTTGAAAAATATGGGCAATTGGGCCTTATGTTTTACACAGAAGACTGTTTGCTTGACTAGCATTTAATAATTACTAAATTGGCAGGCAACATGTGTAAGTGAAAAAACTATAAACTCAATTTGCCTCTGCCCTCCAGCCCCCCCCCTTTCAGGATCTTATGTGATCAGAAGGCACATTAACATCATGTTCCTTTTAGCCATCAATTTATGATCCTGATGCTTTGTACAGTAGGTGTTTATTGTTTCATAATAAGTTTTATGTCCTTTCTTATATTAATCACCAGAGGGTTTTTTTTATCACTCTGTGATAAAAAAAACTACTGAATGAACAAACATTAAGACAGTCCTCTCTATAACTGGACACTATAACTAGGCGGAAATAATTTTAGACTGTTCAGAACCATAATATATTTTAAGCAACTTTTTGAATTGTCTTTCTTGGATTTTTTCCCATATTAATATGGGCAAAAACCTGTAAGTATGATTTTGTGTATTTGGCTTCTAGATTGAATTTTATTAATTTAATGATTCTTGAACCTCCTCTTCCCCATTGCTCAGCAACACAGGGGCACTAGTACACTTACAGCCTTTCTGAAATGCCATTTGCTCTCTTCCCAAAAATACTTGGAAACAGAGGTCACCTCTGGTAGTGCAATTGTTTACTCACTTGCCAATTTTTGTGAGCAACACACCCAATTCATTTCTGGCTCCAACAGAACATAAATTGTTGGAATACATTTCTGCAGTTAAAGCTTGAGGGTAGCTGAGTTTTGGTGGAAGAAATGACTGCCTCTTAGTGTTTTTTCTGTTTTATAGCTACTAAACCACCACAGCATCACATTGTCTTTGTGCTAATTTTTTTCTCATTGGAACAAAAAAGCAGCCTTCACGACAAAGGATAATTTTATACTAATTATCTCTTTAACCTCAGTATCAAAACAAATTTATTATTAGATCTTGTGGGAAAGTCTAATTCATCTACTTCCTAATCTAGCCTGGTTAAAATGCCTTTGTTCTCCATCATCAGAAAAAAAATGTGAATGAATGTTCTTTATTATATGCAACTTTTCTATGGATTAACTGTACAGCATGAAGCTTGCAGACTATTGATTAAACATCTGTGTACTAGTTCATACTGTGAATTTTCCCTTGAAACTTACTATTCCATGAATTACTGTACTCTTATTAGGATTTATAAAATAAATCTGTGCAGTGACCTCTAGTGGCCTCTTTCAGCAAGCCAACAATATAATCAGGTAACAAGGTGAACCTAGATGTTTCCAAAAACCAGGTTGGTTGGCTATCTGACAGAGGTGGTATTCAGCTGGTTTGGACCAATTCGGGTGAACCGGTAGTGGAAATTTTGTGTAGTTCGGAAAACCGGCAAATACGACCTCTGGCTGGCCCCGGTCCTGCTCACTGCTCGCCCCTCATGCTCGCTGATCTCCCTGCCAACTCACCATTCACCCCACCCTGCCCAGTCACTCCTCATCTCGCTTTCCCTGCATAGCTGTTGCTTGTTTGGCTCCTCGCTTGCGTTGAGCATCCAGTCTCTGTGGGCCAGCCAGCTTGCCTGCCTTCCTACATGGTGCCTACAGCCCAGTCAGTTCCCTTGCCTGCTTTCCTGGCTTCCCACCCATCACAGCTTGCCTAGGCCCTCTACAGTTCCCTCAGAGGTCCTAGCCTAGACCACGTGGTGCCTGCAGCCCAGCTGCTGTCCAGCTTCCTTGCTCCCAACCTACGCCTTTGTCACTCCCTAGTTTGGTAAGTTTCTGTTTTACTTACTCTCACCCCTGGGGCCGTTGAATGCATTCCCTCTGGGAAACCAATGCTTGCTGCCCACACTCGCCTAGAGAACCCTGCTCTGGCCTCAAACTACATCCTCCCCCCCCCCCCCCCGGGCCAAAGCAATTTACCTGACTTGCAGCCTGCCACACTCAGCTGAAGGGACATGGGGGTGGCAGCACAGGCGGGGGGAAGCAGGGGCATGGGAGAGGCGGCACGGGTGCAAGTGGGCTGAAGTGGTTTGGGTAAGGTTCTTACCTTATTGTCCCATCCATAAAGTGCTGCAGCAGAGGGCCAGGTTGGGCCATTGTCTCAGGAGAACACGTGGAACGTCTTCCCAAGCGCCCAAGGCTCACTGTGCTGCAAAAGACACTCTCCCAGCAAGAGCAGCAGTAGAGAGAAGCAGCCGCTCCACGTGTTCTTCGGGTCAGCAGCTTTTTTCTCTGTACCACTGCTCTTGCTGGGAAAACATTTTGTGCAGCACAGCGAAATTTAGCAATTCTGAGTTGCCATTTTGGGTCCTGTAAGTCCCATCCGGAAAGTGCTGCGGCAGAGAGAAACAGCATTCAACCTGGCTGCTTCTCTCTGCTGCAGTGCTTTCCGGATGGGACTTAGCAGAAAGTGGCAGTTCATGGCTGCTAAATTTCACTGTGATTAAAGGAACAGACTGTGGCAGCTGCCTTCCAAACAGTTTTGCTGCCCCTTTGCAGAAATGTTCGGCCAAGACACGTCCTCCTTCCCGGTCCCACCCAGTCGCTCTGTAAGCTGAAGCCGGGTGGCAGAAGGGGGACTTTAAAGGGACAAGCTGCAGCAGCTGCCTTCAGAGCAGCTTTGCTACCCCTCCACAGAAAAGTTCAGCTAAGTTGCCTCCCCTGCTTGGCCTTAAACGTACACACAGAGCAAATATGCACACATCTCATGGCACCGGAGGGACTCACCCATGCGCCGACTCCTCGCAGAATGTCCCAGCGCCATGAGGTGTGTGCGTGTTTGCTCTGTGTGTATGTTTGATGCTGAGAAGGCCAAACTTTTCGGCCTCCCTTTGCAGGGAGAAAGGGGCAGCAAAGCTGCTTGGAAGATAGCCACCGCAGCCTATCCCTTTAAGGTACTTAAATGCTGCCCGCTGTCTGGCAGCCAAGTGGGGCCGCCACTGCAAAGGAAAAGGCAAAGTATGTGAGCCAGTTCCTCCTTTCAGTGGTCCATGAAAGTACATCTATAGCAGTGGTTCCCAAAATTTTTCAGTCCACTGCCCCCTTGGTACTACAAACTCATCCTCAGTGCCGCCACCCAGGGGTGGGTTCTACTTACCTTTATTACCAGTTTGCAGCAGGGCCATATGCACGTGCTCACTTTGCTCGCGCATGCACGCACTGTTCTGCACATGTGCAGAAGTGTTTTGGTGATGTCGGGGTTGGTGGGCGGGGCCTCCTGCCAGTTTTACTACTGGTTCTATAGAACCGGTGAGAACCGGGGCAACCCACCATTGCCCCCACCCCCTATAAGTAACATTGTTTGGAATAGAGTTTGCACAACCCACTAAGGAAGATAGTAACAGTATACTTTGTTACAGAATACAACCATTTGTATGGCTGACTGCAGGCCTCCCAAAGGTGCACAGAGCCTTTGGGAGGCCTGCAGGCTGCTCCAATACAAATCTATCCCTGAAGAAAAATAGCTAACACTATTAGTTAACACTGAAGAAATCCTCTGAATTAACCAATCTAGAGCAGTGATTCTCAGCTGGGAGTTCCTTTTTGTTGGGATGGGGGGAGGTTTGCCCCCGAATCGTGAACCAGCACACAAGCAAACACACTAGGACTGAAATAAAACTAGCAGAGGAGTCTTGTATAAAAATATACTTTACTACAAAACTTTTAAAAAACACTGTATCTTTAAAAAAGCACATTGATAACAAGGTCTTATCCTGGTTAAATGAAGCCAGGCCGTCTCCCTAAATTCCTCTCCACAATACCAAAACCAGTCCCTGGGAAAAACTAATAAGACATTGAATGGCTTCGGTGTCGATACATCATCGAGGTGGTAGAAGGGCAGCAGCATGGGCTTCAAAGTAAAAGTCACCTATAAAAGCAATCCAAAATAGCAAACGTGGCTTGAAGCTCCTGGCAGGAAAACTGTCCAGCGTATCCCTCCGATGTAGCAGCAAATGTTCAAATGTTGGCTTGCATGCTTCAACAAAAGCAAAAGGAAGCCGAAGGTAAAAACTTCAAAAGGCTTCCCAGCAGAGTTCTCCTCCTTTCTTCCAGGTCTGCATCCAGATGCCTCAGCACTAGGTCTGCATTTAGGCCTAAAACTGTGTCTAGGCCCAACTAGCAATGGGAAAGGTCCGTGCTTATATAGTAAGCTAACCTGCAATTAACTAAGGCAGGGAAGGCTTGCAGTTAATTGCAGACCGGAGATGGCTTGATCAAACTCCATACAGTTTGTATCTGATCAAGTGGCCACAGCAATCCTGAAACACTTTGACAATCCCCTTCTCTGTGGCTATTTGATTAGATGACAATCATACATACATCATTGAGTACATATACACATCAATGGTTTTACATAGTTTACATAGCCATCAATATCTTACTCAGGAGATAATGATGTTGTTCACGAGGCAGCGGTTTAGTGAACACATCCGCCACCTGTTCCCTGGTTTCACAATAAACGGTTTTAATGAAACCTGTTTTCACAAATTGTCTGACATGCTTACATTTGATGTCAATATGGCGCGATCTCTGTCCAATAGCATTGGCCTCAGATATGTTAACGGCAGCCATGTTATCCTCATAGATATTTATAGGATACATGGGCTCCCTCCACAAGCTCACCAAAAGATCATCAAACCAAACTAGTTATTGGAGGCTTTGGATAAACTCACATACTCAGCTTCCGCTGTGGAAGTTGCAATCAACTTTTGCTTGCCAGAGTACCAATACACGGGACTACCATTCAGATATATGATGTATCCCAAGGTACTTTTTCTAGATCTAACATCTCCTGCCCAATCAGCATCTGAATAACAATACAACTTTAATTCTCCAGATATCTCTGGCTCCAACAACAATGAGTAATGCACAGTACCTTTTAAATATCTCAGGACTCTTTTGACTCCATTCCAATGGTACTGTGTGGGATGTTCCGAATGTCTAGACAACATGTTCACGGTCAGACTAATATCCGGCCTCATCCAATTCGCAATGTACAACAGCGACTCAATCACGGATTTATAAAGGGTCTTATTCTCAAACTCCGTACCCTCAGTGTACATGCTCTTAAGGAAATCTGTTGCCATAGGGGTATCACATGGTTTCGCTTCAGCCATGTTACATTTCTCAAGTAATTCAAGGATCTTATCTTGCTGAGAGAGTCGAAATCCCTTCTCAGTTTTTACAAATTGCACCCCTAAGAATTTGCTGACCCGGCCTAGTGATTTTAATGCAAAATTCTTGCCTAGGCTATCTGAGAACTCCTTGTACCTGTCCTCAGACTTGCAGACGTACAAAATGTTATCTACATACAACAAGATGGTTTCCTTAATTCCCTGATGGTCCTTAATGAACACACATTTATCAGCTGATGATGGTGTAAAACCCATCTGTCTTAAGCTTTTTGTGAGACACTCATACCAATGCTTATCAGATTGTTTTAAGCCGTGTAGGCTCTTGTTCAACAACCACACATCGTCTTCCCGATGGCTTACTCCCTTAGGAATCCTCATTATTATTATTATTATTATTATTATTATTATTATTATTATTATTATTATTAATCAAATTTCTATACCGCCCTTCTCCTTCCGGACTCAGGGCGGTGAACAGCCAATTTAAAACCAATAACAATACAGTGAGTTAAAACGTACTAAAAGTCCATATAAATTTAGGCTGAAATATATCGATAAAACACTAAAACTCTAAAAATTAAATAATTTAAAATAATTTAAAATTTAAATATTTAAAAATAAGAGGGATCAGGCAAGTCCGGCAAGTTGGAAGAAATAAGTCTTCAACGCCCGACGAAAGGTCCGGAGGTCAGTGATAGTTCTCAGATCTGGAGGGAGATCGTTCCAGAGGGTGGGGGCTACCACAGAGAATGCTCTCCCCCTGGGGGTCGCCAGGGCCGACGGCACCCTGACTGACGGCACCCTGAGGAGGGTGACGGCACCCTGAGGAGGCCCTCTCTGTGGGAGCGAACCGGCCGGTGGGAGGCAATAGGTGGCAGAAGGCGGTCCCGTAAGTACCCTGGTCCTAAGCCATGGAGCGCTTTAAAGGTGATTACCAACACCTTGAAACGCACCCGGAGATCAACCGGCAACCAATGCAGCTCACGCAGGAGAGGCATCACATGGGAGCGCCCTGTCGCTCCCATAATCCCCCGCGCGGCCGCATTCTGTACCAGTTGAAGCCTCCGGATGCATCCCAAGGGGAGCCCCATGTAGAGAGCATTACAGTAGTCCAAGCGAGACGTGACGAGCGCCTGAGTGACTGTGCGCAGGGAGTCCCGATCTAGAAAGGGGCGCAACTGGCATATCAGGCGGACCTGATAAAAAGCCCCCCTGGCCACAGCTGTCGTATGATCCTCTAATGACAGCCGTGGATCCAGGAGGACGCCCAAGTTGCGCACCCTTTCCGTGGGGGCCAATGATTCGCCCCCAATAACCAACGATGGAGTCAGTTGGCTATATCGGGACGCCGGCAGCCACAGCCACTCAGTCTTGGAGGGGTTGAGTCGAAGCCTGTTTCTCCCCATCCAGACCCGCACAGCTTCAAGGCACTGGGACATCACTTCCACGGCATCGTTGGGGTGGTCTGGGGTGGAAATGTACAGCTGAGTGTCATCAGCGTACTGATGGAATTCCACCCCAAAACCACGGATGATCTCACCCAGCGGCTTTACATAAATGTTGAACAGAAGGGGCGAGAGGACCGACCCTTGTGGCACCCCACACACTAGGCGCCTCGGGGTCGACCGCTGCCCCCCTGTCAACACCGATTGCAACCGGTCGGAGAGGTAGGAGGAGAACCACCGCAGAACGGTGCCCCCCACCCCCAATCCCTCCAACCGGCGCAACATGATACCATGGTCGATGGTATCAAAAGCCGCTGAGAGGTCTAACAGCACCAGGATAGAGGAGTACCCCCTACCCCGGGCCCTCCAGAGATCATCCACCAACGCGACCAATGCCGTTTCGGTGCTGTAACCAGACCTGAAGCCGGACTGGAGCGGGTCTAAATAGACAGCTTCATCCAGGTACCGGGGGAGCTGTCGCGCCACCACACTCTCAACAACCTTCGCTAAGAAGGGAAGGTTGGAGACAGGACGATAATTTACCAAAACAGCCGGGTCCAGGGAGGGCTTCTTGAGGAGGGGCCTCACCACCGCCTCCTTCAAGGCAGGCGGAAGGACACCCTCACTCAAAGAAGCATTTATAATCTCCTGGAGCCAGCCTCGTGTAACCTCCCGGGAGGCCAGCACCAACCAGGAGGGACACGGGTCCAATAAACATGTGGTAGCGTTCAGTCTACCCAGGATCCTGTCCACGTCCTCAGGAGCCACAGGATCGAACTCAGCCCAGATAACACTCTCAAGACTGGGCTCAGTCACCTCGCCCGAACTAACCCAGTCAGAGGCCAGCTCATCCCGAATCTGAGTTATTTTATCATCCAGATATTGAACAAAATCCTCAGCACGACCCTGCAAGGGATCCTCCCGCGCTCCCAGATGGAGGAGGGAGCGGGTCACCCTAAACAGGGCGGCTGGGCGATTATCTGATGATGCAATAAGAGCGGTGAAATAATTAGATTTCGCCGCTTTTATTGCCACTAAGTAAGTCTTAATATGAGCTCTTACTAGTGTTAAGTCGGATTCAGAGCGACTAGCCCTCCAACCATTCTCTAGGCGTCTTTTCCGGCGCTTCATCTCCCTCAGCTCCTCGGTGAACCAAGGAGATAAGTGAGTTCGGCGCCGGGTCAGAGGCCGCAAAGGCGCGACCCGGTCCAAGGCCCCACCGGCTGCCCTGTCCCAGGCAGCCACCAGGTCCTCAGCCGAGTCGCGTGTCAGTGTCTCAGGAAATGGCCCAAGCTCCGTCTGGAACCTATCAGGATCCATCAGGCGCCTGGGGCGGAACCACCTGGTTGGTTCCGCCTCCCTGCGATGGGGTGTAACGGTCAGAAAGTCGAGACGAAGGAGCGAGTGGTCAGTCCATGACAAGGGTTCAACACCTATATCCCCAATATCGAGACCACTCAGCCATTGACCAGAGACAAAAACCAAGTCCAGGGTGTGTCCACCAATGTGAGTCGGGCCCTGAATTACCTGGGTCAGGTCCATGGCCGTCATGGAAGCCATGAACTCCCGAGCCACCTCAGATGTCTCGCCGATAGATGGCAGGTTGAAATCCCCCATGACTATAAGCTTGGGGGTATCAACCGCCACCTCGGCTATAACATTGAGAAGCTCGGGTAGGGTCGTTGCCACGTGGCAGGGAGCCAGGTACATGACTAACAGACCCATCTGCCCACCGGGACCCCATCTCACAAAGGCGGACTCACACCCGGCTATCTGAGGTACAGTGGCCTCCCTCGGACCCAGACCTTCCTTAATAATATACAGCTCTTTGTCTAGTTGGGCGTGCAAATAAGCAGTTTGTATATCAAATTGATATACTTTTTCACCCCGCATGGTAGCAATAGTGAGAGCTGTTTTTACGCTCTCAGGGCACACCGTGGGCGAGAAGGTATCCTCATAGTCGTCAGGGAATCTCTGCGAGAATCTCTGCGCAACTAATCTCACCTTGTATATGAAACCACCATTCTCAATAGGCTTCTTTTTATAAAGCCACCTGGTGCCGATCACCCTCTTATCTTTGGGCAATCTTCTTGGTACGAATACATCTAGTTTCTTAAGGCTTTCTAATTCCGTATCCATGGCGGCAAGCCATTTCTGCCGTTCATAATTAGGCAAGGCCAGCACATCCTCATATTTCTGAGGTGTGGCCGAAACGTGATTGACCGAGGTGATGAAGTCATCATACCTCTTAGGTTTGTTGCCCCTGGTAGATCTTACTGGTCTGTCTCTGGGTGCATCGTCCACATCAGAATCCTCTGATGGGTCATCTACCTTGTGATCTACATTGCGCGTCACTAAAGCTGGGTGACTGTCCTCCCAGGCCACCCCCATCTTATGCTTTAGTATCCCTCTCAAGGGTGCATGGGATGCACGCTCCTCAGAACCAGATGTATCCCTCCATCCGATAGATCTTCTGATACATCCTCCACCTGGCTATCAAAACTATGGGAAGGGTTCTGAGTGAAGATCTCATTTGCATGGATCTTGCTCCAGTTACCCCTTCATGAAAGGTGGCAGACCTTGATGTAACCAGCTTCCTATTTGGGCATGCAAACTTATATGCCTTGGAGCCCTGCTCGTAACCAACGAATCTCAGCCTGACTGAGATCCGATCTTCTTTCCTCCGGAGCACCTTTGGGACATGAACATCAGCCATCACTCCAAAAACGTGGAGGTGTACCAACCTAGGCTTATGGCCGTATAGCATCTCGTATGGGGTCTTCTGTACCATGCTAGACCACACTCTATTAAGGGTGTAGTTCGCATAATTAACTGCTTCTGCCCAGTATGCAAAATCTAGTTCGGCATCCTCTAGGGCGCACCACATCATTGTCTGCAATACGTCGCTACGATGTTCCGCGACGTTACTTCGAAACGTGGAGTGAGGCGTGGTGCGTGAATGTATTATGCCTTTACTCCTTAACCAGTTGGAGAACTGACTTGAATTAAATTCAGTCCCCCTGTCAGTTAAGATCTTCCTAACCCTGACTCTGTACTGGTTTTCGACCAGGCTACAAAACTCCTTAAAACTAGCTAGTGTTTCGTTTTTAGACGTTAAGAGAAAAACAAGCCCAAACCTGGTATAGTGTCGACTATGGTAAGGAAGTATTGTCTCTTACCAATGGAGGGTGCGAGTGGACTTACCACATCCATATGGACAAGCTGGAACGCGCGTTCGGAGTACCGCTGAGGCTCCTTGGGCACAGGTCTCCCTTTCGACTTTGCACTCCTGCAAACTGAACAGTCTAGGAACGAGTTACAGTCATTGATCTTGGTACCAATAGAGTATTCGGCTATCTTTTTCACTACAGGAAAACTCACATGACCTAACCTGCGATGCATTAGGTGAGCACATTCATTGTGCAACGGTTCACCTACTGAAATTGCATTAGCTTTTCCAGCTTACCTATCATTTGAATCTAAATTAAAACTTACAAACTTTTTATTATTACTATTGATTCTATATCTATCATTACAGGACTTCCTCTGTTGAAAGTCTTGATGCTCACCACCCAGTTCTAGCTGGGGTTCATTGTTACTACCAGCTGAGATACTGTAATTGCTAGCACTAGATGCCTGAGGATTTACACTGGGGGAATAGTAAGGCAACCCACCTATCTTCAACACCTCCCCAATCACACATTTGTTATTCACGATTACAGCTGTTCCTTCAGAAAACAGAATCTCTTCTAGGATTCTCACATATCCTCATTATGATTAGCAAATTATGGTCTATCTCAGGTACATACAATGCATCATTAATTTCTTCTATCCCAGGAATATAAACATCTCCAATGCCAATAACATTCATCTTTTTACCGTTAGCAACCTTAACCATGGATTTATGCCTTCTCAAATTAACAAACAATCTTCAGTCACTTACAACATGGTTACTAGCCCCACTATCCATTAACCATAGTTGCTCATGCTGTTCCCTTGTGAGTTCCGACTCACTGGTTTCTAGTATGCCTAGAAAACCATCATTAAACCTAAGATCGTTCCTTTTGTTGCCTCTATTTGGCCATTTACCCCTTCTCTGGTTAGGAACATCTCCACTTGGTTTTCTGCCTGGAGGGAATGACCTCCTTTTACATTTATTACCAGAAGGTGTCTTTAAACCTGCCCTGGCATTCACATTTTTTGGGCAGTCCCTTCTGTAATGTTCTCTGGAACCACAGTTAAAACATTCTCCGATAGCATATGCTCTATCTGAACAATCGGGCTTTCTCAAGGATTTTTCCTTCCTGTGGAAAGATGCCCTATATTTTCGCAAGTTATCTTCTGCTATTAATTTACCAGATAGCACTTCTAGAGGTAAGTTGTTGTAATTTACATTATCCAATTGTGATATAAAGTTATCCCAGCTAGGATCAAGAGAATTGATTATAACATAATGAGGGTTTGTTCAGACACTGTTTCCCCCCTCAACATCAACTCCTCCCTTAACCTGTTTAACTCACATAAGTGTTCATTAATATCTATTCCTGCCTTCAATATTGCAGAATAAAACTCTCTGTAAATTCTGTTAGTGGCATGGGAGCTTTTAGAACAAAATAACTTATGCAGTTTTGACCAAACTTCTGTAACAGTCAGGTTATGAAGTATGCTGGGATATAAAGCAGGGTCAATTGACATCAATAGGATACAAAAGGCCTTATGATGTAAAAGGTCAACTTCCAAAGACCATGGTTTAGGTGGGGGTTTCAACAACAACGATAAAACATTCTCTTTCATATAAATGACTTGAATACTCTTAACCCATTCCTTAAAATTTCCTCCACCCACACTTAAACTTTTAAAATTAGGAGGAAGAACCTGTACATTGTTAAACATAGAAACAGACATTAATTGATGTTCAAGGTGTGGTCCGTCCTGGAACGGGCAATAAGGCATTGGAATGGAAGCACACAACACAGTGTCTTCCAACTGGCATTCCAACAATTGTTCCTCCCCAATGGGAGGGATTAAAACCTCGTGTTGTGCAAATGCAAAGCTTGTTCTGGTTTGATTACAAAGGTTCGAGGGTCCTCTCTGGTGCTCCTCTCTAGGAAGTTTGGGGCGTGCTCCTAGGTTCCCGTCTCCAGTTGAGGCAGCCTCTGGAATCGCCCTGGATGTCAGTGTTGTCATGGATGGGTACGTCCCGTTCGTGGCATGCGCTGAATTGGTCGCAGACATCGGGGGTGTATTGGCATGTGCAGTTACTGTTGGTTGAGCCAATGGTGCCTGCGAACTATTGCCTAAAATGGTTGTCAATGTTTCTATCGCATTCGCAACCCTACGCTCAACATAAGAGTCTCTCGAGTTTTTAGCTGGAGTCATTGACGTCATCAAGGGAGCTAGAATTCTTATAGCCTGATTTATAATGGTTTCGACAGCAGGTGGTGCTGTATCAACTTGGCCATGCTGGTTTAATGAAGAAGCAGGGACATTCAAATCAGGCAGTCTATTATACCCCATTCTCAACTTAGAGTCCGCAGTAGGGGTTTTGGAAAAGGATTGAAAGTCTCTTACCGGTCCGGTGTTTTTTGGAACTTCGATCCTATTTCCTTTAGCTGTCATCATGGCTGGATTCATCAGCGACTTGCTAAAATCAGCAATCGGGTTCTCACTTGTTACTGGCAAACCTAAAGCTTGGAGGATTGCCTTCCTGAATTCATCATCCACCTCTAAGTTTGTTTTCAAGACCTGAAGTAGCATTCTTCTGGTCTCTACTTCCTCAGGTGATGATGGTTTACTCACTGCCTTAGGCATTTCAAAAACTAAGGCTTCTGCTCCAAAACCTATAGCTCCACTACACTCTTGGTCAATTAGAGTTGGGGTATTTCAGCCAAAACTAATTTGGCTTGAGCCCCAGATAGTCCACCTTGTGACTGCACGCTTTTCAGTGCAGCCTGAAAAGTTTTTCCTAACTCAATTCTATTGCAGACATTTCAATCTAGCGTATGCCATGTGCGCATAGGTCCGCTAACCATCCTCTGCTACCAATTGTTGGGATGGGGGGAGCTTTGCCCCCGAATCGTGAACCAGCACACAAGCAAACACACTAGGACTGAAATAAAACTAGCAGAGGAGTCTTGTATAAAAATATACTTTACTACAAAACTTTTAAAAAACACTGTATCTTTAAAACAGCACATTGATAACAAGGTCTTATCCTGGTTAAATGAAGCCAGACCGTCTCCCTAAATTCCTCTCCACAATACCAAAACCAGTCCCTGGGAAAAACTAACAAGACATTGAATGGCTTCAGTGTCGATAAATCATCGAGGTGGTAGAAGGGCAGCAGCATGGGCTTCAAAGTAAAAGTCACCTGTAAAAGCAATCCAAAATAGCAAAAGTGGCTTGAAGCTCCTGGCAGGGAAACTGTCCAGGGTATCCCTCCAATGTAGCAGCAAATGTTCAAATGTTGGCTTGCGTGCTTCAACAAAAGCAAAAGCAAGCCGAAGGTAAAAACATCAAAAGGCTCCCGCCTATCTCAGCACACAGCTGCAAGATAGCTACGTGGGAGTAACACAGCTTCTTCTCCGCTGCTATCTCTGCTGCAGGCGTCGGGGCTTCCCAGCAGAGTTCTCCTTTCTTTCAGGTCTGCATCCAGGTGCCTCAGCACTGGGTCTGCATTTAGGCCTAAAACTGTGTCTAAGCCCAACTAGCAATGGGAAAGGTCTGTGCTTATATAGTAAGCTAACCTGCAATTAACTAGGGTGGGGAAGGCTTGCAGTTAATTGCAGACCGGAGATGGCTTGATCAAACTCCATACAGTTTGTAGCTGATCAAGTGGCCACAGCAATCCTGAAAACACTTTGACACTTTTGAATTTGCTGACCACCAGCGAGTGGGAGAAAGCAATTTCACAGCAGAGGAAATGGAGAGGGCTGTGGGATGTATTCACACCCATTCCCGGGCCCCTTGGGTCTGCAGTCCTCCCGTGCCTCCTCAGGCGGTGGAGCTGGGGGCGGGGATGCTTTTCAAGAAGTCACAAGGAAGGCTGAGACTGGCTTCTGTCCCACAAGTAAGATTTGGTCCAGAACCAACCCCAACATGAAGGTCTTTTATTTGCTCCTTGTACTCCTTGTCTTTGCATTTTTAACAGGTAATAAATTAAATTTCTGATGATGTCAAAATAGCTCATAACTCACATTTCTAGACAGCTATTATCATGTCTAAAAGCAAGATACTCTTCTCCATCTTTTGTCTGGAGTACCATTTAATCCAGAGCCTTTTAATTCCAGAAGTCCAAGTTTAAAGAATGGACTTCTGGAATTAAAGCTCCATTTTTTAGCTAAAACTTATTTCAAACCTGTTAATTTTGCTTGAGCAGTGTGAACAATTGACAGTGTGATCCTCCAAAGATCTGCAAAATATATCATTGATTTTTCTTTGGCATTTAAACTAGATAACCAATATGAAAAAATGCATCAAGGAAGGACTGGAAAGCCAATTCATACTGAACCATATTGGGTTTTCTGTTATTTGAATAAAATGAAAAGAAGTCAAATAGTGGTACCTAGTGCGGAAAAAGAGATGAAATAATGTGTCATTCTCAACACTTGCATTCTCTACACTTAAAATATCTAGAAATTATTATGGTTGTGAGTTTTGCCCCATTTTATGATTTTTCTTGCCATAGTTCAAATTAAAGTTCAAATCAGAGATTTGATAGTTCAAATCAAAGATTTCTGAGACCAATGTTGAATACTTAAATTTCAGTAGGCACCAATCCCAGTCTTAAAATGAGTTTAGCATCAGTGGGAGTCCCTGATAACAATGAACTAACTAGCTACTGATAATGAGTCCAGTCCTGCCTTTCTTTTCCTTCTGTCCAAGTTTTGCAAATACTTTTTCCAGGTATGTTTTATTCCAAAGTATATAAACCATTATTGTTAGGGGAAAAAATGGGTCTTCCAAGCAATTTTAAAAGACACTGTCAGAATGACTCTGCTCTCAGTCCCCCTTGTGGCTCCTTGAAAAGCACCCCCCCCCCACACACACATGTAAATGCAAAGAATAAGCTTAAAAATCTTAGCCTTTTAAAATTGAAAATATAGAGAATTGGGAGGACGAATATGAGACACTAAGGAGATGTTTCAAAAAGTAAGGGAGGCATTTAAGGTAAATAAAGAAGCAGAGAATTGGTTAGCTTGCAAAAAAAAGAAAGAAAAAAGATAAATGAGAAGCAAGAGAAACAGGGAACTAATATTGAAAAGAAAATAATTGAAAAAAAAAGATAAAGATGGTTTCAACAGAAAAAATAGAATAAGATGAAATATTCTGCTAATAATTAAAAAGATGAGGGGAAATTTTGAGAAATATACTTGAGAAATGAAAGAAAGACTGGGGTTGCCTGGACTCCATAGTGGAAAATATAAAATTGAAAATGATTACAGCAATAGAGAGGCATGAAGGAAGGAGAAGAAAGATGGAAGAAGGAAGGAGAGAGAGGGAAGGAAGAGAAGGGAGGAAGGGAAGGGAAATTAGAATAGGAGTGAGGGTAAGAGAGGGAGGAAGGGAGGAGGAGAAGGAGAAAGGAAGAGGAAGTAGGGAGGAGGAGAAGGGGGGAAGAGAAAGTAAGAAGGAAAGAAAAGAGAGAGGTGGTAGGTTTGAGGAGAAAAATTGCTGTACAATGAAAAAAGATGAAATGGAAGAAAGGCAACCCCAAACAAATATAAAGATATTAAGATAAAGAATGAATTGTTGAACTTTAAAGAATAAAAGAGAACAAATATGGATAAATAGCAATAATTAGAAACACACATACAAACATACATGTATTTTCTTTGAACAGAATATTTGGCCGGTTCACAAATTTAAATAGTGTTTAGTCATTTCAATTAAATTTATAATTTCTATATTTCCTTTTTGCCATATTTATTCCTCATCTATTTTTTAAAAAAAACAATATTATCCTTCATCCTCATCTCTAATATTAATCAAATTCAATTTTCCCTTCTATTCTATATTATATCCCTTCCCATTGTCATCTATTTTATATCCTCTCATTGGTTCATTGTGTAATAGTACAGTTGTTTCATACAAATTCAACAAAACCAATTAGTTATATAACTATCTTTTTTGTATATTAATCAATATGAACATAAATATTCCAATTATTTCCATGCAATCCAATTTCTTACAAATCAATTAATTATATTTACCAATAATAATAAACCAAATAATTTCTCCCATATATTCCTCCAAACCACAACTTAACCATTTCTTTCAACGCAATATACAATAATATCTCGATTATTACAATTCCCTAGTTAAATAGAGCTTCTTTTTCTTTTGTGTTTTAAAATCTTGAACTCTCCTCTTTTGCCTAAATTTCCCATTGTTTGCACCTACCTTTTTTGATGAGGAAAAAGAAATCTACCTCTGCCTAATTTTCCAATGTTGCAGCAAACAGCAAGGCGAACAACTTGCTTTCCTTTCAGTTTCGTTTTCAGCTTGAATTGCACAAGGAGAAAAAAAAATCTGCTCCAGCAATTTAGCTCTTTGTAGCAAGTGGCAGATCCCTGTGCAAAACAGCTGAGAGCAAATCAGCTGAGAGTTGCGGATCTAATCAACGGGCTAACTAGCCTATGCTGAAGCTGAAAGTTGTTGTTTTTTCTTGTTGTTTGCTTGCAAGGAGATAACTGCACAGGCCAAAGGGTGAGGGCCACCCTCCTTGCCACTTAGTGCCCCCCTGCCATCCCCTTTTGCCTCTAGCGCCCCCCTGCCGCCCCCCTTGCCTCTTACCGCCCCTCTAAGGCATCTCACCACCCTCCAGGGGGTGGTACCACCCACTTTGGGGACCACTGATCTATAGTACGTAGATGCAGATAATAAAGTTGAAAAAAAGGAAACAACCTTTTTACAGAACTATAGATACATTGAGGCCAGGGGTGACAAGGACTGGGGGCTGGGCGAAGTGCCCCTTGACATGAGTGACATCGAGTTGGCCATGCCCACCCAGTCACATGACCCCCCCAAGTCACACTCACCCAGTCACATGAGCAAGCCACGCCCGCCAAGCAATCCCCACAGAACCAGTAGTAAAAAAAATTGAATCCCACCACTGCTATCTGACCATAGCTGCTGTAACTTACATATGCTAGATAAATTTTTGTACGATTTTTAGTCAAAGAAAGCAGATGCACATTATCAAAATAGAAATAACAGCAAACAAATTGTGTAAATTTGTTTCTGGCAAATGACTTCTGTAGCTAAAAATTTAGAAAAAAAATTGATCATATTAATTACATATAAACTTACGCTGATGAGGAAGTTTGTCTACGTGTCCTGTGCTCAATCACTTGTTATGGATGCTTAACTGTTAAAGGCCTCTATCTACTCTTGTTATCCTTTATTACATTTAAACACGGCTTGGGCTGGACTGCTGCTCAGGCAGAGGGCATTTTCTAAATTAGATGGGACTTTTTACTTATGTTCTTCTTTTCAAGCCTCATTTTCTAGCCAGAGCAACTCAGTTCCTGCAGGTCAACATTTGAATTCTAGCAGTAGTGAAATTCAGTTTTTTTTACTACTAGTTCTGTGGGTGCGACTTGATGGGTATGGTGTGGCTTGATGGGTGTGACAGGGAAAGGATACTGCAAAATCTCCATTCCTACCTCACTCCAGGGGAAGGATACTGCAAAATCCCCATTCCCTCCCCACTCCTGGGGGAAAGATATTGCAAAATCTCCATTCCCACCCTACGCTGGGGCCAGCAAGAGGTGGGATTTGCCAGTTCTCCGAACTACTCAAAATTTCTGCTACTGGTTCTCTGAACTGCTCAAAAATTTCCACTACTGGTTCTCCAGAACCTGTCAGAACCTGCTCTATTTCACCCCTGAATTCTAGGCCGGTTAGGGATTATCTAATAATATTATTAGATAATAATTATTTTATTTTATTTATCTTTCCTCGAGACAACAAATGGTAGTCTCTATTTATTTTGTAGAAAGTCAGCATCCACCCTCCTAGAAGAATGAAATATTTTGGGGGGATATTAAAAAGGGCAGAATATTATATTTCCCTAAAGGAGAAATGGAGAAACATGCTCTTGGAGACAGAAAGCAGCCTTCAAGTCTTTCTTAATAGCCCCAGCAGATATTGAGGCCAGCTTTTAGAAATGCAGATCAATTCAATTCAAGACAGGATATTTTGAAACAAAGGCAGAATTGTAGGATTAGAAGATTAAGGATTAACAATGGAAAAAATAGAAAAGGGGGAAAGAGACAAAGAAGGAAAAGAGGGTGGAATAGAAAGAATAAAAAAAATTAAATGATTACACTGGGATTGACAGTGGAAATACTAGAAAGAAAGAAGGGATGGAAAATAATGAGAAACACAGGGCAAAATAGAGGAGCTTATGATTTTAAAATACAAAATGACTACACTGGAATTAACAATGGAAAGAAAAGAAAAAGGGAAAAGAGATGGGAAATAATGGGAAATATAGGACAAAACAGGAGAGTTCAGGATTTTAAAGCACAAAAGAAAAGAAGGGGAAAGGAAAAAACAAAAACAAAAGGAGAAAGGGAAAGAAATAAAAGAGGAATAAGTTGTATACATTTAGAATTCAAATATTAATTGATGTAGGATTTATAGATGAAATGAATGCTGGTAAAAAGATGAAACTGTGATGCTAATTGAGTAATTTAAAATAATGGAAAATTATATGGATGCATGAACGAAATGAAATAAGTTTTCAGAAATGTTTTATCTAAAATTAGAGAAATTGTAATAATTGGAATATCTCTAATTGCATTGTTGGAGTTTATAAAATGACAAGTTTTAAAAATATGAATAAATTTAACTAGGGAAATTAAGAATTGGACAGTGAAATGATATTGTATTTTGAAATAGTTAGACTGGTGAAAGTAAAAATGATTAAGATGCTGTTTGAAGAGGTATAAATATATATCTTTGACAAAGTATTTGAAAACTAGAGATAAGATTTTTGATTTTTACTAAGATATTGGAGTGTATGATTTGGAATAAGACTTAAGGAAATACTTGGTGTAAAATGTTTTTGGTTTATTATTTTGATATGAAATGAATGATAGTAATATTAGGAATTATGTTAAATGAGATTTCAAACTTAAGGGGTGTAATATAGAGATGAAGGGAAAATGGAATTTGGTTAAGATTAGAGTTAGGATGAATGGGTAATATTGATTTTTTTTAAAAAGAACAAAGAAAGAATGAAAATAGAGAGAATAAATACTATGGCAAAAAGGGAATATATAAATTGTGTTGAAATGACTAAAAATTGTTTAAATTTGTGAATCGGCCAATACTCTGTTCAGAAAAAATACATTGTATGTGTGCTTGTCTGTGTGTTTAAAAAATAAAAAAAACTTTTTTAATAAAAAGAAAAGAAAAGAAAAAGACTGCTATTTTAAAAAAATGCTACTGTGGCTTTATCCTCCACTCTGGGACTATATTTATTGTGGTTTATAAGTTGAAATAGAAACAAACCTATGGGCCGATCATAATCCAGTTAATATTAGGTGGAAGGGACAAAAGAGAAAAGTAAAGTGGACTTTAAATCAATCTATAACAAAAGATAAAGAATTTATACAGATGATGGAAAGAGAACTCAGATTTTTCTTCAAAAAGAATAGAAAAGAGGAAACTTCACTACAGAATATGTGGCACAGCAAAAGCATATATCAGAGAATTAGCTATAACATATAGCGAAGAAGAATAAGAAAAAGAAACAATATCAAAAGACTTTGGAAGAAGAATACAAAGGACTTGAAATGGAGTTACAAAAAGAACCACACAAGGTATGCTTAAAAAATCAAATGGAGATGATTAAACATAAGTTAAATATCATGGCAAAAGATGAATTGGAATAATAAATAAAAAGAGCAAAATTTCAAAACTTTTTTGATAATGCTAATAAACATGGAAGATGGTTAGCCTATAAACTGAAGAAAGAAAAAGAGAAGAGACGGATAAGTAAACTGCAGGATGAAGGCACACTACAATACCAAATGGGAAAAAAAAGATATAATACAGGATTTTTATAAGAAGCTAGAGCTTGCCTGCCTAAGCTTAGCTGTCTTCCCACCTGGTGCCTGTGCCCCAACTGAGTGGCCCTGATCTGCCTCCTCCTGCCTACAGGTAAACCTGCAAGTCATGCTAGCCCCCCCCCCCCAGTCCCCAGAGTTTGCTGCAGCTCCCACCATCCCCGGGCTTGCATGGCTGGCTAAGCCACATCAGCTCTATCCCAGACGGACCTAGCTAACTAATCCCCCATCCCCCCCAGCCTCCAGCTTACCTTCATGAGCGACTCCCAAATCCCAAGCAGCTGGTCACCTGCCTTGCTTCACCTGCATCCATCTCACTGTCCTTCTGCCTGCCTGCCTTGTGCCTTCGCCTAGTTTTGGGTAAGTTGTTATTTTTTTTTAATGCTTAAAAAAATAGTGAGTGTGATAATTGTTTTTGTATAGATGGTAGTGTCGTGTAATTTTGTGAGTTTGCTGCTTGCAGCAAACAAATTTTATGTGACTCTATAGCTTTTATATTTTTTAATTAGTGCAGCTTATGAGATTTTGTGTGTTTCTGTAGTGAGTATAATTGATGCCTTGATGATTTTTATTCCGGTGGTTTTGTCTTTCCTGTCCTTAGGGTTAGGGAAAAAACTGGTTTTATCTGCAGTCTTTTGGGGGAAAACTGTTTTTATTATTTTGGTGTTTTTCTGCCACTGTCCTAGTTTTTTTTGGGGGGGGGCGTGTTTGCTCCCAAAGTTATCTACACACTAATAATATCCTAATAATATTTGCTTATCCATTTTAGTGAACTTTTCTTATATAATTGGTGTTCTCCTTAATTAAGCCTTCTCCTTAATTTTAAGTGTTAATCTATTCATTTCCGCACCTTCTAATATTTTTTAAATTCATTTTCATATCTTTGTTTTTCCACTGTTGTACAAACACAATTCTAGCAGCTGTTAACATGTGTAAAATTAAATTCCCTTTAAAATACCCAACAAAATATTTCTGGTTTTAAATCTATATGCTGCTTTGCCATTGTTTCTAACCATGACACCACTAACTCTTGAATGGCTAAAGGAATACAAGCTGAGCTAAATACTGAACCTAATTCATACATTCCTGTTTTTTGAACTGAGGAATAAATTTCAGAAAAAGAATTCAGTATTGCTCTGTGAATGTATCTATGAAATTCATTCTTCTTGATCTAAAATTCTTAGATGAAAAACTATATCTTACATGTTTGTTGGACCCCAATCACATCCTGAAAAGACTGTACATTGTTGGGTGAAAACAGATCCCTTCCATTACTTGTAGTCCTCAGTTTACAACCACAATCGAGTTCAAAGCACAATTTATTTCTTTTGCAGTAGTAGCCTTTAACAGGACCACTTTTTTCATCAAGAAACCAAGATTGGAACGGAATTGGCCTTGGATGATCCAAAACCATCACAAGCACCACTACAAGCACAAGTGGAACTTGGAGAAAGCACCAAGTCAATTATTGGTGACTCCAAAATTCAAAGTAATCTTCCTGACTGGTGGACATTGCAACAGTATAGCAACTTTCAAGGGAAATATGAGGGACTGGAAGTTTCCAACAAAAAATTAGATTGCAAGTAAATGACTTTGCAAAAAAGAAAGGTGTTTGTGTGTCTAAAGAATGGAAACATTTCAAGATTGTGGCAGCAAGGAAAAATAAAGAAGTACAACAAGCACCCCCCAAAAAAGGAAATAATCAAATGGACTTAATGAAACACAAATTGCTTAACGCCTTGTAAGCCGCCCTGAGTCTCCGAGAAGGGCGGCATATAAATCTAATTAAAATAAAATAAAATAAATTGAACTTAATGGAGAGAGAAGAACTAGTACAGAAAATTAAAAGTGTTAAACAATTTTTTTTTGAAAATGAAAATAAACCAGGAAGATGGCTGATTAAAGCTGATTAAAGGTATGGAGATTAAAAGGGAACAGTATAAATTACAGGCGTTTTCAGATGACTTAGCTTTTATCTTGGAAGATCCACTAACAATAGGGCCAAAATTAATTTAAAAAAAAAAAAGAACATAGAGAAGTGGCAGGTCTGAAAATAAATAAAGACAAAAATTAAGAGCAGAGCAGAGGAGCAGAGGTGGGTTTCAGCTGGTTCTGACCGGTTCTTACGAACTGGTAGTGGAAATTTTGAGTAGTTCGAAGAACTGGTAAATACCACCTCTGCCTGGCCCCGCTCTGAATATATTCTGTGCCTCCCAGTCTCCCAGCTGATCGGCTAGAAGAAAAAAATGAGAGTTCACTTTTCAATGGGGAAATTGCTTGACAAAGAAGAGAAAATAAACAAGACACTGTCGCTTTAAATTGACAAGCCAAGAAGCCTCCCAACTGATCGACCAGAAGGAAAAAATCAGGGCTTGCTTTTCAGCCGGGAGATCGCTTGGCAAAAAATAAGAATAAGAATAAGAAAACAAGACATCGCTTTAAATTGACAAGCCAAGAAGCAGTTGCTGGAAGGAGGTTTTTACTTGCAGAAGCAAAGTGACATTCAGCAATTCATTTCTGGGTCAGCTGAACAACAAACTGGATAAGAGGAGGGATTCTTATGTGGTTCTATGTTTTTGAAGTTTCGGTGTTCGTGCAACATGGGTTTGTGTTTCTAAAAAGGTTTGGATGATTTCCATTGTGAAATATCCTGTCTTGGATGAGTTTTCTCCCTGTTTGTAAATGGAGCCGAACTTCTGGCTTTCACTTTCTATTATCTCTCATCATCGGTAGCTGTTTCTTTCTTACAGTTTCCTTTATGAAGCTGGCAGGAATGTGGAATGAGTCTCAGGCAGGTTCCTTTGTTAGCAGCTTGATTTTTCCTTGCTTTTCTGGGAGCCTTTTCTTCTGAGTAATATTTTATTTGGGGAAATGAAGAAGGGGGAGTTTGATTCCTTCCCAGAGCAGGTTAGTGAGGTGGGGAGGGAATAGGGATTTTAAAGTAACCTTCCCCAGGAGTAGGGAGGGAATGGGGATTTTGCAGTATCCTTCCCCTGTCATGCCCATCAAGCCATGCCCACCAAGGCACACCACAGAACTGGTAGTAAAAATTTTTGAAACCCACCACTGATGTGGAGAAGCAAAGGAGTATTGGACAAAAATTAAGACATGGTTGGAAGAAATGATACAATAAGATATTAACTTGAAACCAGAAATATTTCTGCTGCGGATTTTACCTGAAACTTATGATAAAGAGAATGCATATTTAATTATTCATGTATTAACTGCAGCTAGAATTGTATTTGCACAACATTGGAAAAGTGAAGAGATTTCCATTGATGAGAAGGTGATTAGGAAAAATTAGAATGTGCAGAAATGAACAGATTAACAATAGCAATTAAGGAGAAAAACTGAATATTATATGATATGGGAAGTATTTTATCAATGGTTAGAGAATAAAAAAGGAGCTTGGAAATGAAGAATACTAATAGAAAATATATTAAGATAGAGATATAAATAAGATGAAAATTGTTAGTACATGTAAGATGAGAATAATGATGTTTAATGTTAATATGGTATAATTATTAGAAGACATTAAGAAGAAAATGAAGAGTTTTACAATGTTTGTTTAATATATTATAATTTTAAGTTTAGAGACAAAATATTAATGTGAATGTGAATGATGTTGTAAATGGTGAAGGACGTTGCACAGAGATATTGTACCCAGATGACACACCGCTTAAGGAAAGATGGAATTTTTGTATTCTTAAAATTGAAAAATAAAAAACTTTTTTAATGATCTTGATTGTATCCCTCTCTTAATGCAATTTAGGATTACCTTGGCTTTTTTAGCTGCTGCCACACATTGTTGACTCATATTTAATTGGTTTTCCACTAAGACTCCAAGATCCCTCTCACAGTTACTGCTATTACACCTGGTTTCACCCAGCCTATATATCAAAGGTGGGTTGCTCCCAGTTCGCACCGGATTGCAAGAATCGGTAGTAAAAAAAATTAATAGTTCGGAGAACCAGTAATAAGATTGGCTGGCCACGCCCCAAACTGGTTCCCGGCCCGGTCACGGTTCGCTTACCCCGCCCACCCCCAATCTATTGCTGCCTTCTGAGTCCCAGCTGATGGCTAGAGGGAAAAAAACTCTTTGCCCCTGGGCTTCAAAGGGCTGCCCTACAGCTGATCAGTGTTAAAAGAAAACAAATGAGTAAACTGGTGCCTGTAAAAATAGAAAAAAACAGCCCCTTTCAGCTTCGACATAAGTTAATTACCACAAGTTGATTAGATTGGCCTCCCGACTCCCAGCTGATTTACCCTCAGCTGTTTTGCTCAGGGATCTTTTGCTAGCTGCAAAGAGTGCTTGCTGGAGCAGATTTTTTTTTCCCTAGCTGAAAAGTGAAACTGAAAGTAAAGCAGGGTCTTTGTTGCAACGTGACAAAATGAGGCAGAGAGATTTCTTTTTCCTCACCAAAAAAGGTAGGTGCAAAACTGCAAACAATGGGAAATTTAGGGGCAAAAGAGGAGAGTTCAAGATTTTAAAACACAAAAGAAAAAAAGCTCTATTTAACTAGGGAACTGTAATAATTGAGATACTATTAATTGTATATTATGTTGAAAGCAGAAATAGTTAAGTTGTGGTTTGGAGGAATATATGGGGGAAATTATTTGGTTTATATATTTGGTTAATATACAAAAAAGATAGTTATATAACTAATTGATTTATATTAAAATGTTAAATTTGTATTAAACAACTGTAATATTACATAATTAACCAATGTGAGGATGGACATAAAAATAGATGACAATGGGAAGGGGTATAATATAGAATAGAAGGGAAAAATTGAATTTGATTAAGATTAGAGATGAGGATGAAGGGATTTTTTTTGACCTGCGCATGCACAAGATGGCAGTTCCCCAAAGTGCCGGCTGAGCTCGGGGGATGAAAGGATGAGCGACGGGAAACCAGGGGAGGCCGTTTTTTCCATTCTTCAGCCCCCTGCTCGATATGCTGAGCCTCCGGCAGTTCAAATGAGCCGTCTCCGGCAAGAGATGGCTCTCGGATGACCTGGGACTGGCGAGGAGAGGATTGCATCAGCTGGGCGCCGCTGGTAGGGCAGCGTTGGCCTCTGCAATAGCGCTGCGACTTTAAAGTTCCATTGGCCAGATCGACGCTACCCAGACACAGTTTGCTTTGCTCTAGGCGCTCCTGGATCGGGTGGGAGCTGTTACAGGCACTGCGGCTGCTGTAAGATCATCGCCCCCCCTCCCCCGGAGGATCTGTTGAGGCTGGAGCAGCTGCGTCATGGGCAGTATGGAGGCCTTGTCAATGGCGGAGAGTGCCACACTGAAGGTACTGGGAATGACCCAGCAGACCATTCTGCTGGGATTACATCTAATTGCCTTTGAAGGGCGTGAGGCCGGGAAGATCTAGGCTATAATAGCCCTGCGAGAACAGGCTATGACTGTGGGCTGAGTGGATCTGGAGAAGATCTGGGGTTTGGGAGTTTGCCGGAGGGGAAGTGGTAATTGTACATCTTGCTCTTCCTTGCACCCCCCCCCCCACTTTTGATGCCTCCCCGGACTATTGCCTGGCTCAGTTTGGCCCATCCTGCCTATTCATCTTCAGCTGTTTGTTGGGACCTTTGTCATCTCCCTCCTTATGATCTGCTATTTGATCCCTGGCTTTTCTCCCACCGCGATGTGTTACATTTCATACTTTTACTCCCTATTACTGCCTTATTGGACTTGGCGTATTGGACAGAGATATGGAACCTCAGGCTGAAGAGCTGTGAGTCCTGGTGGACTGCTGCTGCATTATGATCCTAAGAACTGTTCTATGACTCTGCTGGCGGTTGTTGTCCGCCTAGCCACCATGAGAGGATGGTTGCGGCTGACTCCGTTGGACCTATTCACTGCAGCTGTTTTGGACTCTGCCACCGCTGTGAGAGAGTGGTGGTTATACCAGCCTGGTTTACTCCTATCTTGACATTATATTTGCCCCTCTTTTTACCATCTTGGTTCCCGGTCGCTGTTTTACATCACCTCTTATGTCTATTCGGGCATACACTTCAGCGACCCTGCTTGCCCTGCAAGATGCCCCCTTCTCATGGACATGGCCTTCAAATCTATCAAAGGCCTACCTCAAGGACGGGTTTTGGAACCCCGAGTGGTGGCATGCCTCAAATTGTGGTCTGAGGGATTTTTTAATTAAGGCTTTCAATCAAATTTTAAGGGGACCCAGGAGGTGGGTGGCAACCAAAGGGGATGGGGGGGGGAATCCACTAAGGTTGGAGCTGAGCCCAGCACAAGCTAACGGTTTGGAGGGTGCAGGACGAGGGATTGGGGAGGGGACGGAGGGCTATCCGAATGAGGGATGTACCATCAGCACGGTCGATGGGAGGGGCAGATATGGCATGAGCAGGGGGCCATATCATGTGTTGGGGGTGCGCACTTGCTCTTTGAGAGCTATTGCGCACCCCGGTCCCCAAGGCTCTTCTCAGATGCTAGGTGGCACAGATACTCAGGATCTGGGCCTTCGGGTGATGTTATGCAACGCCAGGTCTGTGGTAAATAAGGCCCCCCTCATCCATGATCTTATTATACAGGAGGGGGGAGCAGACCTGGCGGGTATTACCGACACCTGGTTGGGCCCGGAGGGAGGGGTCCCTCTGGTTGAGATGTACCCACCAGGTTTCAGAACATTCCATCAGCCGAGGGCCCAGGGGAGGGGCGGGGGGTGGCGGTTATTATTAAAGAAGGTCTCAGTCCGAGGGAGACCACTGTGCCTCAGACTGCCGGATGTGAATCCCTCTTTGTGAGATGGGGTCATGGGGTTCAGATGGACCTGTTGCTTACATACCTGGCTTCCTGCTACATGGCAACGGCCCTGCCTGAACTACTTGACGTGATAGCCAGGGTGGCAGTTGATACACCCAGACTTATGGTCATGGGTGATTTCAACTTGCCGTCCGTTGGTGAAACATCTGAATTGGCTCGGGAGTTCATGGCTTCCATGATGGTCATGGACCTGACCCAATTAATTCATGACCCAACCCACAGGGGGGTCACACTCTGGACTTGATTTTTGTCTCTGGCCAGTGGTTGACTGGTCTTGTTATAGGGGATATAGACATGGAATCCTTGTCATGGTCAGATCATTCGTTCCTTCGTCTGGACCTTCGAACTGCCATACCCCGCCACAGGGAGGCGGAGCCTATAAGATGGGTCAGCCCCAGGCGCCTGATGGATCCTGATAGGTTCCAGATGGAGCTTGGGCCACTTCCTGAGGATCTGGCACATAACTTGGCTGAGGACTTGGTGGCTGCCTGGGATCGGGCAGCTGGTGGGACCTTGATCGAGTTGTGCTTTTGCGGCCTCTGACCCAGTGCTGATCCCTCACGGCTCCTTGGTTTACCGAGGAGCTGAGGGAGACGAAACGCCGGAAAAGATGCTTATAGAGTGGTTGGAGGGCCAGTCTCGCTGAATCTGATCGAACACTGGTAAGGTTGCATATTAAGACCTACCTAGTGGCGATAAAAGCAGCAAAGTTTAATTACTTTTCCGCTCTTATTGCATCATCAGAGAATCATCCGGCCACCCTGTTCAGGGTGACCCACTCCCTCCTCCACCCGGAGGCACGGGAGGACCCCCTGGAGGGCAGGGCTGAGGATTTCAGACAATACCTGTATGACAAAATCGCTCAGATCCGGGGGGATTTGGACTCTGACTGGGTAGATTCGGGCAGAGTGATGAGGAATAGTCCTGAGAATGTTATCTGGGACGAGTTTGACTCTGTGACTCCCAATGACGTGGACAGGATTTTGGGGAGACTTAGTGCGGCCACATGTTTACTGGACCTGTGTCCCTCCTGGTTAGTACTGGCTTCCCGGGAGGTTACACGAGGCTGGCTCCAGGGAATTATCAATGCTTCATTGAGTGAGGGTTACTTCCCCACTGCCTTGAAAGAGGCGGTGGTGAGGCCTCTCCTCAAGAAGCCTTCCCTGGACCTGGCAGTATTAGCCAACTATCGTCCTGTCTCCAACCTTCGCTTTGTGGGGAAGGTTGTTGAGGGTGTGGTCGCGCGACAGTTTCCACAATTCCTGGAGGAAATGTCTTATCTAGATCCATTCCAGTCGGGTTTCAGGCTTGGGCACAGCACGGAAACGGCATTGGTCGCGTTGGTAGATGATCTCTGGAGGGTGCGGGACAAGGGCTGTTCCTCTGTCCTAGCCCTATTAGATCTCTCGAACATGGTATCATGCTGCACCGGTTGGAGGAGCTGGGGATGGGGGGCAACGTATTACGGTGGTTCTCCTCCTTTCTCTCAGACCGGTTGCAGTTCGTGTTGGCAGGGGGGCGGAGGTTGACCTTGAGGCCTCTCATTTGTGGAGTGCCTCAGGGTTCGGTCCTCTCGCTCCTTCTGTTCAACATTTATGTGAAGCCGCTGGGTGAGATCATCTGTGGCTTTGGGGTGAAGTACCACCAGTACGCTGATGATACCCAGCTGTACATCTCCACCCCAGGCCACCCCAACGATGCCCTTGAAGTGATGTCCCAGTGCCTAGAGGCTGTGCGGATCTGGATGGGGAGGAACAGGCTTAAGCTCAACCCTTCCAAGACTGAGTGGCTGTGGTTCCTGGCATCCTGATATAGTCAATTGACTCCATGACTATTGGGGATGAGTCTTTGGCCCCCGCGGAGAGGGTGCGCAATCTGGGAGTCCTCCTGGATACGCAGCTGTCCTTGGAGGAACATCTGATGGCTGTAGCCAGGGGGACCTTCTGTCAGGTTCGCCTGATTCGCCAGTTGCAGCCCTTTCTTGATCGGGATTCCCTGTGCGCAGTTACCCATGCCCTCGTCACCTCGTGCCTGGACTATTGCAATGCTCTCTTGCAATAGAGAAGCATCTGGAGGCTCAACTGGTCCAGAATGCGGCTGCACGGGTAATCACAGGAGCTGCCTGGCGCTTCAGCATAACACCACTCCTGCGTGAGCTGCACTGGCTTCTGGTGGTCTTCCAGTTGTGCTTCAAGGTGTTGGTCACCACTTTTAAAGCGCTCCATGGCATAGGACCTAGTTATCTTCGAGACTGCTTGCTGCTACCAACGACCTCCCACCGACCTGTGCGCTCCCACAGAGAGGGCCTCCTCAGGGTGCCATCAGCCAAGCAATGTAGGCTGGTGACCCCCAGGGGAAGGGCCTTCTCTGTGGGGACACCTACCCCCTGGAATCAGCTGCCCCCAGAGATAAGGAGAATCCAAGATCTCGGTGCCTTCCACCATGCCCTCAAAACTTTCTTTTTTCAGCAAGCTGGGCTGGCTTAATATACTTTTTAAATATTTTTAATTGGTTTGTTATTTTAAATTGGGGCCAAATTAATATATATCTTTTTAATTGTTTTTAATGTTTGTATTGTATGTTTTTATCTGGATGTACACCGCCCTGAGTCCCTTGGGAGAAGGTGCGGTATATAAATTTGAAATAAAATAAAATAAAAATAAAATAAAGTAATATTGTTTTTTTAAAAAAATAGGTGAGGAATAAATATGGCAAAAAGGAAATATAGAAATTGTAAATTTAATTGAAATGACTAAACACTTTAAATTTGTGAACTACCCAAATTCTCTGTTCAAAGAAAATACATTGCATGTTTGTATGTGTGTTTCTAATTATTGCTATTTATTCATATTTGTTCTTTTTTATTCTTTAAAGTTTAACAATTCATTCTTTATCTTAATATCTTTATATTTGTTTGGGGTTGGCTTTCTTCCCTTTCATCTTTTTTATTGTACAGCAATCTTTCTCCTCAAACCTACCACCTCTCTCTTTTCTTTCCTTCTTACTTTCTCTTCCCCCCCTTCTCCTCCTCCCAACTTCCTCTTCCTTTCTCCTTCTCCTCCTCCCTTCCTCCCTCTCTTACCCTCACTCCTACTCTAATTTCCCTTCCCTTCCTTCATCCCTCTCTATTGCTGTATCCTTTTATGCATATGGGCTACTTAGAGGGCTGAAAAAGTTATTTTTGACTGGTCCTCACACTTTTGACCAGTCCTTGAACTTATGACTGTCCTCACATTTTACGTTTTTGCCCTATCTTGTCACCATGGTGAAGAGAAGCAGTTGTGAAATGAGTGACACCATTGTTAAGAATGCTGCAATGGGCATAAATGATGAGTCATAAGTGCAAAGACTGGTCGAGTGCAAAGACTGGTTGAAAGTGCGATGACCTGTCAGAAGTCACTTTTTTCAGCCCTCTGGCTAGTCCTTAAGAATGCTGCACGGACATAAATGTGAGGACGGACGTAAGTGTGAGGACCTGTCAGAAATGACTTTTTTCAGCCCTGAGTAGTCTCTATACACATAGCCATGGCCACCCGGTCACATGATCAGCTAGCCATGCCCACCCAGTCACATGACCTCCAAGCCACACCCACAAAATAAGCCACGGCCACAGAGCCGGTAGTAAAAAAATTTAGAACCCACCCCTGATATATATATATATAAATATATATGTTTTCTGAGGTTTTCGCGGGTTTTTGTATGTAGGTCTTTGGTTATTCGGGTCTTCTCCCGCGTAGAATTGGAAGTCTCATTCGTAAGACTTTACTTTTCTCTGCATTAAATTTCATTTTATTAAATAGGGCCCATTGTTCAAGTCTGTCAAGATCCATCTGGCTCTTGAACCTATAATCTAGGGTTTTGGCTATTCCTGCCAGCTTAGTATCAACCGCAAATTTGGTAAGTTCTCCTTCTATTCCTCATCTAAATCGTTTATGAAGATAGTGAAAAGTATTGGGCCTAAAATGAAACCTTGTATTACCCCACTGCTTACTTACTTAATGGATGTAGTACGATTAAGGACTACTCATTGAGTACAGTTTGTTTGCCAGTTACAAATCCATCTGATGGTGATGCTATCTATCCCACTTTTTTTCTAGCTTACCAAGAAGTAAGTTGTGGTCTACTTTGTTGAATGCCTTGCTGAAGGTCTAAATATATTATGTCCACAGTATTTCATTGGTCTACTAATTTAGTCACTACGTTAAAGAATGAAATAAGATTAGTTTGGTATGATCTGTTTTTAACAAACCATGCTGATATCTAGTTATTACTTTACTCGTTTCTGGATGTTAGTAGTTCTGTTTTTTAATTATCTTTTCCAGTATCGTCTTGGGTATTAATGTTAGGCCTGATTGGTCTGTAGTTTCCTGGGTCTGGTTCCCCCCACGTTTTTTTTTTGAAGATGGGAACACATTAGTTCTTTTCCAGTCCTCTGGTAGTTCTCCGGTGCCCCAGGATTTTTGAAAGATGTTGTACAGTGCAGAGGTGATATTCAGCCAGTTTGGACTGTTCAGGCAAATCAGTAGCAGAAATTTAGTAGTTCAAAGAACCGGCAAATATCACCTCTGGCTGGCCCAGGCCTTGCCTACCTGCTCACCCGCTCGTTGTTCGGCCTGCCCATTCGCTCCACCCTGCCCACTCTACCCCACCTCACCCACCCTATATATCTTGCTTTCCCCATGTGGCCCAGCTAATCTCCCTGCCTCGCCTCCGTGCCTTGCCCACTCTGCTCACCAAAGATAAGCATGCCACCTGCTTACCCTTTGCCTTGGCTGGGTCGGGGAACATGCCATTCCTGGCTCCTGCCTTGCCCCGGAGCCTCTGCTTGCTCGCACTTTGCCTCAGCTTGGGCCCCAAGTATGTGTCATTCTCCCACTCTGGCCTTGCCCCGGGCCTTTGCCCACTTGCCCTTTGCCTTAGCTGGGTTGGGGTATTTCCCATTCCCAGCTCTGGCCTTGCCATGAAGCCTCTGCCTGCTCGTCCTTCACCTCGGGTGGGTCGGGGAATGCGCCATTCCCTGGCTCCAGCCTTGCCCTGGAGCCTCCATCCACTCACCCTTCGCTTTCGGTCGGGGCCCAGGGACACATCATTCCCCCACTCCGGCTTTGCCCCAGGCTTTCCATACTGCTACTCCTTTCTGGCCTCCAGAAAGCCAGCAATTTATTTGGCTTGCAGTCTGCCATGCTAGGCCAAAGGGCTGGAGGGAGGAGGCACGGGCACAGGAGGGCTGAAGCGGTTTCAGAAAGGATGGGATGGTTCTTCTTACCTGTAAGAAGTCTCATCTAGAAAGTGCTGCAGTGGGGATCTTGCAGCTGCTTCTTCTGTCCCTTGCTGAGCCTCGGTCGCTCGCGGAGATGCTCCATGTGCTCTCCAGGTCGGTCGCTGCTTCTATCCGCTGCTGCTCTTGTGGAAGAGCATCTTTGCAATTTAGAAGCTGTGAGCTGCCACTTTCCTGTAAATCCCATTCAAAAAGCGCTGCAGCTGAGAGAAACAGCATTCAACATTGCTGCTGCTTCTCTCTGCCATAGCACTTTCCTGATGAGACTTTTTTTTTATTTTTTTAAAATTAGATTTATATGCCACCCTTCTCCGGAGACTCAGGGCGGCTTACAATGCGTTAAGCAATAGCCTGCATACTTTTGTGTATTTTATACAAAGTCAGCTTATTGCCCCCACAAACTGGGTCCTCAATTTACCTACCTTAGAAAGGATAGAAGGCTGAGTCAACCTTGAGCCTGATGAGATTCGAACTTACAATAATTGCAGACAGCTGAATGTTAATAACAGGCTTTAATCTGCTGAGTTATCCAGGCTCCCTAGAGGAAAGCGGCGGCTCATGACTACTAAATTTCGCTGTGCTGTGCCAGATGGTCTCCCAGCAAGAGCTGCGGTGAAGAGAAACAGCAGATGACCCAGAGAGAAACAGCAGATGACCCAGACAGCACATGGAACAACTTCCCTAGCACCCAAGGCATGGGGCAACAAGGGCCGCAAGAAGCGGCCATGAAATCAAGCAACATCTTGATTGGTGGGAGGCCTGGGAGAAAATTCCTCTCCTGAGGGCTGGCCACCTGGAGCGCCTCTGGTCTCTTTCTGCTGCCGCCGCCCTGATCTCCTTCCCCCACCACCATCCTGGTCTTCTGCTACTGACGCCACTACCGCCATACTGGTGCTCTCCTGACACCACTCTGGAGCTCACCATCCAATAAGTTCTTGTTTTGCTTCCCAGGAAGGGCTCCATCATGCTGTACCCAGACCAGGCGCTTTCTTTTGGGCCTTACACCTCACATGAAACAGCTGGAGGAGGAAGTGTGTGGTGGGGAAGGCTGCCTGCAGTTCTTGCAGCCAAAGCCGGGATGTCTGCAAACAGTCTTCTGCCTTGAGGAGAAAGTTAATAGAATAGAATAACAGAGTTGGAAGGGACCTTGGAGGCCTTCTAGTCCAACCCCCTACCCAGGTAGTAAACCCTACACTACTTCAGACAAATGGTTATCCAACATCTTCTTAAAAATTTCCAGTGTTGGAGCATTCACAACTTCTGGAGGAAAGTTGTTCCACTGATTAATTGTTCTCACTGTCAGGAAGTTTCTCCTTAGTTCTAAGTTGCTTCTCTCCTTGATTAGTTTCCACCCATTGCTTCTTGTCGTGCCCTCAGATGCTTTGGAGAATAGTTTGACTCCCTCTTCTTTGTGGCAGCCCCTGAGGTATTGGAACACTGCTATCATGTCTCCCCTAGTCCTTCTTTTCATTAAACTAGACATATCCAGTTCCTGCAACCGTTCTTCATATGTTCTAGCCTCCAGTCCCCAAATCATCTTTGTTGCCCTTCTCTGCACTCTTTCTAGAATCTCAAGATCTTTTTTACAGGCGCACCTCAATGTGAGTGATGTCAAGTTGGCTACGCCAGTCACATGACCATCTAACCATGCCCACCCAGTCACATGACCATCCAGCCATGCCCACCCAGTCACATGGCCACCAAGCAACACTCACCAAGTCACGCCCACAGAACGTAGTAAAAATTTTTGAATCCCACCAGTGGTACTGTGGTTCTGAGATGACATCTGCCAGCTCCTTTAGAACTCTAATTCATTAGGTTCTGATGATTTGTATTTGTTAAGGTCAGACAGATGTTCTCTTACTAATTTTTAGTAACTGGTAGTAAACCTGGCGAGAGGCTTCGCCCATCGATCTGGATGTCATAAGGAAGTTTCTGCGCATGCGTTCCCGTTGCAAACTGGTAGTAAAGTTAAATAGAACTCACTCCTGCTACAAATCTGTAATTCTTATGTTTCTGAGTCAGGACTACATGTATATCCAAGATCGTGCATTCATGCATAAATAATATTGAATAACAATTCTTCATTATGTATAAAGTGTCCATGCCAGTACTGTATAATTGTATTGTATAAAACAGTATAAAGGATACTAATTTCTAACAGGTCAGATGAATTCTAATAGGAGAGAAACCTCTGTTACAGTGTTTATGCTGAAGCTTATTTTTTTTTATTTAAATACATTTTTAAAAGAAAAACTACAAAATGTTACAAATAATATAATCTTAATTACAGAAATATAAACAAATATAGATTGATGATACAAGTACATCTGAAGCAAAATTGCATCAAAAATATTGTATTATACTTCTTATATTTCATTCCTATTTTTATTCCTTTAATATTTGAACAGTTGAACACTTCAGTTGTCTCAATAGTCCTGCTTTTTTGGCCATATGAATCAGAAGAATTCCCTTTAGGAATCAAACAGCATTTTATGTGCAAATGTTATGGGCCGTGAATAGTTTGGAAACCCTCTCCCCCTGTTGGAGTATTCTTTTCCTTCAGGTTGCTATTTGCATGCTTCTATAAAATAATTGAAATTCCACGACAAAGTTCATTTTTAAAAAGGCCCTAATTAAGCTGACTTTGGAAGAAGCACATATAAGACTGCAGCCTTGCAGCCATATTAATATTTATATATTTATTAACCAGAACAATTTCTCTTGCTTTAGTCAAAATAATATAAGAACAACTTCATCTTGCAATGCTACAGAAAAAAAATGAAACCTGTTCTGAGATTTCATTGAAACTTAATTTTTACAGCCTTAATGGAATACAATATGTCAATGAAAACAAAAATGAACAAACATCCCCCTCATTCTGAATTTGGGCAGTGATGAAAGGCTCATAGACCTGACGGTAAGTTTAAAGTGTATTATTCTCTCTCCCACTCAAAAAAATTATCTTACTTCCCAGAATGTACAACACTGCTCACCTCCCTCCATTTATTTGTTAGCTCTAGATAGTCTACTAGTCTACCAAAAATTCATTTAAATTGACTTTAAACTTCTTTCACCACTAAAGTATTATTTCTTGAGATTATCAGTTGAGTCAACTGATATTCTCAAGAAACATTATTTTAGTGATGAAAGAAGTTTTCTGCATTAACTTTTTAAAATTTGAAATTATTGTATAAATGGGTTAGCTGGTATGTAGTACAAAACATATATGAAGTTTAAAATAATTCATTAGGAAACAATGTGAAGGGCTGTCTCTTCTTATAACCAAAGTAGCTTGACAGATGAGACTGATCAATGTTTGAAACAAAAATCTTATGTGTCATGGTTAACAATTGTTCCATAATCAATATTAATCAGTATTTCTGTTATCTCATCTGAAATTTCAGACCTTATCATGCTATATGCATTAAACATTAGTAAACAAGAAAATCTTACAATTATTTCTATATTGTAATGTTAATTTAATTGTGCTTGGGGGTATGGAGCACTAAACAATACTGACTTCTTCAATACTTAAACAGTAGACATAAATGCACAATCTGAAATATTTGCAAAATAAGATGGCATTTGTATGCTTTTTAATTTGCACACAGATGGCCATATAAATTTCCTGCAAAAATAAAAAAAGCCCTAGTAAATTCTTACAGTTAAATTCACAATTCATTTTTGAGAAATTCTGTTAACCAGCCTGCTCATACATACCTTTGCAAAGTGTTTATAGTGTAAAATATTATCAGGGCAGCCTAAAAAAAATAGGAGCAGAGTGAGATAGTTTTTTTTCTAGATGATTAAACTTTCCTTGTCACAAGGGAATTTCTATTCCCCATAAATATCCACTTTGTAATTTTGTGCCCCTGCCTTAAACTTATGAAATCTAGGTGGTATCATTCTTATTCTGATATCTCATTGAATATCAAATTACCGTATTTTTCAAACAAAGACGCTCCGGACTATAAAATGCAGATTAGCTTTAGAGGAAAACAAGAAAAAAAAATCTGTCCGCTCACTGCGTTCCGTTCACCACCAATTGGTGGCAAACAGGCCACAGTGGTGGCAAAAGGCAGTGGAGGCGATCTCCGCCACCTAGAACAGATGATCAGCATTGCACCAATCCCCCTCCCCGCCACAATATTCACTCTATAAGGCACAAAGACATTTTCACCCACTTTTTGGGGGGCGGAGTGTGTTTTATGGTTCAAAAAATACGGTATATATTGTTTTTTTAAAATGGTTGACATCTATCTTTCCAATAACTTTTGTTTTAAATTTTCAAGGGATTCAAGCAAAGTATCTTATTAGAATACATGGTGTACGACATGTTTGAAGATAGATTTCAGTTTTAGATTAAAATTATTCACACCTACTGAAAAAAAGCTAGATTATACTACAACAGGTTTAATTTATACATAGAATAAACAGAGGACAGTTCTATCCAAGAACGTTTGCTTTTCCCTTCAGGTCACATAATGTTAACAATTCTATTATATAGATGGATTCCAGTAAGTCAGTTACCACTTTTGTATTACTCTTCATTAAATCTGCATTTTTATTTGACAAGAAACCAAAGAAGCAAATTTAATTTAATCATCGCTGTCACTCCCAGATTCACTCAACTGCAAGTCATTTCCTGTTGTTAAAAAAAGAGAATTATTTTACTTTCCAAATAAATTCTACATTGATGAATTATGAAATGTTAGCTATCAGAAACACCAAGAGCAAAAATAGGCAGCAATTTTATAAGGCCATTAAAGAGTTTACTCCAAGTGGATTTAGTTTTTGGTATTCTATTATTTTTCTGTTCCTAGTGTTCTTTGGCATGATTCATGAGAAGCCCAAATGTTGCAATGATTCCTGTGCAAATACCATACTCATAGCTTTCCTTAAGAGTTTAGGGTTTTTTATTTGCTCCATCACAGACTTGATCCAATAATGGGACTTTGAACAAATATGAACTGAAGAAACTGTATGCACTGCTAGCATCAATTTCTTTAGACTAGATCTGAATCAGACAGACCAACAACTGCTCTAAGTTATGAGGCCATGCTGAATAATGCAAGTCAGTACTATCTATAGAAAGATCGTGACATAAATATTAACTGAAGTGTATAAATGAAGTATGTCTTGGAAAAGGAAAACAGAGGAGAATACATTTATATCTTAGGATTGAACTGTGGAATCCTTGGTGCTCTCTGAGTTTGATTGTTTGCTTGCAGATTTAACAGCCACTATGATGGACAGACAAGAAGATCAGCAGAGTATGTGCATGAACACCAACTGGTAGTCAGAAGACACTCATTAGTCTCACAACATGTGAACAGACTTAAATCATAGCTTCAAATGACAAACTGTGAGCATCCTAGACCAAGCTAAATCCAATATCTCTAGAGAATTCCTGGAAGCTTAGCATTCTGACAAATCAGCCATTAAAGATATATACAGATATATACAGACATTCACAAATCATTCAAGAGAGATAGTAAAAAAACCTAAGGAGGAAATAAAAAGACCAGGACACATCCTCTCCGGCAGCCTATACCCAGAAAAGCAGGGATTAATACCAATCAAGCAAGCATAAAGCAATACCCTAGTCAAGGAACCCATGATTTTATGACAAAAAGCCTTGGTGGTTCAGTGGTTAAAATGAAGTATTGTAGGCAAACTGCCCACAGCCTGGAGTTTGAGTCTGATAGGGCTCAAGATTGACTCAGCCTTCCATCCTTCTAAGATTGGTAAAATGAGGAACCAGATTGTTGGAGGCAATATGCAAATAACACTTCTATATTGTAAACTATCTAGAGAGTGTTGTAAAGCACAACTGAATGTTAGACAAGTATTATTGCTATTGCTATTACTTAGCCACATAATGACACATCTGCAAACAAACAACCAATTTAGAGAGCTGCAAGGACTCAACAGAAAATAAGTGTTTGTGAGTAACATGCGCAATGTCACTTGTTATCTGCAGTCTCATATCCACAAATAATTATAGAAACTAAGCCTACAGATGCAAATATTTTTTTATCTGCAAAAAGATGCAAATATTACACATGGCAAAAAAGCAGATAAGCTTTTGTGGACGTATAAAATGTATTTTTGAAAGGATTATATCATCTAAGCAAGATGTCTATACTCGTTCTTCCCTCTCACTTAGTTGCAACTTGATTGTGAGGTCTAAGCAGCGTCTTTATGACTTTTATCTCCTTTCAAATTACTTTCCTGGCTGATGATGGGAGCTGCCCATCTTATACCATATGGCTTATGCTGGCTTCTCCACTGCCTGCAGTTGTTTCAGGATCCCTATGGACAACCTCTTGAATGTGCCACTGGATGCTCATCTTCTCCACATATAATTTATGAATAATCAAATTCCGTATGTTGTGTGTGGACAGCATTAACATCTAGCAGCTTGACAGAAATTAATGCAAGCAAGTTGTAGATAGCATCACCATTTTATGGGGCTTCTGAATGCTAGTGCTGCTTGCAGATTGTTCCCACGGTAAGTCACTTGAAAGAGGCTAGTTGCCCAAAGGGAACCACATGGAGCCCTCCTGATTGAGCTGATCTAATGGGATGCATTTCAATTGGACATGAAAAACAAGCGAGTAGAGATCATTACACAGACAACTCCTATGTGTGAGGTCAACCACAGATTCTCGTACATTACTCCCAATTCCCATAAATGAAAAATTTTATTTCAGTATTGTTATCACCCAGAAATGAGGACAACTTGTACTTAGAGCAGCTTTCCTGAGCATAATGCCCTCATGAAATCTTGGTCTCTACTTCTCATAATTTCCAGGTTGCATTTATGTTGTATGACTTATGTTATATGATACTTAGTGAAAGTAAACTTACTGAGAGTATTCATGAGTTGATTGTTGCCTTGTGCCCTGCCAGTACCATTGGCAATTACATTCTTGGTATTACACTGCTGAGAAGGAGAAGGATGTGCAGCTTCAGCCCCATCACTGCTGGAAGTTTCATCACCGCTCCCAGAGGAACTCTCGGATTCAGATGAACTGCTGCCACTACTGCTACTCATCTGCTCAATAATTTCAACTTCAGCTCTTAGCTCTAGAATAAAAATAGGAGTATCATTTTTAAATGTTTATTTATTCATTAAAAATATAGCCTGAATTTTCTTAAGAGATTCAAGGTCAGATAGACAGCACTTGTCCCTGCAATTCTACTTCTCTGTATGGCTGATTTTGCCCTAGGACTGAGATTCTAACTATAATGCCCCATTGGCTCTCAATTATTTAGGCCACCCCAGATAGTCCATGGTTTTAAGAAATGTTTCAACTAATATAAATGTTCCAACTAATATAATTGTGAGGTGGCTGGCTGGTAAAGGTTATAAACTGTGCTGCCATTGGTAAAATATACTGAAGAGAACTTACAGGGGTGGGGGGGGAAGTAATAGATTTTCTTCCCATCTCAGGCAGTAGATAGGCTATAATAAGTGTTCTACCTCTTTTAATATCATCCAATTGAGGCTCTGGTGAAGGATTGTCTTTCAGTGGTGAAGTTTTAGGTCCAGCTGCAGGCTTTGTTAGAGCTCTGAACTGGGTGGAAGATTGTGCAGCTCGAGCAGATTGCTGTTCTATCCGTGCTTGGATTTTACTGCTGCCTTCAGCTCTGAAAGGAAATGTTTAGAACAGATAACACGTATAATACGTAATTGCTTTCCATAACTTATCATAACCTTGATGCATTTTGAACCACATTATTTAATTATTTTAAGAAAAAGAAACCTTTACTACTGCTCTCATATTGGAAATAAGTCCAATATAATCTTGGATCCTCCTTTTCAGACAAGGAAACTTTATACCTAATGTATCTAAGAAGGCTGCCTTTGCCCAACTCCTGCATCTTCCAAAATTATTAATTTTGTTGGCTATTCTACCAATTAGAATTACAATATTACTATGTATGTAGTAATTTATTTATGTAGACATAAATTTATGTATGTAGACATTTCTGTAAGAGTAATTGGGTCTCTACAAATGTCTGTTCACTCACATTGCTTCTCCTTTGTAGCTATACAGAGGAGTTTTTCCAATTCTAATCCTTCTTGGTCACTGAGGGAATTAAGGAATTAGGATTGATACAGTCTTTGAGAAAGATGGGCAGCTTAGAAATATCAAATATAAACAAACAAATAAAATCTAATTTCTACTCTCTCATTTTCTCTAATCTTACTAAATCTTAAATCAGAATTGTGTAAATAAATAATATTAATGTACCATTTATGGAACTGTTAAATTCCTGTTCTTTCAACTAGAGAAGAAAAATTAAGTACCAGTTAAACTTTCCGAAGAATTAATTTTTAAAAATTGAAAACATCACCTAGATCATCCTTTTGGAAACTTTACTAATGATTGATAAGATCAGTGATGATTCAAGTTTTAATATGGAGAGAAAGTGTATTAGATATACTTGAAATAGCCATTTCACCTAAGAGTGGAGGTTATAGACTACAGGTGAAACTCAAAAAATTAGAATATCATGCAAAAGTTCATTTATTTCAGTAATGCAACTTAAAAGGTGAAACGAATATATGAAATAGACTCATTACATGCAAAGCGAGATAGTTCAAGCCTTGATGCCACAGGCTGTGTTATGGAAAACCAGGATGCTTCAATAGTGGCCTTCAGCTCTTCTGCATTGTTCGGTCTCATGTCTCTCTCATCTTTCTCTTGGCAATGCTCCATAGATTCTCTATAGGGTTCAGATCAGGCGAGTTTGCTGGTCAATCAAACACAGTAATCCCATGGTCATTGAACCAGGTTTTGGTACTTTTAGCAGTGTGGGCAGGTGCCAAGTCCTGCTGGAAAATGAAGTCAGCATCCCCATAAAGCTTGTCTGCGGAAGGAAGCATGAAGTGCTCCAAAATCTCCTGGTAGATGGCTGCGTTGACCCTGGACTTAAGGAAGCACAGTGGACCAATACCAGCAGATGACATGGCTCCCCAAATCAACACAGACTGTGGAAACTTCACACTGGACTTCAAGCATCTTGCAGTGTGTGCCTGTCCATTCTTCCTCCAGACTCTGGGTCCTTGGTTTCCAAATGAGATGCAAAAGTTGTTCTCATCAGAAAAGAGGACTTTGGACCACTGAGCAACAGACCAGTTTTTTTTGTCTTTAGCCCAGGTAAGACGCTTCTGACGTTGTTTGTTGTTCAAGAGTGGCTTGACAAGAGGAATATGACATTTGAAGCCCATGTCCAGGATCCGTCTGTGTGTGGTGGCTCTTGATGCACTGACTTCAGCCTCAGTCCACTCCTTGTGAAAGTCCCCAACACTTTTGAATGGCCTTTTCCTGACAATCGTCTCCAGGCTGCGGTCATCCCTGCTGCTTGTGCACCTTTTTCTTTCACACTTTTACCTTCCACGTAACTTTCTATTAATGTGCTTTGATACAGCACTTTGGGAACATCCAACTTCTTTTGCAATTACCTTTTGAGGCTTTCCCTCCTTATGGAGGGTGTCAATGATGGTTTTCTGCACAACTCTCAGGTCAGCAGTCTTTCCCATGATTGTGATTCCTACTGAACCAGACTGAGAGACCATTTAAAGGCTCAGGAACCCTTTGCAGGTGTTATGGCTTAATTAGCTGATTAGAATGGGACACTTTGAGCCTAGAATATTGAACCTTTTTACAATATTCTAATTCTGAATTTGGGGTTTTCGTGAGCTGTAAGCCATAATATCAAAATTATGACAAATCAAAGCTTGAACTATCTCGCTTTGCATGTAATGAGTCCATTTCATATATTAGTTTCACCTTTTAAGTTGCATTACTGAAATAAATGAACTTTTGCACGATATTCTAATTTTTCGAGTTTCACCTGTATGTATTAGATTAGTTTGCTTTTCATCATTTCAATATTTAATGTTTATTATTTTATATAGTCAAGATAAAAGCAGGAGATAGAACAGTTTATTTCAGAAGGAATTATACTTTGTGCTGATTGATATTGGCCTCCCATGTTTGTGCCTGTGTTACCTTGTCTTTTTGACCTGAATGCTGCTGCTTAGCTTTTCAAGCACATATTCCCCAGTATCATGGTTGATAATAAGTACACAATCTTTTTGGTAAGGCCTTTTGTTTCCTTTGAATACAGTCATTGGAGGTGTAGAACCCTGATGTTCAAGAAAAGCAAATAATATATTTAAATATAAACAAGTATTTATGTGCAGGTCAAGAAAATCAGATATACTGTAATAGCATAATCAAAGTCTAAAATCCAACTCAGAAGATTATGCTTTAATCAGGTATTTTCTTAATATTTTGTTCTAAAATATATTGCATTTATTTTTATATGCAATAAAGAAATTGTATTAACTTTGGCAAAATTACTATATATACAGTATAGAACTTACTATTTACAAAAATAATTTATTCATTTGCTAATTTTTCAAAAAAACAATTGTCTGCACACTGTGTCTGCTACAAGGAAGAAATATCTGAAATTAGAATGACAATGCTCATAAACCAGTAGAGAAATATTTGTTGATTTTGCTACAATAGACTAATATGGCTAACTTTGTGACTATAAACACTTCAGATTAAATATTCTTCTCTAGGCAGATAGGCAATGCAACAAAATATTTTATAGTTTATATTCTATAGTTCAAAATATTATATAGTTCAGAATATAGTTTATAAAGAAATCAAACGGAAAGTTTAGTTATGCTTCAATATCTCAAACAAATATATAAGGGGTGTCAAACTCAAGGCCCACAGGGTGCTTAAATCTGGCCCACGGAGTCAGCCTGGAAATAGCAAAGGACCAGCCCGCAATGCCTCTGGCAGCCAAGACAGGGTGTTGGGGGGACACCTGCGCCCCCCACACCCCTTTTTGGTCAGCAGGGTGTTGCAGGAGGCCACCCAGGTCGAAAACAAGGCAAGGGGGGAATGTGGGCATCCCGCACTCTGTTTTGGTCAGCAGGATGCTGCAGGAAGCGTCCGTCCTGTCTCCCCCACTTCGGCCAGCTGCGGAGAATGATCCGGCCCTTGAAGAAATCCAGTTTGACATCCCTGAAATGTATCATCAATATTATTTATATCCAATACTAGAAATAAAATTTATAGAACTTAATATAATTCTAGAGAATTCAGAAATATTATTTTATGAATCCTTCAATGCACATTAGAATTCATACATAGCCAAAATAATATTAGGCAATGAAAACAGTAATCCAATGTTTTAAATATCTATATAGAAAGTTGTCAGAAATTGAAAGGGGCTCACAGACATATTTGCCTTAGATTATTGCAGGTGTGTATGCTCTGAAACATCAAACTATTACAAATCTCATTAAGTACACACACTAATCTTTATACAGATTCCAAACAAGCCTGGTAAAAAGGTTGTAAGGATCTGCCTCAGCTATCTTCTCAGGAAATCAGGACTCTTGAAACAGTGGTAGTTCAAAAGGAAACTTTTACTGAGAAAAAGTGATTGCAGAAAAGTCAGCAGAACCTGAAGTTAAAACACAAGTGTTAAGCTATTTTTCTCTCTTCAAACCCCACCCCAATTCCCTAGTCCACAGGTGGCCAATAATATGTCGCAATAATATGCTCCAAGACGTTAGCTTGATACCAGTTCACACTCAGGGTGCTGTTATCTTGGAGAGCTAGAACGGACTGGGAGGAAGCTAAGCCCATCCATTGCCCCCTCCATAAATCCCACACATTTCAGCAAAAGCGAAAGCATGCAAAGAATTTAGCTCCAATAACTTGCCTCCTCCCCCCTCAGAATGGCAATGTCCCTAAGTGAATCTGACAAAAGTACTGTAAACCCTATATAAAGATGCATTATACTAATGATTTGATTCATTAATGCAGCAGCATCTTTCTTAGAAGTGCTTATTTCAATAATACAGTAAAAAGTTGTATTTGTAGTCAGGCCAAAAATTTTTTTTGCAATTATTCTCAAAGTATGCATGGCACATTCAACGGTTGTTAAAAATGGTATTCTCTTAAGTGTTAGTTCCCACAAATGGTTTTTAAGAAGTATATCATGTTCCCCTTGGCTACATATGAAAAGTTCAGAGCAAAGCTTTCAAGAAGCTTGACACAGAAGGCAAACCTGCAATGTGAGATATGGTAAACTTACAGGAATATGTGGTAATGTAATTGTGACTTCATCTCCTTTACCAATTTGAAGCTCCCCTTCACAAGACGTATCTATAGATGCTGGTTTAAAATCATCTAGAGGATACAATAACTGATGATTAATAAATGATACTAAATGTATATTAGATTATAAATGTTTTATAGTATTTATTTAGAAACAATCTCATTACTACTTTAATTCTTTTCATTGGCATTCAAATAATTTTTGAGCCAGCTTATTAGAGTGAATGTGCAGAACAGGAATTAAATAGCATTACTACCTTATAATGTTCTTCTGCTAATATTCATTCATTAGCCAATAACACAAAAAACTGTAACATAGCATACTTCATTTTATCTGCTATATCTATTATCTGCTGCAAAAAAATAAAAATAAAAAGCCTTTATTTTTAAAAATTTCCTTCACCCATTTTTTTTGAAGTTCATCTATAAGGCCAGTTTTTGTTTTAAATGGCAACTCCATAAGTGATCAACTGTACCAATTTTTTTCTGGAAATAACTATTCTTTCCTGGTACTCCAAATAGATATTAATCAATGTCCTGTGCTATTAAATGTATTTATAATTTTTAACTTGCCCTTTGAGAGTGCAAGATGACATGCATACAGGTATTCTTATTTCAAATCAAGTCTCTGGATATGATATGACATTATGCAATATATAATTATACAATATAATTATACATTATAAAATAAAATTTGGTTTTAATAAGATAATTTGAGGGGGGAGTGTTTGTTAAACATGAATGCCCATATTTGTCATTTGTCTATTATGCAAAATATGTCATTTGGACTATGTTATACTGTATTTTTCAGCGTATAAAATGCACTTTGCCCCCCTAAGAGGGTGGAAATGTCTGTGCACCTTATACAGCGAATGTTGCTGAAGCCCCGCCCACCCCCATCCTTCAGCGGTTTTTGGCCTCTGTGTGTTGTTTTCGGCCTCCGCATGCCCCGTTTTAGACCCATCCCAGGCTGCGGGAATTGCACAGCACATCGCCACCTCTGTGCATCATGTTTTTGGCCTCTGTGCATTGTGTTTTCAGCCTCGGCATGCCCCATTTATGGGCTCTGCATGTCGCGTTTTCGGCCGTTTCCAGGCAGCAGCTTCTGATGCTAAATCAGGCTGCAATAACGTGCTGAAGCTGACCAGGCTGTTTGCTGCAAGGATGCTAACCAAATGAATACCGATGGATGCTGGTAGGCAGAGGCAGATTTTTTCCCCTTGTTTTCCTCTTATACGCCGGAGCATCTTATACTCTGAAAAAAACAGTATTTCTTATGTGATGATACACAAAGAACTGTAAACTGCCTCAAAAACTGAGGTTTTACTATACTTGTTTGAAGGCCCCCTCCAGATACTTTTTGTGCCAATCCTGGACTATGGATTGGCACAAAAGACTAAGAAATCAGCTTAGTGTGGGGCTGAGGTAAAAGCCCTTTCTTTTCTTTTAATACTGGAGTTTGTGGGCAGCTTTTAAAAATTGGCTTTGCTTTTATTTCACACTTTTTCTGGGTGCAAGCAGCTCAGTGTATACTAAAGAAGGGATACAAGCAAATTAAACACCCTCTGGAATTAGGATTACTACCATGCAAGCCTTTTAAGCATGATTATGGAAATGGTTTGCAAATGCTTCCTTCCTGGTCAGTTTCAAAATCTCCATAAAACAACTGTCCAATATGCAGCCTTCATGAAATGTTTAACTCACTCATCTTCTGGCCTCAAGCATGGCCCCTACCCATCACTGCCTAGATGTTCTATTGCACGTTGCAATCTAAAACCATGTTTAAAGATTCTGTAAAGATAGCTAGCAGAGGCTTTTATTACAAATAGAAGAAATTGAGCCTTAACAGCAGGGTGTCTTTATCTCATAAGAACATTTTCAGCAGGAATGGCAAGCATGTACCTAACATGTAATTAAACTAAGGATGGTGGTGAGAGGGGATTAGCAATATTTTCTCTCCTTTCTGCATGGAATGTTACTTGAAATGAGTAAGTATATAGTTGTATAGAGCAGAGGTGTCAAACTCACATCACGGCGTCGTCACAGGGACTTCCCCCCCTTCGCTGTGTGAGCATCTGGCCCTTGGGCCGGGAGTTTGACAGCTCTGCTATACAGGTTTTGGCAATTCAGAAGGTGGCCCACTTTTTGAACCTCTTCTGTTGAACATTTGGGGGGAGAACTGATTGGCTCATAGTATTCCTTGCTAGTTTCCATTTCTTTTTAACTGAACAACTTCTTCACTCATAAGCTTCAACTGATCGCTGAGAAATTGGAAACTGAAACTGAAAATTGTATAAACTCCTTTTATGCCTGGAGACTGAAACCTCAGCAACTGTGTCCAAAGGTGAAGCTCTTTACAGAAGGGACAGGTAAAGATAAAATAGGGCTAGGTTTGCCTAAAATGCTAATCCATAACTAACAATCATAGTACACTGATTTAATCTAATTGCCTGGGTTTGAAAACACCAAACTGTCAGTTAACCACATCACTTATGTCAGAGTTTGTGTTGCAGCACACACAATCAGAAACAATTAAATGAACTTCAGCAGGATTCAAATTACGTAAGAAACTTCTTTATATACAACACTATACAGGAGAATTAGCATACAATATCAGGAACACAAAAGCAATAGTCATAGAAGAAAGTCATTACAGAGTAGAAAGATATAGAGGCAAATATATTGTACAGAGGCACTTGTTACAGAGGCCAAACCAACCCTTATATACAGTTCAGCAAGTCTAAGCCACGCCCAGACTCCAAACTGTCTCTTATGACCCCATACAAGCAAATACTATGTTTCAGTTTCCAAACAGTCCCCATTAGCCAACCTGTTACCATATCTATTCCAGCTATGAATATTCATAACCTGACACTCCTCCCTTTATAATTGGAATAGAGAGCAAGCTAATCAATTTACATTTGATGGCTTCTCTAACATTACAATATTTAATGTCCACATGCTTGCTTCTATTTTTTACTCTGTCACTTGTTGTCATTCCATTCATGGAGTGCTTCTTGATCAGTTGACAATGAACTTTTTGTGCAGCAGCAACCACAATCTCCCAGACACTGTTCAGAGAAGTGTACTGTTTTTCTTCACCGTAAATCTCCTGTTTAAATTCTCAATAGGGTATAGGTCAAGTGAAGAAGGGGGCCATATCATTATTCTTTCATTTTTTAAGACCTTTACTGGCTAGTCACATAGTGGAGTACTTTAATGCATGTGATGGAGCATTGTTCTGCATAAAAATCATGGTCTTTTTGAAAGATGCACTTTTCCCCTGTACTACTGCTTGAAGAAAGTGTCTTCTAAAAACTGGCAGTAGGTTTGGGAGTTGAGTCCATCTTCAACACAAAAACATCCAACTAGCTCATCTTTAATAATACCAGCCCATACCAATACCCCATCTCCACCTTACTGGTGTCTGAGTCAAAGTGGAGCTCTGTGCCAGTTACCGTGTTTCCCCGAAAATAAGACAGGTCTTATTTTCTTCTGACCCCCAAAATATGGCCTTGGCCTTGGGTGTGTTATTATTTTTCAGGTGCAGGAGGCCCCTAAACATTGGCTCACTGCAGGGGGACTGGTGCCGGAGTGCTGATCAGCTGCTTTGTCAGTGCTGCTCAGGCCGCTGCCTTCAGCAATCATTGCAGCTTTTAATTTGCTTCCTGTGCAAACAGCACGAGGGGGGCGAACAGTGTGGGAATATGCTCCACATGCACCTGCCATCCACCTGGAATGGCCTTGCGGAGGCCGCTCCAGAAAATTGTAGCTTGCGCGCCTTTTCTCTTAGTGACAGTACAAAGAGCCCCCCCCCTCCCCCGGAGCCGAAGCAGAGAAAAAAAGGATGGCTGGGAAGAGTTTAAAAGAGAGAATCCAAGGTGCTGGTTCTCAAGTTACACTCCACTGGTGGGGGTGAGGAAAGGGGAGTAGGAGAAGAAGCGTTGGCTTGGATTGCAAAAGCCATGGACTGGTTCAATCACCTTCCTCTTGAAAAGCCTGCAGGGCAAACAGATCTGAGGTTTGGGTGAGCGGCAGAATTCTCGCTTCTCCGCCTCCCCACCCCTTCCCACCTGCCACTCCCCCTTGCGGGCCGAGATCAGCAAGCCTGATTCAGGGAGCTGAACATGCTGCCACCGCTCAGGAGAAAAATGTCAGAAATGGGCTCTCTCACAGCACCTCCTCTCTTCTCCCAAGTGGCAGTGGTGCGTTTGGCTCACCAAATCTGGCCTGCTGATTTCGAGTGACAGCAGCTCTGACTTGATCCTCATTGGTAATACCGCAGGCAAGAACTGGCCATGCCAATCCCGCTTCATGGCTGCGCAGACAGCCCTCACTGGCCAGTGCTCGGAACTCTGGTGCCAGTACCCCTCCCCCCAGGTTGCCAGGGCTAGGACTGGCAAGGGTTTGTTTGAGGCTGCTCTTTGCAGCTGCCACTAAGAGAAGGGGCGTGCAAATTATGGTTTGCGGGAGCGGCCTCTGCGCAGCCGATCTAGGTGGATGGCAGGTGCGCGTAGGGCATGTTTCCCAACCGTCCCCCCCCCGACTCGCCTCCTCACCTCATGCTGTTTGTATGGCAGCTGTACATGCATATAAGTTTTTTAGGGGGCTTATTTTCAGGGGGGTGTCTTATAGTGCATGCGCTTGAAAGCCCAACTGGGCTTATTATTACAACATGTCTTATTTTCTGGGAAACACGGTACTGTTCCAGCCACAAGCCCATCCATCTGGTCCGTCAAGAGTCACTCATCTCATCTCATCAGTCCATAAAACCTTTGAAAAATCTGTCTTCAGATATTTCTTGGCCCAATCTTGCTTATGTGTCTTGTTCAGTGGTAGTTGGATTTCAGCCTTCCTTACGTTGGCCATGTCTCTGAGTACTGAACATCATGTACTTCTGGGCATTCCAGGTAGGTTGCAGTTCTGGAATATGATAGCACTGGAGGATAATGGATTCCTGGTAGCTACACATTTAATTCTTCTCACATCATTGGCAGTTAATGTGTGTCTTCTTTTCCCAACAAGTTTCTTGTGACCCAGTTGACTATTTGCAACAAAACGTTTGATGGTTCTGTGATCATACCCCAATATCTTAGCAATTTCAAGAGTGCTGCTGTCTCTGAAAGACTTTTTATAATTTTTGACTTTTCAGAGTCAGTTAAATCTCTTTTGTGGCTTATTTTGCCTGAGGAAAAGAAGCTGCCTAATAATTATGCACACCTTGATATAGCGTTTTAATCTTCTTAGGCCACACACTCCCTCATTACACAAAAACACATTAACTGATATACATATCCACTAAGCATTCAAGTTTATACAGCTTGGAGATGTATAAAAATGATATGGTCAAAATACTCACTTGCCTAATGTTAAGTGCTTCCTTTGCACACCGTGTAAATTAATCATATTGTGGTTTAATACAGTAGCCTCATTCCCACAAGAATACAATTGGCTCAGTCTTCACAAAACAGGGATCCACACAATATCCAACCTTATTAGGACTTTTTGCAAATATAAATTATTAAAACCTCTAGATCATCATCCCCCTCCAAGTGAGATCTGCACCCATCCATTTGGCCTAAGGAAAGGGCCTGAAAACCTGGCTCTGCCAACTGATCTGGGCCCCAATGGAAATGTGTCATTCTGGAGGTGGTTAATGGACTGAGTTAAAATTCCACATCTCCTCCCTGTGTGTATCTGCTTTATTCTTTTCCATCTTTGTCAATTTGAATCAAATTTAGTGTTAATATTTATTATGTTACTTATAAACTGCCTAGAGTAGCCTCTAGGCGAGATAGGCAGCATTAAATCTAACAAACAAACAAGCAAACAAACTATTCTCTAAATACTACAACCAACCACGTAGTATCAGAAGGCGAGTTCAATCAGGCTTACTCCCACAGAAGTGTAGGTATGCCTACCCCAACATAGTGCGCTCCTAAGTACTGAACCCCAGCAGACGGCTACCGCTTGTCTGAGGATGATGGGGCTTGTAATCCAAACTTTAGGAGTGGACCAGGCTGGGGAAGGCTGCTCTACCCACTTACCTGGGAGTAAGTCACACTGAACTCAGTGGAGCCTGTTTTCGGTTAGGCAGGCGTAGGCTACCGCGGTTTTGACATGGGGCCAGGCCTGCTTAATCAAGCCGATGTTTTGGGGTTGCCGGCCTGGCCCATAAGCGCCGCCTCTGCTGGGGCACTCACAGCGAATGGTGTGGAAGGAGGCTTTAGGGTGCCGTTCGAAGCTTTCGCCCAGCTGCAGAGGATGCTCCTCCTTGTCCAGCAGCGGGTTCGCCACGCCGTTCATGGCTACCAGGGCGGCCGCCGAGAACAACAAGAATCCCTGCAGACGCCCCGCCCCGCCTGGCCGCTTTCTCTTCCGGGCTCAGAGCAGTGTGCAACTGGGAAAACACTCCCCGTCCGGGGGAACCGATCGAGAGGGACCAAGCGGTTTGGCGGTACTGTAAGGGTATCACCGTGGTTTTTGAGCAGGGGGGATCCGGGAATCTTCCCCTTTTGAAGGGGAAGAAGGGCATGCGGGTGGCGGGACCACGAAAGTCTTGACCGGCCCCAAACAGGTAGGTAGTTAGGAGGGAGGGAGGGAGGGAGGTGGTAGCACTACGGAAAAGACTGACGCATTTGGCCTCATTTACAAAGGTTTTTGAATTGATAGCAGCTCTCAGAACCGGCAGATTTAATCCAGATCCATAAGGCCTGATGGCAGAAATGTCATCTTCAGAGCTGAACGAGAATCGATCATCTAGGGACACTTTCTGTTGTGTTCTCTTGGAAAACAGGAATGTAAAAAGGTGTACTAAGGTGCTATCAGGTGAATAGTTTTCCTATTTAATTGATGTTAAGCAAAAAACAGGTGAAGGCTCTTACCACGAGAATTCACCTCTTAGTAATTTCAGATTGGTCTTTGAATACTTGATATGGGTACAGAATGTAAGTGGTTGGCTATTGCCTTTTTTCAGGTCGTTGGTACAGATAGTCCTTCACTTACAACAGTTCATTTAGTGATCACTTGAAATTAAAATGGCTCTGAAAAAAGTGACACAACCATTTGTCACATTTATGACCATTGCAGCATCCCCGTGGTCATGTGCGCACAATTCAGACACTTGGCAACTGACTCTTATTTATGATGGTTGCAGTGTCCCAAGATCATGTGATCATCTTTTGAGACCTTCTGACAAGCAAAGTCAATGGGAAAGCCAGATTCACTTAATAACCATGTTACTAATTTAAGAACTGGAGTGATTCACTTAACAACTGAGGCAACAAACGTCGTAAAATGGGGCAAAACTCATTTAACAAATGTCTCAGTAACAGAAATTTTGGGCTCCAACTTTGATCATAAGTTGAGAACTACCTCTAGTTTAGACTGGTAGTTTCTTTATTCAGAACTAAACAGAGGTCTTGCTTTGAAGGACTGCCTCTCTTACTTCTGAGCTAAGAATAACTCAACCAGGGTATACACATCAAACTAAACTGAAACTCGAATTACATCTGGTCTTAAGGTGCCATAAGAATCAAGTTAATGTTAACTTCAATCCCTATTTCATTTCTAAATGTGTGTAACATATTTCTTCTCATATTTATTAATCTCAGTACAGTCATTTCATAAATCCAGGTCCTGGACTTTTTGTTAATTTCCTTTTTTAATTTCCTTTTCCAGCCTTTTATTCTCTGATCATTCACTGTTAATCCACATGTAATCATTATTGTATTATTGTTAATCTCAATATAATCATCATTATATTATTGTTAATCTCAATATAATCTCTACAGACCTTTATTATTATTACTATTCACATGTTCAATTATTTATTAACAAAGTCGTTATCTTCTTTATTTTCCAGTTCTATGTCTTATTTCTCCATCTTCATTTTCTTGTCCATTCGTGTATATTCCGTTTCAATTTTTATATCCTCAACTTTTTATCCTTTATGCAACATTATAATTATTTCTCTTACTTCCATTTTCCAAGTCAAATAATTATTCCAGTTATACAAGTTCTGTTATGTTCCCTTCTATTTCTTTTTTTTTAATTCCTCCAAAAGTCAAACCTCTTGTAGACAAGAAAATCCTCCACCACAAATTCTCACGGTTGTTATCTGTAAAGTTCACAATTTTCTAAAACAAAAGAACCAAGTTGCAATGTTCCTTTTTACTCCAAATGGTGTCTCTCTGCAATCCACAATTTCCAATTGCTTAACAAGTATCCATTTTGTTGCAATTACATCACGATCTTACTTAGCTTCTCTTTTTCTTTTTCTGTTTAAAAATATCAAATTATATTTAAAGTCCAGTCCAAATTGAAATAGCTCTTCTCACTTCTTTTAAAATATAGGTAAATTACTATATTAAAAGAAACTATAGCAATGGACATAATGAACCAATTTTTTTATTAAGATGTTAGAAGATACTACTTGAGAAAATTGATGGTTATAATAATTGGGATATTGTTTAAATACCTATAACAATTGTTATAATTTGAATACTTTTAATAATATATTTACAAAAGTTAAAGATGATTATGCTGTGATTAACAGTGGAACAAAGATGATTACACTGGGATTAACAGTGAGAAAAATAAAGAGGATTACACTGGGATTAACAGTGGAACAAAGAGGATAACACTGGGATTAGCAATGAAAAAAATAAGGATCATACTGGGATTAACAGTGGAATAAAGATGAGTATACTGGGATTAACAGTGGAAGAATAAAAGAAAAGGTTAAATTAAAAAATTGACAGCTACAGTAATTGGGATGTTGTTTAAATATGTACAACAATTGTAATAATTTGAACATTTTTTACTTAAGTAAAAAAGAAAAGAAAATTGAAACAATATATGATTATGATTTATAAACAAAAACTATTTAATTGGTGTTATATAAATGGTATGGTTTAATAGATAGAATTTGGGATAATTGGGAAATTGCATTAAATAGCATTATTTGAACTAAGAACTATGTTTAAATGTTAAATTGCTATATTTTTAAGATTAAAGATAAGGTTTAAATTTTATAAATTAATGGAATAAGGATTTAATGAGTATCATGAAATATAAATATGTTTGAACTATACTAAAATGTATTACGAGTTTTAATTGAATTAAGAATTAAAGTGGGTTAATAGAAGGGTAATTGTTTTGATTAAGTAAATATGTGTTAATTTTTTTTAAAGATGGTATTAGTTGAATAATGGATTTAAAATTAAGAAATAAGTGTTATGTCAAAGTAGAATAGATAAAATTTTGTTAAAAATGATCAAAAATTGAACAAATTGATGACTGGATCAAACCTTTGTTCTGAAAAGATGTAATTTGTATGTTTGGAAAAAATTTTAAAAAAACTTTTTGAAAAAAAAAGAATCAAGTTAATGTTTTCTAGTCCTTGGTGGTCTATTCAATATTAAAGAACTATAACTGGTTACATTATTCTGTTTGTGACCTGTCAGTTCATGCAGAGAGCATGCTCTTTATATACCGTGTTTCCCCAAAAATAGGACATATCCCAAAAATAAGGCTCAGCCTAATTTTTGGGGTGGGCTTAAATATATGCCCTCCCTCGAAAATAAGCCCTCCAGCAAGCATGGCCATTTTTGCCATGGATTTCAACCACTTCAGCAGGAGGCCAAGCGATGCGCCCCATGTGCCTCACGACAGCCTTCCGAAGGGTACTGTAGCAGCAGCTATCCACAATTTTGTTACCCTTATTTCTTCCCAACTGTACTGGGCTACGTGGGGTCAGGACGAAATAAGGGTTAACATTGGGTTAAATTGTGGATAGCTGCTGCTATTGTACTGTTCGGAAGGCCGGCGCAAGGCACTAGTTTCCTGCTGCAGAAGTGGCTGTGCCTGAGGAGCGCTTTTAGGAGAGAAGGCAAAGGGGAAGCGATCCTTTGCAAACTCTTGCCCTGCTCCTGCCTCTCCACCGGGCAACTCCCAGCAGCCCCAGACGCCCAAAGCCCATGCCTGCCTGGCTCCCTTTTCCACAGTGCCCGGATCTTTATTGGGGGGGTGGGGGAGAAGCGAGAGGCATGGAGCGAGACAGGATTCACTCTTCTTGCCATCTCTTCTCCCCCTCTTGTCGGGCATGGCACGGCTTTCTGTCCCTGCCCCATTTGGATGCAATTTTGGGATGGCAAGTGGGGAAGGGTGGGGCTGGGTAGACATGAAATGTGTCTTACCTGCCTTGTAGCCTCCATCGTGTGTCTTGCCATTGTCTGCAGGCAAACACATTGTAGGGTAACCTTGTAGAAACCTTGTGAGTACAAACTTCTCAAACTAGTGTGAAGTTTGGTTTTACCCTACAATGTGTTTGCCTGCAGACAATTGTGAGACATACAACAAGGCAAGCAGGACGCGTGTCTCGTGTCTCCCCGGCCCCACCCCTCCCCACCTGCCATCCCCAAATTGCATCCAATTGGGGCAAGGACAGGAAGCCCTGCCATGCCCAGCGAGAAAGGGAGAAGAGATGGCAAGAAGAGCGAGCCCTGTCTCGCTCCATGCCTCTCGCTTCTCCCTCGCCCTACCTGCCATCCCCCTTGACAAAGAGACAGCAGAAAAGGGCAGAAGCCAGGCTGCTGTTACCATTGCGGTCCGTGGAGCCGTCTTACCTGCCTTGCAGCTCCATCACGTGTCTCACCGTTGTCTGCAGGCAAACATGTAGGATAAAAAAAACCTCACGAGTTCAATCAAACTTCTCAAACTTGTGAGAAGTTTGGTTATACCCTACGTGTTTGCCTGCACACAACAGCGAGACACGTGACAGAGCTGCAAGGCAGGTAAGACGTGCGCCTCACATCTCCCCGGCCTCTGGTGGGGGGGGGGAGAGAAGAGACCGCAAGACAAGTCTTGCTTCTCTCTCCTGCCCCACATGCCACCCCCCCTCAATAAAGAGCTTGGTGCTATGGAAAAGGGAGCTGGGCGGGTGCAGGCTTTGGGCATTTGAGGCTGCTGGGGATTGCCCGGCAGAGAGATGGGAGCAGGGCGGGAGTTTGCAGGCAGATGGTTGGATTGTTGGATGGATGGGAGGCAAGCAAGTGCCCAGCGAACACCTGACAAGTGACTGTGCTGCGCTACGACAGCAGCGCAACACAGAAGCTATGAGGTAGCCACGCTCGCTGTCACCTGCACCCCCAAAATAATAAGACACCCCTCTGATAATAAGGCCAAGCCCTTATTTCACGGTTCAAAAAAAATAAATAAGACAAGGGTCTTATTTTCGGGGAAACGCAGTATTAAAATATGCTTTTGAAAGATGAAAATAAGGGAAATGATAGTATTGTCAACATGTTTTTATCATTTGGTATCCAGAGAAAATTGTGAAATAGTAACTTTTCTTTATTGTGTTTTTACATCTAGTTCTTATATGATACGTGATATGGGCAATTATTTAATTAAGGATTGATACAGCTTTGAATCTGCTTTGTCCAGTAATTAAGATGATTAAATCCGAAATTCTGAAAAGTCACTCATCTATTCCTCATTCGGATGAGGTAATAATTGCTTGTGAAGATGGGTCTTTCCAAAAAACAGGACAGAAGACAAGGATTGTAGGTCCTGAAGAAGCAAAACAATTAGCCCAAAATCAGGTATCTGACTTAGTATCTGACTTCAAGCAACAGAAACTTGAGAAAGAAGCACAAAAGAACTGGGATCTATTCTACAAAAGGAACAGCACCAATTTTTTCAAGGACAGACACTGGATAACTAGAGAGTTTGAAGAATTAAAAGCCTGTGATAAAGTGAGTTTCACATTCTCTGGCACCAGATGGCAGTAAAGAACTACTATAGAAAAATATCTGAATTGGAAGCCTATCTAACTCATGGGTGTCAAATTCACCATATCACATTCACCATGTCACTTTGCTGTCATGTGATGTATCACAATGTTTTTCCCCTTTGCAGAGCTGGGGTGGGTGTGGCCTGCGCGTGACGCCATCTGGCCCACGGGCCGCCAGTTTGACACCCCTGCATCTAACTGATTTTATTATGTTATGCATGCTATAAAATTCAGACTAGGCTGGTGCAATATACTTCTTTGCACATTCCATGATAAATTTGAGATGGAAATGTTAATATTAATATCAATCAGTTTCTTGGTATCAATTTGATTGAAGATGATTCATTTTTCTAGTGGTGAATCTGGTCCCAATTCTCAAACGACGGGGGTGCTGTGCTGTGTGAAACAGGTATCCATTCAGTGAACAAATGGAGTTCCTGGACTATATTCTTAACATTTTGTCACTATCAAAAAACAGTAAGGATCAGCTAAATAGTAAATGTTGGTCTCTATTCAGAGTGACACATCAAAAGGATTAGATGGATTCTGGGCAATTTTGTCCAGCTTGTTGATAAAGTAACTTCCATGATTAAGTAATAACTCGTTTTCATATAAAATAAAAACGTATTTTTTAATTTCAATAAACTATCTGTGACTAATCTTATGCTTCTAATTCACTAGATCCATAATGGCGAACGTATGGCATGCATGCCAGAGATGGCACACAGAGCCCTCTCTGCTGGCATGCGCACCGTCACCCCAGGTCAAATCTCTGTGGCATTTCTTTCGTGAGCTTCTGTTTCCCTGCAAATGAGGAAACAGAAGCTCATGAAAGAAAAAGATCTTACCTCTTGTCGCGCTGCCAGTGTTGGGATGCCGCGCCTCCCCCCCGGACAGCTGGTCTTCTGGTCTCTGCTTCCCATATGCACATATTCACGTATGCCCGTGCACATGTGCATGTTTGCATGTGAGCATGCCCATGCGTGCGCATGCACACACATGCCTTTCAGTTTCGGCATACACACGTGCAGTTTGGGCACTCGGTGTCTAAAAGGTTTGCCATCGCTGCATTAGATGATTCCATCTGCTGTAAGTATCAAGATGTATCACTTGAATAAATTGTATGACTTGAATCCCAATAGGTGTTAGTTTTAGTTGCTTTTAAATGAAGGTTTTCTTGCTTTTCAATAAAACCACTATTTAATGGGAGTATTATAAAACCACATTTTATTTTCAGTCATTAATTTGGGAATACATCTTTGTGGTGATTGGATAATCTGTTGTGTGGGATCTAGTGAATGGAGGTTATAAATTTGATTGTAAAAGCTAATGTTAGTCCAAAAATTAATTCACTTTGAAAGGATCGGACAATTACAAATATTATTTTCTCATGTTTTCAGTTTGAAGATCAAAAATTGACAATTCTGGAAGCAGGTTGTGGTGTTGGGAACTGTTTATTTCCACTTCTAGAAGAAGATTTGAATATGTTTGCTTATGCTTGTGACTTCTCTCCCCGAGCAGTGGAATATGTAAAGGTTAGTAAAATATTTGTCATTTTTTTCTTCCCTAAAGTGAATACATGCATTTGAAAGATAAGTGTCTTTAAAAATAAATGAAGAGAAAGCAAAAAAGGCATCAAGACTTGGTATCTCTATATTGGTTTAGATCTGATAAAATTAATTAGAATTCAATAATCATTATTAACTGAAATCCTACTTTTAATGTCTGTGCATAGCAATGTCAGAATCTGTATTTAGGTCATTTAGGAACTAATACTTTTTCATTTGAACTACTATTTACCCATTTGTTTAATCTGATATGGTAATCCATTAGATTATCTTAACCTGGAATTTAAGTTTTATTCTTAGAAATTAAATATTACTCAGAAGATTATGGAACAGAGCATCTAAATTACTCGTATGATGCTGAGTCACTATAGTAAAAACAAATACTTAATACAATAAAAGATCCACACCCAAAAGCTGGAAGAAATACATATGTACAATTTTATATATTATAATAATCAGGTCTGCTTTTTCTGTCTTATACTGAGTTGAACAGAGAGGAAAGCATGTGCATGCAGAAAAAATTGAAAAATTTCTTCTGCATGTGCATAAACAAAATAACCTCAGCAACTTTAAGAAGTGTGGATTTGAAGTCCATGCATCTTAAAGTTGCTGAAATTGAAAAAGTTATCTAAAAATATTAGTTTGGGAAAGGTTGTAATTCATATTTATTATCTGCTTTTCTGCTTGGTTGTCTTCAGTTCAACACTGAGTGAGATTATAATGAATAGCTTCAAAATATCCACTATCTAAACCAGTATTTTCCAAACTTGGCAATTTTAAGTATAAAAATTTCAGCTCCTAGAATTCCCTATCTTAAGTTATTCTGTATTATTCTGTGTTCCATTCTTCTGTATGATTTACTGTGCTAGCTTCAGGTTTCAAAATAAGAACTTAAATAAGGTACCATATGTTTGTATGTTCATTTCACAGCAAAATCCTCTATATGATGCCAAAAGATGCAAAGTATTCCTGTGTGACCTGACCAAAGATGATCTTGTGGAAAATGTACCATTAGAGTCAGTAGATGTGATTATGTTAATATTTGTACTTTCTGCCATTCATCCTGAAAAGATGCATTTAGTTTTGAACAATATTTATAAGGCAAGTCTGCAGGGCTATAATAATGTTTTTTTTGCCATAAGCATGTATTTCTGCTTTGAAAAGTTATAATACGGAATCTGTGGGATAATTGTCTTAAATGCAAACTAAAGTTATTCTCAGATTCAAGCAAATAACGTTAACTGATTCAAGCTGTGAAATGTGTTTTATGACAATTGTGAAATTTATTTTTCTAGTGTAGGTATAATTAATATGGAATGATATTTGAATAAAAGTCACCCTTTTAAAACTTTTTATAGTGAAATGAAATTGTATGAAGTTTGTTTAACCGGGCCAAGCTAAAGTGGTCCAAAATGTTCCACTTTTATCATTACACGATTTTGTGTATTAATTAAGTCCAGCTTAATATGTTTCATATTTTTCTCAGGTATTAAAACCAGGTAAATATGTCCTATTCAGAGATTATGGCCTTCATGACCATGCAATGCTGAGGTTTAAATCTGCTTGCAAACTGGGAGAAAACTTCTACGTACGACAAGATGGAACCAGATCATACTTCTTTTCTGATGGTGAGATCTTAATTAAGATATTATATCTTAATTCACTGATATTAATATTATCTGAAATAATATTTCATTTATACACACACACACACACACACACAAGTAAATACTCAACAAATACTGAGAAATAGGAAAAGTTTACAAAACAAAAATCTGTCAGAACAAAAATACAATGTATTTATAGTAGTTTATAAATAAACCCAAGGTATTTGTATTGAAAGGTTTTCTACAGTACAAATATACTGATGAAGAAAATGATTTGTTCAACAATAAAGGAAAGTAGATATGTTTAAACATCAAAAAGCTGCAAACAGCAGCCTCAACATCAGAAAAAAGTTATTTAATAACTATTAACATTCATTTTGCTATGTATATAATCCTTTTCTAATAATGTAAATTTGTGTAACTCCAAATTTAATAATAGTCACTACAAGTATAAATCTAAAGAAACTATGTTCTCCAACATTCCTTTTATATCCAATTTCGGCAATTAAGGATTTAAGGATTTCTTCTTTCTTAAGATAATACTTTCTTGTATTCTTGAAAGCAATGAGAATCTGACTAAATCAGCATTTCTCAATCTTTGTAACTTTCAGATATGCTGATTTCAGCTCTCAGATGAATAGAATTTGAAGTCCACATATTTGAAAGCTGCTGAGGTTGAAAACACTGGACTAAATTATACTAAAAAGTTTAGTCTAGCTTCTTGCTCACCATGGCTGGGCAGGTGCATAGGGAAGCCCCAAGTAGGACAACCTACTCACACTTTTCAAAGAAATAAAAATGTTATTGACTCTTAACTGTAAAATGGTGATAGAAGGTAAAGAATATGAGGGCAGTCTCATATAATAATAATTTGTAAGATGTCCAGAGTTAACTTGTAGGGGAAATGAGCGGCATAGAAATTTAATAAATACATAAAAAATAACCCATCAGAGATATTTCTATTTTATAACCAGCTGCAAAGGGATTTGACAACTGCCCAATTTCAGTAAGAGCTTCTATTGAGATGTCTTTGAAGCTGAGCCCTGCTGCCTCAAATGATCTCAGGTTTTCTCAAAAAATACTTTATTAAAAAAACTATATTGACTGTTAATGATACTTAGATTATTTAAAAGATATATCTTAAGATATATCTTAAGTACCTCATAAAAGAGCAATCCATAGTTAGCATCTTTCTTGGGCAAATGGAAGAAAAATCTGACTTTGGATATTGCATCATGTTCTGCATTGATGACTCTCTTTTTAAACAATCAACAAAACCATTTTTCATTTTTTGTTTTGAAAGAATAACCTGCCTATTTAGGATTTGTATCATTTCGTCTTTGTACTTTAATACAAATTTCTTAAAAATATTCTTCCTTCTAGAGTTTTTGGCAGAACTTTTCCTGTCTGTGGGATATGAAGAAATAGTTAATGAATATGTGTTTCGAGAAACTCTGAACAAAAAAGAAAATTTATGTGTGCCAAGAGTTTTTCTCCAAAGCAAATTTCGAAAGCCTCAGAAATAAGTTTTTGCTGATAAATTGTTGGACATTTGAAATTCAAGGCTACTTTCTTACGTTATTCAGTTTAAACCAAGTTTTATATCAGGCCTGTGGGACAAAATAAACCTAGCACTTGCCTAGTCCTCTTTTATTGATAAAATCTTGAAGACAGCGGAAGACTCTGCTTCTATTTTAAATATAATTCAATAATTTTGGGATTAAATTACCAGCTTTCAGATCGTAATTCAGGATCACAAAGTTTTCCTTGGCAAGAATGCTTATTGTCAAGCAGATTCCTGAAATTATATAATAAACTCATATATAAGCAGTCCTGAGTTCCCATGACAGCTTTCTTGATACAACATAGTGAGCCAGTACTAGCTTACTACATCTACTTAGCTTAACATGATGTGCATACCTAGCCAGTATGGTTGGTTAGTTTACAGTTGTGTGATTTTTAAACCCAAAGCTTTTTGTTTTGTCAACCCATTGTAGTTATAGTTGTAGACACATAGTGTCACTACACCTGTAGTTTAGTTTGTTGATTATGAACCCCTTCTGTGGGTTCTGAATCTTACATTGTGATATACTGTTTTGTGCAATCCCAGCTCATTGTTAAATAAACTGGAGAGAGAGGGAGGGAGAGATGCGGGGGGGGAGAGAGAGAGAGAGAGAGAGACTGAACTCAGCTAATGTTAGATAGGCACACTGGATGCCAAAATTAGATAGCTGAAAGATAGCTTCGTACACATATATCTTGTTCATATACTTTGAAATACCCTGCTGCTGAACAAAATATTTTTGAACAGAACAGAACAGAATAGAATTCTTTATTGGCCAAGTGTGAATGGACACACAAGGAATTTGTCTTTGGTGCATATGGTCTCAGTGTACATAAAAAGGCAACATACATTTGTTAAGAATCATAAGGTACAACACTTAATGATAGTCATAGGGTACAAATAAGCAATCAGGAAACAATATAAATCGTAAGGATACAAGCAACAAAGTTACAGTCATGCAATCAAGTGGGAGGAGATGGGTGATAGGAACGATAGAAGGCTAATAGTAATAGTAATGCAGCCTTAGTGAATAGTTTGACAGTGTTGAGAGAATTATTTGTTTAGCAGAGTGATGGCATTCGGGAAAAAACTGTTCTTGTGCCTAGTTGTCTTGGTGTGCCGTGCTCTACAGCGTCGTTTTGAGGGTAGGAATTGAAACAATTTATGTCTAGAATGAGAGGGGTCTGAAAATATTTTCACAGCCCTCTTTTTTAAATTTTTTTTATTTATAACACAACACAATATAACAAACACAAAACACATAATATAAGTTCCCTGTTTACAACTGTTTCGTAACTGTCATCTTCTTACAGCCCTCTTTTTGACTCGTGCAGTATACAGGTTCTCAGTGGAAGGTATGTGGTCCTGCAGTCCTTACCTTGTGATGGTATTGAGCGAAAGGATTAATGATGTGTTCTGAGAATTCTAATGATGGCAGTGTTTCTGTTTTCATGTGATTCTGATCCTAGCTTTTTGGTGCCTGTCCCAAAAGTTAGGGTCAGAATCACATTGTTGCAGCTACATGATTGCAATTTGCAATCAAACACAACAATGATGAAACCAACAGGAAGTTAGAAGTTCCAGTGATTTGAGGTTCTCATTAATAACCCATATAGTCCTCACTTAAAAATGTTAGCTATATAACAAGAATTGCTCTTGAATTGTGACATTATGCTTTATGACAGCATCACAGTGATAGCAATTCTGGTTCCATTGCCATTTAACTAACTGAATATTGTAAACTGGAGAAACAAGCAAATGCTTCCTTGAATTCAGAAGGCAGTTGTCTGCCATCAGATAGGAAAACAGTTTGATTGCTAGAGCTGGGATGAAGCTAGAAATTTTTGTATTTAGCATTATTGGACTATATACACTTGACATGCTCATTTGGAGCTATATTCACACAACTCATTAACCAGTTTTAAGTGAACCATTGTCAGTTGTCAATGTTCAAAAAGTACATTGAAGCATAAATCATACTGGCTGAAATAACACAATGCACTAAGACACAAACCCAAATAAAAGTATAGTCATTGATACTGGTTTGATTCAGCCTATTAGACTAGGCTAAATTTGTGTATGTTTCACAATGTTCTTTCCACTTGAAATGGGGAAAATTGTTAAAGGAGGATGGCTTCTTCTGTTCTAATAAGAACAGACTTCAGTGTCTTTAGTTTTCTGACAATAGGTAATAGGAAGTAAGCAGGCTGTGTTTGAAACATTCCATTAGTGTTGGTATTACCACTTCTTGCATCCAGAGTGCAATGAGCCCAAATTATGTCCTACGTTAGGACATTTTTTAAAAAATGTTGCAAAAGCTGGGCTCTCTTACTACACTAAATATTTGCTTAACTATGATTAATTGACCAAACTGCAATTAGCTTAGCCTTTGTGCCATTAAATAACAAAAATGTTGGATTAGACATGAGTTGAGAGGTCTGTGATAGGAATTTCCTGATGTTTTCCTGGCCCAAATAGATGGGAACTTTGGGTCATGTGGCCCTTGACCAGATTATAAAATCATTTTCCTAGTAATCATTATGACTTGGATCAAAACAATCTGTCTCTTGTGCTGGCAGCTCACTAGGCAGGAAGTAAGAGGGAGGGAGGGGAAGCAGATGTAAAAAAACAGGGCTGGCAGAAAAAGAGTAAGGGGAAAAGGTGGCTGTGTTCACTCTGGTCCAGGGGTGTCAAACTCACGTCATGATGGCATCTTGTGACGTATTGGGACTTTTTCCCCTTTGCTAAAATGGGAGTGGGCGTGGCCAGCACATGACACATCCGTCCCTTGGGCTGGGAATTTGACAGCCCTGCTCTAGGCTATGCTTTCCCTATCACATAACCCTATGAAATCACAATGCTCATTCAGGCTTAAAACCAGTTAGCAGGAAAGCCAAGTTTCAGTCAGGTCATGGTGGTGAGCTGAAAAGCTAATCTTTTATTCTTGAGTTATGTTGCTTGTTTTCATTTTATGAAACTTATAAATCACAAGAGTTTAGAAGAATAGGGTAGGTACCTTCTCCTCTTTATTTATTGCTGGCATAAAAACTTGTATGAAGAAAGCTGAATCCAGTCAGCTATTATACTCAGGTTAAGGAAGCCATGACTTAGTATATGAACACTGCCATTATAACTTAAGAAACCATGTTTAAAACCAAACAATGGTTTAGAACAGGGGTCCCCAACCTTTCGGACCTCAGGGACCACTAAATTCATAATTTTAAATCCTGTGGACCACTAATATGACCTGCCTAATGACCGGCTGGTTGGGCATGGCTAGGTGGTCATGTGACTGGGTGGGTGTGGTCAACTCGATATCACTCACATTGAGGGACACCTCACCAGCCTCTACTCACTCCTCCCCTCCCAGCTTCGCCTGCCCACCCCGGCTCCTTAGGGCCCTAACAGCAAGCACTTATTGGAGCTAAGCAGCCACCACAAAAAAGAGTTGGCAAAATAGCTGGCTCAGTTCAGATAGGATCTGTCTGAGAAGGACGTTCACTGAGGACTAAAACCTTAGGATTTCCAAGCAGAGGGAAGAACTGGTAGTGCAAGGCCAGGAATGGGCCTGGAGGCTCAGTGAGCTGAGATGGTCAGCCAGTTCCAGGCCATGATGCTGTCCCACTGGAACAAGACCCTCTGGCTTTTCACCAACAACGGCACTTCCCTCCAGCCTTTGCCGCCCCGCACCAGGAGGCTGAAGCAGACCCCAAGTCCCTTCCCCTCTGACTGGCCCAGAAAGACCCCAAAGGGGAGACTCTGCAGCAACACAAACGTTCATTGCATGTATCCAGTCCAGAGACTGTAGTTTGAGGACCCCTGATTTAGTGCAATATAAAAAAATGCAAATAATTTTTCTGCGGACCACCAAAATTTTATCACGGACCACCAGTGGTCCACAGACCACCGGTTGGTGACTGCTGGTTTAGAATAATATATTGGCCTGGTACTAAATTTAATATTTGAATATTTTCAGTTTATTCTTGAATGATTTGAAAGGTGATTGGTAAAAAGGGCATAATTTAGGGTGCTGTATTGACTATACTGGATATTGTATATTTCATAGCTAATTAGTTTATGCTTTTCTTTTTGATCAGAATTATATTCAATTTCATTTACACTACAGTATAGTTTTATAGCACCGAAGAATGCAGGTAAAGTTTGGTACTGATAGGTTGGAATGTACTCGCACAATATGTTGTTGGGATGATTACTTAGTAACTGTTTTCAAAACAAATTCAGAGATGGTCTCACTTTAACTGGGTTCATGTGATATCACCAGTCCATATAGGAAATCTCTGTGCAACATTGTGACATAACCAATTTTTCTACATTTCTGATACATAGATCACATCTTGTTTTGCTTATGTCTTCAGTTTACTTTCATCCACATTATTCTTTGTTTCTAAAGTTATAAAAAGAAATTATTGTTGATTCTTCTGTCTGGCATATACACAACTAGATCAGTGGCTCATATTGTTATAGTTAGAGTGGCTGTCTAAAATTACATGGTAACGAGAAAAAAAGGGATAATTATTTGACAATCCCATTTTTGTTGTTAAGATATTTCTTAATTAGACCATAATAGTGATCTAAGAGTTGTATTTCATCATTCAGAAGATACAAAATAAAGCGGGCTGACTAAGTGTTTGTTTGTTTTTTCCCCATTCTACCATTAGAAATGGATCTTTACACTGTGTTCCTTACTCTTATGATCCCCGACCCAAAGTTCGTAGTATCACTTTGGGAATTGGAACTTCCCATTATTTTCTTAACTTTGATATCAAAAAAGTATCCTCTCTTCTGCAAAGGAACATATATTCTACTAATACCAATTTATTATAACTCTTTGCTAAGGCATGATACAAATTTCCTAAATTACAAAATTACATATTGAGGATCGCTGTGTTAATAATAAAAGTATTTATTATGAAGTTGGGAATTCAAATTAGTTAAAACGTTGCATAATTGTTTTAGCACTGTGAATTGTGGTTACATGTTCCTGAAAGATTCATGGTGACTTTGTTTCGGAAAACTTTTAATCCCTCATAAGGGATCCCTCATATATACCAAATTTTGTGGGAATTCGGTATATATACCAATATCTTTACTCTATAGAACGTCTTTATTGATTTTCTTAATACTTTTCAGTAAACATTTTTCAGCATGATCTAGAGCAGTGGTCACCAACTGGTGGTCCGCAATTTTGGTGGTCCGCAGAAAAATTGTTGCATTTCTCTCGAGGAGCCCAACCAAGCTTTCCGGCATCACTGGCGCTTCAGCGCTTTGACTCCTAGACACAGGATGGGGTCCTTCAGGCAGTTAGCTTGGCTGCCTGTTAGCAGAGAGAAGCAGCCGGAGTCAACCCAGGCTTTGCTGCCCATTGGAGGTGTTAGATCGGCCCCCTGCAAACTCTTGTCTCTCAAGGAGCACTCACTAAAGCGGCAGAAAAGACTTTGGCTGGGGTCCTCAAGAGACGAGAGTTTGCAGGGGGTGGATCTAGCATTTGCAATGGGCAGCAAAACCAGGGTTGATTCTGGCTGCTGTAAGCGCTTCCTGGATGCGGTTTACTGCTCCAAGCCCAAGCACTCCAAGCCCTAAGCGCCCCCTCATCAGTCCCCCACAGCAGTTCCCCTCCAGCTGGCAGGTTGAGCCCAGCACTGGCTCTCATATGCCAAGCCGAGCCCTTCATCTACTTCAAGCCATCCCCCATCAGAGGGACCCCACAAAGCCCTTGCCACTCCTTCCATCCTTCTGCCCCCGGCCAGCCTTTTAGATGAGGTGGAAATAATGGATCTTCAGAGGTTGGGCGGCTACGGCCAGGAAGAAAAAGAAAAGCAGCAGCAGCGGTTCCAGGAGGAGGAAACCTCCTCCTCCTGGAGATATTTTTGAGATATCTAAAAAAAAAAGTCTCCTTCCTCTTTTTGTACCCAGCTGGCGCTTTCCAAAGCTGGCTTTTCCAGCATTAGCTGCCCAAATCCCCTTTGATTGTGATTTTAAAAAATTATTATTATTTACATCGGCCGTCCCTTTCCGGACATCACTGTTTTTCTCATTGATTTTTTTCCTCCCAACCATTACTTTCCCAAGTCCTCCATTTGCTTCCAACCTGCTTTTTTTTGCCTGTGCAATTTAAAAACAAAGATTTAGAAAAACGGGGCTTTAAAGACTTCTCTTTGTATTGGATTGGTGGATAAATCTCAAGCATGAATATGCCTATACATTTAAAATGGAAATGAGTAGAAATTCTTAAAAGAAATATAGCATGAAGGCAGGGGAACTGAGATTTGTTAGATTTGCTTTCTTTGCTGTATTGCCTTGATTTGCATTGCCAGCTGCCTTTGTACAAAAAATAATAATGTGTGCACTAGTTAAGATTCTAGGTTGATGCTGATTAAATTTAAAATAGGACAGTTATGAACAGTGTACTGTAATGTAGGGAAGAAATGATAAAATGGAAAAAAGCTGTAGTGCTTCCTGGATGCGGTTTACCATTCTGAGCCCCAAGCTGCAGGAGACAAGGGTGCCTTGGTGCCACCAGCTGGCGCAAATATACCACGGCGAAGACGGAATGCTGATGCCATGCAAATGCAGGTAGCACTTCACTCCCACATCTTCTGGCCAACACCACCACCACTTCAGCCTGCTTGCCCCCCCCCCCTTTCCGGTAACAGCACCATTATCTTGTTCCAGCCAGCAAGGGCTGCGCTCCTTTTTGCATGTTGCACCACCTACAAAGTTGCACATTGCACATGCCACCCCTTATGGCGGAGATTTCCAGCCCCACCACGGCCCAGTCCCATATTCCAGAGCTGTGGTAGTCACAGGACTGGCCCTTTGGTCATCTCAGAGCAGCTCCTCCACCCAGGTGCAGTTTTGTTTTCCTTCACACAGATTGAACAAGCTTTTTGAGAGAAGGAAGGAACACAAAAGAGGTTTCCAGGTTGTGTGCCTGTACCAGGCACTTCCTCTCGGGCCTCCCACCTGAAGGCCTCGCAGAAGCAGACAGGTAGGCCCAAAAGGCGGCTGAGCCTCCACCTCCCGGTGGTCCACAGGATTTAAAATTATGGGTTTGTTGGTCCCTGAGGTCCAAAAGGTTGGAGATCCCTCATCTAGAGCCATGATGGCAACCCTAAAGCACACATGCCCAAAGTGGCATGCGGAGCCATGTTGCCCGGCACACGTGGCCTTGCCTATTTGTTTTCTGGTTTTCTGGTGGACATGCACGCACAATGATCAGCTGTCCTTCGCGCATGCGGCAGTGCCAAAAACCAGCCTGCTGATAGTTGGGTGCGCATGCGTGCCAGAATCCAGAAGTTCGGTTTTTCCAGAGTGTGATCCCTTTGTGCGTGCGGCAATGCTGAAAACCAGCCTGTGCATGCATGCTGGCCAGCTGATCATCAGGCACGCATGCACGCTAGAACCAGAAAGTTTGGCTTTTCTGGAGTGCAGCCCCAACAAGTGCAAGCCCGTGTGATGTTTCCATGTGACCTTTGGTGCCGAAAAGATTTGTATTCACTGATCTAGAGTGTCCTATTTTCTACATCTTTTTTTTTTTTGCAATCCCCCCCCCCCCCCAAAAAAAACCATACAAATTACATCCTTTTGGAACAGTGCTTTGATCCGGTCATCACTTTGTTCAATTTTTAACAAAATCTTTAACAAAATTTTATCTATTCTATTTTGCCATTTAAATCTTAAATCACACATATATAAATCACAACTAATACCATCTTTAAAAAAAATTAACACATATTTACTTAATCAAAACAATAACCCTTCAATTAACCCACCTTAATTTTAAATTCAATTAATAACTCATAATACAACCATTCTTACCCTAAATCCTCGCTATTAACAATACAATTCAAACATATTTATGTTTCATTATGCTCATTAAACCTTTATTCCATTATTACTTTATCAAATTTAAATCTTATCTTTTTAATTTTAGAATATTGCAATTTAACATTTAAACATAGTTCTTAGTTCAAACAATGCTCTTTAACACAATTTCCCAATTATCCTAAATTCTATCTATCAAACCATACCATTTATATAACACCAATTGTAACTTTTGTTTATAAATCATAATCATATATTATTTCAGTTTTCTTTTCTTTTTCACTTAAGTAATAAATGTTCAAATTATCACAATTGTTATACATATTTAAACAATATCCCAATTATTATAGCTATCAATTTTCTAATTTAACCTTTTCTTTTATCCTTCCACTATTAATCCCGATGTACAAAATACATCTTTATTCCACTGTTAATCCCAGTGTAATCATCTTTGTTTTTCTCACTGCTAATCTCAGTGTAATCATCTTTGTTCACTGTTAATCCCAGTGTAATCATGTTTATTTTTCTCACTATTAATCCCAATGTAATCATCTTTATTCCACTGTTAATTCCAGTCCTGTCATTTTCCACCCAGGACCAGGCAGATTTCTACCTGAAACCATGGAGAGCTGAACTTCTGATACTGAAGAATTTCAGTTCACCTTCCATATGTGTATTGTAAAGGACAGTTCAGTTTCACTTTGTGGGTCAATCACTAAAATACTGTCATCTTTTATGGTTTTAATCTGTATGTTACACCTTAGGTTATGTATCTCATGATATCCATGTTAAGGACAATTTTTACAGTACAGTGAGATTTATAATGCAGCACACCAGGCAAACATGGTGGTTTTGTTACTAAACCATGCTTTATTTTACCACAGTTTATAGCCTGCAATGACTTGATTAGTGCAGCAAGTTAAACTAAAATCAATATTATTACTTAGTGCAATGTATGAATAAAGCCAATATTTAAAAAATCTATTAAATGATGACTGCATCTTTGATTTGTAAAACAAGGAAACCTCCATATGGAATTACCCTATATAAATGGCACCTTTTTGTGGTTGTGATACTAACTGCTATAAATATAAGTAGGGTATTCTTCAAAGTACTTAATTATGTCCTAACTTTGGAACTAATGGGAATAGTATCCAGAAATCTGTCAGTTTCATAAACAAGCTTACATTTTAAAACCACTTGTAGGAAGGAAACTAAATTGAGAAGATATAGAAACCGAAAAAGTGCAAAAATAGCTCAGAGGAAACATGGCTGTTTTAAATGTGGATTTCCCCCAAGAATTTACATTCATTTGAAATGTAGAAGATATAAAAATATACCTGTCCTGTATATCCATTTATATTTCAGATAGTATGGATTGATCAAGTGACCACAGGTCAGTTCCCTTTTCTGTAACATGGTTACAAAGTTAGTATATTCACTTCGCGATTTCTCTGTTATATGAGAAAATACTCGTATTTCTTTTCCTTTTCAACACTGGGAAACCCGAATATCTCTGATTTGTATTTGGGAAAATGATTTGGAATCACATTGTGCTAATTTGTGATTTGATGCGTCAGCCACAATGGTTCTTTATATGCTAAACTTTCAGAAATGGTTACCTGGCATTGTTCTCATAACATGCTAAATCAAAACAAATATTAAGATTACAGCTTACACAGTCTTTTGATTCACATAAGATTCTAAGAGATAATATGGTTTAATTCTGTCTTAACCACTGAAGCTTATAAAGCATAGTTCAGTTTGGGATTTCATACACAAAACTAAGTCACACCTCATGGTCTACAGACCACAAGGTTCACATAGCATTAGAAGTGATCAGGCAACTACTGCACTTATTATTTTTCCTATTTTATGCCTCAGAATTTGAACAACTGTTTGTCAGGAAACACAGTGGAGGCTCAACTAGCAGTGGACAACTTGTGGTCCACAGCTTAAATTCAGAATCTCCATATCAGAGATTCTGATCTCTGCAAGAACTGGCATGCCTCTCCTGGGAGAAAATGGTACTAGGGAGAAAAGGGAATATGGCTTGTGCAAGGCTTTGTGCAATGAAGCAATGCTGCTTTCCTTCTAAAAATAAAAGGAAATGAAGTGTGTTGTTTCACTTGTGTCACTCTTGAGTCTGAAGCCCAGCAACTTCACTTTGCAGAAAAGTTTGAAATAGCTTAGTGAAAGATACTGGGTCGTACACAGCACCTCATTGGAGAGCATGGCAATACTGCCTTGAAAAGGAGAATTATGATGATGCTTTGGCATGAAATCCTTTGTTGTACAAGGCTTAGTTGCCTCACATGAGCCTACTGTTACCATATTTGTAGCTCTGAGTTATTTCAGTGATTTACAAAAAATAAAAATAAAAAAATAAAACAAAAAATAAAACAAAAACAAAAAACAACCTGGGCTTTGATAACATAGAACTGCCATCTTGACTTTTGAACACCCCTAGATTTCCCAACAGATTTATCCTAAAGAAAGGAAAACAAAGATTGCCTATATTCGCAAATCAAAATTAATGAGATTGAATACCCTATTGTAAATCAGCAGAAAGACACTGTAACTCCAGTTTCCACACTCTTAAAAATAGATTAATAGGGCCTTCCAATTGAACTTTTGGCACCTTCAGAAGTGAGATCCACAACCTCTGCAGGTCTGTTCCAAGCTCTCTCTGTTGGGGGCTTCATTTGAAGCCACAGCCACCCTGAAGGGGTGGTGAAGCAAAGGGGGACTGCCTTGCAGGTTGAGGGGAGCCGCATCTCCCCTCCCTGATTCTGAAAACCCCCTCATCCAAAGACTAGGAGCAGGGCAGTTAAAATGGCTTCCATGAAGCCAGGGAACAGTCAGAAACCATAAGTTTGTGCAGGAGCAGAGAAACAGTGAATGGTGTGTTGTTTGGGTAAGAAAAGGTTTACAGCTGAAACTGGACCCCCCCCCCCCGAAATTTAAGGGGAATATTTGTTACAGGGGCGTGTAACTATTGTGAAAAAGTAAGAAAGAAAGAAGCATTTGTTTAAAAAGAAAATAAATTGGAAATGGAATCCCCAAAACAAAGGACGTGATATTAAGAAGGCATATTAAGGTGCTGGAACTATAAACCTACCTTTTTTTCAAATAATTTGGCAAAAGTAACGGAGTTATAAGTTAAACTAAGCAAGAGAAATAAATTGGACTTGTCAAAAGCAGAGAGTCAGCAGAGTGAAGTAAGGAGCACCATCTGTTAATGATAAGTGAAGGCAAATAATTGTTGAACTATACATATTTACCTTCTAACCACTGGAGACTGGAATATTAAAAAGGATTTTGTGTCTGGGGACCCATAAATACTATTGGATATACAAAAATGACTTGAGGAGTGGAGGATTCCTGAAGTAACTAACTGATTTGATTGAACATTTATGAGACATTTAAATTTGACTTGGAGGTTTGATTTTTGAACTGATGATTGTGGAGACTTAAACAAAATGGAGTTAGTGATTCAAAACATTAAGGACATTAAGGACCTTATTCTAGTGGAAATATTTTATTGTATACATAGAAGATAGGAAAATTGCATACAAGAGACAAGGAGCAAAGACCAGGACAAGAAGGAAAGAATGGAATCATCAGCTGGAACAGAAGGATAATTAGAACGAGAAACCAGCAAAAAGAAGATAAAACAAGGAAAAGACACTATTAAAATTAATAACAGCTGAGGAATTAAAACGGGGAAAACATTTTAAAAGATTTTAAAAAGAAATGGGAGGAACGGGAAGAGCTTTGGAGGGAAACAATAGGATTTAGAGCAGAAAGCTTTCAAACAGTGTGAACTGTTTTAAACAGTGTGGAAAGACAGAGTAAGGAGAAAAAATTAAATTATGGATTCAGAATATAAACTTTGAAGTAGATGGAATAAAAGACTTAAGAGGAAAACGGGAGAGAAGTAAAAAAAAGGTAGGATTAAAGGATGGGATGTGGATAAGAGATAATGGTTAAGGGGAGAAAAAGAGTTATAGATATGTCATGAGAAGAGGAGGGGAGTGGAGTGGAAGGGAGTAGGAGAGGAGGGGAAAAAGAGTAAGGAGAGAGGGAAGTGGAGGGGAGGAGAAGAGTAGAAAGGGAAGGAGAGGGAAGTAGAGAAGGAGAGGGGAAATAGAGAGACGAGAGGAGGGAAGTAGAGAGAAAGGGGAGAAGAGAAGAGAGGGAGGTGAAAGAAGAGGAAAGGAGATGGATTGTTGTAAAATTGTGTGAAATATGGTGTACAGGAGAAAAAAAACAGATGGGCAATTTCGTATTTTTTCTACTTGAGGGTTATACTGTTGAAATTATAATGAAAGATAATATGGTGGACGTTAAAGCATATCTGTTTAGATATTATTGTATACTTGTTAATATTTATATAAAAATAAAAATTTTGTATAAAAGATAGGGGTAAATAATATGGAATAAGGAAAATGGAATGTAATAATTATGAATATGTTTTTCTGTATTGAAATGTATGATACTCAAACACCACACCATCCAGATAATGATATGTATAAGTTTAAATAAAATAAAAACTTGATGGAAAAAAAAATAGATTAATAGAACAAACCTTCAAATTATTCAAGACTGATTGCAATTGTTTTTTTCTTGGTTATATGACCAGACTTGCAGATGACAAATAATGACTGGGGTCCCTTGGCTTAGGCATTTGTCAAAATCAAATAAAGCTGTTTTATTTATTATCATATGATTATATAATTTTCATTCATAAAGTGATAAATGAAACTAAATTCATTTGATCAGTTTTTGGGGTTACAATATTGCACATTTTGAGAACTCATGCTCTAATTTATTAACTGGCAAGAGGATATTTCTAGTTCTATGGTATGTCTCAGAGTCTTTGGCCTGATGTTTCATTCAAGAATTACTTTGGGTTATATCATACATATAGTGCCATTGAGTCATTATTGATTCCTGGTGCCTGCCTGGGCAAGTCTCTGCAGTTTTCTTGGCAAGATTTCAGAAATATGGTAGTTTGTCATTGCTTCCATCTTATGGTCGGGAGAAAGTGACTGGACCAAGGTAGTGGTGGGTTGCTACGGGTTGCCATGGATTGGGTGAACCTGTTCTGCCCCAGCTACAGACCCCAACGAATGCAGCACACACAAAGTCCATTCAAACTTTAGTTTACTGAATAAACCAGTCTTTTACAACAACGGCTGTTAATTAATTGCATTAACAGCTGCCAAGAATTCAAAGAATAATAACTGAAAGCTTACTATGGTTGGCAGACTGCCCAGAAGCAATTTGCAGGAAGCTGATAAGCAAGACAACACACGAAGGTATGTGAACTAAGTTGTTCCCTGCAAATTGCTTCAGTCGGCATTCCTCCTTAAATAGGCTAAGGGAGTGGCCAATTAGCCCCAAGCCTTACTCTCGAGGAGACCTCATCCTGAGGAGCCACTCTTGCCTTTTAGCAGCTCTGCGCGCCCGTGCATCGAGAAGAGGCTCCTCCTCTTCGTCCTCTTCACTTAAGGGAGCTTCTGGAGGTTCTGAAGGCCCTGACTAAATCCCCACCTCTGGCAACACATCTTCTCCAACTTCCTCATTGTCCGACTAGAGAGCCAACTGCACAGGCTGCTGGTGCAGCACCACACCAGCCTCCTCACTGTCTGAATCAGCTACTAGCTGCACAGGCTGCATATGGCCACAAAAGAACCAGTAGCACGCAGAAGCATCATGCGGCCACGAGCAAACCGGTAGCAATGGGTTTTGAAACCCACCCCGGACCAAGGTTATCCAGCTGACTTTGTGTCTAAGGAACTAGAACCTCTAGTTTCCTAGTTTCTAGTCCAGTTCCTTAACCACTACACCAAACTGGCTTTCAGATTTGGCTTAACTAATCACAAGTATTCATAGCTGAGAGCTGAAGATCTCAAAGAAAAAGATGAAATGGAAAGGAATAGCAGAGAATGTTCAGATAAGGCTGAGCAGAACTCTAAAATGATTGGGTAACAGAAAAACCTCATAAAACTGAATAGATGTCATCAGAATCCATGGAGACAAGAAAGTATTTGTTAAGCAAGTTCAAAAGAAAAGGCAGGTTATGCAAATTGTTAGATGTATAGGAAACCACCTGCATTGTTAACAAAGTCCCAGGAAAGACTGGCAGTGAATGAGGAAGCAGATGGTAAGTGGGTGGGGAGAAAATAAGACCATCTCAATAGATCTTCCAGAACCTATTCTATTCACGTTAAAAAAACAATATCCTCCCACTCCATCTTGCTTAAGTTCTTTATATGTTCGTATTGCAAAAAACCCTAGATAATAAGATCCGATTACAACTGTTGGCCAGAAAAAGAAATATTCTGCATTGTTCCTAACACCAGCTTTTTCATCTAGGCAGAAATCAGAACTACAGATAGTCCTCCACTTACAACTGTTCATTTAGTAACCATTCAAAGTTATAATGGTACTGAAAAAAGTGATTTTATGACCGTTTTTTACACTTAGAACTATTGTAACATTGCCATTGCAATGTGATCAAAATCTATATGTGTGGCAACTGGTTCATTTTACAGTATCTGGAATTGTGATCATCTATGGGAAACTTCTGACAAGCAAAGTCAATGGGGAAGCCAGATTAACCACTGTGCCAAGAAAAGTCATAAAATGGGCAAAATTCACTCAACAAATGTCTCACTTAGCAACAGAAATTTTGAACTCAATTGTGGTTGTAAACTGAAGACTATCTGTATGGTCTATAAACTCATGAAGCCAATGTGCAAGTGCACACAGGTATATGTTTGTATTTGGCTTGTAGTTCAATTGGCAATCATACATTCACCATTATAGCCAATTTTGGTCTTCTGAATGCAAAGACATGTAAACATAAACATGTACAGTATATGCCAATTTAGATATAATTTTAGGAATATCTGTACTCCAATAAAACAAAAATAAGTCAGCTCTGCCTTTGGAGATGCTGTGTGGTATCTTGTTGCCTAGAGCACATTGAAATGTAGCTGCTTGGAGAAACCAGAGGGGCCTGGAAAAGAATTGGAAGTTCCTGGAAGTGATCATATAAGGAACAATTGAAAAGAAAATCTGAGCAATAGTCAGTAGGTTCCAAAAGATCTCTAGATGTGGAAGATGAAGGTGTATGTTCTCCTAAGTAATTATGAGCTGATATTTTCTTTCTCACTATGGAAAGTGTGACCTGGATCTGTACTATTTTGCACAATGCCTAGTTAGGAAGGTGCCCCGTTTGTTGATAATCTTGTTACGCAGAATTAGATCTCAAACAAACAACAGATTCCCTAAAGCTGGAAGCAAAACTATTGGAGGCAATTTCTCAACAGGATGGGAAAGCAAGGCCCATAAACTTGCTATTTTGATTCAGTTTGTGCAAGAATTAGTAGTGGTTCTGGGGAACAAGATTTTCAATATCGCTCAACAACTATTTTCCAATATCTTTTTTCTGGGCAAAGTTTTTGGCCCTGAATGGTAGAGCAATACCTGATGACCAGGCCTTCAGACTTACATATATTAGAAGTTAACTCTTTTCAAAGTGATAATATTTGAGCTCAAATAATCATGATAAAATTGTGTATTCATATGATGTTCCCCATTCTTGCTGCTGGTGAAAATAAAAGGAATGGAGAGAGTGAGAGAGAGAGAGAGAGAAACAAAACAAAAATGCAACCAATATTAAAAAGGCACAATATAAAATAATATACAAAGTCTCAATCTTATATGTAATTACATGGAGAAAAATATAGACAGACCTTATTCTGTGACTGTCTTGGTTAGCAATTGTTCATATCTATAGTGCTGATACAAAAATAAGTTTATAATCAATCCTTGTGTTTGATACTTCTGCAAATCTGTAAAGCAAAGAAAAGCTGAAGTAAGTAAGTACACTTGCGGTTTCACATTGTGACCATTTTGCTTAACAATTAAATTTATGGTATCAATTGTGGCCATCTACCTGCATATGAGGCTGATTTGTCTTTTGTTTATTTTTAAAATATTTCTGCCCTGCACTTAATCTGGAAAAGGATTCACTACAGTTTAGATAGATCAATGAAGAAATATCATTTCTCTCCAGAAGACCGTAGTATTGAAGTACTAAAAATAAATAGGACTATACTGGAGAGAAACAATAACAAATAGTTGTATTTTTGGTATAATGAAGGATTTTTTTTTCTCTATTTTTGTTGCAGTGGCTTCTCAGGCATCCTAATAATTAAGAGATTAATGTTCTCTAAGAGAACTGCTATATGTAATTGCTTATGGGAATGTTTATAAACTTTTATATGTAAAATAATTTATTGGATCAAGCAGTCCTTGTGGTCTCCTCAGTAACCTATAAATGAAATTTCATGGACAGTTGTTACTCTTTTATAAAATCTTTTAAATATAATTATACTTCATCTAGGAACAAATCCCATTCAACTCATTAAGATAGTATAGTATCACAATTGTAGGGTTTTCTACTTTATTCTGCGCTGAACAAACATTAGATCAAATATTGTATCTAGTTATAGGTACTATATTTTAGGAAGGAGTCAGAAAAACTGGAACAACTTCAGAAAAGATACAGAAAAAGATTATAGTATAAAAAAATAAGTCCTATAAATTGATTGAAGGAACTGGACAGGATCATTTGCCACTGGTCAAATAAATTTATGATGGGCACAACTGAAGCCTTGTTTCTTTTTAATTTGCATATTATATATATACACTAGTAGAAAGGGGGTGAGGCTTTGATCATAATCTCACTCATTATCTTGACTTTTTTGATCCTCCCCTAAAGACACTCCACAAACAGAACATTCAGCCACTAGAATACTAATGGTATTCAAAAATCTGAAAAGTTAATACAAGAAGGTCAAATTATGTTGTTTATCATTCTAGACTTTAAGTTATAAAATACTAGATTAAAATTTCAGGATTCCAGTTTACTCTCAGGAAAAATGATCAAAATTTGGGTGCTTGAAACTGGCATGTACATACAATAGTTTCAGTGTCCATTTCAGGATCATGTGATCATCTTTTGCCATCTTCCAGGAGGGCTTCCATTAACCAAAGTTAATGGATCTGATTAATGATTGTGTGATTCGCTTGGTGACAATGGCAAAAAAAGAGTAAAATTCTATATCTCATATTTTATCTATTAGTAAATAGTAAATGCTCATTGTTCAATCCTAATCAGCAAAAGCCCATTAAGAGTTAGCAGAAATTTCTCTTTGTCCCTGGGTCTTTCTGTCGGTCGGTCTGTCTTTCTCTTTCTCTTTTTGTCTCACACACAAGATACTGCAAGGTTTGTTGTGGCATTGCATACAAGTGACAGCACCGCTGCCACTCCTGCACAGACCCTGGCTTGTTTCTTTTCTCCAAACTCTACCAGAAATGGGTCTTCATGAGGTTTGTCATACCGGTGCAGTCTCTTGCAGCAGGACGCTGCAAGGCATGTTGTGGCATTGCATGTGCGAGCAGTGGCACCACTGCAAGGTTCAACATACTGGTGCAGCCAGTGTGATGAAGCTCCCAGTGGTGCTTCTATTCATGCATGCAGCACCACAACAAGCCTTACAGCATCCTGCTCCATATGACAAACATGACAGTGTTGCCACAGCTTCTCTGTGCAACGGCACAAGCCTTGCAGGGTCCTGCTGTGAGAGACTGTGCGACAAGCCGGTGTGATGAGCCTCACAAAGATGCATTTCTGGTGGAGTTTGAGGGAGAGAAACAAGCCAGGGTGTCTTCTGCTTTTGCTTTCCTTGTGTGCAGCCAAAAGTTCGCAAAAGGCAGGAAGGTGAAATGCCAAGCTTGACCTGTACCCACACTTTACATATTAACCTCACTTTCTCAGCCTACTACTACCCAAGTGACCCTCCCCTCCTGCTGAGGCTTTAGGAATACCTCGCAAACAAATTAACCGACCATTTCACCACGAACAACCAGCTCCCGACTGAGGGCAAAGGTAAAGCAGGAAGAAGCTGCAACTGTGGCTCCAACCACACCTGCTTGCTGGCTTCGAGCATGTTCAGAAAGAACCAGCAATGTCTTTTATGGCAGCAGAGACCAGAGCTGAAGCACCATTTTCGGCTTCTGTGGGATGCTGAGCTGCCCTGAAAAGGCAAAAACATGGTATTTAAAGCTGTTTAACTTTGAGGTAGTTGATCAATTATATATTCTCTTGAAATAATATTGGCAGAGTTTTTTCTTAAACATTTTGGCATTTCTATTGCCACCTCTCTCTTCTTTCTAACTATAAAACAGTGCAATTGCATGATAGGTCAGGAACAGCTGTAACTACTTCAGTCATAAAGGGTTTAGTGATATCTTACTATAAGAGAGGAAATTATCTTACACTATGCAGGCTTTTATATACACTCCTTAGGAATAAGCTCCACTGATGTTGGTGAAGTTAAAAGTGAATCCTTATATCCTGGAGATTTCATGGACAAGCACACAAAGTTTTCTTAGCAAGTATTTGATACTGGATTGTCCCTGCTGTCTGCTGATATTACTTTTCTTTTTCCCAGTCTCATCCTGTAGGCCTAAGATTTTTCAGTGGTCTTCTATCATATCAATGCATCTATCACATCATATCCAGTGGTCTTAATGCATCATATATGGTATGGTATGGTATATGGTATGGTATATAGTATGGTATCATATTATATCATTATTTGATCCTTCTTAACTTTTCAAGTTCAATCAAGGTCAATTTGCCATCCAGCTAGATTTAGTGACATCATGTCTAGATAAACAAACACAAAATCACTCTGTAGTGATTTTGCAACTGAACCCAATAGATTTGAGATCCAAAGCTTAGTTTCACATCTTATTTTGTTTACAATTTTACAGAATATATCTTCACAATGTTACCTATGCCTCAGCCACAGGTTATCATAGAGGCATCTTACATTCAGTTTTATTTGTTCCAATTTTTTCAATCCTGCTAATTATTCCAGACAAGAAGCACACACAGAAACACTAGCTCTGTCTTTATTGCACGGTTATATTATCAGAATGTTACAACTCCGAAAGTAGATCTCTCCCTCATATTCTTTTGCAGTGCAAGAAACTAAGGAGGTTCCTTCTGAGGAGTTTGCTACCAGTACATCCCCATTCCTTCTCAAGATTTAGCTGCTCCTTGTCTGACTGTAGTCTAGATTGTGGCTCTTGCACCTGTCCTCTTAAGATTGTTCCCATAAATTGTTACAAATTATAAAACACCGTTTTCCTCCTTCACTCCATACAAACCATACAATCTGAAGTGCCCCAGTGACAATGTTGAGTTGGAGGTTGGATTGATCCAGTTCCTACTGGCTGTTTAGAGCTGCAGACACTTGAATCTTCGGAGTCCTTAGCTACATGATTTTGGAAGACCACTAGAATTGTTTTAAATATTCATCTAGCAGTCTCCTAAAATAACTCAGATCTTTGATTAAACAAAAAAAGAGGGGTTGGTGCTTTCTCATAATCAGGAAACAACATGAATCAGGAAAAGCATGAAGAACATGTGTGCTGCTTATTCTAAATAATGCATTACATTCTGCTACAGTTGACAAGGAGCTTGGCATGCCATATTTTTATGATATTTTTAAATTTTGGAGGAGGGAGGAGATTCACTTTATATACTTGAACACCATTTTGTGCACTCCATTGACTACTACTAGGCCACTAATGGCAAACCTTTTGGACTCAGCATGACAAAAAATCAGAAAATGCCTACCTTGACTCTGCTGGCCTGTCACATAAACATGTGATGTCGTTGGAAGAAATATCCTTCTGGATTCAGCTCCAAGTGGGGAAAAAGACACTGGAAACATGGAGATTGCTTGGAAAGATGGTTTAATGGTGGACAGGATCACATGGTTTGAGTTCCTGAACAGAAAAGGGCCGAGATGCAGTGAGTCCTGGGGTTTTATGCCCTCTCTGGCTTTGAACTTCCTGGAGCCCAGAAAGAGTATCCTGATTGGTTGTCAGACTCCCAGTGGGTGGGGGTCTTAGCTAGCCTGGCTGGCTGATGTTGTCACTGCGTTTTTTGCATTTGCCAGCTGAGCTTCCATTCTGAACATTATGGTAGCTTGCCAGAGAACTTTATCAATAAAAGATGGGGCTGTCTTGTGATTTCTGAGCTACTGCGCATGTCCACATTCTTTCTTTCTAATTTACTTTTTTCCTTTGTTCGTCTGTGTGATAAACTGCTGGTAAGATGCAGTTAGCTAGGGTTTTTTTTACTTTCATAATAAAAATGTTTTTTAGAATACATTCAGGTTTTCTTTCTTTGAGAGTATACACTATGGAAAACAAGATCTATTCACCTCTAATTAATTACAGTTTCCCCAGGGGGGGAATGAGGCTGATTCATGCTTCGACAATGGTAGCAGAAGATGGTTTGATTTATTTTGTTTTCTTTGGCCGTTACTCAACTGATAAGCGAATAGGCTATTAAAGCAATTAGTTTTCAGCGACTGAGGCATGCTGATTATTTATTGCAAATATGCCAAGAAAGAAAAAGAAACCCACATGAAGAGCACAGTCTGCTGAAGACATAAATTTCTCTGATCTTTCTGATGGCGAAGTGAAAAGAATTTTACACAGTCTTTCAACTCTTCAAACATCGCTCGCTTCTGCAAGCAGACTGAAGGAAGGTGATGTTGGAGGTGCTGTTGGGACAGCTTATCCCAAAGAAGATGTGCTGAGGTCAGTGATGCCCTCTTATGTTTCTTCAAGCCCCCAGTTAATTACTAAAGAATTCTCTACAGAAGCCCAGGAATTTGAAAGGCTTGGTGCCAAACCTAAAATTCCACAAGCGGCTGGGTTTTCTTTACCCAAAGAGATAGGTGAAACTCCTTTAAGCCATAAAGAAACTATGTATGATAAGACTGTGGAAAGTTATTGTGATCAAATAGAGTTTTTGGAACATGAGCTGCACAAGGCAAAAGCGTTTGTTTCTATACTTAAGCTAGATAAGCAGGACTCTCATTTTTTTCAAATTCCTGACTCCTCCATTTTGCCTTCTCCTTCAAAGCCAAAGCCACTACCCGAGGAGAGTTTTGTGTCAGGCAAATCAGAACAGAGAGCTGTGTACACATCACATGTGTCTAGTGATGATGTCCCTTCTCAGATTTCACATGATGTTGATAGAGAAGCAAAGCTAACTCAATCAAGTCTGCAGGCTGCAACGCCACACTTATCTCCACAGACTCAACTCTTAGCAACCCCTGGTGGTGCTGATGACTTTTTTGTCGAAATTCCTAATTTAGTAGGGCCACAACAACGCTTAATGCAGCAAAGACAAGTGTTAGTCCCTCCAGCAGGCCATATTAATATTGCAGCTCATGCACAACTGGAAACCAGAGTACAGCAACCACAGGTTCAAGTATAGCAAAACCACAGGTTCAAGTACAGCAACCTCAGCTTCAACCACAAGTGCCTTTACTTCCACAGCCAGTACCTCAGATGTACATTCCTCAACAGGCATCCTCAATTGTTCCACTGGCTGGTGATTCAAAATTAAAGCGTTCAGGACAAAATTATAAAGCATGGATCAGTGAGATTGGACTTTTATTCCGTAAAGAAGGTACCCATTGCATGGTGTTTAATCCTCCTGACCAGCTATGGACTCCTGCAATAAGAGACTTAGATACTAAAGTATGCATAACATTATTGATGTCCATGGATACTGAACTGCAGGTTACTTTTCCACCTGTTGCCACTGCCTAACAAATTTGGGCTCAATTAGAAACATACTACCATCCTGTTTCAATTGAATCTGCATGTTTGCTCTTGTCTGAGTTCCATGGTTCAAGATTAAAAACTGGAGAATATATTGGAGAACATTTAACTAAAATGAAAGGAATGAGACAGGATTTCGGCAAAAGAGGCTATAATATTGATGATTGTCAAATGATCAGCATTATTATTAACTCATTGAATTATGAATGGAAAGATGCCATTACAAAGATTAATCAACTGCCCATTGCTCAATGCACAGTGGATCATGTATGCAGAATCTTAACCGAAGAAGAAGCATTTATGCCGGCCACTCCACATTTGAGAGGACCACCTGCATCAAGAGCTCCAGCGAGGCGTCCCGTCTGAGGAAGACCCTACATTCCAAGGATGCCAAGATGCTACATCTGTAATCATGTGGGACATACCACCCGGGATTGTCCCCAACAATTTCCAGCTCCCATCACGTACCAGCCCAGAGGAACAGACTCCAGAGGAGGCAGAGGCAGAGGTGGAAGATAAGGTCATTGTGGTTCCAGGAGTGATCCACAAGCTCCACTCGCCCATTGGCTTCAACCAATGATCCACAACCTCGTCCAGAACACGACAGACAACTTCTGTAGACTTTGGATAGTGGTGCAGCATTGCATGTTAGTTACAGAAAAGAACTTTTTACAGAGATGCATGAGCCTGAACCTGAACTATGTGAACTTTATTTTTTTTCCAATCATCCTTGTCAGGTCAGAGGAAAAGGAACTGTTTTATGTTGAAGAGCTCGATGCATTCATCCCTGATGTTTATTATATATCAACAGCAAATAGTAGTTTGCTTAGTCAGAGTCACTTATCTAGAGTATTAAAATTCCAGGTCCACCACCTCGAAAAAGCATGTTATATAGTTAAAATGGAGATATTGTTGCTGAAACCATGATAATTGGTGGTGTTTATTACATAAAGCCAAAGTCTAAATCGTAAGCACAGGCAAGTATACAAACTCCAAAAAAGGAGAGCACAGACCCTGAGAGAGATGTTCCAGTGAGAGATCCTGTTGCTACTCCAAAGGCTCCTAAAGCCAATAAAAAGAAAATTAGGAAACAGGTTGCTCAGAGCAAGCCTGAGGTTCCTCATAACAATGTTAATGTTGAAAATTCACTAACTGGTAAACCTTTGCATTACAGTTGTATCCATAAGTGGCATAGAAGATTGGGGTGTGCCAGTTTTCGTGTTCTTAGGAAAATGCTGGAGTTCACAAAAGGTTGGATCTAAAGGGGTATAAGGTATTTTTGGATTGTGCTGTCTGCAAAATGACTAAATCCAAAGCATCAGCCATTTCAAAACACGTTACACGCCTGTCAACACACATTTTTTATTTGGTACACACTGACATAGTAGGTTCTTTCAAGCCACCACTTGGTGGTAAAAAATATTTTCTAACAATTGTTGATAATTACTTTAGGTATGGATATGTATATCCTATGAAAGAAAAATCTGAGACCTTTCAGATCTTTAAAGACTTTGCCGCTCTTGTTTATACCCAACCCGGAGTTAGCATCGCCAGAATTCAAAGTGATCGTGGTGCTGAATTCATGTCTCAGTAGTTCCAGGACTGGATGTGTAAGAATGGAATTCTTCATCAGACTTCGGCCCCTTATACACCGGCTTATAATGGGGTGGTAGAAAGATGACATGGGGTCCTGCAAACCATGATGCATTATCTCCTAGAAGACACCAACCTCAGTAACCCATACTGGGGTGAAGCTATTAAATATGCAAATTATATTGTCAACCATACTTGGAGTAGTGTAATAAATCAGACTCCTTTCTTCATGTTGTATGGGTACAAGCCAGATCTCAAGAACCTCCATATTTTTGGTTCATATGTTATGGTGAATATTCTCTTAGCTCAAAGAAGGAAAGGAGGTCCAGCAGCAAAGAGGATGAGATTCATGGATATTGATGACAACTCAAAATGGAGCAAATTTATTGACTCTAAGCATGTAATAGTGATTTCCCAATCCACTAATTTTGAGGAAGATGCTGACTGGTCCAGGATTCATTCCAATGATTCTGGAGTTTATTTTCCTAGAGATGATGTTGCTGATGCCGCACAGCCTGATGACCAAGATTCACAGGCAAATGTTCCGTCCACTAGTTCTTCTCAATCTGATGTTCCATCTTCTCAAGCCACGGATGCTGATGCTAGCGACGATGATGAAGACAAGGACGAAATGGAAGAAGAATGGATGACTGTTCCGAGGCGTTCAAAGAGGGCCATAAAGGGGATCCCTCCACAGTGATATTCGTGGCAACCGACAAAAGCACTCTTGCCTTTGATTTGTAATGTTACATTTCTTCCTGATAAGTTCACACAAATCAAGCATCTTCCTGATTCAGAGCAAGAGAAGTGGTATGAGGCAATGTAGGCTGAAATGGACAGCCTAAAGAAACTTAAGGTGTTTACGCCTTCAAAATCTCCAGCAAATAAAAAGGTCATTGGCACTCGATGGGTCTACAGAATCAAAAAGAAGCCCAATGGTGAGTCATTGTACAAGGCCAGACTTGTAGCTCAGGGTTTCGCTCACCGTTATCCTGAGGACTACACAAATTCCTACTCACCGACAGTCTAGACTGAAAGTATAAAAATTGCTTTAGCCACTGCAACTATCCTTGGTTTAGAAGCTTTCCAGTTCGATGTTGACACGGCTTATCTACATGCTGACCTAGATGAGGAGATCTACATAAAAGGTCCTCTAGGGTTCCGACAGCAAAAAGGGGATACCTGGTTTTTAAACAAAAGTCTTTATGGTCTGAAACTGTCTGGTTTAATGTGGTACTTATAGCTTACTGACAAACTAAATTCAATGGGCTTTATTAAGTCCGAAACTAATGAATGCATATTCACAAAAAGATCTGATAATAGATATGAGATAGTTATTGTTTATGTTGATGATATTGTTTATATTGGTCCAAATAAGCAGATGAGTGAGATTTTTGCTAAAGCTTTGCAGAGATATTTCACACTGAAATCTTTAGGTCATGTTAACAATTATTTAGGTGTTCAGATTGTCAAAACACAGAAAGGGTTTAGTTTTGCACAAAAGGATAAAATTGAGCAAATTTTACATCGTTGCAACATGAAAGATGCTAATACAGGACACATACCCATGCAAACAGATTTTCACAACTTGGCACATAAACCAAGTCCTGAATTTGAGGACCAAACACTTTATCGTTCAGTTATTGGGTCACTGTTGTATATTAGCAGTTGGACTAGACCCGACATTGCACTTAGTGTTAATCTCTTGTCTCGACACGTAGGTAAGGCAAAACAGTTTCATTGGTCATGTGTTAAGAAATTATTGAAATACCTAAAACACTAAAAACATGAAGTTATGGTTAGAAACGACATATACTGATCATGCATAATTATGTTGTTATGCTGATTCTGATTGGGCGAGTGATAAGAAATCATGTAAAACTACTTCAGGTTATATAATGTTCTTAAATGGATGTCCTGTTTACTGGCATGTGTGAAAACAGAATTTTATTTCTTGTTCATTTACTGAAGCTGAATATGCTTGTGTTTCAGAAGCATGTAATTCTCTAACGTGGTTTGCTGCTTTAGTCACAAGATATCTGGACACAGCCGATTTGACCGATCACCGTGATGGAAGACAATGAATCTGTGGTTTATATTTCTGACTCACGTTTCATGGGTTCTAGGTCCAGACACACTGACATCCATTATAGAAATATCAAATAATTAATGAAACAAGATTTTATAAAATTGCAGTATGTGCCTACACATGATCAGATTGCTGATAAGCTCAACAAACTGTTTCCAGCAGCTCAGCACGAGTATCTGCGTAAGAAGATGTGCCTTAATTGATGGCTATACCTGATGTCTGCTCAACTGACAAAGAAGGAGTTGTCATAGTGTTATTTGTATTTGCCAGCTGAGCTTCCATTCTGAACATTACGGTAGCTTGCCAGAGTACTTTATCTACAAAAGATAGGGCTGTCTTGTGATTTCTGAGCTACTGCGCATGTCCACATTCTTTCTTTCTTTCTAATTTACTTTTTTCCTTCGTCCGTCTGTGTGATAAACTGCCGGTAAAATGTAGTTAGCTAGGGTTTTTTTACTTTCATAATAAAAATGTTCTTTAGAATACATTCGGGTTTTCTTTCTTTGAGAGTATACACCATGGAAAACAAGATCCATTCACCTCTAATTAATTACAGTTTCCCCGGGGAGGGGAGAACAAGGCCGATTCACACTTCGACAGATGTAATCTTCCCAGGTGCCATGTGGTGAGTTTCTGTTGCTAGATGGGTCCTATTGTATTGCAGATGATGGTCCATTGACAAAGATTGAGTTTCTGCCTCTGGCCCATTGTCAAAGGATGGGGGCAGGAAGATGGGAGCTGCTTCATCTTTAAAACATGCTTCTCCATTTCTCATCCAGGAAAACATAATATTCTGCCTTTTTAATATTTCCCAAAATATTTCATTCCTCTAAGAAAGGGGTGGATTCTAACTTCCTACAATGTGTTGAAGACTTTTAAGAAAATTGGAAAAATGAGAAAATACCAATGTAAGATGAAGTTATTAAGAAAATAATGGAATGTGCAGAATGAGTAAATTGACATTTGAAATTAGAGAACAAGAAGATAAACAATATTATAAAAAATGGGATTTATTTTATCAATGGTTAAATAAAAAAACTAAGGGATTTTATTAAAAAATTGCTATACTTCTCTTTCATTTTTATGAGTTTGGTGGAAGGATCTCTCCCCCTTAGCCTTCAGGAAGACTTTAAGATTTGGCTGGGGGCGAGTACCTCTTGATGTGCTCTTTTAGAGAAAAAGTCTTGTTGACTTTTTCATTGTTGGTGTGATGTGATTTTTTATTCATTATTGTAAGCTACCCATAGTAGCATTTCTGCTATTCTGATGTAGAAATCAATCAACCAATCAATGGCTGTTTACCTGCGGTAGGTCTATATCCATTCCTTCTACCTGCAGTTCACACCTATCCGCTGATGGCAATCAGCTGTGTGCCTAGTGAAGCAACTGTCCTCAGCAAAAGCTTCCGGGCCATCTCGAGTCCTTTAAACCTGTCAGACGCCCGCCAATCTCCTTGCGGGTTCGCCAGAAAGCAGCGAGGATGGCTTCCCAGGACATTCGAGTGTGTGAGTCTGGGGCCTCCTAGTTCGCGGGGTAACTGGAGTAGGCTGGTGATACGTGAGGATTGCCGAAGCGATCCCAGGCAGTGGGAAGCAATTCTGCAGCACTAAAAGAATCAAATGGCCCGGGGGGGAGGGGGAGAACTTGTATTACTTAACTGTATTTAACCGCTTTGTTGCGGCTATTGTATTATTCTTCAGAGGCCTTGCTTTAATTGCTTCGGGGAAGGAGGCGCCTGATACAGTGGAACTCGTATATAAGTGTCAAGGAGGGTCAGAGCCACTCTGTGACTGCACCGCCGCCGCTTTAATAACAGCAGTTGCGGCGGCAGCAAGGGGGCGAGGCACATTTCCTTCCCCTTTTCGCTAACGGAGAAGCGGTTCCTACTTTCTGGCGCAGCCTCGCGCCGAGGAGCAAAAAGGTCAGACCACCGCGCAGTGGCGGCGCAGTCGTCTACCAGTGGAACCTAGGTTGCTGGAGCAGCTTGGCGGCGGCCCCTTGGCTCCCCAAAGCGCAGAGGTAGGATCAGTTTCCCCCTCTGGATCGGCAAATCACGCTCAGCCAACATGGATCCTGGCTCTAAGAGAACCGCGGTGGAGGAAGGGAGCCCGCTGCAGCCCCCGGAAGAAGAGGAAGAAGTGGATCCCAGGATACAAGTAAGCGGAGCCTCCGATCGCCCTACCCGAAATCTTTGGGAGAGTGGCCCCAGAAGCGCGATTGCAGTGGAAAGTGGGTGGGGGGTGATAGGATCGGGACGCGATCAGGTCTGTAATTACGAAGTAAGCGCGCGTTATAAGCCCTTGGTTAGGTTCTTTGACTCTTCATGAATATCGTTCGCTTTTTCTCCCTCGGGCGTCTTCCTATTTGTTGTACCCCGTTATTTTAATGGTGGTGGGTTTCCCCTACTGTTTTTGGCTTTGGCTTTATTAGATTTCCGGCGAAGATTTTCTGCAGCTGGCTGGAGAAACTCATTGCAAAGGAAAAATGTTCCCGTTTCTAAAGGGGCTTTATTCTTCCTCCACGGAAAAATATGCCACGGAGCGGCATTTTCTTTTGCGAGGCGGATCCTTCCTTTCCCAGTTTGCTCCAGTTTCCTGGATCCAGCTGCTCTCCACAATCCGTTTTCATCTTTACAAGTTCTTTTAGCATGGCGGAGCTCTGCGAACCGGGAGGTGGGTCGAAAAGGAGATGGGAGACCACGAAGGGATGCTGCGCCTGGGCTAGAAGGACCCTAAAAGATTGGGGGCAAGTTAGAAAGGATTGGCAAGGGCCTTGGAGGTAATTTAATCCACCTGCAGGATCTTGCTCTAGTTCTATTAAAAGGCAGTACTTAATCATTGTTGATAGATGATGCCAGCTCCTGCTCTAAATGTCAACATGATCCTGTCATGAAGAAAGTTTCAGTCTCTGGATGTCCTCAAACTCTGATGTGTTGCAGTGGTTCAGGTCTTCCCCAAGCTGGTTTGCAGATTTCAGGTGACAGCATTTAACTGGTTACAGCTGACCTTGATTTGGTGCCTGGATGAAAAACAGCTATGAAATCCCAAAGCCATAAAGATGGGCAAAAAAAAATCATCCCGGAAAAAAAGTGTATCTATGATAGTTTGACTTGAGTGAAAGACATCTTTACTAGAGCCAGAAGGCTGAAGGCTTAATAGATGCAGATTTACATCAAGTTATGTATTTCACCCCTGCCTTCAAGTTAAGGCAGGGGTGAAATTCAGCTGGTTCCATCCAGTTTGGGTGAACCGGTAGCAGCAGCTGCGGGAGGCTCCATCCACCCATGCGGACATGATGTCCCTTTTTACCATAATTTTCAGCCTCTGTGCATGGGTGGACAATGGTGCATGTGCATTTGCAAACGGGTAGGGAAGGTAAGTGAATTTCACCCCTGCTTGAAGGATCAGGTTGGGGAGGTTAACATAAAGACTGATGCCACTCTGACAGAATACATAGGAAAGGATGTTATATATTCTATTTGTTATAATCTCTCACTTTTCCCATTCCTGCCAAAATTGGCAAAGTTGTACGAAACATCTCCTTCCCTACTACAAACTTGGCCAATTTGTGAAGGTAGTCAGTGGAAATGCCAGTTTGGGAATCAGAAGAATGATTTATTGGTGACTAAAGAAATGGCACTTTTTAAACGAAATTCCTTTTCTAATGTGATTCTTCTGTGGCAGATCTGTTGCCCACTAAAAGATTTATATTGCCAGTTGTCTGGCACAAATGGATTCATTCAGTGATGCCAGTGTCTCAATCTTAGTTTCATTATGCTGGCAGTGGTTTGTAACTATGCTGTGATTTTTGTGATTTATTTTTTGGAATTGTGTTTGCTTTCCCCCTTAATTGATTCCTTAAATTCTTTGGAAGACACTTAGGTGGCCTTTGTTATGAATAAAATCTTGATTGCTTTTACAGTTCACTTTTTTTTAAAAAAAATGCTGTATTCATTCTTATGATACTCATGCCAATAAACTTAAGAACTTCCTTCATTTTACCAGATTGGGGTTGATAGCAATAATCATGATATTGCCATGGATGGAAAATGTTTACCAGCCAATAACATTGGCAATTCACTGCAAGTATTCCTTTCAGTAGAGTTTCATAACACCTTTCCATAGACAGGGAAGCAAAGTTAAAATAAAAAACAATGGACTGCAAATGATCTAAAACATTGTTTGAAAGAACAAGCTTTATCTCCTTTTCTTCCCTCCCTATCAATCCCTGACCCGAAGTAGATTTTGTTCCTTTATAGTTAGTTATTTATGTATTATTTTTTTACTTTTACTTTTATTACTTTATAAGTAACTTGAGGCCAGAATACCAGTTATCCTTGACTTAAGACAATTGAGATCAGAAGCAAGATAGTTAAATAAATTGCAACCAATTTGACCTTTTTTACCATGGTTGTTAAGTGAATCATATGGTTGTTAAGCAAACTCAGTTTCCCTAATTGACTTTGTCAAATTGGCTGAGAAGTTCCTAAATTGTGACCACATGACTCCAGGATGCTTCATTCATCATAAATACATGCCAGTTGCTAAGTGCTTCATTTTTAATCATAGGACTGCAGAGATGTTGCAATGGTCGTAAAATCAGAATGGTTGAAATTAATTTTTTTCATTACTGTTGTAACTTTGAACTGTGGCTAAATGAATGGTTGTAAATTTAGACTATCTGTACTCCTCCTTCCTCTTAATTTCCCTGCAATAGTAACTCTATGAGGTGGGTTGAGCTGAGGGAGAGTAACTGGCTCAAAGTCACCCACATCATAACCTTTCAAACAGATTAGAACTCACAGCCTCATGGTTTTTAGGTCAGCATCTTAACCCCTACACAAAATTGGTTTTGTTTTAAAATTCTTTAAGGGCATTTAAAATGATTGTAATTTTTTTATAGACAAATACTGGCAGTAGGACAAAAAATATTTGAAAAATAGCTTTTGAGTACTTTTATCTGTTCAACATCTCCTTGTCTATATTATTGACAGTCTTTCTGAATATTGTAATAATTAATAAACAAGTGAAAGAGAAGCATCTGAAAATCTTTGTTTTCCCTCTTTTTTCGAATTGCAGAGGACTAAAAATCTAGAAATGCAAACTCTAGTTATAATATTGATGTAACTGATATAAGGAATGATAAAACGAATAATGTGGCATCATTGTGAAAATAATGCAAATTACATAATTCATGACTTCATAATACATGCAGCATACTTATCCCCTTCTCTGCCATATAGACATCATGCAGATACCAATGACTTAAGTCAGGAGAAGGAATTCAATCAAGAACCTTGATAGCCATGTGAGCTTTGTCCAGCCTCTCTCTTACTAGAAATAAAGTTGTACTTCAGGGAGTCTTTTTACTTTTTTAGAGAGAACGTGAGAGGAATACGTACATTGTCTTATTCTCCTTAAAACAGTAACAGTAATATATAATAAATATAAAAACATTTTAGTATTTTATGCTATGACTTTTGCATGGAATTTATTTACTATTGGAACCAACACTTAGAGCCTTCAAGAACTAGGAGAATATGTTGTATTTTAAATCCCAATTTTTTCACAATCGTGTGTCTATTTGATGATTTGTCATTTTGCTAATAGTGCCACACTAAATAATTATGCAGAGCTTCAATAGTAATAGAAAAAAAACCCTGAAACTGAAATTACAATTATGTTAAAAATTAAACTTCAAAAGCTGTCTGGCCCTTTCAAACAGCCTAGCTAAACTAAAGTTCAGTTTTACTTTTAAATGTTTTCTATCCTTCTGTTTCCATTTAACATTCCATTGGGGGCCTCTCTTTGAATTGCCAGATGACACTTAATAACTTGATTCCTCAGTGTCTTATTACTCAACATATTATTTTGGCTTTCTTCTAGGGAGAACTAGAAAAGTTGAATCAATCTACAGATGATATTAATCGGAGAGAAACGGAGCTTGAGGTACACTTTTTCTTTGCTGTTTTATCTAAGCATCCAGCTATAGTTCTTTTATTTATTACATTTCAGCTGGAAAATATTTAGATTTTTGCAGAAGAAACTGATGAAAACATTTGTACGTATTAAATCAGTGAATGAAGGAAAAGAAAGTCAACTATATCCATCTCTGATACTGAAATTGGATGAAATGTTCTGTGCATGGTACCATGGATTCCATTAATCTTCTTTATTAATCTTATGCCAACCAAAAAAATCATGCTTAGGAATCCAAATGGCAATTGATCTGAGTGTGACCACTTGCTTGCTGGACCTGTGTCCCTCCTGGCTGGTCTATTCAGCGCAGGAGGTGAGTCACCTTAGGTGATACATGGCTGGATCCAGGCAGTGATAACTGCATCTTTGGATGAGGAAAGCTTTTCCTCCGCCTTGAAGGAGGCAGTGGTTAGGCCCTACTCAAGAAACCTGCCTTGGATCCAACCATTTTAGGCAACTTTCGTCCGGTCTTCAACCTCCGCTTTGTGGCAAAGGTTGTTGAGAGCGTGGTAGCTCGTCAGTTCACAGTGGTCCTGGATGAAGTGGATTATCTAAACCCATACCAATCGGGTTTCAAGCCCAGATACAGCATGGAGACGGCATTGGTCACGCTGGTGGATGATCTCTGGAGGGCTAGGGACAGAGGTTATTCCTCTGTTCTGGTCCTATTAGATCTTTCGGCGGCCTTTGATACCATCGACCATGGTATCTTGCTGCGACACCTCAAGGGGTTAGGACTGGGAGGTACTGTTTTACAGTGGTTTGCCTCCTACCTTTGGGACATACACAAGCGGTGTTGGGAGGGCAGAGGTCAGCCTTGAGGCCTCTCACTTGTGGGGTGCCTCAGGGGTTGTCCTCTCGCCTTTTTTGTTCATCATTTACATGAAGCCGCTAGGAGAGATCATCCGTGGTTTTGGGGTGGGGTATCACCAGTATGCTGATGATACCCAACTTTTTATAGTCACCCCAAACCTGCCTAGTGATGCCCTTGACGTGATGGCCCAGTGCTTGGAAGCGGTACTGGTCTGGATGGGGAGGAACAGGCTTCGGCTCAACCCAACCAAGACTGAGTGGCTGTGGATACCAGCATCGCGGACCGAATGAGAGGTTCCATCTCTGACTATAGGGGGTGAGGTGTTGCCCCCTGTAGATAGGGTGTACAACTTGGGTGTCCTTCTGGATTCACGGCTGGATTTGGAGGAGCATATGATAGCCGTGACCAGGGGGGCGTTTGCCCAGGTTTGCCTGGTGCGCCAGCTGCGCCCATATTTGGACCGTGATGCCCTATGCACAGTCACCCATGCATTAGTTACCTCCCAGATTGACTACTGCAATGCTCTCTACCTGGGGCTGCCCTTGAAGAGCATTCGGAGTCTTCAGCTGGTGCAGAATGCAGCCATGCAGGTTGTAATGGAGGATCCCAATACTCCCAGGTTACACCTCTCCTGCGCGACTTGTACTGGTTGCCCTCCGGGTGAGATTCAAGGTGCTGGTGTTAACCTATAAAGCCCTTCATGGCTTAGGTCCAGGATATCTGTCAAATATCCTGCAACCAGCATCGACTTCCCATTGCCCGGTGTGTTCCCACAAAGAGGGCCTACTCAGGGTTCTGTTGTCTAGACAATGTCGGCTGGCGACCCCCAGGGGTAGAGCCTTCTCTGTGGCACGCCCACCTTTTGGAATTAACTTCCTGTGGGTCTTCGGCTGGCCTCCGACCTTCATACCTTCCGCCATGAGTTTAAGACCTGGCTGTATGAATGCCCTAGCCAGGACTGATGGGGTCTACTGTTTTAAATTGGTTTTAGTCTGTTTTAGTCTGTTTTAATCTGTATTTATTGGGATTGTTTCATTTGATATGAGCCGCCCTGAGTCCTTCGGAGAGAGGGCGGCATATAAATCCAATAAATAATAATAATAATAATAATAATAATAATAATAATTAATGATGTTTCAAAATATAGTTTTATTTTCTTAAGGTACAGAAGGTACCTTTTCTTAAGGTACAAAAATTAGAAAAAAGTAGGAAAGTAAACTTACAAATAGAATTCATTTATCCCAAAATTATATAGAATATTAAAAATAAAAATGTTAAATCATATACAAAAATACAGTACCAAAATTATTGTATTTCTAAATTCCTAAAAACAACACAAAACAATGCAGCTCAGCTTTCAAATAAGTTAATTTGAGACCACATTAAAATATGTTTTTTATTAGGGGCAACCTGGTCTACCCAAATATGGGATGGAGCATACTGCTTCCATTTTTGCCTTTCAACCCCAATTCAGGAGCCTTTGCAGGCAGTCGCTTTCGCAACAAACTATTTTAAATTTATATTTATCTCCCTTTATTTCTTTGTCGGTAAATATAAATTTAACACATGAAAATTTATTTCCTGATCTTTCTTTTCTGTGAATGTGAAGCCATGTGACACTCAAAGCTTATGTTACACCAGAGCAATTGTAAATTATATTTGGACATAACAATAATTCAGAATTCCTAACTTATTATGAAATAGCAAGGTGATGGGTGATTCAGCCTCTCCCTTCCAATTTTATGTAGTGCTAATAAATTGCAGACAGCTATAATATATAAATTCCAGAATCTCTGGTTAGGTTGGTCCAAACAAGATGGCCCTGTAAGCCAGTAATAATTCAGAATGCTTGTTCTTTTTCCCTGAATCTGCTTTATTTTTCACAGCAAAAAATAACAAAAACAAAACCATGGTAGCATTGTCATGATAAGCTTTTCTTGTATCACTTATATCAGTAGATAAAATACAACTAGCCACATTCATCAACTTGCTGCTTTTTAATAGTAACTTAGGATAATCAAAAAATAATACTATGGTATTTTTTGGAGTATAAGACAATCCTTTTTACCTCCCAAAAAGGGGTGAAAATTTAAGTGCGTCTTATACACCAAATGTAGCCCTGTCCACCCACTGGCCCCCACCCTTTGGCCTCTGCCTCCCAGCAATTACCTCCTTGCAAGCAAACAGCAAGAAAAAAATCCCCCATTCAGCTTCAGCATAGGCTAATTAGTACACGTTGATTAGATCGGCCTCCCGATTCTCAGCTGATTTGCGCTGGCTCTTTTGTAAGCTCTTGTTTTGCAAGCTCTTTGCTTGCTGCAAAGAGTGCTAGCGAAGTTTTTTTTCCCCTAGCTAAAACAAAACTGAAAGTAAAGCAGTCTCTGCTTCAACATGACAAAATGAGGCAAGGAAAGAGATTTCCTTTTCTTTTTGCTTACCAAAAAAGGTAGGTGCAAAAATGGGAAATTTGGGGCAAAGAGGAGAGTTCAAGATTTTAAAACACAAAAGAAAAAAAGGTCTATTTAACTAGGGAATTGTAGTAATTGCGATGCTATTAATTGTATATTGTGTTGAAAGCAGAAATGGTTAAGTTATGGTTTGGAGGAATATATGGGGAAAATTATTTGGTTTATTATTATTGGTAAATATAATTAATTGATTTGTAAGAAATTGGATTGCATGGAAATAATTGGAATATTCATGTTCATATTGATTAATATACAAAAAAGATAGTTATAACTAATTGATTTATATAAAAATGTTGAATTTGCATTAAACAATTGTAATATTAAATAATTAACCAATGTGAAGATGGATATAAAAATGGATGACAATGGGAAGGGGTATAATATAGAATAGAAGGGAAAAATTGAATTTAAGATTAGAGATGAGGATGAAGGGTAATATTGGTTTTTTTAAAAAAATAGATGAGGAATAAATATGGCAAAAAGGAAATATACAAATTGTAAATTTAATTGTAATGACTAAACACTGTTTAAATTTGTGAACTAGCCAAATACTCTGTTCAAAGAAAATACATTGTATGTTTGTATGTGTATACAAACGTATGTTTGTATGTTTGCCTAAAAAATAAAAAAACCTTTTTTTTAAAAAAACAACAACCCTAAAAGGTAGGTGCGTCTTATACTCTGTTGCATCTCATACTTCGAAAAATACAGTATTTCTATGTCACTTGAATAACTGTGTTTATGGATGCCATCCATTTTGTAACTTAAACTCCTACAGAAAATAGGTTAGCGCATTATGACAAAAGACACACACACCTGCAAATCCTTACACCTGCAATAATTGCACCTTGCACCTGCAATAATATGGGAACAGTTCAATTCTTTTTTTTAAAAAAGAATTTTCTGTGAAATTAAAGACTTCAGTCTATGACAAATATGATTAAAGAAATAAAAATTATTTAATTTTGTATTTAAGATTTATTTTTTAAAAAAGAAAAAAAATTAAAAATCTTATTGGGCAATAAAAATTGCCACCTAGTTCTTTCAACTCTCACAAATATAGTCCAATATGCCTAGAGGAAAAAGTATTCCTTTTTTCATTTTGAACAGATATAATTATGTACCAAAACCCAGAATCTGTCCACATATCAGTGCTGATTTCTAAACAAAAAATCCCAGAAAAGATGTACAACCATGTACAAGAAACAGTATAATCAGTGCATCTGTTTCAGATATATAATGGATTAGGAGGTAACTATATCTATGTTATGGTTTTTCACTTGGACTAATTTGATGTGAGTAAAGTAGGAATTATAGCAAATAAGAAATAAGGTGAATAAAATAGGAATTATACAAAGTCAGATACATAGAATCAGTTACATGAACCCTAAATAACCCTCTCTATTCACATTATTATAAGGGAGAAATGTGCTTGGTTGGAAATTCTATTAAGAATCAGTTAAAGCCCATTATTGGTAAATATATCTTTTGATGAGATCTAGATGTCACGGAAGGACAGCCATATAGAAAACATTTGAGGGGCCCCCACTTTCATAGACAAGGACATATATGTTACAAAGAGTTACTTAATCCAATAAATTTACCCAAGGACAGCAGTAAATTTCCCATTAGCAACTACAAGCATTTAAGGAAGGTTGTCTAAGCTAAGATAATCGTATAAACTAAAAATAATGGCTTACTAATGGTTTAGTAATTAGGAAATGTGTCAATTATCATATAACAAGTGTATATTAACCATATATGGAAAATGTATGATCTCATGTTAACCATATATGGTAAATGCATGAGCTCACCAAACCCTTTGTCTTGGAAACATATATAAACTGTGTATCAGAGCTCTTTTCTTGCTTCAAAGTTTCAGGTGCAAATTTGGCTTTGAACCTCTGGAAATAAAACTATCTCTGGCTGACCTAGGAATGTTGTTTGGACCCTTCATTCCATAACATTTATGGCACCCCAGATGAGACTGAGGAACAAAGACCTTTGTTCTGCCTGACAGGGGGGGACCGACGGCTCCCCAAGGAAAGTTCACTGGCCGGCCACAAAGACTCCATTGAAGTCTATGGAATCTTTTGGTGAGGAGGTGCCGTAAAACCCACTGGAGAAGCAGACTAGTCAAGGATCCACAAGGTCAGCCAGACACAGAGACCTCAACAAAAGTCCAAGAGGGAAGGACGCCTGCAGATAAGTATAAGTCAGGGAGTTCAAGTCTTTCTGTTAAGGGGTACCCACCAATTTAGTGGTGGAAGAGGGGGCATGATCACATCCCTAGGAGACAAGGTGGTATCCTAAAGTCTCTAGTAAGGAATTAAAGTCTCCTGTTAGGATTGTATGGGTGGTTAAACCGTTGCAGTTCTCATTGGTGATCTTGTTTCAGGCGCCGTGAGTCAACGGTAGTGTTGTTAGGATGGGTGGTCGTAATAGTGTCCCCAGGACACAGTTACAATACATGTTAGCCAATTTTAAGAGTCTGATGGATGAAATCTAGAAGAGAGGGGAGAAAGAAAACCTTACTGCCAAAGATTTTAAACCAGGCTGATAGGGAGGAATTTCAACGACCCCCCCCCCCTCCGTATTCTACCTGAGCTACCCAAGTGAAACTGAGCTCAGTCAGTAACTTCCCCTGCAATAAAAGTTGAACCGGTTCCTGTGCCACCAGAAGCAGAGAACCTGACGAAACCTAAGTCAAAAATAAAGATAAGAGTGCTTCAGGGTCTTCAGCGAGCTCTGAAGATTCTGTGTCAAACCATACTAGAAGTAAAACAAAGGTCTCTATACATTTTGGAATTTTAAAATTAAAGCCAGTGCCTGTTGGGAGATCCAAGCTAGAGAGAGCTAGATAGAATATCCCAAGGCAGAGAAAGAAAAAAAAATAAGTGTGATCTTATGTGTGGTAAGAGAAAAGAACTACTGCAGTGTTATAAACATTCTGATAAATTACCATTCTTAAAAAGCCAGAGAACTCTGGAAGAACTAAGAATAAAGAAGAAATTGTTTACTGTTTTTCCCACCCGGGGTTTAGCAGGTAGTAAAAAGATAAAGCCTGCCTAAATGGGAAGACTCAGATAATTTGAATTGAATAATTTGATGTGATTTCTGTTAAAAATTATTTTGTTGATGTGCATCTATAATGATAGTGTGTAGAATTGAATGGGATTGAATTGATTGTGATATGTTTGGCCAGCCAGTAAATTAAGTAAGCTTGGGCTTGAAGCTGTGGGAAACAGGCAATTTTCCACAGCTTCCACAGCCTTAGGGCCCAAAGACACAATTGTGATTAAAACTGTTTCCTGAGTTTTCCTACTGCTTGAAGCTACAGATTGACCAAGGAAAGAAAAAGTGGAAAGAGCTGGATGGAGGAGGAAATCCTGTAATAATAGTACACAAAATTATTTAGAAAATGGAGCTCATGGGCTTGTGAAAAAGCTCCCTGAAATAATTATAATGATTGGTTTGCATGAAGTGGGATTTTTGCATGTGAAATTGGTGTACACAGCAGTTTGATTGCAGTGCAAATGTGAGTGTGTTGAGGGTAAAAGTTGGTGTGAATGTACTTTGATTCCTTTTGTATAAAGAAACAGTAAGTTGCAAAGTTTTGTTGTTTTTGCTATTGTGAAATAAGTAGAAAGTTGTGGAAAATGTCTGTGAGTTGTTGAGAGAAATGCAGAGTGTTGTTCTGTTGAAAGAATGCTGAGTGAAGGGGGGGAGTGAGGCTTGTCTGCATGCTTTAAACATTTTTTTCCTTTCTCTTAATCTGTCTGAGAAGGGAGGGGGAAGTGGGTGATCGATTTGTGCAGCCTTGCCTCTCGCTGTTTCGGTCTCTTTCATCTGCATGTAAAAGCTATGCAGATATATTTTCTTTTCTGCTCTGAATACAATTTTGATTTTATTTTTTCTGGAAATTTTTTAGGTTTAAAATATTTAATTAAACCTATATAAAAGAAATGATTTTGAAAGATCTGACTTGCATTTTACTAAAGGCAGAGATTGACATGGTTGGAAGAAATGAGAAACTCTTATTTTAAAAGAGCAGGGAAATTCCCCTAAAAGAGGAGTTTCAGGCAGAGTTTCAGCCCCCAACCTTATGAATGGGCCATTAAGAAGCTGAAGTCACCTTATTTTCCCACAACAAAGGAAGGACAAAATTACAGGGGCCTGCGACATCCAAACAGATATGGGACACAGGAAAGAGGGACGGACATCCAGGAAGGGAAGGAAATCAAGCCAAATTAATTAGAACTTTTTAACACACGAGAAAAGGAGAAAACACAGAAATAGCAAGCTGAATAAGTATAGGGAACGAACAACTACAAGGGGTTAGGAAAAACAGAGTGGACTATAAAACAATTATTTATTTGCCAGATCCAGGACGGAGGAACCCAATCACAAATAAAAACAGGATCTCAACATCATAAAACAATCACACACACAAATCAAAGAATTCACACACTAAATCAAAAGAATTTCAAAAAGACTTTAAAGGGTCACATAGAAAATCAAAAGACGTTTTAGGATATAAAAAAAGGGTTACTCTTACAGGTCAAACAGGCTAGCCTCGGAACTCTGTGCCTGCATTTGTTTCTTGCTTGCCTTCCTATAAATAATAAACAGATTCTACTCTCAAGCAGTTGACCTCCAATCATTTCGAAGTAATCTCCCAGCCAGGAGTTTTGAATTCAAGAAGGAAAGCTCTACCTTTCAGCTATCCTTAAAGGGAAAGGCTTCTTTTTCCTTTCAAAAATACTAAAGCTTGATCCAAATATATTTCAGAGCATTGATCTAAAATACTTCATCCCATAACAAATTAATATCCACAGCTGTGACCACATCCTACACAAATTGTTTCAAACTGTGTTTCAACCTTGCTTTTTTGCAAAGTTTAGGGAACTGAAGAATATTCTAATTATAAGAATGTTTTTCCTTGGTTATAAAAGAAAGATGTTTTATTTAAATGCAGGGCAATTGATTCCTTATGGATGCATTGATTAACTGTGTGCAGTATATTTATGTATGTGTGAGGAAGTTCTATCAATCAGTGTAAGCTGCTTGGAATTATAGGACTATATTCAAGTTTCAGTAATAAATAATAAATATGAATTTACTATTAATGTTGAAATATATACAAACTGGTTTTTCTGAAATTATAGTAATGACAGGTTTCCATACATACAGTTTATAGAAAATGTATTGAATCTCCCGGAAACTAGATTAGAAAATAACTACTCACTCCAGATGAGTCTGGGACTGAATTTTATTCTATTTTTAATCTTCATCATATAAGAAGAACGTTGTATTATATTAACAATTCAGATGGCAGGAACTGCTTGTGCTATAAGGAGCTGATTGAGATACTTTGCTCTAGGGCACTGTATAAAACGGCAGTCTGCATCCATATATCCAGCATTAAACATTTAAATGTTCAATATAAAGTCAAAATTCCTATTTCAAATTGCCATACCTTAAAACCTAAACACTGGAACAATACAGGCTGCTTTCATATGCACAGGTAAAACAGGTTTCTGAAAATCCAAAGTGTGGAAGTATTGGTTCAAAATAACATAGAATTAATATTCTATTCTGTTTCAGGCTTTAGAATGGAACATGATGTTTGCTGAGTTCTCTGTCCCTTCTGACTTCTTATACATCATTTTTTAAATTAAATAAATAATTACAAAGCTGGTATACTTCAAAAAAGTGCTTTGTATAATCTTTTCAGTGATATCTCTAAAATTGCATAGAGAGTTTTAGAAAAAAAATGGCCACAATCCAATGTATCTGGAAATAAATTCACCTTTAGTGTGTATATATGTTTCTGTGCGGTGGAACACAAAGCAGATAGTATATGGCATCCCAAAGGAAAATTCTCTTCATAACCTGGAAATATTTTATGCATGACTGACTCAAACCCTTGGTAGCCATTTTATGAATGGACAACACCCCCTCCCTATGTCAGCCATTTTGTGAAACCATCCACAACATTCTAGCTGCACCTGTGACATTGAGAATACAGCATCATATCTGAAAGCAAAACTCTGTATTTTTATGCTATCACTTTAGCTCTTTTATAATAAATTTCAGTACAGTAATTAGAATTAAGTAAGAAAAAATTGTTCCTTGATAGTGTTAACTCCTTGGACTTACAACACAAATTTACAACACAAAGTCCATAGATCTAATGTTAATTTCAAAATAATCCAAGGTAAAAAGCCATTTAAAATGTTTCTTTTCCAAACGGAAAGATAAATCTCTTTAATTCTCTCTCCTGCTTTGTCACCGCAGACTCCATGGCAGTTATGTAGCCATCCATCTGTCTTTCTTCATTAGCTTCATTAACTTTCAAAGATGTAAACTCCCAAAGAGACATTTCTCCAATCCACCCAAATAAAAGCAAAGTCAATTTTCTAAGTTATTAAAAGCCAATTCTTCCAAGCCATATTTACTAAAGCAAAGTCTATTTTGGGTTTTCATTTCTATTTTTTTTCCTTTCAGTCTTCAAGCCCCACAGATCTGTAGCCGCTGTTTAAAGTTTGAGGTCTTATTTGTTGTTTTCCCTGGGTTGGTGTCACTCACCCGGCTTTGAGATACTCGCTCTTTCTTCTTCTTTTTCCTTCCTGCACAATCTTGTATGGCTTTGTGGCAGCCTCCATGGCTGCCTACCCCCACCACTGACTTCGAGGAGTCCCTCTGGCCTCCAAGGAACTTATCTGTTCCTCTTGGCACACCGAGGCGCTCCTCTTCACCCTCCATCCCTGCAAGATGAGGGTTGGTCCGAAAACTGGTTGGATGGTGGTTTGACAGTCGGGGTTTTCGCGGGCTCTTAAGAGCCCACTATTTCCCCGACTCTGGCGCCACAGCTCCAGATCGGAAATCCGCTTTTCTGACCATATTATTGACAATATCTGCCATTAACTATTTCCAGGATGTTTTTTCAATTTGTAATCTCTGCTAAGGTGGCTTTCTTTGAAATAATTGCCAGGCTCAACCTGGATTAGCATCAAAGCCTAGATAAATTTGCTCAGATATTCCTGTTGATATCTAGTTAATAATGTATGAATCCCTTAATGAGCAACAATGTGTTTTGAAATGAAACAGCCATTACTAATGTTGATCTTATCAAATCATACTAAATTAGTATGTCCATTCTAGCCCAACAATTTCCTACTGGAATCCAATTTTAAAAATTCATTAAGAAGAACAACTTAAATTTTATTTACCAAATATTGCTTCCACTGGTTTAAGAAATTAAAGTACTAAAATTTTAAGATTTAAGGTTTAGGTTTAAGGTTTATTGGATTTATATACCGCCCTGCTCCTGAAAGACTCAGGGCGGTGCACAGCCATAATAAAACACAAGTCATACAAAAATGAAAACCAATTAAAAGAATTAAATAATTTGCCTTATCCATTTTAAAAACCCCTCAGTTTAAAACCCATCCAAGTTCCTATTCAGCCAGGCCAGCCTGTTGGAAAAGCAGGTAAAGATAATGTCTGCGCAGTAGAACATAGGAGCAATCCTCCCTATTTGTTCACATAGGGCATCTCTCTCCAGCTCACATCTCCCACCCAAATGCCCCCCCCCCCCTTATTATGGCAGTTAATAGCAAGCAAGCATCATAGAGGTTGACAGGTAGTCCTTGATTTATCACTGGTCGTTTAAGCTTTGGAAAGAGTTGCTAAAGCATTTCCAGCTGTCATAAAGTGTGGGGCTCTCCCCATGGTCCCATGATCATAATATGGATGCTTGGAAACATGTTTGCACTTACGACCAGTTGCCAAGCACCTCACCATCAGGTAATCACCATTTGTAATCTTCTCTGAGGACTTCTCCAGAAAGTCAGTGTGGAGGCTGGAAGAGAAAGTTGCAAGCTGCTGCTGCTGCCTGCTGAGAGGGCTTGCTCTAGTCTTTAGGGGCTGGCTGAAAGAGTTGTCTGTTGAGGGAATCTCAGCTCTGTCTCTCTCCCACCAGAACTGAGATTTTTAGCCCACTGAAAGATTTTTCTTCTCCTCCGGCCACTGCAGTGAAATTCTTTGATGGGCTGCAGGAAGAGAGTTCAAATCCTAAAGATTTTACCTCCATTCTTGCAGCCCATCAAGGATCCTCTCCCCCATGGAATCTCCCAAGGTCTTTCCCTGAGAGGCACTTCATGCTCCTTACCTGTGATTCTGCCCTCTTAATTATCCAGGAGACTGTTTAACAACCACAACTGGGAGTGCCAGGATTAGAATCAATAAGCAAAGCAGCTATGTGAGCATCTCACTAAATGACCATTTTGCTCAATGCCTGGGATTTTTAGCCCAATTTTGGTCACATTTGTATTTCCCAAATGTCATTATATAAAGCAGCCAGGGCAGACTATTATTTGTTTTTCTATTCCTTAACCAAATCAGATAAGCACAAGAATACTGCATTATATTCTACTGCTGTGTATAATAATATACATGTATAATAATAAGGTTATAGCTTTTAAATCACATCCTTAGAAATGGTAGTAAAATAACTATGCTCTGGATAAAGAACCACATTAATCAGTTCAGTGCTCTGGAGTCATTCTGTCATTGCTTACAGCTGTTCTTTGCTATTCGTCTGTCCTCTCTGCATTTGATCAGCTGTTCTGCATCAATGGACAATGGATGCTTTTTTCTATTCTGTATCACAATTGTGCTTTTTTATCACCATCAGTCTTCTAATTCTGTTTTTGTTCATTTCAGCCTGCAAATACTTCTGACAATTAAATTCCATTTTAACGTATTTATTCTCTGTTATTCACAAGTTTGTATATGAATGAAGTAGGAAGAAGGTACTTTTAAATTAGTTAAATTTAAAGAGACTATAACTCTGCGTTAAATAACTCTGATGTTTTTGATGTCCTCAAATTCCCAGCTGGGAAATTTGTTTTGCTTTGACCGTTCAAGCCAAATAAATATTTGTCAAAAGTTCTGAACAAGATTTGAGGTCATAGTAAGGGATTTCATGGCAACATCTTACTATATCCCACAAATACTGAAGTCTATGCTAGTCTCAACAGCCTTCTCTACTTGGAATTCTCAATGGTTCTTAATAAACATTGGAAATTACTAGCCTGAAATTCAATTCCTCTGGATTTTTTATTTTTTTATTTTTGTCATTTCTTTCAGCAATGTAGCCTGAAAGCTAGGCATACATTTTTACATTGTCACATATTGCTAAGTTTACACATAAGGCTGAGTTGTAATGTGATTTACTTACCTTGGGAGTTAGCATATTATTTAAACTTTGCTACCATGGTTGCTAAACCAAGGTTCTTGTTTAACTCCTATATATGATCCAGACTTGCAAGGCACTAAATGAGCTGAAACAACCTTTCAAACAAGCAAAGGAAACCTGTTTAGCTATTACTTGGCATTAAATGTGCACATGACAGAGTTATAGCTTATATAGCCCAAATAAAATACCCAAATGTGAAACACTTTAAATGCCTATGCTATATGCTCTTCACACAGCCACCCTGATTTTACATCTCAGTTCCTGATTGCTATTTTCCCATTATCAAAAGCCGATGTGTGAAATCCTGATCAATTTATGTAAAACAGAAAAACTGGGTACTTTCTTTGAGGAAACCCATCTCTTTCAATCTATTAACAAAACATATACTGACACAAATACCTATCATGATTTCCTTCCAGGGTAAGCAATATTATTAAGAGAAGGAATAAGGGTAAGGCACAAAAATTAAAAGCATAATAGAAACATGCAGTGTAAAGTTTAGCCTATGCCAAACTATTTAAAATACCTTTCTATACTTTTCTGTCCCCTTGCAAATCATCCTTGCTTCCATTAAATCCATGTACCACTTCATATAGTCTCTTTTGCTTATTAAACTTCTCACTTCTCTGAAGAAGTTGAAGAAGCCTCTTGGCTGAGAAGTGAAACGTCTTCAAAGAAAAACCAGAAAGTCCAGTTGCCTCTTGAGAAAGCATCTTTGAGATTCTCATTTCTCTCTTTCTAGGATCTCTTCAATCCCAGCCACTAAGAAATTTCTCAGATTTCTTGTCCTATTTTTCTTTCCTTCATATTTTACAGTTCAGTTCTCATTCATTCTTTTTATATGACCAAACTACTACTAAGTTTTTTTTTTGTACTGGCCATTCACTTCTGTTTATATTTTTTCACTCTGCAAATCCACCTTTCACGTATACATAACAAAGTAATCAGAAGCACAATATTATACATTGCTTCTTTTGACAAATATTCATTACTCACAAAAGATTGCATATTATTCACATTTCTGTCAGTATCTGCACATCTTAAAATTTTGCAATTTCTCCATATTTTGTAATTATTTACCAGAATGCATGAATTAATCTCATGAACTAAATGCATTTTTTCAATTTATGAGTAAGTTCGACTTGTTTACTTCCCTGTCAAATATAAGTGCCTTGGTCTTGAAAGTATTGCATTAGGCAGTTTAATGTATTTTGCAAATCATTTGGATTCTGAACCAACAATATATTATCACCTACAAATAAAACCACATATATATTTTACATACCCAACCAATTCATCTCTAATGTTATCATATTCTTTATACAATAATAATGCTAGTAGTTCAGGTAGTCATTGCTTAAACCTAATTGGGATTATCAATTCCATGTCTCAATGAAGTGGTTAAGTAAAAATCATGACGGTCCTGGCTAGTGACAGCAGTTTCGATAGTCCCACAACAAGTGATTGTTAAGCAAGTCACCATGGTGATTAAATGAGATATCCCATGATGTATGGCACTGTTGTCCTAATCAGAAACATCACAAGTCCAATTTGGTATAATGATTAAAGCATTGGGCTAGAAAGCAGGAGATTGTGAGTTCAAGTCCTGCCTTAGCCATGAAAGCTGGCTGGATGACCTAGGGCTACTTATTCACTCTCAGTCCAGCTCACCTCACAGGATTATTGTAGTGGGGACAATAGGAGGAGGATGATATGTTAGATATGTTCGCCACCTTGAATTATTTGTAAAAATAATAAAAGCAGAATACAAATAAATAATAAAATAAACTGTTGGTTTAGAAACCAATAAAAACCACCAACCAACTTTCAGTAATTTTGGAGGGATGGCTACTGCAAGACTTTATTTTTGAAGAAGTTATCAAGCTTGTAGAAACACAAAAATAACTCTGAACTTCAGAGTCTACCCTACAATTATGTAAGATGGTTAAATGAACAGTAATGCCTACACTTCCATAATTTTAATTTAAATGGGGGATATTTTAATGAAGCAGGAAAATAATCTTGAAGTCAGCTCTTTTGTTATCTACATTTACAGGTAGTCCTTGGATTACAACAGCAATTGGGGCCAGAATTTCTTTCGCTAACAATGTGGTTGCAACATGCCATCATATGACCACATCACTTAGCAATGCCAATCCTGGCAGTTCTCATTGCCATCAATAGGTGAGAACCAGGTGGGTGAGGACCTCAAGTGACCATGACATGAAGAGGCATTGAAAAATATAAGCAGGCTGGTGTGTAAGAGCTACAGGCGAGATCTCTGGGTGGGCAGGTACTACTAAATGCAGTGAGCGGACGGGTGTTATCGGTTGGTGCTAGGGAATATGGGCAGATGGCTGCAGTGGAGTATGAAATCCCCATGTTGCCCCTGGGCTCATTGGGAGAAAAAGGTGATGGGAGCAGGAGCAACCTCAATTTTCTGCTGCCTTCCCTATTGACTTTGTTTGTGGAATGCTAGCAGAGAATCTTGCAAATGCCAATCATATGACTATAGGACATTGCAGCTGCCATAATTGAAAATTGGTTGCCTGAATCATGATCACTTGACTGTCGGGATACTATAATGGCCTTCAACTTTGAGAGCAATCACAAGTCCTCTTTGTTCACCACTGTCATAACTTTTAATGGTCATTGAACAAGTGATCATAACCCAAGTACAAGGATTACTTGTACTTCTTTACATAATAATATTGTTCATTATCTGCTTTTGCAACATTGGGCAAACTTCTTAAAGCTGACATGGAAGAACCCCATGTTTTGTTTCTTCAACCAGGTCCTGACAGTCCTTCCTAACTTTTCATTTAGGTCAAACAAACTTTCATGAATGTATTGGGATAAGGTGGAAATCACATAGTGGGTAAGGTAGAAATCACATAGTGCCAAGTATGGACTATATGGTAAAATCCATCTTAGCAACTGCCTCTTACATTACTCAGGAGGTGTGAGGCTTAACATTATCATATTGTATGTTGCTTTTGAATTCTATTCAGGTTTCAAGTGTTAACATGCAGCATTCTGAACTGAGTGTTGTGCTAGGTTCAAAGAAATAAGCAAAGAGTGGAGCTTCACAGCTTTACCAGTCACAGAGAACGGGAATTCTCCGTTCCTGTGCTGGTTTCTCCCTGTTTGCGGGCTTCGAAAGTAGCCAAAGTCATCTTGTAGGGGAGGCGGAGCTAAGGACGAGTGCACTGAGAGGTTGCAGGAGAGATTGCAACTCTCCTGCTGAGTCCCGGGGGTTTTTCCCTTTATGCCACGACATGGAGAAGAGGCAGTCTAAGTTGGCTGCCAAGAAGTTGGGGAAGCAGATGACCATCTAAGCACAATGCAGGTGTGAACTTTGTTGAAGACTGTGTGAACTGGGTGAGAAGAATCTTTTTATTCAAATTTTAATCCCAAAAGAATATCCAGGAAAAGAGAGACTCACAACTATTAAAACTCATAACTTTAAAATTGAACAAATTAAAGGAAAAACAGCAGAAAAATAGCTAAAATACAGAAAATTGGTCTTTCAAACTGGATAGGCAATGCTATGGATAGGCATTTTGAAATGCTGGAATTATTTACTTAAAAATCAATGTTATTTTTACATTGTGGGAACATGAAAAACTGGTTAAATCCAAGCGAAGAGTGCCACCTGCTGCCGAAAGGAAGAACAACATACTCACAAAATTTTGGAACTATTTGATTTTTGGGACTTAAATATGATAATATGATTAAAATGATCCCTGAAGACTACAATACAAGATTGAATTTATAGAGGGACCTAGGAGGTTCTGGAAAACTTATGGGACTATCTAGAGGAACAGGCTGATTAATTCTGGATACAAGAACTAAGAATATTGAATTCTTTTGAGAAGTGACTATCGGTTTGAATATATGGTTTTTGGATTATTGGACAAAAGAGGGACACAATAAAATTTGAAGAGATGCTTCATCAAGGAGAAAGGAGTGGGATTTGGGAAGATATAGCATCGGTATTCCAAAGTACAAGGGAGACATTGACAAGGCATTTTAAGGAAATAATGAATAGAGAGCATGGATGGAATGCTGGGAAATATAACACAAAGGACAATGAGTGATCAAGACGCCCAGAGAAGAGAAGGAACTAACTGAAAGAATAGATGGAAAAATGTAACAGACAAAACAAATGAAACAAGATGATAAGGAGGAGAGAATAGCAAAAATAATAAGGATTGTTGTCACAAGCCAAGGGGAGAGTATTCTAAGGGAATTAAAAAGGAACTGGAGAACCAGGAAGATCCTTATGGGAGAGAGATAGGGGCAAGAGTAGATACTTTGGAAACTAAACAATGGAGAAGGGCAGAAAAGGGAGAAATGTGTAAAATGAATAGTCAAGAGGTGAAAGCAGACAGAAACAAAGATCCAAGGGAGGAATATGGGAGGCAAGCTAAGAAATGAACAATTAAAGCTTTAAAGCGGGTAAGAGATGATGTTAAAAAGGGAATATGTTTAAATACAGTAGTGGCATAATCAAAGTTAAATTAGGGATGGAAACTAGAGAGAGGGGGATTAATAAAATACACATTTTTATATAATAAGGAGAAGTAACAGTAAGAGGGGAATTTAGAATTGAATGATGATATTACTAAGTACACTTAAATAATATGGTGACTGGCATAAAAATAATATATTGAACTATTGATTAAATAAATAAAGATTATAATATAATATGATTGGAGTAAGGCGCAAATTGGCATGGTGGGCTCAGTTACCAGCAAGAGCAGCTGCCGCCTCACTTGCGCCTTATCATCTTAGCTGCCGGGTATTGGTCCGATTCTTTTTGCCACAGCTGCGTGGCCTTTTCTTCCAATTCTAGCTATGCTTTGGCACTGCAGCTGCAGAAGCCCAGCACTGAGGTTTCCCTCACTCCAACCAGCAGCCTCTGCTTGCATCAAGCCAGCAGTCGGGTGAGAGGAGGCCAAAGACAGGCGCAAGGTGACATGCTATTTCTGCACCAGTCCAGCCAGTGGATGTGCAAGCAGGCAGCCCTTGGAAGAGCGCTGCACTGGGCGATGCATCCCCTGGTCGTGAGCTGGATGTGGGGCCCGAGGTGGAAGGAGGGTGAGTGTGCGGCAGGTGCCGGGAGGCCCCGCAGAAGCCAAGAGGCAGGCCCGAAAGGCAGCTGAGGCTCACCTTCCACAGCCCCACCCTCCCAAGGTTGCCCTTCAGCCTAGCCCGGAAGGTCCAGGGCAGATTTCCCTCCGTTGCCATTCAGCCTAGCACGGAAGGTCCAGGGCAGATTTCCCTCCGTTGCAGCCCATTGGGGTCACAATGCTTTACTCACCACAGCTGTCTGTGAAAGTAAGGCCTGTGCTCAGCCAAAGGGCAGGGCTGGCGGGTGGGTGGGGTGATTTGGGCGGGGCAGCCTCGTGGTGCTGTGTGGGCAGGATTAATTGCTTTAGTGGACCATATTCAGCTTGCAGGCTGTAGTTTGAGGATCCCTGTTCTACTGTATCAGTACTACCATCTGTTGGAAATTTATAACATTGGTGGCATTACATTTCCTTTCCATCCCTAGAATGGGATGATTGTTTCTGGAAAGTGAAAGAGTAGCAATTTTTCAATTTCCTATTTTGTTTCTGTTTCTAAGAGCAGATAGTTATTTGCCTCAGATGTCAAAATAATTTGATCAGCTTTGGGTACATTGAAGTTTATGCAGGTAGGGTAGTCCTCAATTTACAACTATTAGTTTAGTGACAATGACACTGCAAAAATAATTTACGACCGATTCTTGTAATATCACCATAGACATGTGAGCAAAATTTGGGTACTTGCCAACTGGCTTGTATTTATGAGATTTCAGTATTCTGGAGTCATATGGTTGCCATTTGCAACTTTCCAAATCAGTTTCTGACAAGCAGAGTCAAGGGGAGGAAGCTGGATTTGCTTAATGATCACGTGATTTGCTTAGCAACTGTGGGGGGAAAAGGATAAAATTGGGCATACCTCATTTAATAACTACTTACAGACTTACAGAACCTTACAGAATCACAGAGTTGTCCTTCCCTTTAGGAGTGTTCGCGCTTTTTATCTTAGTATTGCCAGTAATACATGCACTGAAACTAAAGTTTAACTATCTGGGTGCTTTTCCAAATGTTAGTAGATAAATTAATCTGCTCAGAAATCTTCTAGCCCAGTGATGGCTAACTTTTTTGCCATCATGGGCCAGGAAGGGGCGGGGGGCGCAGGGGAGATTCGCACACAAGTGTGCCCACACCCATAATTCTATGCGCCCTGCCCCATGCATGCGTGCACGACCCCCCCCGCCCCCCCTCTTGGCATGTAATGGCCTGTTTTTCTTTCTCACCTGGCTCCAGATCCTCTCTATGCATCTGGGGAGGGCGAAAACAGCCCTCCCCACCCCCTCGGAGGCCTGAAACGGCCCATTTCCCAACTTCGAGATGGACAGGAAATGATGTTTTTTGCTGTCCCCAGCCTCCAGAGACTCCTGTAGCTAAACCGGTGTGCCACCTGTGGCACGCGTGCCATAGGTTCGCCATCACGGTTCTAGCCTGTTGGAAGTGTGAATAATATCCATCCTGAGTTTTCCATCTCCAGGTTTTAGATTTAAGAATAGCATTATATTGTATAGCAAAACAAAGCAATTAATTAGGTCATGTTGGCTAATTGAAGAATAATCACTTGTTCCTACTTTACATAGTTGAAGAAAAAGAAGTAATACACAAAACGAGGAGGGGTGATTAAAGAAAAGAGATTGAAAATACACTAATTTTGTTCAGCAAAGATATTGATTGGATATTGGTATGAAATTAAATAGGGTTCTCCCCTTCCTTTAATTAGTACTTAGTCATTTGGAAAAAGTAACCTGTTAAGGAATGTGGAAAGGGATTAATGTTTCTGAAGAGCCAAATGATTTTCTCCCTGAAAATATAAAGTTTTATACTTATGTTGGTCTCAATGCTGCATTAAGAGTTGAGGCCCAGAGCAGAGCAGATGTTGTAAAATATTGCTTTTTATTTAGATTAAAGCTCAATGAAGATTACTTGATTATCTGAACAAAAATGCACATCTTTTAAAAAGTCTTTCTTTTTTTAGATCAAGTTGTGTCAGAAAGCATTAGAAATTTAGTAAAATTGGGAAGTGTAATACATTAAGTTTAACACTATCTAGGCTTTCATTGATTTTTATTAAGTTTGAAATTGAGCAACACAAATATTGTTCTGCTTGGTAACTAATCCTAGTTTTACCTAAATTGACTTAGTTGCTAGTGATCAGTGAAGAATATGTATTAGCAGATTTGCTGTGTTTTTCTTTGTAGGATGCACGTCAGAAATTCCGTTTAATTCTGGTGGAAGCTACAATAAAACTAGATGAACTTGTGAAGAAGATTGGAAAATCAGTAGAAGATTCAAAGCCTTACTGGGAAGCCCGAAGGGTTGCCAGGCAGGTAAGAATACAATTGAAAAAACTATGCAATTAGTTGATAGGAATACAACTTTAGTTAATAGAGGCGCAATAAAAACAGAATGGTATTGTTTATAGCACATGATCTGCATGCTATGATGGGTATTTCAACTGTGTGCCTCCTATGAGACAGTGACCTTTTTCTCCTTCCAAGTGTGATGAATACCACGCACACATAACTTATCTATTAAAAGACTTGTTTGTTCTTTTTCTCAGACTCTACTATTAATGATCACAGCAAAATTTCTAGTAATCCATTTATATTTCTTCATTGCAGTTATTGTAAATGCATCACAATAGAATCAATTATTGGCCTTAGAATTTCTCTTTTTCTTCAATTATGATTTATATAAAGCTGTACTGTAGTTTTTTCCTTCCCTAAGGAAAAGAAAAAAAATAATGGTGATATCACCTAAATTCTTCTTCTTCATACAATGGAATTGTGGGTGGGTTCACTTAACTTGTGATAGATAGAAAACTAAATTGGCACGGACTGAATGTTAAAGTAAGGATATTATTAGTTTATTTTTGAAGATTTTCCAAAAAGCTACTCCCTGGATCTGTTTCTAAAATGAATTAGAAATACTGCCTAATATAGTTGTCAATTATTGACTTACTGTGCTCTGTATTTGTTACTTATTTTAGAACAATGTCTCTGCAGTCCCCGCAGAAGGGAGAAAGTATGAAATTTTCTCTGCTTTATCTCTCTAAAGCTAAAGTGTAATCCAGGGGTGTCAGACACAATTTCATTGAGGGCCGCATCAGAACTGTGGTTGACCTCGGGTGGCCGGCCAGCCATGGCCAACTGTGTGGGTGTGGTCAACTGTGTGGGTGTGGCTAACTTTGTGGGTGGGACCAACTGGGTAGGTGGGGCCATCTTGACGCCATTCCCCAAACTACTGGCATGTTTCCTCTTCACATTGGGTAGACCAGGCTGAAGCCATGCTGGCTCAATGTTTCTTCTTAGTATTGGGTAGACTGGGCTGAAGACATGCTGGCCTGATATTTCCTCTTTGCATTGGGCAGATCAAGCTGAAGCGGCATGGATAGATAGAGCTGAAGCAACCTGGGTGGAGACTGGGCTGAAATGACATGGGCTTGCCCTTTACATTTTCCAGGACAGCCCCGTGGGCAAAATCCGACCACATCACTGGCTGGATCTGGCCCACGGGCCTTGTGTTTGACACTTCTGGTCTAATCCATATTGTCTATTCCCTTGCAGCTATTCTGATCTTGTTGCCCTTTTCAAAAGTTGCAAGAATGCATAATGGTTCTTTGAGACCACTACATTGAGACAATGGGGAAGCCAGCAGGAAATTGGGAATCATTGCTTCTCCCAATTTGCTCATGTCTGACATGAGCAAATGCATTCATGGTATAGTCTAAAAATACAGGAATTTCTTTCTGTGCCCTGAAATCTTTTTTAGTTAGGAACTCTATTGATGCACAAAAATGTCTTCAACACTGATTTTAAAAGCCCTAGATTAATAGATCATCAATATGATCTATATATTCATTAAAACACTACTTTTTGTAGAATTTGCAGCAAACTAAGTAATGATATGAATTGCACTATCTTGCACATTTGTTTGGAGAAAAATTATCCTACAATAGTGAAAATTGTAAAGTTGTACTTATGTTGGATTATGAGCTGGCTAATTTCCAGTATAGCAGTGGATTAACTTTTCTGGTGCAATGATGCCTCTTTTTTTAAAAAATGATTTTTATTAAGTTTTTAAGTTTTAAAAACAAAATAAAGAAAAATACAACAAAAAACAAAAATACATTAAAACCACATAACAAACATACCATTACATCATATATTATTTTACAGCTTACTGTATTGACATGGATTTGTATTCTCTATTCTTATTCAATCTTTCATCTACATACTTATATTTACATTAGTATCTATTTACAAAACCATCATTATCCGGTTGACACTATTCAACAATTTACACTTCCTAGTTTTAACCCAGTTAAATTAATATTCCAAATTGTTATTTTGATTTCTTTTTTCTAACTAATCATATAGTTTATTCCAACTCTATAATATTCCGACTCTTCCCTCTCCTTAATTTCCAGCGTCATCTTATTCATTTCTGCACATTGTAGAATTTTTCAAATTACTGTTTCCTCTCCTGGTACATTATTTTGTTTCCATCCCTGTGTAACAATAATCCTTGCTGCCATTAATATATGAAGTATTAGATATTATAAAGATTTGTCTATTTTGGGGGTTAATTATTCCTAATAAATAAAGTTCTGGTTTAAATTCCATTTTTAATTTGGTAATTTCCTCCAGCCAATTTTTAATTTTATGCCAACTTTTTTTTTATCTTGGGGCACATCCACCACATTTTTTTTATTTTTTTATTTGATTTATATGCCGTCCTTCCCCGGAGACTCGGGGCGGCTTACAGTGCGTTAAGCAATAGCCTTCATACTTTTGTATATTATACAAAGTCAGCTTATTGCCCCCACAAACTGGGTCCTCAATTTACCCACCTTAGAAAGGATGGAAGGCTGAGTCAACCTTGAGCCTGGCTAGGATTGAACTCGCAGTAATTGCAGGCAGCTGGATGTTAACTACTGCCTTAGTAGGAGGCATTAGCCTCCTATGCCACTCAGGCTCCTTCTATACTATACTATACTATATGATAGTATGTGCCTAATTTGTAACCACATCTCCAACAATTAGGTGATAAGATTTGGAAACATTTTGGCCAATTTCGCTGGTGCCAATGCCATCTATGGAACATTTTATACAAATTTTCTTTATAGGCTACTGCCATTGTTTTTTTGTTTTTTTGAGTTTTAAAATCAACTTTATTTGAATATAAACAGATAAAAGACAAAAAAGTCAAAAGTCGTAAAAACAATCTTAAAACTAAAATCAAAGTACATTTCAGTATTATTTTTGTTCTATTATTTACTATGCAAAGGCTTTCTATCTATAACAATTCAATATATAGTCATATATATACATTTATCTTCATTTACCGTGATGTTTTTATGTTGACGGTGTAATTTTACTAATTTTAATCTCTCGATGTATTTATCATCTATTTTTTTCCCCTTGTTTTCCAATCCATGTATACCATCTATTCCAAATTTGATAGTAGTGTGAGTCTTCCTTATTTTTTAATTTAAGAGTTAATCTATCCATCTCTGCGCACCAATATATTTTTTGGATTATTTGTTCTTCTGTTGGCAACTTTTCTAATTTCCAATACTGGGCTAGGGTTATTCTTGCTGCTGTAATTATATGTAATATGATATATTTTATTTCTTTTTTAATTTCTTTTTTAAATATACCTAATAAAAAGATTTCGGGCTTTAAGTCTAAGTTTTCTTCTGTTATTTCTATTATCCATTTTCGAATCTTCGTCCAGAATTTTTTAATTTTTGGACATAACCACCAAAGGTGATAAAATGTTCCTGGGGTTTGTCTACATTTCCAACATATCGGACTACAGTTTGGGTACATTTTTGCTAATCTAGCTGGAACCAGGTGCCATCTATACCACATCTTATAGTGATTTTCTTTAAATGTTACTGCTTTTGTTATTTTACAATTATTTGTCCAAATCGTTTCCCATTCTTCTAATTTTATACTCCTTCCAATATTCCTGGCCCAGGCTATCATTTGGCCCTTGACTATATTTTCTGCTTGGTCAAATTCAAGTAAGTATTTATAAATCTTTGAGACTAATTTTCCTTCTTTTGTTTCTAATAGTTTATCAAGTTGATTGGGCTTTATTTCAACTCCTCCATCTTCCCTGTCTTTTTTATATCTGTTCTGTATCAACAAGTATGGCCACAAATCTATTTTTATGTCTAAATCTCTGAGTTCTTCGCGGGATTTGAGTTTCCCGTCTTTATCTAAAATGTCTCTGTATCTTATTATTGTCTGCGTGGCTACTGTGTTGGGGTACATTATGTTCGGATGTGTTGTTGCCTTGAGCGTAGATAGCCATCCTGGGATTTTTGTGTAGTGTTTGCGTTTTATTTCCAACCATGTTATAATTAAAGAATTTCTTATTATGTGGGGGTTTTTAAAATGTTGGTATGTTTTGTTTCCTGTATTCCATAAGTAAGCATGCCAACCTTTTAATAAATCGTGTCCTTCTAATTTCAGTATCCTTTGATTGTCTAAGTTAACCCAATCCTTGATCCACATTATGCTAGCAGCTCTGTAATATAGTTCCCAGGCCGGTAGGCCAAAACCCCCTCTTAATCTATTGTCTTGTAGTATTTTTAAATTTATCCTCGGTTTTTTTCCTTCCCATATAAATGGTTTATAACGGTTTCCTGTAATTCTTCTATTGTAATCTCTCTATTTAACCTCTCTCTTTCCTCATCCGTTAATATGGGCAGTTGCTCCTCTTTTAAGTATTGGTTTATTTCTTCTATTTCTACTTTTTCTTGTTTATATAAATTTTGAAAGACATTAACTGCTATCTCTTTCTTTTTTTCTGGTCTCTGGTGTAGTTTCCCTTCATTATCTTGAAGTTGGTGGATTATTCTTTTTTCCCTTTCCTTTCTTAATTTGTATGCCCTCCACCTTCCTGGCTTATTTGCGTGTTCGAATTGGTTTTGTTTTGTGAATTTTAATATATTGATATATTTTTCTTGTTCCAGTATGTTTAATTTATGTTTGGCGGCCGCCCAGTTAATTTTTCTCTGTTCATCTCCTGGTCTTTCCTGTAACTTCTCTTCGCAATTTTTAATTTCATTATAAATTTTATTGTATTCTTTTTCCCTCTCTTTTTTCTTTTGGCTATTGTAGGCTATTGTTATTCCTCTAATATATGCTTTAGTTGTGTCCCACAGGTTTTGTAAGGATGTTTGATTTTTATTGTTTTCCTTAAAGAACCATTTCAGTTCTTCCTCTATTCTTTTGACATATTTTTCTTCTTTCACTATTTGCGTATTCATCATCCATCTACCTTTACCTTTCCTCCATCCTCTCCATTCTATTATTAGTGGATTATGGTCAGCCCATTCATTTGCCCCTATTTCTATTGATTGGATTTCTTGTGTTAGGGTCTTCGTGACCCATGCCATATCAATCCTTGACCAAGATTTGTGGGGATTGGAGTAATATGTGTATTGTTCCTTTTTAGGATTATATAATCTCCAGATATCTACTAGGTTTAATTCTTCTATAAGGGATAAGAATGTTTTCGGAATCAAATTTTTCTTACTATTTTTTTTATTCTGAGTACATCTGTAATCTTTTTTATTATCTATAATTGCATTGAAGTCACCCAGTAAACATACGTTTTCAATATTTTGTTCTATTATTTTTTCATGTAAATTTTGATAAAATTCTTTTTGTTGGCCATTTGGTGCATATATTCCAACTAGTAATATATTTTTACCTTTAAGATTAACTTCAATCATTACTATTCTTCCTAAGTTATCTACATATTTCAATTTGCTTTCTATTTCTTCTTTGACATAAACTGCTACTCCTTTTTTCTTCTCGTCAACTAATGATACATATAATTTCCCTAGCTTTTTACATTGTAAATACTTTTCTTCGTTTTTTCTTATGTGAATTTCTTGATGGCATATTATATCTGCTTTTTGTTTAATTAGTTTTCTAAATACTTGGTTCTTTTTTGCCGGGGAATTGAGGCCATTTATATTTATTGATATGATTTTCAGATTTTTGTCCATTTTCGGATTTAGTCCTTTTTCTTTTTATTCCTTTACTTCTTGTCCTTTTTTTTTTTTGCTTGTTCTTGTGCTCTTGTTGTTACTCCTTTTTCCTCCTCTTCCTGGATTTCTCCCTCCTCTTCTTTTTCCTTCTCTTTGTTGTTCTCTATATGTACGGTTCCTTGATCTTCTCTTCTTGATGTTGTTTGGTCTCTTCTCCTCGACTCTTCGCCTCTGTCCTCTGTTCCTTCCTGCTCCATAATCTGATCATATAGGTTTTGCGCTTTTTCTACCATATCAGCTTTTATCTTCCTCCCTTTCCACGTAACTAACACTCCTTCTGGCATCAGCCATCGAAATAATATTTGTTTTTTGTTTAATAGTAGTGTGAGGAATCCGTAGTCTTTCCTCCATTCCCTAATCCTTTTGGGTATTTGCTTTAGTGTTATTATTTCTTTTTGTTTATAATATATCGGCTCTTCTTTTGCTATTTTAAAGATAATGTCTCTCACCTTCTTTCTTACAAAACGTACGTGGACTTCTCTCTGGAGTCTATGTTGCCTTGCGTAGTTCGTATTTACTCTGAACACCTCATCCATTTCATTAATGATCTCGTCCTTCTCTCTTTGCAGAATCTCTGCTATTATTTCGGCCATTATTTGGGTCAGATCTTCATCTCTTTCTTCCCGTACGTTTTGAAACCGTAGATAAAATGAGGCTCTTTCTAATTCCAATTGCGCTACTGTATTTTCAAGTTCTTTGTTAAGACCGGTCATTTTCTTTTCTGTTTGTTCTGACTTCTCCTCTATGGCTGTGATCCTTTGGTCGTTTTTAGAAATCATCTCCTGGATAAGGTCCATTTTCCCATCTAGTTTCTGAATGTCTTCTTTGACTGAATTTTTACTTTCGTCTAAATCTCTCCTGGTTTCTTCGTGGTTTTTAAACATACATTCCTGTATTTTTTGCATAGTCTCTTGTATAGTTATCAATGTAGTCTGTACTGTCTGCATATTTATGGTCGGAGTTTGTTTTTCACCTGGGAAAATTGTTTCTATAGTTTTCTGTGTGGCTGGAGAAGCCATTAGTCCTGCTGATGTTGAGATGGCCTTCTTCCCTGTCTTTACAGTTGTTATGTAGTCTGAGACATTTCTTTCAGAGTTTTATATTGTTGTTCTAGAATTCTGTCTACTTTTTCCCAAATTAACATCAGTTTTTCAGTCTAATCAGGACTTTTGTTTCCCTTATTATATTGCTGTTGTACTATTGTTGTTACAATTTTAAATAAATTTCAATAGTTTCTATTTCAATCGTTCTTCTCCTGAATGCCTTCTTATATTCACTAATTTGATCTTAATCTATATTGCCTTACTAGTTAGTTTTCAATACTATTAATTGTATTATTCTGACTAATAATCTATAAATTTCTTATACAAAATCTATAATTTGCAATATACCATATAACTATATGACTATATCATACTAAATAATACTATGTAACTGTATAATAGTATTCTATTACTAAAACAATTTCTTAATATTATTATTACTATCAAATGTTACTAAAAATTGGTCTTACTTAAAAAAAAACCCTTAAGAAAAAAGGAACATGAAAGTCTCACTTACTTATTGTTACAAGATCTAAACAATACTAACTTATTAATATTGCTATAAAAAAATTAATTAAGAGATAATTACAAGATTAGTTTCAATATAATCTTCTAAAAGGAAGAATGTTAATATAACTAGAGATAAATTAATTAGGATATAAATGCTTATAAATTACTATAATGTTAAGTACCCAATTGAGATATTTGCTATTCTGTTTGAAATGTATTGAAAGTATCTATAGTATATAATAAGTATATAGTATATAAATATGTAAATTGTAATAAGATATTAGAAATTAAATATAAATATATATAAGTTTCCCTTTAAAAGTTAATTACATAAGATCTTCTGTTCTTTCCACCAAATTCCACAGACATCACTTAATAAGTTTATAATTCATCAAAAGTCCCCCAATGTTTATTTCTTTCTTCCTTTGGTTAGGAAGTCCTGGTGAAAAAAGTTCAAAGATGGCAGTCCTTATTTTGCACTTACTTTATGTCCCCAATCTAGTTGTTGTCTATATTGTTTTTCTCCGTTGGTGTAGCTTAATCCAGTAAAGAAAAAAAAATCAGTGTCCTGTTTTCTGTCCTCCTCACTCCAGAGTTTATTCTTCCTGGGTATTTTCTCTTGAGAGGTCTCCTTCACAGCTGATATTAACGGATTAGGTTTCGCTGAGTCACTTCGCTCTCCTCGTTATTTGCCGCCTGTTTCTTTCTGAGTCTCTCTGTCTCTCCGCTACTCCAACGGACTCTAGAGCTGATCTCCTCCTCGCAGAAATCGCCAGTAAACAATATTCCAACTTTTGTCCTCTTGCTCACTTCGATCTCCACCCCCATGCTCACTCTTTCGCTTCCTGCTTCAAAAATTTGGAATGTCTTTGGAAATACGTATGATATTTATTTTTCCCATCCCAGATAAAACTGTGCCAGCCAATCTGGAGATCATGATCTTCTATCATTAGTACTCGTTTGTTTTGTTGGTGAATCTATTCTTTAAGCCATGTTAGTGCTGCGGCCTGATAGTAGAGCTTCCAATTTGGGAGACTAAAGCCGCCTCTACTTTTACTATTTTGCAATATTTTAAATTTGAGCCGAGGTTTCTTCCCTGACCACACAAATTTTGATGTAATTTTATTTAATTGTTTGAAGAAATTTTTATCTAATTTGATCAGTATAGTTTGAAACAAATATAGCATTCTGGGTAGTGTATTCATCTTTATTGTTGAAATTCTACCAATTGATATTTGCAATTTAGACTAAATTTCTAGATCCTTTTGGATTTTTTGTAGCAATGTATCATAATTATCTTTTTTTATTGTGGTGGATTTTGCCGATATTTGTATTCCTAGAAACTTAATTTTATAATACTTGAAATCCCCAATTTCTCCTCTAATTTCTCATTCTGTTTATTTATTAAGTTTTATATTTCTGCAATTTAATTTTTAATCCTTTTATGTCCAAATTTTCTCTAATTTGTGACATTAGTATTTTGTTGAATGAATTATAAGGGGGACAGAGGGCATCCCTGTCATACTCCTTTTTCTATACTGAAACTTTCTGTATATTCACCATTTATAATTATTTTTGCTCTCTGGGTTGAATAAATTGCTCTGATCATTTCCATAAAGTTTCCCCCCCAATTCATTCTTATTAGCTGGTTAATCATAAAGTCCAAATTCAGGTTATTGAAAGCTTTCTGTGTGTCTAAGAATATCAAAGCTACTTGCTTGTCTGGGTGGGCTTCATAATATTCAAATGCATTTATTATAGTTCTCATGTTGTTTTTGATGTATCTGTTGGGCAAGAAACCATTTTGGTCTGATTTAATAATTTCATTTAGTATAATTTTAATCCTCTCTGCTATTATGGTCATAAATATCTTATAATCGGCGTTTAACAATAAGATTAGTCTATAGTTCTGAATCTTCTGTTTTTCGGTGTTGCTTTGGGGATGAGTGTTACTAGGGCTTCTGTCCAGGATTTTGGTATCTTCACATTTTCTAATACTTCATTGTATGTTTTCAATAACAAATTATCTAATAATTCTTGGAATTCCTTATAAAATTCAGCCGGAATTCCATCTGGGCCTGGCGTTTTGTTATTTATTTGTTTTTGTATTGCCCTCTTCAACTCAGATGTCGTTATCTTCCCATTTAATATTTCTTTAGTTAAATCTGATAATGATTAGATGGCTCCTTTCTCTCAAATATCTCTTAATGTCACTCTCCTCTATTTTTTCTTGTCTGTACAGGGTTTGGAAGTAGCTATGGTTTTTATTTTGTCTTTCTGGAAATGTACTGTCGCTTCTTCATCTTCTAAATTTTGTATTAATTTCTTTTCCTTTTCTTTTTTCAATTTATGAGCCAGCCATCTATCCAGTTTGTTAGTTTTTTCAAAGTAATGTTGTCTGACTGCTCTAATCTTTTGTGCCACTTCTTCCTGTGAAATTAAATTTAATTTGTGTTTGATTATTTCTTTCTGTTCTTTAATTTCCTGATTTAAAGGTTATTCTTGTAATTTAAGTTCTAATTTTTCCAGTTTTTTCCTGCAGGTCTATATATTGTTTCTTTTTGCTTTTATTTCTTCGAGCTGTGTATGCAATGGATATATCCCTCCCATATGCTTTTAGTGTATCCCATAGGTTTTGCTTGGTCGTTTATTCATTCCAATTTTCTTTTAAAAATAATTCTATTTTTGTTGAATACTGAATGTATATTTTTTCTTTTATCACCCCTTGGTTTATCGTCTACCTCCCTTTCTTCTTTACTTCTCCTTTCCATTTAATTGTTATTGGACTATGGTCTACCCAGATGTTTGTTGTAATTTCTATTTCTGATATTCCTTTTGCTGTTTTTGGATCCATCCATGCCATATCTATTCTGGACCATGATTGATGGGGATTGGAGAAGAAGGTATACTGAGTCTTTTGTGGATTATTTTTTCTTTGTGTATTTTATAAATTTCATCTTGGGCCATGTCAAAAAATACCATTGGTAGGGTTTTCCTATCATAATTCTTTTTTGTCCCTGTTTTATAGTCTTTTTTTTTGGATCTACAACTCCATTAAAATCTCCTAATATACAATGTTATCTAATTCTAGTGTTACTGTTTATATAATTTGCTATAATATTCTTTCTGCCTTATTTGGTGCATATATAATTGCAATGACCACTCTTTTTTGTTTTATATAAATTTTTTATCAGTATTGTCCTTCCCTCTTTATCTGCAAATAATTGTTTAGGTTTAGACATTCCTTTATATATGCTGTTATTCCCCGTTTTTTCAATTCAGCTAATGATGTAAATAATTTTCCTAGTTTAGGGGCTTCCAAAATACGACTTTTTTTCTTTTGTATGCGCATTTCCTGCAGCCATATGATATTCATATTTAATTTTTGGAACTTAGTTATTGTCTGTCTTCTTTTTATGGGTGGATTTAATCCATTTATGTTAACTGAAAACAAATTTACATCTTATACTTATTGTTGTTCTTGTTTCTCTCCTCAGTTTTATCTCTTTTTGATACCTTGTCTTTACTCCTTCTCTTTCTTGAATTCCTGTTTTGTCATCTCTCTCAGTGCTTGGTCTGTTTCAATTTCCTCTGTCAGGTATTCCTCTTGACTCCTTGATTCAAGTTCCTCTCTGCTATCTGATTTTGCTTTAAAACATTGTTCATAAAATTCCTGGGCTTTATTGATCATGTCTATTCTTATTTTCTTTTCCTGCCAGGATATCAACATTCCTTCAGGAACTAACCAGCAAAACATGATTCTTTGTTTTATTAATTTTGAGGAGAGAAAACTGATAATTCTTTCTTTTGTCTTGGACCCTTCTTGGTAATTGTTTTGAGTATAATGATCTCATTTCCCTTATATATTAATTGCTCTTCTCTCATTCTCTGTAAATTTCATCCTTGTTGATTTTTTCATGAACTTTACGCAAACTTCACGAGGAAGTCTGTGTTGTCACGCATAGTTAGTGTAAACTCGATATACTTCATTTATACTGTTTTTAATTTCATGTTTATTCATTTGTAGCAACTCTGCCAGTATTTCCATCATAAGGTAACAGAGATCTTCTTCTTTGCTTTCTTTTACATTCTGAAATCTTAGGTAGAAAGAAGATCTTTCTCACTCCAAATGGATTATCCTCTCTTTAAGCTCTCTGTTTGCTGCTGTTAATTTCTCCACCGTGTCTTCCAACTTCTTTTTAGTTCGTTCTGACATTGCCTCTATTGTTTTAATTTTTTGCTCGTTTTTTGCTATTGTTTCTTGAATCTTTTCCATTCTGTCATCCAATTTTTTTATATCTCTATGTCACCCACTTCTCCTTTCATTTCTTCATGATTATTGTTCATGGACTCCTGTGTTTTCATCATTACTTCCTGTATCATGTTTAATGCTGTTCGTATGTTCTGTAGTGTTGGAATTGATCCTAGTTTCTCAGTATTTGGCATGTCTGTTATTAATTTTTGCCTTCCGTGGAGGCTGTCACTGGGGTTGCCTTCTTTACCATTTTTGTAAGTGTGGATGTGTTTGACATTTTAAGTACTGGAAAAAAATTGTTCCAACGAACCATAAAGTATTTAATCCTATGTTGTAAGAAGATCTGCCCCATTTTATCTCTTCAGAAGTTATACTAAATAAAATGCAAATTTAATCTGATCAGCTGTAAATTCTATTTTCTATTCACCATTAATATACCAGTCAACTATTATATACAGCAATATTTTTACTTATTAGTGTTAAACATACAATATCTTAAATTAATCTATGATTTCTTCCAATTCAACATATATATTAGGCAAAGAAGTAAACCAAATCTATAATCAATATATGAAAGAGTAAATATTTTATAACTAAGTATAGATATATAGATTGGAGGAAGGAAAGCAATTAATATGTTAGAATATATTTGATAGAAAATATGTAAATGTATAAATATATAAAATACGTTGAAGATAGGCAATTAATAGTTAAGTCCAGTTCCAAAGTTATCACCCAAATAGTCAAAAAAGAAGGTTGCTGCTTTTCATTTCTCCAAGATGAAAAATGGCTGCTATCAATAGATTGCATAGTCACTGTCCCTTGTCCACAGCTGCTTCTTCTCTTTCTTTTTTCCTTTCAAGTAAAATCTGTTTTCATCTGCTCTCAGCATAAATCTCACAACCCTATCTCTATCATATCAAATCTTCCAGTCTTTAAACACAGCAGTCTTTCAGATCACCACTCACAATTCACAAAACACTTTCACTCTCAGTCCATTCAATACTCTTTTTGCTTACTTCTTTCTTTTCCGCTTCCACCGCTTAGGTGCCACTTTTCACACTTTGGAGGTTCACTCAGTCACTTCTTGACAGATTTCCTCAATTTAGGGGAGTAGTACGGTGTTCTATTTGCTTAAACTTTTAAAGCTGATACTTCCTGCTGTTTTTCACTCTTTCACTTCCTCGCCATTTACTCAGGCCGTCATGCCTCTGGACCTAGCCGAAGAAACAGCTGGTCTCTTCCGCGTTGCATTTCAGGGAGTCCACCCTCCGTGATGGGGGAACGTCCTTCATCCTGTTGCCTCTGGGTTTTCTCTTTTCTTTTGCTGTCCTCTACAAGGTCCAACTTTATTGTTGCCGGTCTCCAGACACAAAAAATCGGGTAAAAAAAGTGGAGTCCCATTTTCCTACACTGCACCACTGTGACACCACCCTGGAAGCTCCCAGTGATGCCTCTTTAATTGTTCAGAATTCACTGAGTGGCCTTTGAGTATTTTCCTTGCCTCTTGAAAAATACAGTTTTGGATCCAGGAAATATGCATGTTGTTGAATAAAAGGTAGAAGAAGTTGTCTCTGAAATTAATTCAGTGCTAGCTTAAGAGATCAGATTTTGAGCTAAAAACTAGAATGCTGCTAATGTTTCTTTTGTACTGAACTCATTGGTTTTAAAGAAGTTATTTTTTCTCTTTTAGTGGCTTCTGGCAACTAAGGGAGTAAATAATGGTAACTTATTTTACTTTGTATCTAAATATGTAAACGTAACTATACGTTTACCCGGTTCTTATAGCAGCAGGAAGAATATTTATATTACATTGCATCATATCGCATCACATGGCACTGCAGTGTACCATACCATACCATACCATACCATACCATACCATACCATACCATACCATACCATACCATACCATACCATACCATACCATACCATACCATACCATACCATACCATATCACATACCACATACCACATACCACATACCACATATCATATATTATACCATACCAACATGCTCCTAGAAAGTATCTTAATTAAACAAACATATCAAAGCTATGTTTAACTTTCTTTTGAATAGGAAATTCTCCTGACCTGGTTTGTAGAAACAAACAAGCAAACAAACAAATAAAAAACAGTTCATTACATAGTGGAAAAGCTAATAGGGAAGGAAAGAAAGATGAAGGTATCAATTCTTAATCTATATACTACTAAAGCTCTCATTGTGTTCATCTGTTTGTTTGTACCTTCAAGTAAATCCAGACAGTACATTATATTGCAACAATTTTTAAATCAATGTACCAAAAACCCACTAATTTAAAAAAACGTATTAAAAATCTAGTACCCATTACTCCTCTGCAATTGAAATTTCCACTATGCTCAGAGCAGGTTTATTTGCAAAGTTGTAGACGTTGCGGCATCTCCACAGTCATGAGATTGTGATTTCTGATTCTCCTTGTCAGCTTCCACAAACAAAGACAATGGGGAAGCCAGCAAGAAATTGGAAATCATTGCTGCTCCCAATGCTTTTTTACCAACTTGGTGTCTTTCTGTTTATCTGTTTAGGTAAGTAAATATTGGCTTATTATTGAAGTTCTTTTGCTAGTATAATTATTTTTCTATTTATGATATATACTTTTCTTAGATGATGACCAGATATCCAGCACTGGAATAAAAAAATATATGGTTGGACTAAAATCTAATGTTCATTCTGGTTATATTAGATTGCATTATCTTTTTCTAAAAGTTTGACTCATCTGTCAGCATGGGTTGAGGTATCATTAGTATTTTGTAACACCCAACTCTACTTCTCTGTTCTTGTGCAATTAAGCAATGTTGTGGATGTCCTATCTTCGTGTTTAGAGAGATCTAGATGGGGAACATCAGGATTCAAATGAACCCTGACAAGAGTGAGTGGCTTTGAGTTTTTGGGCTATACCATCTTTGGTGGTTGATAGGGTTGTACTGCCCCAAAACAATTCTTGTGTGCAATCTGAAGTTCCTCCTAGATCAGACATGTCAAACTTAAGGCCTACGGGTCAGTTCTGGCCCACAATGTGTTTGAATCTGGCCTGTGGAGTGCCCTGGAGATGGCAAGGAACTGGCCCACACCACCTCAGCCCCGGCCCACCTTAGACTGGCCGAATGCTCCCCCTGGGTGGGTGCGTAGGAGGCGGCAAGCACAAGGGGGCTCATGGTGCCTGACAGCAGCTGCACCACATTGGCCCCTCAGCTACTCATTGGCCGGTAATGATGACCAGCTGGATGTATGCCCATGGCTTTCAATAAGCCACACTTAGGCCCGCCACTCCCCACCTGCACCACACTCACACATCTTGGGACTCCGCAGCCTACAGAGTGCAGATGAGTCTGAGCGCCATGGCCATTAGTCTGGCCTTTTAAGCAGCAGGCAGAGGCAGAGGCACAGTGGGTAGGCACACAATCCATCTCATTGGATGTACTGGGTAGTTGGCCGGCCTGTCCTAGCTAAGCAGCTGTGGGCAATTAAAGATAGACAGTGGGGCTGTGGCGAGGCAGCCTAGCTGGTTGTTGTCACTGCCATGTTGCCTATCTGCTCGGCCTCCGCTATCCAAATTCATCCTCCAGTTCCAGTTGCACACATGGGATGAGCCTGCCACCCATTGCTACATCTCTGACTAACCCATTTGCTGGGAGTTCCTGTCCCCAAGAGGCAGCCAGGACTCCTTTCCCTGCTCTGCCCTGCCTGAGCCCAGCCCCGAAACTGCCCTCTGCTGAAGTCAGGATGCTTTTTCAGACTTGCCCCCCCTCCCCGATCCCGCCTTCTATCCTTTGGTCCTTCGAGGCTCTGTCTGTGAGGTAAATGGACATGTTCTGAGCTTCCTGGGGCTTGGAGTCATTCAGATCTGCTTCTGAAAGAGTCATTTAAGCAAGGGGATTGAGAAGCAAGAGCCAAATGCCCCCAGGAGGTTCTGGACCCTGAGCAGCGCTTGTAGGTGTCATCCTGCTTGAGCTGCCCAAATAAGAAAATCAATTTCCAAGAAGGCTAAAACCTACTTTATTGAGATTGGCTGCAATAATAAATGTTTTCAAAATTGTGCTGAACCTCCTGCGAATTAGGGAGGGAGCTGCCTGAGCTACTTTCAAATTTTGTTTGGAGTTCTGGGCTTGAAAAATCCTTCAGCCCCTTTTGCCTAAGCTTTTTGCCTAAAGCTTTGTTTTTTCTTTTTTGCCTAAGCTTCGCTTTGGGGGGGAGGAGGGAGCTATTGGAATGTCTGAGAGGGGGGAAGTGAGCTGGTGGAGAAGAGCAGAGAAAGTTTTCTTCAGCGTTTTCTTTGAAGCTGATAACAACTCAAGGTCGACCATCATGGCAGAGCAGATGGATGGCATCATTGGATGTTGCATCCCATATGACCCCTGGGGGGAATGTGGATTGGATATTTTTCGCTGGATGATTGGGGGAAGGCTTTTGGGGATACTTTCTATATTTATTTTTCGCGCCTTTTGCCTCAGACCTTGCTTTTCTTTGGTTGCATTCAGTTCATACTCAGTAAAAGTACCTTTCTCTATGAAAATGGAGTTTTCTTTCTTGGGTATGCTTAATGTACCTTACATCAAGCAAAGTCTGACTTTCACAGCCATCCTGGAAAACTACTGTGGGGGCTGAGCAAACAATGTCTGATCAAGACCGTGATCAGGAACAGATGGGAGCAGCTGGCTCAGCAACTTCATCTGCACAGCCTGCCTGGGAAGCGTAGGACTGGATGGCTAATTTACAACTGGAGCCAGAGAGAGCCAAATGGTTCATGGGCGTGAGGAGGTTACCGGAGCTGCAGAAGACCCCCCAAGTAGTAACAACTACCAGACACTGAGGTGGAGAGGCTGCCTGGCAGCAAGAGCAGAACGAAAATCTTCTGGTCACACAGACTCTGCAATTACTGAGAGAGGCTGAAGGGAGCCGCAAAAGCCGTGAAAGGTATGAATGCCTTGTAGGGAGGAAGGACAAACAACCCCAGGTTGGAACAGAGGCTGCTGCTTGTGTGGAAGAGAGAAGCCAAGCCGTGGAAGAAACAGCTCAGGCCTCCGGAGCTCAAGCGGCTGCTGCAGCCCAGGGTCCCCTGGTGGGACAGGCACCACCACCCAGGCGAAGCAAGCCCAAAATTCCCTTGCTATCAGCAAGATATGGGGGAGACCCGAAGAAGTTGGATTTTTTTCTAACCCAAGTGTGGAACCACATGCAGGACTGTGGGGAGGATTTTCTCTCAGATGCTGCATGCGTGAGATGCATTACCAAGGCCCTGGAGAAGCGTAGGACTGGATGGTGTAGCAGCTGAGTAGATGGTGGGGCTCCACAATGAAAATTCCCCCTTGCTGAGGAATTACAATCAATTCATGGCAGCTCTCAGAACACGTTTTGAGGAGCCATTAGCCGAACAAAGGGCGAGAATTAGAATGAAGGCCATTCACCAGGGATGGAGATCGGTGGCGGAGTACACCCAGGAGTTCCGCGAGTTGGCATCCTACATAAGAGGGTGGTCAGAGGTGGCCCTACTGGAGAACTATAAAGAAGGGCTAAATGAGGATGTCTACAAGGATTGCCATTCCCGAGGGGTCCCTAACGATCTGCAGAGCTGGTCTGTGTTGGCAGCGGATGTGGAGATCGACTTGGCTCGAGGTTGTCTCCGTGGTGGGTGCGCCTGGGATCAACCACCCTCCTCATTCCACAAGGGGACGCCAAAGGCCGCAATGGGGACGGCAGGGTTAAAACTAAAATTGTCCATGTGTTTCAAATGTGGAAAGGAGGGGCACCGAGTCGCCGAGTGCAACTCCAAGCCTGGACCCAAGACATGCTCTACCGGAGGAAAGAGCCGATAAAGCATCCTTGAGAGCCCACAAAACTGCCCTGAAAGTAGAAGTTGTTGAGTTCGCTCCCCTGAAACAGGGTGAGTTGGGAACTCGGACTGTCGCCGACGACAGTGAAACTGAAACCGATTCCAATGAAGACCTCCTGATAAATCAGAATGGGGGCCCCATGACCATCCCAGTAGAACAAAAAGTACTAGCCACTGAGGCCCACGGGCAAATGCTAGCCCTTCTAGATTCGGGATGCACCAGATGTGTCATCAGCCCGGACATTGTAGAACAGATGGGTCTAGGACTAAAAATGATGAAAAGACCTATTGCATTCTGTCAGCTAGATGGATCGATGGCTGGGGGGGGGGGGTGCTTCCCGTTTTGTGACCGAACCAATTGAGATGAGGATGGGGGTTCACCTAGAGACTCTGAGTTTTATTGTGGCTCCGGGCATGGAACAGCCCCTCCTACTTGGGTTGCCTTGGAACCACAAAAATGGAACCCGTGCATAAACTAGAAAACGGGCGTGTTGCGCATCTGCTCCAAGCAACAAGGGAAGAGAGGGGAGCCACCCCATTGCGTGGCCAAAGGGGTGAGGGAGGGGGCCACAACTGCAACAGACCACACTGTGGGGGAAGATCCCAAAAGAGTACCTGGACCTCCGGGAGGTGTTCAGTGAAAGGGCGTCAGACGTGCTGCCCCTCCACAAGCCAACGGACTGTACCATTGAAATCCTTTCTGGGGTAAAACTCCCTAAACCAAAATTCTACTCCATGACCCCCCAGGAGTTGGGGGAACTACGAGACTTTATAGATAAAAACCTAAAATGTGGTTTTATCCAACTGGCTAGGCCGTGAGTGGCTGCGCCAGTACTATTCTGGGAAAGGAAGGATGGGTCTTTCTGTCTGGTGGTTGATTATAGAAACATAAATGCCATTTGAGTAGAAAATGTCTACCCCCTGCCCCTCATGAAGGACATTAGCCTACCTGGAAAAAGGGAAGATTTTTACAAAACTGGACTTGCGGGAGGCGTATTATAGAGTTTGGATTAAAGAAGATGATGAATGGAAAATGGCATGCAACTGCCTGGTAGGATGTTTCCAGAATAGGGTGTTCCCTTTCGGACTGCAAGGAGCCCCTGCCGTGTTCATGCAACTGATTAACAAAGTGCTGCATGAACACCTGTATAAGGTAGTGCTGATCTACTTGATGACATTGTTATTTTCACCAAGACCATCGACGACCACGTAAAATTGGTGAGGGCTGTCCTGAAAAAACTTAGAGCTGCTGAACCGTATGCTAAACTATCAAAATTCAAATTCCACCAAACTAAAATTGACTCTCTGAGGTTCCACATCTCACATGAGGGGATAGAAATGGATCCAGAAAAGGTTCAGGCTGTGTTGGAATGGGCTCCCCCATGAACTCGCAAACAACTACAGAGCTTTTTGGGTTTTGCTAATTTTTATCGACAGTTCATCACCTTGTTCGCAAAAATTGCATTAGCAATTACTAATCTTCTGAAAACAAAAGGAGAAGAGAGGCCAAAACCTTTCTGGTCTCTTGAGTGGACTGTGGACTGTCAGGCGGCTTTTGAGAAACTGAAACGATTGTTTGCTGCTAAGCCAATCTTTACACATCCGGACATGGAAGCCCCCTTTGTTCAGGCTGATGCCAGTGACATAGCTGTTGGGGCAAGGTTGTTCCAAAAAAATGCAAAGGGGAAGCTGCAACCCTGTGCCTATACCTCTTGGAAATTAATGGAAACTGAGATGAGGTGGGCTATATGGGAGAAAGAGGCTTTTGCAGTTTGTTGGGCACTATTAACATGGAGACATTTCCTTGAAGGGGCAAAGCACCAGTTCGAGGTGTGGACTGACCACAAAAACTTAGAAGCTTTGAAAACACCACGAAAACTGTCCCCCAAGCAAGTCCACTGGGCTCAGCACCTTAAACGATTTAATTTTTCCCTGTGTTACCTTCCTAGAGAGAAAAACTTTATGGCAGATGCCCTTTTGAGACTGCCTCAATACAATAGCGTTAAGAGAGGAAGTGATTTGTTCAATTATTCCCTCAAAACAGCTGGTGGCACCAGTGGTTACTAGAGCCCAGGCAAAGGCAGATCCAACTTTGTCTGGAGAATTGAGCAAACAGCTGAGGGAAGCTCTAAAAAGCAACAAGTGGTTTTTGGCCCACTCAAATGAGTATACACATCGAGAAGGGCTCGCCTGGGTGGGAGCTAAATTGTATGTTCCTGCCAGTCTGAGAGGGACAGTATTACAATACGCCCATGATGCTAAAGTCACTGGGCATTTTGGCTTCATGAAGACATTATACTTAGTCAAATGCAATTTTGGTGGCCAGCGCTGTAGAAGGACATAGAAACATATGTGGCGAGTTGTCCCGTATGTGCTTCAGCAAAGAGACCTCCTGGGAAGCCACCTGGACTGCTTCCATGGGGCTCCTGCCAGGCCAGGAGCCCCATGGAAGCAAATCTCCATGGATTTTATTGTGGAACTGCCCGAAAGTGGGGGAAATACAGTTATTTGGGTGGTTACTGATTTGTTCTCAGAACAAATGCATTTTATCCCATGTCCCAAGGTCCCTTCTGCTAAAATGCTTGCAAAGTTGTTTGTCCAACAAGTATATAGATTACATGGGGCGCCAGAGCGAATAATCTCGGACAGAGGGGTCCAGTTCACCTCCCAATTTTGGAAAGAGTTCCTAGAGCTGTTAAGCTCTGCCCAAGGGTTAAGCTCCAGCCACCACTCTCAGACCAATAGGGCTTGTGAGAGAACTAATTCCGTGTTAGAACAATACCTTAGATGTTACATAAACTATCAATAAGATAACTGGCAGATTTGCTGCCATTTACAGAGGTTGCCTGTAATAAGTCTATACATAGAAGTACTGGGTGTACTCCCTTTAAAGTAGCCTCCGGTTAAGAGTTTGTACCCATACCAGAATTAACTCAGGAAAACCATTAGATACCCTCTTTGATTGAATGGATTGAACAGTTATGTAGTAATTGGGCAGTAACACGCAAGGCTTTGGACAAGGCTCACCAAGCTCATAAAGTCCAAGCTGATAAGAAAAGACATCAAGGTGGTGATTATAAAGTAGGAGATAGGGTTTTCCTTTCCACCAAGTACTTGAAAACAACTCAAAAATTGAAAAAACTTGGGCCCAAATATGTGGGTCCTTTTCCTATAGTCCGCACAGTTACAGTGCAATTGGAGTTGCCAAAGAATCTGTGAAGAAGTCATCCAGTATTTCATGTCAGTCTACTCAAACCTGAGCATTCGTCCGCTTTGTGTCTGGACCAAGACCCTCCTCCAGTCCCCATACTAATTGAAGGGGAACAGCATTTTGAAGTCAAAGAAATATTGACACTGCTAGTGTAGAATAATTGTAAAATTTAGATGCTTCTCTCATGACCTTTTCATTTATATGAGCATTCAATTACCTTATAATCTCTTAGGGTCCACAATTCACAGTGATCTTCAAAGGTTACAGAATTTTATATAGTACTTAAATCTATATACTATGGCATTTTAAGGAGGCTAAAGTACCATTTTTACCATGTTTCCATGAAAATAAGACCTATCCTGAAAATAAACCCTAGTTTGATTTTTACACATGCACCCAATATAAGCCCTACCCCCAAAATAAACCCCAGTTAAGACTCTGCCCACTCCATTGCAATTGCTTGCACATTGGTAAAAATCAAGCTAGGGCCAGGGTGTGGGGGATGGAGCTGCCCCACGTGCCCAACACCCACTTATCTTAGGACTGTTTTAGTCAGACTTCCTGTCAAGGTTTCAGACACCTGCCTCACCACTTCTTCTGTGGCTGCTTGCTGCCGCTTGTGTATGTCACCCACAGCCTCCATTTTGCCATCAGCAGCCTTCAGGAAAAGCCTCTGCAGCTTAGAAACGAGCTCTGGATTGACATGCCCAGTGTACCCTGTCTTCCATTTTGCCATCAGAGGCTTTCAGGAAAGCTCTGGATTGATGTGTGTGGACTGCCCCCCACCGGCCTCCATTTTGCCATCAGAGGATTTTGGAAAGGCCTCTGACAGTGAAACAGAGGCCGGGAGGGGGGGGGGGCGGGGGGGCACTGTGACTGTCAATCTGGAGCTCATTTCTCAGCTGCAGAGACCTTTCCTGAAGGTATTTGATAGTGAAATGAAGGCCGGGGACATCACGCACAAGCAGCCACAGAAGAAGTGGGCTGGCAGCAGCCACACAGGCTCCTGCTCAGCGGGGCTGTCGATGCTTTCGCCATGAGGTAAGACAGTGGAAAAATCATCTTCTGAAAATAAGACCTAATGCCTTTTTTAAAGGCAAAATAAAAATAAGACCAGGTCTTATTTTTGGGGAAACATGGTAGTTAAATTCTGGAAACAACATTAGATAATAGCAATAGCAATAGCAATAGTAACAACAACAACTTTATTGTCATTGTATACACATTGTATGGGTATAGTCATTCAACGAAATTTACTTAACACCCAAAGACTAGGTCCAACACACATAACAATATCCAAACACATCCCCACCCACCGCAAATTCCCCACTCTTAAACCACCCAAACATCCACACAACAGGCCAAGTAATGCTATCCAACAGCTCACTGATGGTGGCCCTTTAGTTCATCGTTGAGTGCAATTATAGCTCTGGGATAAAAACTATTCAGAAAACGTGTGGTCCGGGTTTTAATTGTTCTGTATCTTCTGCCAGAAGGCAACAGTCCAAAAAGATTGCAAACAGGTTGGGAAGAGTCTCTGAGAATGTTATGAAACTTCCTCAAACAGCGAGATTTGAAGATGTTGTCCAGGGCTGGTAGCTGGAGCCCAATGATGTTCTGGGCAGTTTTAATGATTCTCTGTAGAGCTTTTCTGTCCACTACAGAGCTGCTCCCATACCATGCAAGAAGATGTTTTGGAGCTTGCTTAATGCATGCTTGGCATTAGTTTAATAACTATTACTAGAGATTCAGTAAAATGAAAAATGAGAAACAAAGATACACAAAAGATGAATGACTTTCGACTTGTCTATGGAGATTCTCAATCATCCATGTCATGGTTGTCTCAAAGGTCTTTTGCAAAAGGCACCGGACTTTCTTGGTGTCTTCCTTTGAAAATACTTTGTTTCTCATCCAAGAAGCTTCTTCTGTTCAGTTCAGCATCTTCAGAATTTAAGAAGCTTCTTGGATGAGAAGCAAAACATTTTCAAAAGAAAAAACCAAATAAATCCAGTTGCCTTTTGAAAAAGCACCTTTGGAACTTCCATCTTTTTCACAGTGGATATGGCTAAATCTTACGTTCAACTCTTGCTCTACAATCACAACATAACATCATTTTTTTTTAAATTTCATTTTTTTCTGTTTTTTGCAAAAATAATCCAAATGGGATTTCCAATTGGTATTAAATATGGCTAACATCTTTTCTTTAATCTGAGCCATCAGTTTTGCCATCCCAGCTAGCTCTATCAGTTTTACCAACCATTCTATTGCAGATATCATTGAATCCTTCCAGTGTTCGGTTATAGAAATCTTTCTACTGTTATCATATAAAAGAATAAAGTAACATGCAATTTTTCCAAATTTTTATCTATCAACCCTAATAAAAGTTAACATATGTATTTCAGTCTAACAATGTTTAGCTTTTTTATGTCCACTAAAAGTGCTAAAAAGTATCTTTTTGTTGTTTATATCTGAAATTTTGACACTCATCTATACATCTTTTTATAAAAGTTCTCTTTTAAGATTGTAGCACAATGTAAGTTTCAACCCCCTTGTCTACATATACTCCTACTGCTGTATATGTATATTATACAAATGAATGGATATGAATATGAAATGCTTAGTCCATTTTACCATACAGTCTTTAACTTGTTGGTATTCTGTTTTTACTTTTGACAAAACTTTGTACACTTTAGCAATAAGATGTTTATCACTTATATGTAACTCAATGTGTTTTAATCATTTTTAATTATTAATTTTTTAAATCAAGTTTAAATTTTTCTGAGGCTTCCAGTCAGCATCTCCGCTGTTGTTGGACGGTCCCTTTAAGACTGCCGGCTTTGCTGTTCGTTAGAGCCGCCTCACAGCTGTCAGGTGGCTCGGAAAACTCGCTCTTTAGGATTGAAGATCGGGTAGAGCCGGCGAGACGGGGTAGAGCCCCTTGAGATGCCCCCAGGATTCTTTTTTTGTCCCGGGGAGGGCTCAAGGTGAAGGCTCCCCTTCCAGCTCGCCGAGGCTCCGTGTAGTGAGGGATCTCTGTTTTAACAGAGCCAGACGGCGAGAGCAACGCCACCAAAACATCAGAAGTCTACAGCAAGCTAAAATTGGTGAAATCTGGACTTTTAAAAAGCAAGTATTTGTGTTATTAATAATTTTCTACAAAAAGGATTTAAACGGGAGAAAGTGCTTGAAAGATTTAAAATGGTGACTGGCTCAAACGGAAGAAGGGAAAGTGAAAAGTGAAAGTGAGAGTGTAGCCTGCCTCGAAGCACTTAAATGTGACATTTTAACAGGATAGAAAAACTGATTTAACTTCTTTTCCTATAAAACTGGGGAGAAAAGCTGGAACAAGTGGAAAAGGAGGGAGATTCTCTTTTTTGGAGAGGCTAAGATTGTGTAGAGGCATGGCTTCAAAACAAACTAAATCAGGGGGGATTCCCCCACTCATCAGACAGAGGAAAAGGCAGCAAAGCCACAAATGCAGACTCAGAGTCAAGTACAAGAAACTGGAAATGAGGATTTGAAAGCGTTTATAGTTAAGACATTAGGAAACATTGTTGAAACAATGGAAACATTTCAAATTGAAATGAAGGAGCTGGTACAAGAAAAATATGATAAGCTGAACCAAAATATAATCAAAGTAGTTGCTGGTCTTTCAGATGCGGTGGTGGAGGTGGAGAAAAAAGTGGGTGAACTAAGCACAGAAGTTGAATCTAAGATGAGAGTAACAGAAGAGAATTTTTTTAATGCTGATGTCAGAACCCAAAGGATTGAAAATGAAGTGACAATGATCCAATTCAGGGCTATGGAGTTTGCCATAAGATTGAGGGGACTAAAGGAAAATAACAGAGAGGATCTAAGAGTAGTCTGTGCAGATGCATTAGCTGCGTTGTTAAAGATTGAACCCGATCAAATTTTTAGTAGGATTGACAAGGTCTACAGGGTGAACTCTCATGTGGCAAGACAAAGGAATTTGCCTAGAGATGTTGTGGTTTATTTTACTGACAGAAGACTGAGGAATGATATTTTGCAGAAATCTTTCCTTGCTAATATTCAGGTAGAAGGAAATCAGATTGGTGTTTATAAAGAGTTACCACCCAAGATGTTAAGAGACAGAAAGGATTTCGGATTTTTGGTGAATGAATCGAAAAGAAGTCAGATCCCATTCAGATGGGATGCCCCAGTTGGCATAATTTCGAGATATGAAGATGTGAGATACCACTTAAACACCATTGAAAAAGCAGAACATTTTTACTACAACATCTTCAAAAGGGCTGCCACATCTCCACGTTCATCCATGTTGTTAGCTATAGAAGAAGGTATCAGATAAAGAATTTGAAAGAGAGACTGAGGAACAGTGCAAGCAAATGGAACTAGAGGCAATACAAACTCAAAGAGCAATAGAAGAATCTCAAGGAGCAGTAGGTGGTTTTTTAGATGATGCTCTCATGGATTATTCAGAGCCTAAAATAAAGCACCCCAGAAGTACAAGAGAAGTGGCATTGGACCTCGAACTGTTGATGCAGGAACCGAAAGATAAATGTATAACTCGTGCAGCTGAGAAGCAAATGTTAGAGAAGCAGAAACAGCAGAGGTCCAATATACCACAAGAGGAGAAGGGGGCTACCGGGATATCACAGAAATCAGAAGCCATGGGAGAAGCTAGACCGAAGACTACTGCTCTGCAACAGAATCTTTGGCAATTGCTTGATTCGCTTCATGAAACTTCAAATGGCAGTTAAATTTTTATCTTGGAATGTGAATGGTCTGAACTCTCCACAGAAAAGAAGGAAAGTATTTCATTATTTGAGACAATTTCACAATGATGTTGTTTGTTTGCAAGAAACTCATATTAGAACTCAGGATCAAAAATATTTGATAAATTCTAAATTAGGTTCACATTTTATATCTTCCAACTCCGGAAAAAAGAATGGACTAGTGTTGTATATCTCCAAAAGATTACCAGCTAAAGTTATAGAATCAGATAATGATGGAAGATATATTGCAATTGAGATAAATTTACAGAATGACTCACTGCTTTTGATTGGAATCTATGCGCCCAACCAGCAGCAGGACAATTTTTATAAATTATTTTATGCTAAAATATTGCAATGGAATTACAAATCAATTTTGATTATGGGAGATTGGAATGGCGTGATTGACACAAAAATTGATAAAAAGACTTTGGCCAAAACAGGGGTCAAATTGCCACAGACTTTTTTTGCGATGAAAGAGGATTTGGAACTGAAAGATGTTTGGAGAGTTCAGCATCCGAAGGAATTGGACTTTACATTTTTTTCAGATCGACATAGATCTTTCTCTAGGATTGATTTTATTCTGGTCACACCTGATTTACTTACTAAAACAACAAAGACCAAAATATTTCCTAGGACTTTAACGGATCATAGCCCGATACGGATAGAAATAGAAATGGGGAAGAAGGAGAGAAGATCCTGGAGATTGAGAATTTGTTTAGATATGAAAAGAATATATCCGAACTTAAAAAACATATGAAGGAATTTTTTCAAATGAACCTGAACAAGGGTACATCCATTGAAATTGTTTGGAATGCGAATAAGGCATACATGAGAGGTGTACTGATTTATATGAATTCTAAACACAAGTCAATTCAACAAAAGAAAAGAACAGAATTGGAATTAGAAATAAAGAAAAAGGAACAATTACACATTAAGAATCCGTTAGACAATAAATTACAGGAAACCATAAAACTTTTGAAAGACCAAGTTCAAATGCTTATAGCTGAACAAACGGCAACTAATTTACAATTTGCAAAACATAATACATTTTGTAATGCTAATAAACTGGGCAGATGGTTGGCTTATACATTGAGAAAACAGCGGTGTTCTCGTATAATTGATACTATTGAATATGGAGGGAAAGAAGTTTTTCAACAAAATTTAATAAAACAAGCTTTTCTAGATTATTATTCTAAATTATATTACAAAGACAACATAAAGAATGAGCTTATAGATGAATATCTTGATGGGACTAGAATTACGAAAATTTCTAGAGAACAAAAGGAGAGAATGAATCAAGGAATAACGTCTGAAGAGATTGTAGTTGCAATTAAACAATTGTAAACAGCAATTGCTCCAGGGACGGATGGTTTGACAGCAGTGTATTACAAAACTTTACAAACAGAATTGATTGAACATCTAAAAGACTGATTTTGCAGTATACAACAGGGGGGTAAAATACCCCCTTCGTGGAAGATGGCCTTTATTTCATTGATACCAAAAGAGGAAGGTTCTACAAAACCAGAAAATTTTAGACCAATATCTCTCTTGAACACTGATTGTAAAATTTTTACAAAAGTATTAGCCAACAGATTGATGCCAGTTATTCAAGAGGTGATTCATCATGACCAAGCAGGATTTATAGAGGGCAGATACATGAAGGATAATGCAAGGCAACTCATAGACTTATTGGAATATCTTGAGAGAAGTAAACAGATCCCTGCAGTGCTGGTGTTTTTGGATGCGGAAAAGGCCTTTGATTGAGTTAATTGGGACTTTCTAATAAAGACTTTGTCTAAAATGAACTTTGGGAATCAGTTTGTTCAGGCGATATCAACAATTTATCAAGAACAAACAGAACAAATTATTATCAATGGGAGTTTAACAACAAATTTCAATATACAAAAAGGAACAAGACAAGGTTGTCCGTTATCCCCACTGTTGTTTATTCTAACCTTAGAAGTCTTGTTGAATTCAATACGGGCTTCGAATATTTTGAATGGAATAGTTATAAGGCAAAAGGATTACAGAACAAGGGCATTTGCAGACAATCTGGTGGTTACCCTAACACGACCTTTGGAATCAATCATCCAGATGAAACATATTATAGAAGAATATGGTTTGGTCTCAGAATTTAGACTAAATCAGAAAAAAACTAAGATGATAGTCAAAAATACGTTGGAAGCACAAAAGAATGAACTTGAAAGGTTGGCAGGCTTTGAAATAGGCTCAAAGGTGAAATATCTAGGAGTGCAGGTTGCAGCTTCCAATATAAAACTTTTTCAAAATAATTATGAAGTTTTGTGGCGAAAGGTTCAAAAAGACTTGGAAATTTGGAAAAAACTGCAACTATCTTTACTTGGCAGAATAGCAGCAGTTAAGATGAACGTTCTACCTAGATTTCTGTTTCTGTTTCAAATGATTCCGGTTCTCAAAAGTGATAAAAATCTGACTGAGTGGCAATCAGGGTTGAACAAATTTATTTGGAATGAGAAAAAGCCAAGAGTAAAACAAAATTATTCAAGATATTCAAGAAAGAGGTGGCCTTAAGGTTCCAAACTTACGGCTATATTATGAAGCAGCAGCGTTAATACAAGCGAGTGATTGGTTTGGAACAACAAGGACTGAAATTTTGAATATAGAAGGTCACGATTTGAAATTTGGTTAGCATGCATACTTATTTTATGAAAATAAGTATGCATGTATTTAGAAGTCATATACTCAGAAACTCTTTGATGAGAGTTTGGAAGAAGCACCAGTTTAAATTGGATTACAAAATACCTTTGTGGTTGGATCTTGGGCATATCATACGGAATATAAAGTCACTCGGGGGGGATTTTATATAAAGAGATGCTTTTTAATGATGGGGGCAGCTGGAACTTGAAGTCATTAAAACGTATCTTTTCCAGCTTGCCGGTCTAGCCTGATCCCCGTTGAAATTTTAATATTTTTAGTGTTTTAGGGTTAGTGTTTTAGGGTTGTTGTATTTTAACATTTAAACTGTTTTTAATTGTCAGCCAAAGTTTATATGGGTTTTAAGATTTTTAACTTTTGTATACTGTATTTTTATCTGGCTGTTCACCGCAAGGAGTCCGCAAGGAGAAGGGCGGTATATAAATCCAATAAATAATAATAATAATAGTAATAATAATTAAAAACTCTGTTGGAAGAAGGGATTAATTTAACTTGGTTACAGTATACTCAACTTCAGTCAAGATGGAGGGAAGATCAAAAAATTGGTTTAATGTCGCATGAAGAAGATCTGGTGATACAGATAAAACAGAAAGGGCCGATGCATATTAAAAGGGTTTATAATATATTGTTAGAAAGAGACTCTGAAAGCGAATTGGTTAAAGATTGCATGATACAGTGGGCACAAAATTTTACAGAACCAGTTATGTTGGAAACATGGGAAAAGATATGGGTTCAGAATGTTAAATTTACTTAGGCACAGAATTTGAGGGAAAACTTTTATAAAATGTTTTATAGGTGGCATTTAGATCCTAAGAAATTGTCATGCATGTATCCTAATGTTCAACCAAGATGCTGGAGGTGTGAATGTTTAGATGCTACATATTTTCATATATGGTGGACTTGTAGAAAAGTGAAAGCTTTTTGGATTAAACTCTGGTGGGTCATGCAGAATGTTTTGAAAAAGAAGCTTCAATTTTCTCCGCAATTGTTTTTGCTAGGTATAGTTAAGGATTGCTCACCGAGTGAAACAAGATTGATATTATACATGACTACTGCAGCTAGGTTACTGATTGGAAAAAAGACAGTGTACCTACTATAGAAGAATGGACTTTGAAGATGGCTAGTTTTGCAGAAATGGCAAAGATTTAAAAGATAGGCATATCTTTTAGGCAGAAATGGCATATTTAAAAGATAGGACCCAAGAAGTTTTTGTTCGGGAATGGAAGAAATGGATAGATTATGTGCAGAATAAATATCAAACCAAGAAGTATCAGTTAATATTTGCTTGAAGAAGATTATGTTGAGTTGAGAGTTATAGCATATGGGAGGTAAAGTATTTGGAGGTAAAACAAGGTGTGGAATAGTGATTGATACATTAGAGTTGTTAAATTATTAATACAGCATATATTTGATAGAATAATTTTATTTTATATACATATTGATACAGAATGTTATATATATGTCATATAGGGATTAGTCAATGCTTGGGGATAAGTAACTGGGGGAAAACTAAGTTTTTTTGGATTCTATTATGTATTAAGGGGGATTGATTAACATAGATAATTAGTTTTACTATATTGATATTTAGAAAAATTTTAATGTCGAAAGGGGGTAGATTAGATGATAGAAATATTTGATATATTATCTGATCTGGATTTCACCTTTATTTTTGTTTAATATTGGTAGACGAATAAGAATAATATTTTTTGTAAGGGAAGCCAAGGGGGGGAAGGGTGGGGAGGGGGAATAGGGGTGGGTGGGTGGGGGGAAATGGGGGGGGGGAGAAATGATAAAATTTGTATTTGTAAAACTTTTTCAATAAAAAAAAAGTTTAAATTTTTCTGAGAAACGAAAAACATTGTTATTTATATCCTTCTGATACAAAATCTCCTCTTGATTTTATTTTAAATGCACATTGGGTGTATTCTAGCAATTAAATATACCTTAAATATTTTATTTAGTTGCATTTTTAAAATAATGTGCTTCTTATGGAAAGGCCAAAAAGGTATTTTTGGACATATTCTGGATTTAAGATTGTTCCAAATTCTCAATGACACATCTAACAAAATTATTTCTGACATCTACATCTTTATCATATTGTAAATATGCATGCAAACAGTGGTGGGATTCAACTAATTTAACAACCGGTTCTCTGCCCTAATGACCATTTTAAGAAAATTAAACAGTCTGGCAGCAAAAATCCAGGAGCGGGGGGAAAAAATCCTGGTTTTTTCAGATGCCAGACTAGCGTGCACTCACATGCCTCCAACCTCCTTGCTTGCTTCAAAGCCAAATTCCAACAAGCAAGGGATTGGAAGCATGTGAATGCACACTAGTTTGGCAATTTTACAGTTGGTTTGTCAAACTCAACAAAAAATTAGGTATCGAATCAAACTGCTGGCAATTGGCAGAATTAGCCTGCAATGCTGCATTCTAACCCACACCACAACTCTTGGTGGGGGTGGAATAGAAGCAATTCTGATCTGTCATCATTACCCTATTACAAATTTACCACCTTTTCTCCTTTATAGACCTGTACCTATCTTTGATTTTACTTCTAATGTACATGAAGAATATGTTTTAAGTTACTTTTGTTATTTATCAGGTGAGATGTCTGTGTAGCCAAAGAGACAAGCAGTTAGGAGAGTCTCCTAGATTCACAATTCTCATCAGAGCAGGAAGTAAAGGTTGCAGTTCAGAGGAGACTTTGATCAGATTCAACATACTTGCCAGTTTTGACCTTTCCTGGACTAGATGACACTAAAGACAATGATTTATGTCCTTGACATCTCCTAGTTTGACTACCATCATTTTCTACATATGTGGTTACCCTGAAAATAACCGAAAAGCTACAGATAGCACAAAATCCACCTACTGCTGGACTTCCGTCTGCTGTTGTGGTGAGATCGGACGTGAGGAGTCGGTCTCTACACTCCCATGCTGAGTTCTCCCTGTTAAACAGTTCCAAAAGGAGCTAAAGCCACCCTGGAGGCGTGGTGAAGAAAAGAGGGATGAGTAAAGCAATCTTTTACTGCCTATGTTTCCCTTTGCGTTTCAAGAGCTAAGTTATTTAAAGATAACAAGTTTCAGTCTAATGCTCGCTATCTCAGTTTTCAGTTTTCAATCTGACCAAGTTGTAACACCAAGGTTATTTCTAGTAGTCAGTTCATATCTTTATTTACATACTGTATTTTCCGGCATATAAGATGACTTTCTAACACACAAAAAGTCGGGGGTCGTCTTATACGCCGGGTGTCGGTCTCCTGTAACTAGGCAGACCAGCCCAAAAGGCTTTGACGAGCGTTAAATGGCTCTAAGGAGCCAAGCTGAATTGCTTGCTGAGTTGCCACTAATCAGCTGAGTTACACGCAAGCCCCGTGTAAAAGGGAAAAACTTTCCTTTTACACAACTCTGGCCATCCCAACTGAGTTGCCTGATTAGCAGGCAACTCAGCTGGGATCGCCAGAGCTTGGATGGCCAAGCCCCGTTTAAAAGGGAAAAACTTCCCTTTTACACAACGCTGGCCACCCCAGCTGAGTTGCCTGATTAGCAGGCAACTCACCTGGGATCGCCAGAGCTTGGATGGCCAAGCGCTGTGTAAAAGGGAAAAACTTTCCTTTTACACAATGCTGGCCATCCCAGCTGCTAATTTTTGCCTGCTAATTGGTACGTAGCAAAAATCTCCTCCCCCCTCCAGCTTGCTTACCTTAGCTGCTAGCCACAACGCTTGCCTTGCCTTGCCTGCAATCCATTGCATCAGCAAGCAACTAAATATCCCTGCCTGCAATCAAGCAGGCAGGGAGTTGTGGACTTCAACTCCCAGAATTACTCAGCCAGCAAAGCAAAGCTAGCTGAGGAATTCTGGGAGTTGAAGTCTACAAGTCTTAAAGTTGCCAAAGTTGGAGACCCCTGTTTTATTGGGTAAGTTTTTTTCCCCCTTTGGGAGCTTTAAAAAAATAGTTAATTGGGGGGTTTTTTAGTTGTTCTTTTTTAGACCTAGCTATTTAAAGGATAGGTCTAAGTTTTAGGCTAGGAAGTTTTAAATTTAGCTTTCATATAAAAATAAAATAAAATAATATTTGTGCAGTTTTCTGAGATTTAGTGTGTTTCTGTAGTGTTTCACTCTAAGTACACAAACGCACAAAATCTCACAAAGCTATATGTGGAATTTTGTGTGTGTAAAGTGTGAAAGTTGTTTTGGGGGGCTTTTTGTGGCTGTGTGAGGTTCCTGCTTGTTGCAGGGGCCATGTTGGGTCTAGCACAGCTGCTTTTACATTGTGGATGAGCCAGTTGATGTTTTTTAATTTTTATTTGGTGTGCGTTGGAAGAGAGGTCGTCTTATACAGCAAGTATAGTCCAAACCCTATATTTTTACAGGAAAAGTCAGGGGTCGTCTTATACGCCTAGTCGTCTTATACACCAGAAAATATGGTAATTTCTCAAGGCTGTAGCTGCAGTTGTAGCTGCAGCTCCCAATCTCCATTTCCAGCTTCTGCCTATAGATGGCATTCTGGCTCTGCTACTCTCTCTTCCTCCTATCCTTTCTCTTTCAAACAGTATATCTGGTTTAGTCTTTAGGAAAAATAAAATAAAATAGTAGCAAAAAAGGAAATTCAGCTTATCGAAGTATTGTTGAATTCAAAATGTCTCTACAATCCAGTAATATATTTGAGATATCCAGTCTAACTTTTAGTACAAGGTATTTTCATTCTTTTCTAAAAGTTTCTCCAGCCTCACTTTCTACTACAATGACAGCTCAAAAAGCTCTTCTCTTCTCTGGCTAACAGGATAAAGATAATATTAAATCAAAAGATACATGTAGACCAGAACAGATTTCTACCAGGTAGGCAAATAAAAGATAACCTGAGGACAGTTATAAATATAATTGAATATTATGATAAACACCCAGAAAAACAGGCAGCCTTAATCTTCCTAGATGCACAGAAGGCATTCGACCGAGTTAACTGGGAATTTATGACCAAACAGATAAAAAATATGAAATTTGGAAAGAACTTTGAAGAATTAATTTCATCAATATATACTAACCAAAAGGCAAGAATATTAATTAATGGAGAAGCAACCAATTTTTTTGGAATAGGTAGAGGAGTAAGGCAAGGATGTCCTCTTTCACCACTATTATTTATTTTAACCTTAGAAAATTTGCTTCAAAGGATAAGAGGTAACAAAAATATCAGGGGGCTTAAAATAAAAGGAGAAGAATACAAGGTCCAAGCCTTTGCAGACGATCTTGTATTCTTTCTGGAAGATCCTTTAGCAACTGAACCCTACTTAATGAAAGAAATTGAAAAATTTGGAAAAGTAGCCGGTCTGAAAATTAATAAGGATAAGACAAAAATAATAACAAAAAACCTAACAATAAAACAGACAGAGGAATTAGAGAAGCAATCTGGACTAAAAGTAGTTAAGAAAATAAAATATTTAGGAATAAATTTGACAAATAAAAATATAGATATAAAGAAAAACAATTATGATAAATTGGTTTACCAAATTAAAAATGATCTAGAAAGGTGGGGAGGACTAAATATTTCATTTTTGGGAAGGATAGCTGCACTAAAGATGAACATCCTGCCGAGGCTCCTCTATCTATTCCAAACCATTCCAGTGAAATTAGAAAAAAGTTTTTTTATTAATTTAAATAAAATCACGACAAAATTTGTATGGGAAGGTAAAAAGCCTAGAATAAGCCTGAGCGCACTACAAGACGATAAATTTAGAGGAGGGTTTGGGTTTCCCGTGTGGGACAAATATTACACAGCAGCAAGCCTGTTATGGATAAAGGAGTGGGTTAACTTAGAGAACCAACGTTTACTAAAATTAGAGGGGCATGATCTAATGATGGGGTGGCACGCCTTCCTGTGGACTGCCGGGAACAAAAGTTATCATCATTTTAAGAACCATATAATTAGATGTGCCTTAATCGATATTTGGCTGGAAATAAAAAAAAATGTTATAAGAAAGTTCCCGAGTGGTTTTCCACTGTGGAGGCGGTCATGCACCCAAACACCATATCCTTTCAAAAAATTATACAATACCGAGACATATTAGACGGGATATTAAAAACACGCCAGGAACTCAGAGATGGGGGAATAGAATTAGATTGGTGACCCTACCTTCAAATACAAAATAGATACAGAAAAGATAGGGATGAAGGAGGAGTTGAGTTAAACCCAAATAGATTAGACAAAATTATGGAAACGAAAGAAGGGAAGATGATATCTAAAATATATAAATATTTATTAGAATTGGAATTGAGTAAGAATTTAATTAAAGGGCAGATGATTGCCTGGAACAAAAACATAGGTGGAAATATCCAATTAGAAGAGTGGGAAAGAATTTGGGAAAATAATATTAAAATGACAAAATCGGTAAGTTATAAAGAAAACCAATACAAGATATGGTATAGGTGGCACTTATCCCCGTCGAGGCTAGCACAAATGTATCCCAACTTAGACTCAAAATGCTGGAAGTGCAAACAGGCTAGAGGAACTTTTTACTATATGTGGTGGCTATGCCCCAAAACTAAGGCATACTGGGAGAAAATTAGAATGTGGATAATACAAATAGTAGGAGAAGAAATTGAACTAGACCCCAAGATATTTCTATTAGGAATTTACAAACAAAACATTAGAAAAGAAAAGATATACTTAATACACTACATAATTACAGCGGCGAGAATAGCGAATGCACAAGTATGGAAGAAGGAATATTTGCCAAACGATCAGCAAGTAATACAAAAGATATATTTGTGTGCGGAATCGGATCAATTAATGCAGAAATTAAAAAATGAGGAAAGCTCAAAATATTCTAGGGTATGGGATAGATGGTACGATTGGATCAAACAAAGACAAAATGGATAATGATACTTTTAATTGAATATGAAAGCTAATTTGAACGAGCAATATATGTTATTATACTCTTAGTGAATTTTAAATTAAGAATGAAAATTGGAAAGGTATTTGTATGTTTACCTTATATAAGTACCCATGATGACTTCACCGACAAAAGGCATGTGGATGAAAATGGGACAAGCAATGAATGGTATAATGTATGTATATATATGTGTATATGTATAGTAATCACATATAGATACTTAAGAGAATAGAAACGAATTTCATCATTGATTATGATTTATGGACATGGATATTTTAATATGTTTTTTATCTGTTTTTGTATACATTTGAAAGTTAAATAAAGTTTGTTTTGAAAATTAAAAAAAAACAAAAAACAAAAAGCTCTTCTCGCAGCTTTACAGGGGAGGTGAAAAAAAACAACAAATCCACCTCTTTTTTGGAGACCCACTTCCACCAATTACTTCCCAGGGAGACTCTTAACGTAAAAAAATCTAAATTGGAAATCTCTCACCCAGATCGATCACACTGACAGTCTCTCTCTTCAATGCTTCATTTCTGTGGCTGCCCCAGCTTTGGTCTAGCACACAATGGCAGTCTTTTCCATTCTGTCGGGTTTGAGAGCTTTCTCTGTGTTGATCAGGGAGATTGCAGACTCCCTGAGATCGGCAGAGTGCACTCTCTTCATTCCTCACCCCTTCGAGGCGATTCCGGTCCAAACAGGCTGTCCCAGCAGCTGGATTCAGTGCTGTCCCTTGGAGCTCCCAAGGGACACATCATCTTGCTGCTAGCCACACCCTCTCCTGTGCTGATACTTTTTGTTCTATACTTACCTACTGTATAACTATGGGAGGTTCAACTGTGAGAATAAGGAAGATACCTAAGTAAAGCAATACCTAAGTAAAGCAATATTTGAATGCTAAGATATATGACTAAACTCATAGAGGGGATATAAGGAGATATTTGGAGAGCTTCCTGGACTATCTGAATGTCTGATGGAATAATCCTGGGACATAAAAGAACTGTGACTATTGTATTCTTTGAGGAGCAACTTTAGGCATGAATATATGGTTTTTGGATTATTGAGTAAGAGTGGACTTTATCAAACAAGACGAGATGCTCCACTTGGGGGACATGAATAGAAGTTCAAAAGAAATACTGTTGATGTTCCAGAGCATTAAGGATACTATGACAAAAAATGTTAGGGACATAAAAAATTTAATGCAAAGCATAGATGGGAGAAGAGAAAATATTTTACAAGGGACAATGAATAAAAATCAAGATGTCCAGGAAAGGGAGGAAATAACCGAAAGAATGGAGGAAAAGACAGAACAGACAAATCAGCAAACAAAACAAGAAGATAAGAAGGAGAAGACAATAAGGGTTATAATGACTAATGAAATAAATCAGAGAAACAATATTTATAGAGATTTAAAAATGGAATGGAAAGATACCATTGAAAGAGAGATACAGTAGGGGTTTGGGCAGATACTCTGGAGGCTTGTCAGCATAAGATAGAATGGAATAAAATAGAATTCTTCATTGGCCAAATGTGATTGGACACACAAGAAATTTGTCTTTGGTATATATATGCTCTCAGCGTACATTAGGAGAATAAAATACATTCATCAAGAATAAAAAGATATAACACTTAGTGATAGTCAAGGATAGTCAAGGTTACTAATAAGCTATCAAATCATACTAGGAAACAAACAAAAACAATGTAAATTGAAAGATAAAGCAACATGGTTATAGTAATAAATGGGAAGAGATAGATACTAGTATGGAAGAGAAGAATAATAGTAATACAGTCTTAGTAAATTATTTGATAGTGTTGTGGGAATTAATTGTTAAGCAGAGTGATGGCATTTAGGAAAAAACTGTCCTTGTGTCTAGTTGTTCCGGTGTACAATGCCCTGTAGTGTCTTTTTGAGGGTAGAAGTTGAAACAATTTATGTCCAGGATGTGAGGGGTTTGTAAATATTTTCACAGTCCTCTTTTTGACTTGTGCAGTATACAGATCCTCAATGGGAGACAGGTTGGTAGCAGTTGTTTTTTCTGTAGTTTTAATTATCCATTGAAGTCTGTGTCTGTCTTGTTTGCTTGCAGAGCCAAACCAGACAGTTATGGAATGCAAATGACAGACTCAATAATTCCTCTCTAGAACTAGATCAACAGTTGGGCAGTTTGAGCTTCCTGAGTTGGTGCAGAAAGAACATTCTTTGTTGAGCTTTTTTGATGACTTTTTGATGTTAGGTGTCCATTTTAAGTCTTGAGATATGATAGAACCTAGAAACTTGAAGGACCCTACTGTAGATACTGCGTTGTCTAGTATTGTAAGAAGTGGTAGTATAGGAGGTTTTCTTCTAAAATCCACCACCATTTCTACGGTTTTGAGTGTATTTAGTTCAAGGTTGTTCTGGTTGCACCGCAAGACTAGCTGTTCAACCTCCTATCTGTATGCAGATTCATTGTTGTCTTGAATGAGACCAATCACTGTTGTATCATCTGCAAACTTCAGTATTTTAACTGAGGGGTCTTTTGAGATGCAGTCATTGGTATATAGAGAGAAGAGTATTGGAGAGAGCACACAGCCCTGGGGGGCTCCTGTGCTAATGTGCAGGTATCTGATGCGATTTTGTCTAGTTTCACCTGCTGCTTCCTGTCTGTTAGGAAGCTTATGATCCATTTACAAATGTGGTCAGGCCCAGCTAGCTGATTTAGTTTAGTTAAAAGAATATCTGGAATGATGGTATTGAATGCTGAGGACACTTGCATAGATTCAAGATGTTGTAGGATGTAGTGCAAAGTCATATTAACAGCATCATCTGTTGCTCTATTTGCTCGGTAGGCAAATTGCAAGGGGTCTAACAGTGGATCCATGATTGTTCTCAGGTGGCCAAGCACTAGTCTTTCAAAGAATTTCATAATTACAGATGTTAGAGCAATTGGTCTGAAGTCATTCAGTTCCTTGATGGAGGATTTCTTCGGCATTGGAATGATAATAGAGCATTTGAAGCAAGAAGGAAGATCGCACATCTCTAGTGATTTATTAAAGATGCGGGTGAAGATGGGGGCCTGTTGGTCAGCACAAGTTTTTAAGCAAGAAAGAGTTATCTTGTCTGGGCCTGGTGCTTTTCCTAGCTTTTGTCTGTGAAATAGGCTTTGCACTTCATTCTCTGTAATCACTAGAGGTAGTGGGCCCAATGGGATAGGGTAGGTTGTAGAAGGCTTAGCTGTTGTTGGTATGTTGAGATGGAAATTGTGGAGATGGGTGGCATAGTTTTCTCTCACACCTGCAGTAAAACACATTCAGATCATCTGCTAATTGTTGATTTCCTTCAGTTTGGAAAGAAAGTTTGCTGTAATCAGTGATATTTTTAAGTTTTCCACATGTCTGTTGGTTCATTTGTTGAGAACTGATTCCTTATCTTTTCAGAGTAGCTTCTTTTTGCTGCTCTGATCTCTTTTGTTAATACATTTCTGGCCTGATTGTACAGCATTCTATCGCCTTTTCTATAGGCTTCCTCTTTGGAATGACGTAGCTGCATAAGTTTAGTTGTGCCAAGGTTTATTGTTACTATATATTCGCAGGTTTCTGGTCAGCACAATTAAGGTCTTCACAAAAATTGACGTATGTTGTTACAGTATCTGTGATGACAGAGATGCAAGGAGTATTCAGACTAAATAGTAAAAATGTAGATGAAGATAGAGACAAAGATCCAAGAGAGGAGTATGGGAAGCATGCCAAAAAACAAACAAGATTTGAAATATTAAAATGGGCAAGAGATGATGAATAGAAAGGAAATGTTTTTTAATATAATGGGGGCCTAATTAAAAGTTAGAATAGAAGTAGAAATAAGGATATACATCTCTAAATAATAGAATAAAAGCAATAATTAGAGGTTTAAAGATGGATTTAATAGGTATGTTTAAATAATATGGTGATTGATATCAGGATGGAGTATTGGGATTATATTTTAATACAATATGTGTATTACATTAGGATTAGTAAGGATGGCCGGACTAAATAGAATAAACAAAATAATTAAATGGAAAGATTAGAGGTTGAAAGATGGTATTATTATGCATGCTTAAATAATATTGTAATTGACATTAGAATGGTACATTGAATTACTGAACAACTAAATAACGAAGGACTATATCTTAATGCAAATATGAGTGTTAATTTTAGTATATAAGCCTAACCAATGTAACAAATAGTATTGATATCAGAATTGTTATTTGTATCAAAATGAATGATACCCAGATGTCACACTGTTCATGTATTGATGTTGAGGTATGTATCAAAATAAAATAAAAAACATTTTAAAAAATTAACCTACTGCTAGATAGTGATAAACCAAGTGGTTTAGCAAAGTAACACTTATATTGTGAAAGCTATATTGGCTTAGATTGGACTTCTGGGTCCAGTTCAAACTGCGGGTTATTACCTAAAAGGCAGGGGTCCTCAAACTTTTTAAACAGGGGGCCAATTCACGGTCTGTCAGAGTGTTGGAGGACCGGACCGGGTGGACGTGTCTAAGACATCATGTGACTGGGTGGGTGTGGCCAATTTAGTCCATTTTGCCAATTTAGCAGTCCATTAAACAATGCACAGCAGCTCCCTTTTGTATTCTTTTTAATACTGCATGAGGTTTTTGCTCTAGTTTTTTGTTTTTTTGCAAGTGGGAAGATGTTGGCAATGCCTGGGGAAGGAAAGGCATGCTTTCCAGAGGTCTCATGGCTATAATTAAAGGGCCAGCTAATGTAATTGGTGTTGGGAGATTCATTGGTGAGGTGACAGTGACTGGATGTGCTATGTTTACTGATGCAGTAACTGAAATTGGTAAATTGACAGGTGTGGTGAATGTTAACAGAGAACTCATTGGGCTGGAGATGTTAACTATACTCAAAACATTGGCTAGGCTTCTCATATTCATTGCAGCAGCCACAATGCGAGGAGCTGCTCCTTTGGTACTCGCCCCCCCACCAATTGTCCAGCAGCTGCACTGCTTTCTCCAGGGAAGCAGCCACGTCCAGAGCACATCCTTTCACGGCCCCTTCACAGGTCCCCCACTACTCTGGTAGCCATCGCCCCCTACTCTGCCTCACCTGCCTCCAGGGCTTGCAACAGGGTGGCCAGGCCCATCATGCCTGTGGCGCTGAAGATGGTGATTTTCTTGCAGGCTGCAGCAGCCAGGCCTCCAATCATGTGGTTTCCCTTCATGTCATTGCTGTTGCCTCCTTGCCACTCCAGCCTAGGACCAAAACAAGCCCTTATGCCTGGAGCTCCATCTGGGGATGCAGGGTCAGCAGAAGCTTCAGTTCACTCAGTGGACAAAGTGCCCATGAGCTGCAGCCAAAGCCATTTGGGGGCGCAGCAGAATGAGCAACCAAAGCCCATTTCCTACACTGAAGTGCCTTCCTTCCCTCCCCTATTTCTTGGAAGAGCCGTTTACCAGCCCTGGGTACTCGAGGGAAGCACCAGATGGCCATTTCAAAAGCGGCGGGAGTTGTTTATGTGAGATACAGCCTGAGCCTCCTCGGTCAGGGTACCTCCCTGGGAATTGCTGCCTGGCCCGGCCTGGAAGGGGAAGGTGAGAGGAGGAGGAGCCTTACCCGGAGGCCAGCCGGCAGATAAAAGCTGCAAGGTTCTACCATAGTTCTTTCGGGCAAGCTGTCCCTGTGCGGATCTCCAGTCCCTGGCCAAACTGGCCCAGAAGCAGCACATCACCTTGCTCCCATCCTTGGCCTCCTCCCACCCGGCCGCTGGCTTCTTGAGGCTGCTAGTTGGAGTGAGGGGAACCATAGTGCTGGGCTCCCGCAGCTGTGAATGCCAAGGCATAGCTAGAATGGAGCTCTGGTAGCTCACCAGACTAAAGCAGTGTTATTAACTGTTTTTTTTTATTGAAAAGTTTTACAAAAATACAATAGAAAAAACATTCCCCCCCCCAACATCCTCCCTCTTTCCCTTCCCCCCTCCTCCCTTCCCCGACTTCCCAGAGCAAAATACAGGGTATTAAAAAAAAGAAAACAATCATGATCTAAATTAATCTAACTATCCACAAATCAGCAATTCCTCCTCTGAAACCTTAACTCCAATATAGTTAACACAACATCTCTGTACTTTCATTCATACGCAATTTGATGTCTTCTCATTTGATACTTGTTCTGAATATAGTTAATCCATTTTCTCCACTCCAAAATATATTTTTCTTGCGTATGATCTTTCAAATATGCTGAGATTTTTGCCATTTCAGCTAAGTTTATTACTTTCAAGGTCCATTCTTGTATCATAGGCAAAGAGTCTCTTTTCCAATACTGTGCTACCAGCAGTCTAGCTGCTGATATTAAATTTAAAATCAATTTCATCTCTAATATTGTACAATCAGTTGCTATACCCAATAAAAACAATTATGGAGTAAATTTCAACCTCTTTTTCAAGATATTCTGCATTACCCACCAAATTTTTATCCAAAATGCTTTGATCTTCTTACAAGTCCACCATATATGATAATACGTTGTGTCTTCACAATCGCATCTTCAGCATTTGGCTTTTACATTTGGGTACATACATGACAATTTCTTAGGATCTAAATGCCACCTATAAAACATCTTATAAAAATTTTCTCTTAAATTTTCTGCTTGCTTAAATTTAACATTTCTAACCCAAATCTTTTCCCATGTTTCCATCATTATTGGTTCCTGAAAATTTTGTGCCCATTTAATCATACAATCTTTGACCAATTCTGTTTCTGAATCTATTTCCAATAATGCATTATACAACCTTTTAAAATGCATAGAACTCTGGTGCCTAATCTGTTTTACCAAATTTTCTTCATTTTGCAGAAAACCAGTTTTTTGGTCCTCCCTCCATCTAGCTTGAAGTTGACCATATTGAAATCAGGTATATATTATCCCTTCCTCCTTTAATGCCTCTAAAGACTTCAGTTGTAGTTTATCCCTTTCATTAAAAAGAAGCTCTTTATAGGTAATCACCTCCATTTTTTGTTCTATACTTATATTTTCTATTGCATGTCTAGGATTTGCCCATATAGGTATCTTGTAATTTAACTTATATTGATACTTCTTCCAAACCCTTAACAAAGCATTCCTAAGTATATGACCCTTGAAAACCTTATCCACTTTCTTTTCATATAATAGATAGGCATGCCATCCATATCACAAATCATATCCTTCTACATTTAATATTCTTTCTTCAGTTAGATTGAACCAATCACTGATTTGTACTAGTACTGATGCTTCATAATATAGTCTTAGAGTCTTCTTAGGCATTTTCAAACCCCCTCTCTCCCGAACATCCTGTATAATTTTTAATTTAACTCTAGGTTTTTTTCCTAACCATACAAATGTATTAATTCCTTTCTGCCATTCCCTCAAATTTCCATCTTTCTTAAGCACTGGTATCATTTGAAACAAAAATAAAAATTTAGGTAATACATTCATTTTTATTGCTGCTATTCTTCCCAATAAGGATAATTGTAATTTTTTTCAGTTTTCCATATCTCTCTTCACTTTTTGCCATAAAACCTCATAATTATTTTTAAATAACTTCGTGTTTGAGTCTGCAACAGTTACTCCTAGATATTTAATCTTTTTAACTATTTCAAATCCCGTTATGCTTGCTAGCTCTTCCCTTTGAGAGACTGACATATTCTTAGTTATTATCTTAGATTTATATTGATTTATTTTAAACCCAGAAACTCTACCGTATTGTTCTAATATATCCAACATATATGGAGCTATATTTGACTTAAAGTAACAACCAGGTAATCTGCAAACACTCTTAATCTATAATCTTGTTGTCTAATTACTATTCCTTTTAGTTTATCAGATTTACGTATTTTTTTCAACAAAATCTCTAAAGATAAAATAAACAACAATGGAGATAAAGGACAACCCTGACATGTTCCCCTTTCGATCTTAAAGCGATCCATTAAACCTCCATTGACAATTATTTGTGCTGTTTGTTCTTGATATATTGCTCTGATTGATTGTTTAAATTGTTCTCCAAATTGCATCTTATCTATAATTTTAAACAAAAATTGCCAGTTCAATCGATCAAATACCTTCTCAGCATCCAAAAAGAAAAATGCAGCAGAGACCTGGTTGTTCTTTTCCAAATTTCCACAAATTTATAATTTGTCTCAAATTATATTTCATTTGTCTTCCCTTTATAAATCCTGATAGATCATTGTGAATTATTTGTTGCATAACTAGCATTAATCTATTTGCTAATATCTTAGCAAAGATTTTATAATCAGTGTTCAAGAGTGAAATTGGTCTAAAATTTTCAGGCGTGACACAATTTTTATCTACTTTTGGAATCAATGAAATAAAAGCTGTCTTCCAGGAAGATAGAACTCCTTCCCCTGATTGAATCTTACCAAATAAGATTCTGAGTGGTTCTACCATTTCCACCTGTAAATTATTGTAATAAATAGCTGTTAATCCATCTGTTCCTGGTGTCTTACCTAACTTTAACTGTTTAATTGCTGCAATAATCTCTTCAGAAGTTATTGGTTAATTCAAACCTTCCCTTTGTTCTAAAGTTAATTCAAAAATATCATCCTCCTTGAGATATCTATCTATATCTACATCTTGTATTACATCTCCTGCATACAGTTTTGTATAATATTCTAAAAAGGCTTTTTTAATCATGTTTTGTTGATAAACTTCCTTACCTCTAAATTCTATCTTGCTAATAACTCGTGATTTTTGTTTCTTCCTTAGTACATAGGCCAACCATCTACCTGGCTTATTGGCATTACAAATGTATTGTGTTTAGCATATGGCAAAGTGGTCGCCACTTGATCTGCCATTAACATATTAAATTGTCCTCGCAATATATTTATTGCCTCTTTTACTTTTTTATCTCCTGGGTTACCAATTAATAGTTGTTCCTTCTTTTTTATTTCCTCTTCAATATCTTGCCACCTCTTTGTTTGCTTTAATCTATGTCTATTATTCATATATATTAAAACTCCTCTCATATACGCCTTACTTGCATCCCATACCATTTCCATAGAAGTACTCTTATGCATGTTATTAAAAAAAATTATTTCATTTGTTTTTTAAGCTCTTTAACATATTCTTGGGTGAGTGTGCGGCAAGTACCCAGAGGGCCCACAGAAGCCAAGAGGCAGGCCCAAAAGGCAGGTAAGGCTTGCCGTTCACAGCTTCCCCCCCCCCCGAGGTGGCCCTTCAGCCTAGCCCAGCGGGTCCAGGGTGGATTTCCCTCTCCTGCTGTTGGCCTTACCTTCCAGTTCCAGCTCATGGGGCTCACACCACTCTGCTCAACATGGCTGCCCATGAAAGTAAGGCCTGTGCTTGGCTGAAGGTTGCAGACCGGCGGGGAAAGCCAGCTGGTGGAGGAGTGATGTGGGCCGCACAGCCTCATGATCCCTAGCTGCTGGCAGCCACTGCAGGTGAGGCCCAATTACTGCAGAGAGTCCGGGCAGGGGGATGAGATGTGGGCTGGGAGGGGTGAGCGGCAGCGGCTCGCCTTCCTCTCTGCCACCAGCCACAGGAGAAAGGGAAGAGTAGGCAGGGATCAAGGCCAGCCAGGAAAGCCAAACTTCTGCCCAGCCCAGAGCAGTGAAAGGTGGCTAAGCCTCACTGTGTCCACGGATTTCCATGCAGATTTCCTTCCTCTGCCATTGTCCTTACTTTCCAGTTGCAGCCCACTAGGCTCGCACTGCTCTGCTCACCACAGCTGCCAGCAAAAGTAAGGCCTGTGCTTGGCCAAAGGGCGGAGGCTGGCGAGTGGGTTGGGTGATGAGGGCATGGCAGCCTCATGGTGCTGCACAGGCAGGATTAATTGCTTCAGTGGGCCATTTGAGGATCCCTGCTATAAGGCCCTCTATATATTGGGTCTTTGCCTCCTTCAGGACCATGTTCCCAATACATCCTAGCTAAAAGAGAGCGCTGCAGGCACTTATTTTCAAAACACCAGGGTCACAGATGGATTTTTTGGTGGCAGACAGTTTGTATCCCTAGGCCAAGATTATACCTTATCTGTTAATAGAAAGAGAGTACAAAAGTGCTCTTTTATCAAGAATCATAATTAGGCCAATAGCAATTGTGGGATTTTTTTAATCAATAAATTTAATTTAGTATTATTCTAGCTCATTTTATCACTGTAAGTCACTAGTTCTATGTATAGGCAACTTTTAAATGAATGAATAGCTTAAAAATTAGATAATGATCAAATGATTATTACATCTGGATCAGGGGTGGGTTTTACTTACCTTTACTACCAGTTCGCAATGGGATCGCTCGTATACCTTGCTTCTGTAAATGCATAGAAGCTTCTCCACATGCACAGATTGCTGATTGCTGATGATAACATCCAGGGCAGTGGGTGAGGCCTCCCGCCGGTTGGATTGAGAGTCAAATGACAGCATAAAGCTTAGCAAATAGTTTGTCAATTAAATAATTGTCTACTATATAGAATGAAAGGCCAAAATAATGTCTTACACAAGGAAGAACTGCACCCTACCAAAACTGAGAGCCTACTAGAGGAGAAAAATCCTCCTCAGCATGCCTATTACTCATCTCACATTAGTCTCTAATAAAGCACTAAAATTAAAAATTAAAACTGAACTAAAAAGTGATAATTAAAACAATCCACATTTTGCTGTTTTTTTATTTTGCAAAGCTTCACCAACTCTATACTTACTTGATTGAATTTCAGCACTGAGTTCACCCAATTTCAATACACACAGTAATTACATTTACATAGCAAGCATATACACACAGTAATTACATTTACATAGCAAGCATAGCTAAGCATAATTTTTTTACTGTTGTGTGTAACCCAAGAGCAGGGGTGAAATGCTCCTGGTTCACCCAATCTGGTAGCGATGGAGGCAGGTGGTTTGGAGAACGGTAGCAAAAATCCCTGCCCCCCCCCCCATGTCCAGCTGAGCCGCACAATCATCAGAGGCTTTTTCTTTTAATTTTTAAAAGCATTTTTTCTACAACTTCTTTGGCTGAAAAAATGCTTTAAAAAGTAAAAAAAAAAAGCCTCTGATGATCGTGTGGCTCAGTTGGGATCGTCAAAGGGATCGTCAGCAGATGATCCCAATGTTGCCTGATTGGCAGAGGCTTTTTTCTTTTAAAAGCCTCTGATGATTCAAGCTGAGTTGCCTAATCAGCACAGGCTTTTTTTTCTTTTAAATGCCTCTGACGATCCCAGCTGAGTTGACTGATTGGCAGAGGCTTTTAAAAGAAAAAAAGTCTCTGCCAATCAGGCATCTCAGCTGGGATTGTCAGAGCCTTTTGAAAGCATTTTTCAAAATAAATAGTCGATTCTAACCTCTTCACAGAAGAGGTTGTAGAAAAAATGGTTTTAAAAGAAGAAAAAATTGGCCATGCCCACCCAGTCACATTACCCCTCCATCAAGCCACGCCCACAGAACTGGTAGTAACAAATTTTAGATTTCACCACTGCCCAAGAGTTTATGACAATGCGTTGATAAGGCCACATAGCAACAATATACCAAGGTTAAGCATATTTTTCTTACTTCCAGCCAGCCAGTATAGCTGTACCTTGAAGATTACTTTGCCAATTTAACCACAGGTAAATTAACCTGCAGTTATCCAACGAAGATAAATAGTCGATTCCAAACAGGCAAAAATAATTTTATACAAAGTTGACCTCTTTGCATAAGGCATTGCACCAAGCACTGCCAATTTTAAAATATTAGAAAAATCTAGGAAACAAAGCAACCTCTTAGTGCTCTTATTATGATGGCTATGTAATTGGTGGAGGAGACTGCTATAATCAAGTTCTGCCTGTGGGCTCTACTGACCCAATTTGTTGCTGAAGGTTTTCCCAGTTGCTCCATCGGGAGTCTGGTATATGTTTTTAGATGTTGCTCCTCTATGCTTACACAGACTATTCAGATCCTTATGAAAAGGGTTAGACTTGCTATAAGAGCAAAGCAGAACCTCATCTCTTTCCCTTACTTGTTGGCCACATACTCCAGTCCTAAATGAGCTTTTCTCCCAGCATTGCTCACTTCTCTCAAACTCATTGTGCCATAAAAAAACCTCCCAAAAAACAAAAAACCAGACCTTTTTAACTTGAACAGCTGCTTGTGGTGGTTCATTTTTAAATGCTCTGCCATTAGCCAATTGGCAGCCTTTTGGAACCCAGAAGTGTTTTTTTCGATGGGGTTGGAGAATGAAGCTATTCGGAAATCCTGCGCTCTGCCGAACTAGCTGCAGGAATTTGATGGGTAAAATCAGTTGTGGAGAAAGTTGTTCTTGGCTGTTGGGGTGTGTATGTGTGCACGCTTCACAGTCTCTTTTTTCCTGTGTAAATATAGGCCTGTGGAAGAAGAGCCTGGTTTTTCTGAGGTGAGGGATGAGTTATATGGGGTGACGATGTTTCATACAGAAGTATTCACTTCATACAGACATATTCACTGTCTTCTAAGCCTGCCTCCCCCCTGGGACTTTTGAGATGATCTGTGCACGGTCTGGCCAAGTTCAATAGGTGCCAGTGAACTGCTAACCAAGAGGTTAGCTAACACAATCCATGTGCATTCCTGGTTAAACCAGTGAATGCACATGAATGCATGCTTGTCTGGCCATTTTGGAGCTGGTTCGCTGAACTAAAAAATTATGTATAGGTTCTACTGAACCAGTGCGAACCGGCTGAATACCACTACTGCATGCAACCCAAATCAAATCATGCCCTTCTAAGTCCAATAAACATGTATCCTTCAGCATCACACTTCCTTTCAACCAAACTAAACAACAGGCTGCAAAGTACCCTTTTAGATTTAGTAAGGCATGAGCATCGTGCAAGACCCTGTTCTTAACTTTTAGTCTTTTACTTTACCAAATTTGGACATATCTTTTTACTATTGTTTAAATTGCAAATCTGTAGTGGAAATAGGTATTTTTTGAAAAGTGAATTTTGAATTTTAGTTTTCTTAATAACTGTTCTATTAATCAATTCTAATTAATCTTGAACCTTCAGATTTTTTGTTATTTTTGTCTTTTGTGTGAATGTCTAATAATCATTTGAGGAACTTCTTTGGGTGATTTGATATAATTCCAGTTCAAGGTCAATGTAGAATTCTAGAATGGAAATCAGGTTAAAAATAGCTAAGGGGAGGGGAAAATACTTTCCTATCTCTAAATTGTGGAAGTCAGTAATTCGAGATGAGGTGTTGATTTTCTGAGAAATGATCATCATTTGATTTGGAAAAGATAAATGTTTGTTTCAGTCATTTCACATAGCTATACAGTCAACATAGGATGATGACATCTTTCATAATTTATGGGAAGAAACTGTGTGATACCCATCTTGTTTCAGCTTAACAGATTGCATTTCTTTGGTTTCCTGCTCTAGAAAATGTTTTCTCTTGATAATCAAGCCCATTGCTTCCTGTGTTATCAAAAATTATTAACATGGCCTCAAGGCTGCTTCAGATTTGCTGAAAGTCTTCTACAATATCTATAGAATATATCAGACCTATGTTAGACATAAGGGTCGTAGCAGCAGTGAAATCAGGCTGGATCTATCCGGCTCCCACGAACTGGTAGCGGCGGATAGCACCAGTCCTGTTTTTGACCCTCTGCGCATGTGCAGGAGGCTCTCCTGTTCCCAAACCAATAGCGAAGGTTAGTGGATTTCACTACTGGCTCATATGACTTATTGCTTGGCAAGTTGGCTAAGAATTGCAGCATATAAATTTGATTAAATAAATAAATAAATAAGCAAGCAAGCTCCGCTCTCCAGGCTTATTTAGGAGTTGTGTTTCATCACAAATCACATCTGATATGAGTCTGTGTTATTTGGAATAAAATGACTCACAAGTGGCTGCTAGAGACTTCTGATGTTGTCATTTCGAATAGCATGAGGTGCAAGATTTTTTTTATTTGCATCAAGGTTTTCTCATGAAACATTTTCTTAAAATGGTTTTTTTAGCAAATTATTAAATTTTATTCAACTTCCTCAACAATCTGTGTCAATTAGATTTGTTTTTGGTAACTTATAAAACCAAGGCATTGTAAATACAATATAAAACAGGAGCAATATGGATTTGTGTTTATTGTTACATGTTTCTGATTAAACTTGTGATTAATTTTATGGATAATGTATTTGAATAAAATTTTGCTGTGTTCATATCTTTGTTTCTTAATATTTGGCTTAAATTATTTAATGTACGATTTCTGTACATCTATATGCACCTAACTGATTTCCATGAAATCTACTTTTAAGAAAATGATTTTTAAAATTATAGTACTGTATATGAATTCAGTCTAATAGCAAAGATTGAACTGTGAAGTGAGAAGCTGTTGATAGTAATTTCTCTGCTACCCTGTAGTCACCAGATTGATAAATCATGCTAACTTTTAATCCTTGTGATCTCATGTGGAGCACATTGGATTTGTATGAGACACGATTGAGAATATATATATGAGTAAAAAGCTCTGAAGTATTCTGCAGAATCCTTGAATTACAACTGTAATGAAGCCTGCCAATTAGGGTCACAAATTGTGGTGGTCATTAAGTGGGGCACCCACATGATTGCCTTGTTTAACAACCCCCACACTGTCATTAAGTTGAGCATGGGTGTCTCGGAGGTAAGGAAGGCCCTTGGAGGCCTAGCAGAAGCCCAGGCTTGCCTGCCTGGGCTTCCCTCCCCAGGCACCTTGTGCTTAGTTTTTTGCTAAGAGTCCATGCAGACCTCAGACCTGCTTTTTCTGTCCCTTTACTTGCAGGCTTTGGGCTTCCTTCCCATCCCACCATTTATCCATTCAGGGTTGTTCAGGCCAGCTGCAATGCATGTGAAGTGACTGCATCTTGCAAGCCTTGAGCTTCCTTCTCACCCAGCCACTCATGTACTTAGATTCAGGTTGGCTGGAGTACACACAAGTAGTTAGTTTGCAGGCCCTGAGCTTTCTATCCATTTAGCCACTCATGCACCCAGGGCCAGCTGCACCCAACTTACTTTTTCTGTTTTTTCAGCTTCTGGGAGAAGTTTCTGGCTGATGTGAAACTCAGTGTAGGAGATGATCCAGCTGAGCTTGAGCGTGGGATTAAATATGTCATCAGTCTTGAGTCCCCAAGTGATCTAAATCCACCTTGAATTCTGTTGATCCTTATCTATTGCCAATTTGCTTTGACCGTTAATAGTTCAGATTCTTTTTTAAAAAATATTTTATTTATACATTTTTCTTTAGTAAACATAAAAATTCAATATCTACATGAATAGTGGGTTGTCTGGGTACAGTTTTGAAAAATAATAGTAATAATAATAATATTAATCTCACATTAGTCTCTAATAAAGCACTAAAATTAAAAATTAAAACTGAACTAAAAAGTGATAATTAAAACAATCCACATTTTGCTGTTTTTTTATTTTGCAAAGCTTCACCAACTCTATACTTACTTGATTGAATTTCAGCACTGAGTTCACCCAATTTCAATACACACACGTCTCCAAGTGATCTAAATCCACCTTGAATTCTGTTGATCCTTATCTATTGCCAATTTGTTTTGACCGTTAATAGTTCAGATTCTTTTTTAAAAAATATTTTATTTATACATTTTTCTTTAGTAAACATAAAAATTCAATATCTACATGAATAGTGGGTTGTCTGGGTACAGTTTTGAAAAATAATAGTAATAATAATAATATTCATAGCATTGATTCATAGTCACATCATAATAATAGCATTTGCTTATCCATACCAATAGTTCTTCATTATATAGTTAATCATTCTCTTAAACTTTTAAGTTTCTAACTTCTGTTCCTGTCAACTAATTGGTAAAACGAGTCCCATGTTAAAAAATATTGTTTCTTCCTTCTCCTTTATTCTGAGTGTTAGTCTATCAAACTCTGTGCATTCAAATATTTTTTTTTATTACACTTTCATCTGTAGGGATTTCTTCATATTTCCACTGTTGTGCAAACACAATTCTCACTGTTGTTAACACATGTAAAATTAAATATGTATTCCTTATATTGTACTTTTCTGGTAAAATACCCAACAAGAATATTTCTGGTTTTAAATCTGTATGTTGCTTTACCATTTTTTCTAACCATTTATGTATTTTTGTTCAATATTTTTTTGCCTTTGGACATGTCCACCACATATGATAGTACGAACCCAGTATCTGATTGCATTTCCAACATCTGGTGGACATCTTTTTAAACATCTTTGCCATTCTTGTAGGTGGTAAGTGCCACCTATAAAACATTTTATATAAATTTTCCTTGTAGGCAGTTGACATTGTTAATTTGTAATTTCTATCCTAGTTTCGGCCATTTATCTAGCTCCATAGTATATCCAAAGTTTTTAGCCCACACTGTCAGTTTCTTTCACTTGTTCTTCTTCCATTTTAATACTCAATAGATGGCTATATATTTTTAAATTGATTTTTCATCCATCCCTAATAGCATCTGATCTAATTCTGTTGGTTCTTTATAGAAACCATACATTTTTACTCTTTCTCAAACCTTGATTGTATTTGCACATGCGGCCACCATCCTAAATCAATCACTCGATTTTTCAATTCTTGCTTAGTTTTAAGTTCAGATTCTTATAGAGAACATTAGGATACAATAAACCTATATTCATTTGAACTGACTGGACTCCTGATTTTCTGTGCTTGACACTCAGTTTTCCTACAGAGACAGCCTCGTGAGAACCTCATACTATTCTGCAAGCAGAGACTATTCTCACAATCTTGTAAGGGATCTTGAAATAAATTTCAATTATGCCAAATGTAGCAAACAAATTTTCAATGCAGTTCTGCATTAAAATCAAAGAAAACATCAAACAAATTTGATGAAAATATTTTTATAAATATTTATTTATTTATTTATTATGGAAACCATATTGCATTTAGCAGAATTCAATATAAAAATTGTGTATTTGAGAAACAAAAAACATTTGGTTAAGGTTATCCATAACCAAAAAATATTTGGTTGTGATTTTTAAGCAAGTATATGAAAGTTCACATATCACAACCCAACTTAAAAGAATAGTAAGTTGGGTTGAATCAAATTTAAATAACAGCTCTTCATTTCTGGGAAAACTTGAGTTGCTGAATATTTTGCATTGTTTCTCATACTGGCCAGATCACTTAGGTGTTTGTTTCTTTGATTCACAGAGATGTTTTCACTGTGGCATTTGTTATAGGAATTATCTTACTGTATTCTGTTTTGTAGTTCACTGTCCTGATTTCTAGCTTTCATCCTTTTCATTGGAAATTATTTTCATATGAACCTTCTTTCATGTTCAGTCAAGTCTTGCTTGTGAATAAATTTTTCGGTATATGTTGACTATCAAGGGAAAATATTTTATAAGATAATAGTTGTAGTCATAAGATATTAATCAGCTAATGCTGGTAAAAAATACATATTACAAACTATTTCTTTCACGTTACATGTATTTTGTGTGTGCACGTGTGTATGTATGTATGTGCGTGTATGCATTTAGCACCAGCTTTCCTGTAATTTGGGAGTGGAAAACTCCATCAATGTATTATTGTTAATCATGTGAATAAAATAAAATCTTTGGAAGAATGGCTGTACATTAAATAGGCTGCTAACACATAAGCAAATATTTGGTTTCTTGCTTTAATGAATAGCCTCTGCCTCTTGTCAGTTGTGATAACTCTTACATCAATAACCTTATGAACTTTTATTTGTGGGAAAAGTTGTCTTTAGACATTTTCTATACAACTAAGGATTTTTGTAAAAAAGCAAAATGGCTATATTAATTGAATGAACTGCTGTTATGGTGCAAATTATTCTGGAATGCTTCCTTGTATTGTTCCAAATAATATTATGTGGTGTTTCCCAATTTATCTTATATGCGTGTATGTATGTGAGAGATTTGTTGGAGACTAAGTCTCTGAATTAATTTATATAGATTGGCAGAAAATGTCAGTTACTATTATTATTATTATTATTATTTAATTAGATTTATATGCTGCCCTTCTCCAGAGACTCAGGGCGGCTTACAATGCGTTAAGCAATAGCCTTCATACTTTTGTATATTTTTTATACAAAGTCAGCTTATTTCCCCCACAAACTGGGTCCTCAATTTACCTACCTTAGAAAGGATGGAAGGCTGAGTCAACCTTGAGCCTCGAACCTTGCAATAATTGCAGACAGCTGAATCTTAATAACAAGCTATTAGCCTGTTGAGCTATCTGAGGCTCCTATTGTTTGAAACATTTCATTAAGAGATGATACTATCAGTAGATACCAAGAAGAGAGAAGTCAAAGGAAAGTAAGAATGGTCATTAGATGAAAACAACTGGGTACTTATTTATTTACAATCTAACTGACCTTCTCAGCAAAGTTCTGACAAGGGGTACTTTACTGACATCTGAAGGGCCAAAATTTCCTCACTCCTACATTAATGAAAAACCTCCGTAATTAAATTGATGGTTTGAGGTAATATCTGATTATTTTTGGATTGTATATTTCTACAAACAGCTTTCAGCATTAGAGGATAGAGGACTGGATCAAGTTTTTTGCTATTAGAGTAGTTAATAGGAATTATTAACTGCTCTAAAGATTATATGCTATTACTTAAGTTGGATTTCAATAATAATACATGTCTTAAATCTTGTTGATTTTTTGTTCTGCTTTAAATAAAGCTTATCTGGATCCCAAAAGTCGAAGATATTGTTTTTAATTTATTAAAAAAGTCATGTTTTAAAATAAGTGTTCTGCACTTGGTGTGGTGTCTTAGCAACAAGACTTGATTATGTACATGAGCATGACTGAAAAAATACTATGTGTCTTTTTGTACTAATGGAACCTCAAATGGTTAATTAGCTAGCATTTATAGTTGCAAAATGGTGGTTTAAAATTGAATACTATAATATAGGATATTTTTAAAAAACATTAACAAAACTATATGAGCAAGCAATTCGTAGCCATGATTTGCTCTTATATTTTTTGAGAAGAAAAGGAACTTCATCATCAAAATATGAAGGGAAGATGATTCAGGCCTAATTTATATATCCTACATGAATTGTTCTTTGGGGATGTTGAAGTGAGACTATAGAATAAGTTATACATTTTTGGAAACAATAACACTGAAGTAAGCAGTGATCAACACAAATCTGTTTAATGATATGATGAGATGGGGAACGTTACATGTAAGCAGGATATAATCCTTCAATCAATAGATATAGTCACTACTAGCATCTATTGTACTGACATTTTAAGATTAGCAAATGAAAAACAGAAGAAATCATTGGGCATTATTTATCCTTTCCTTCTAAAGTACTAGACTGATTTAATTTTTCATTGCAGGCTCAACTAGAGGCTCAGAAAGCAACACAGGATTTTCAGAGAGCAACAGAGGTGCTACGGGCTGCTAAGGAAACCATTTCTCTTGCAGAACAGAGGCTGCTGGAAGATGATAAACGTCAATTTGATTCTGCATGGCAAGAAATGCTCAATCATGCCACCCAGCGGGTAGATTGTGTTACTATTCTTTCTATAAGTTTTTAAGCATTTTAGGCAAGGAGACAGAATTAATACTTTACAGAATATTGCACAGGTTCTATCACTTACTTCAGGGACAGTTTATTCATAGATATCAGGAGAAAAGCAGTAAAACTATTTGCGTGTAACTTTTCTAACTTCTAAAACAGGTAAAGCAATTACAGATTAGTAACATGTAGAAAAAGGCTGAATTTGTCCATGAATGATGTACAATGGGCCTGCTATTGCACAAATAAACATTTTTATTTAAAGGCACATAACTTATTCCTTCAGATATTTCATCGGTAGCCACCAAAACTGAGTCCATCCATCTGGTGCTGGTCATGGTTTTCTCCCCCCGTCCCCCCAATTTTCCAAGCATTATCTTCAGAAAGCTAGATAGATTGATTTGTAATCATTGTTTAATATTTAATATTAATATTAATATTTAATATTAATCAGAGTTTGGGCATTATTTATGATTAAATGAAAGTAGCTTTTTTTAGTAGGAAAATGACTAATGTTAAAAAGAAAATTGTCTTTTTAAAAAGATCTTGACATAATTATCTAAACAGACTCTTCGAATTCACTGATTCCATGATTCTGTTATTGAGTTTAATTTACATGGAAGTTTATCATTTTTTGCATTTTTGTAACACTGATAGAAGTATAGTCAAGTGGCCAATGGCATGCTGCTAACTTTAATAAATTATAGAAAAATATTTACAACTCAGATTCCACCGAGCCCTCTTTTTTTATGTGGTTGTGCTATTTTACCAAATATTACTTAGACATTTGAGGAATATTGTTACTAAAAACAAACCAAGCTTTGCATATAGTAGCTTAAACTCAAAAACATTTTCATAATACTTTTTAAAGGTTATGGAAGCAGAGCAGACAAAAACTAGAAGTGAACTTGTACATAGAGAAACAGCAGCCAAATACAATGCTGCCATGGGCAGAATGAAACAGTTGGAGAAGAAGCTGAAAAGAGCTATCAACAAATCCAAGTAAGTTTAAATCTCCAAGGGATCACGTGATGTTATGATTGTCAACTGATTTTCTGACATATGTAAATAGAACTATGAGAAACCGTGGGAAATGTCAAAGGGAGCCTTAAATCACAGACTCCTTCCAAATGCCCAATGCAAGACAAATGCAGAAGTCACGGAAATAAATATGTGATTGTAGCTCAGAAGTATAGTGTGTGATTCAGTGCAAATCATTTATCTGACATTGCCAAATAGGGATTTAAAAAGTTTTGCTTAAAGAGTTCTTCATAAAATGTTCTGTCAATCTGAATTAACAGATATCAATTCTCTGGACCAGTGGTCTTAATCCTTGGTTTGTTTCATCAATGAGGCTTAAACTGTGGTTTAATCGTGGTTTTAAAAGTTGCCTGAAAAACTATAGGAAAACTATATTATGGTTTAGCCACTGTAAAAAAGACCTGCTTGATGAATCGTGCTGTGCCCTCATATTTGGTGCTTCTTTTATCAATTTGAGCTACTACTATCTTGTATTTGGAATGCCTTTCAGGATTGTTTAAAAACGTATCTTAGTCAAATTATATTAGCAAGATTATTGCTTGAGGCTCATAGAATGAATATCTCACTATTTTAGTAGTTTTTCCGTTACAGTACAGTATTGTTTTTCAGTCTCTGCTAAACTTTAATAATGGAACAATTTAATCCAAGGGCTTTCAGATTCTGGATCAGATGCCTCTAGGAGGTTCTGAGCAACTGGGCAAAAAGGTTCAGGTTTCATTTGCACTTGATCTTGCTTGTTAGAGGCAGAATATTTCCAACGTTCTCTAGGCTTCACTCCTTGCTGTCAGACCCACTAGGTAGATTAGATCAAGAAGACAACTCCATAAGAAGTCTAAAGCTACTTTTATTAATATTGGCTATAACAACAGAATTTTGCAAATCTTAATTGTATTATTCCTCCTTCGTACAGTTCAATAAATTGTCTATTTGAATCACTTCTGGATATTCTGAATTTAAGTGTTTTATTTCTCTTTGCCTTGATAGTGGAGTGCCTTGCATATCTTCATCAACATCATTGTTCTTACTCTCACTATTCTATTAGGCAATTGAGAATCTGTGTGCTGTCATATATAGATTAAGTTTAGGTATATTTATTGCCCAACCGGAAGCCCAATTAAATTAATAGGTTTTTTGGGTAGGTAGGAGTGTCACATAAATTCATTAGCACAGTATCATGGTATATTTTGTATAAACAAATTCCACATATTGAAGTGACAGGATTGCTAGGTTTTTTTTATAACAGTATGGTAAATGGCTGATTGGTTGGAGATTAAAAGGGAGTGCATTGTTCTTCTTCCAGTAATAATGCTATTATGTTCCATCCTTATAGGCCTTATTTTGAACTCAAAGCAAAATATTATGTACAATTAGAGGTATGTAATTTTTATTTATTTTATGTAGAAGATAAATATAGTTCTGGATTGAGTTGTGGAGTCCTTGATATTTCTGTGCTTGGTTGCTTGCAGGTATTTCATTACCCAACTAGGTAGTTATTGATTTTTCTTATTTAAATCCATCTGACTCCCAAAAAAACAATATAAAAAATCCCTCACTACAGTTGTTACTGTTGTAGTGGTTGTCTTATTTTAAGAATGATGAAACTTTTATAGATATAAATATTCTATATAAATGGGAGGTATTGTCTTTTGAAATTTGAGGAAGAATTCCCATCAATTTGAATATTTATTTCTAATTAATTTTATATCACCTTTATAGGAACCAGATTTTTCAAAGTTTAATTATAGTGTATTAAAACAATAAATCAAGTATAGTAAGTCTTCTGATATGACAGTTGACCCTAAAGCAAAGGGGACAATCTAGTTTCTCCCTCCCTCCCCCACTGCCCCAGAACATTGCTAATTGCCTTGTAGGGTGTGTTTATGTATATATATATGTTTTCTGAGGTTTTCGCGGGTGTTTGTATGTAGGTCTTTGGTTATTCGGGTTTTCTCCCGCATAAAATCGGAAGTGTCTTGGCAACGTTTCGACAAAGTCTGCTAGTGGGGGTGTGAATTGATTGGGTGGGAGCTTGGCTGTGTTCTGATTGGGTGGAGGTGTGTTCTGATTGGTTAGGGGCTTGGCTGTGCTCTGATTGGATGGGGGATTGGCTGTACTCTGATTGGATGGGGTACAGCCAACCCCCCCATCCAATCAGAGCACAACCAAGCCCCTAACCAATCAGAACACAACTCCATCCAATTAGAACAAGCCAAGCTCCCACCCAATCAGTTCACACCCCACTAGAAGTTAAAAGGAAGAAACTGCTGCGATCACACATTGCTCCTAGAAGCAAAGCTGAAAACACCAGCCTGAAGATGATGAATGAGACTTCGTCGAAACGTCGCCAAGACATTTCCAATTTTATACGGGAGAAAACCTGAATAACCAAAGACTTACAGATAGATAGATAGATAGAGTTTGAGCTATAAGCTTTCACTCAAACCTTTCTCTGATCCAGCAGCACCAGAACTTGAAAAAACATTTTCATGATGATTTCTTTAACTAGTATTCTCTGTATGTGTTGGACTCCCATAATCAATTATCCCATAAATTATTGGATTGTCTTGCTTGATGAGTCAAAGAAATCGAAGTCCAACATGCTGGAAGGATCTTAAAATTGGATGGAGTTGTTTTAAAGTTAGAATACTTCATTCTACACATTAAATTGAATGATCAGACAATTGTGTAAGAAAAAAATGTTCAACTCTCTGTAAATCTGCTGATTGTGACAGCTTGATTATCTTGGTGAACAGTTTTATGGGGAAGCTGAGGGGACTTGCATGAAATGCAAGTCTTTCTTCACTTGAAATCTGTGGGACTTCATTGATATTTTTTGTCTCAACAGAAAAAGTAATGGAATTTATTGTATATGGATGTTTAGAAGTTTTTCTTTTGAGTAAGGGAATCTTTCTACCTGCTTCATTAGCAATTAAAGAAGATAGTGGACGATCTGCAAACAAATTTGGCTTTGGCAAAGTGTGAATACAAAACAGCCTTGAAGAACTTGGAGATGATCTCTGATGAGATTCATGAAAGGCGGCGAGCTTCATCAATGGGGCCTAGAGGATGTGGTGTTGGGGCTGAAGGCAATAGTACTTCAGCAGAAGACCTTTCAACATGCAAGTTAGATTCAGATAATGTTTCCAGTAAGTAATAGAAAAAGGCGTAGAGATTTGGCCATGTCTATTTTTTCAAAGGTTATATATCAGCAACTAAGAGCTGATCAGAAATAGAACAAAACCAATGAAAGTTGGTAGTAAATCTTAGCACACAAACTAATAGCAATAGGAATAATATATTATTTATTTATTTAATTTATTTATTCAACTTGTATGCCGCCTGTCTCCGAAAACCCAAGGCAGCTTATAATGCATTTAAAAACCATATATAAAGACAGTAAAAATTAAAACATTAAAAACCCATTCACACCATTCATGGCTGGATCTCGCCAGATCGCAACAGCGAGATCAACGGCCCCTGATCTGCTGGAAAAGCCAGGTCTTAATAGCAGTATTAAGCATATAATAGCAGTAGTAGTAATAATAATAATAATAATAATAATAATAATAATAATAATACCAAAGTTTAAACTAGGTTTCTTCTTACATTACCTTATTTACATTTTTATCAATTACTATGTTTATAATTATATACCTCTTTACTTTCAATACATATTCACATTCATAATCTTACTTTCTCTAATTTCTACCTCTTTTCTCTATCCATTCATATATTCCATGTCCGATAGTATCCTGAATCTTCTTTATCTTTAATTTTTAGTTAGTCTATTTCAGCAGAGTCCCAAATTTTTCTAATTACAACCTTGTCTGTGGGATGTTCATATTTTCCCAGTATTTAGCATATGTAATCCTTGCTGCCGTTAGTATGTGTAACACTAAATAGGTGGTCGCTTTATCATAATCCTCTGATAGTATACCTAAAAGGCATGTTTCTGGGGTAAACTCAATATTTTGTTCAGTTATCATTTCCAGCCAGTTATGTGTATTCTTCAAATATTTTCTTGCTTTACCCTATGTCCACCCAGTAGTGGGTTCCACTTACCTAAGCTACCGGTTTGGAACTATGAGTGTGTGTGCGTGTGTGCATGATGATATCCAGGAAGGTGGGTGGAACCTCCTGCCGTCACCATTACCGGTTCACCTGAACTGGGGTGAACTGGTAGACTGTGTCCATATGTGGTAATAGGTGCCTGGGGTCTGGGTGCATTTCCAGCATTTGGTGGATAGGTTACTGAACATTTATGCCTGTCTTGCAGGTGGTTAATGCTACCTGTAAAACATCTTATAGAGATTTTCTTTGTATGCCGAGGCCATAATCAATTTGTAATTTGTGTCCCAAAATTTTTGCCATTTCTCTAATTCTATATTAAGCAATCACCATTTCTTTAACGATTTCTTCCTCAACTTTGTAGTTCAATAAATAATTATATATTTTTTTAATCAGTTTTTCATCAGTCCCCATTAAAATTTCCATCCCCAAAGTGGTTTTCAATTTACCAAACAATTTTTCCCATTTCCACAGTACTTTAAAATTTCTTTTTGAGGTGTGGGTGAAATCGATAGTTGTGAGAAAGTGTTGTTTTTACTTTTTCTGTTATGCAATTGTCTGTTGCTTCTCATATTTTGAATCTGATAAAAGTCCTTTGGGAGGACTCATGGGAATTTCTCAGATTTAGTAGAAATAGGACAAATCAGGAAACTGGAAATCCCAGGAGAGATGATTGTACCATGAAGAATAGGACAAGCAGCATTCTCAACTTTGTTGTAATAATAGTAAAATTTTGCCAAATCTATTTTCAATTTTGACTTTGTTAAAAAAAGATTCCTAAAAAAACCACACAAAATGGTTTAAAACAGGTATTAAAAATATTTAGCACAACTATCTATCTATGAAAACAAAAGAATAGATTTCATAGGAGCCATAATGGCGCAATGATTAGAATGCAGTATTGCAGGCTAATTCTGCCCATTGTTAGGTGTTTGATCCTGACCAGCTCAAGGTTGACACAGCCATCCATCCTTTCGAGGTCAGTAAAATGAGGACCCCAGATTGTTGAGGGAAATATGCTGACTCTGTAAACTGTTTAGGGAGGCTGTAAAGCACTATGAACTGGTATATCAGTAAGTGCTGTTGCTATAGTGGTAAAGGCATGAGGTTAGAAACTAGGAGACCATGAGCTCTCTTTCTGTAAAACAGGCATTATAGTCTGGCTTGGACACTGGATATGGCTAATATTTTGAAAATAAATGAAATGAAGGGCAGGCTTTTAGTATTTATAATTCTGTAGCTGAACTTTTCCTATCAAAATGACAGGACATAAACATGAGTGTGAATGCAGCTTATTTTTACGACAGCTCACTTTTTAAAAAAGTGCTGTTGCTGTGAGGCGGCTGCTGCAAGCATCCCGCACTGGCTTACCCCAGGATCCCTGCAGCCAGGCCACCCATTCCCCAACCCCTGCCTTGCCTCGCAGCAGTGACTCTTGGACCTCCATCCAGGACCCTGCATGGCCGCTGGCCCACTTCTTCTGCTTGCTCGTGGCCACAATGGAGCAGGAGACCAAGCGATGCAGCAGTGCCGCAGCCACAAGATGAGGCAGGGGTTGGGCATGGGTGGCTTGGCTGCAGGGGCCCTCAGGTAAGCCGTGTGGGGTGCATGGGGCAGCTCCAGCCCCATCTCGCCTTGTGACTGTGGCTTTGTGAGCAACCAGATGGAATGGGTGGCCAGATGGCTGGGCAGGTTCTTAAGTAGGACTTATTTTTGGGGGGAGAGGGAAGGCCTTATATTAGGTGCATGTGTAAAACGTGCTAGGTCTTATTTTTGGGATAGATTTTATTTGGGAGGGGGACAGAGTAGTACTCATTAATATAATGCTGAGAATAAATAATAGTTGATTGCAGTGGTTTGGAATGGGGGAACAGAAGTCCTAAATGGGAAAACAATGCTGAATTTTGTTTTGTTTTGATCCAAGTTAAGAATTGTATTACACTCAATTAGTTGTGATTGAGATGGCCTATAAGCTTGTTCATTCTTTAATTAATTAATGCCAATTAATTTTTTTGAACATTTTCACAGTGGCATCAGAAGTATTTGAGGATGACAACTGCAGCAGCTTTGTGTCTGAAGAAGATTCTGAAACTCAGTCTTTATCTAGTTTCAGTTCTGGTCCAACAAGCCCTTTTGATATACCAGCTCAGTTTCTTCCAATGACTCGACCTAAAAGCTTGGATTTGTCTAGCCCTATATCACTATCTGAATTTGGTGCATTTCCTCTATTAGGACCTCGCAGTGAATGTAGTGGGGCATCCTCTCCTGAATGTGAAATTGAAAGAGGTAAGTTAGATTGACGAAGGCAAAGCTCAATACAAGACAGGGAATGGCTAAGAACAAACAGTGCAAATGTGAGATACATAACTTTGGGAATATTGGCTGTTTTGTTGCCATATTTCAAAAGGATACTGTAGATATTGTGAAAGCCAGAAAAAGGAACAAAATTATCTAGAAGTTTTGAAGAAAGGTGATAACTTTATCTGCATTTTGTAACATACAACTTTTCAGCCACATCTGCACTAAAAAGCATAAAGTCTTGTCCCAAAGGTGCTTTTTCAAGAGGCAACTGGATTTGCTTATTTTTTTGTTGAAGACGTTTCGCTTCTCATCCAAGAAGCTTCTTCAGCTCTGACAGGATAATGGGGAATGGAAGGATTTATATTGCTTGCAGACAGCTGGTAATTTGCATCCTTTTACAGGGCAGGTGAAGCAGTTGGAGGCTTATCTGTCTCCTCAGGGTCACCTGAATAGTGCTCCTGATTTCTGTAGTCTGCAGTTTTTCTCTGAAAATCATTCCTATTCCCACACCATTCAAAGGGTGTTCATCCCAAATTATATAGCTAAAAGTCTGTAAAGATTCTCAGTCATCCAGGTCATGGTTGTCCCAAAAGTGCTTTTTTTCACTCAGGTTGACTCCTGAAAATGCACCTTTAGGACAACCATGACCTGAATCTCTACAGACTTTTAGCTACAATTTGAGATGAACAACCTTTGAACGGTATGGGAGTCAGAATGGATTTTCAGAGGAAAAAATGTAGACTACAGGAGCCAGAAGCACTACTTAGGTGACCCTGAGGACACAGATAAACCTCCAAGTACTTCAACAACCCACTAAAAGGATGCAAATGACCAGTTGTCTGCAAGGAATATAAATCCTTCCATTCCCCACTATCCTGTCAGAGCTGAAGAAACTTCTTGGATGATAAGCGAAACATCTTCAAAAGAAAAAACCAGAAAGTCCAGTTGCCTCCTGAAAAACACCTTTGCGACAACCATGACGTGGATGACTGAGAATCTCTACAGACATAAAGCCTTGTAGTAAAATGTATGATTTTGTCGCCATTGAATACAAGATTGTGGCCTAATCGATAGGATTTATAGTTTATTCCAATTTTTCCAAGTTTAGTGATAAATTAAAGATTTTTGGGGGCTGGATTGAGAAGCACACATGCTTTGTAAGCTGAATATGAATCCAACCCAAGTTATTATTATATTATGGAATTTTACCCTTGTTTTATAGTCTGAAGCTGCAAAATCTTTCCATCTCATTTTCACAGGAGACAGGGCAGAAGGAGCTGAGAACAAGATACTTGACAGAGTGAACAAGAACAAGAGTGTAGGCAGTAGCACTTCTTCCAATGGCCCAGTGCTGGACAATCAGTTGAAGCAACTTTCCCTACAGTGCCTGAAAGTCAAGGATGGGGTTTGTGCAGACAAACAAATAGTACAAATTGGGTGAAATAATATCCAGGGGCTAATGAGGAATTAATTTATTTATACACAAATGTTTTCTGATTGTCAGAATCTTGTGCCAACAACTTATATGTGCCAAACTTTTAAGTGTTTACTACACAATAAAAGCTTACATAATTGCTGAGGGCTAAAATATGTGCATTGAAATATGTAACAGAAATCTTGGTCAGGACAGAAATTGTAAAGAACAGAAATACCAACCCTTAAGATATTTTGTAATGGTTTGGGAGAAGCAAGAACTAACATGAATCCTGTGTGATATTTAGGGCATTCTGGCACTCAGAGCAAAACCAGGTTGGGAGGATTAGCTGGTATCTTGTTTGTAATTTGAGCTGCTGTTTAATGCCATAAATTTCAGGATGCTAGCAGCATATCCTTTCAAATACCTTGTATTGTATTTGGGTTACCAAAGGAAGCTGCTGCATGTAACAGAATTTAAGAATTCAGGCTTTCTATAGATTCATGAGTGTTGATACATTGTACCTCAAAGGTAATCAAAATGTTAATACTGGTGCACAGGATCTCTTTAGCTTTTTACATGGTTGGGGGGAGGATGGAGATAGGATGTAGTTTTGATTTATATATATTATGATCAAAATGAAATGGTCAATGAAAACATTAATGCAGGATACCACTTCATTGTGAAGTACCAATCATGATAATCACCAAGCATAGACAGGAAAATTCTCCCACATCCCATCAACTAAAAAAGAGAAACGTGCATGAATGGAATAGTTGCCATAGCATTGATATGGGGAACATTTTCTAGTATCTCTGCATTATTAAGTATAGCATTTCAGGAGTAGTTAAAAGAGCTAGAAGTTAGTATTCTTTACGTAAAAATATAAATAAAATGGAAAGGAAGCTGAAGCATGTAAGGCACAGCTAGTAGAAATTGGAATTTATGCTAGTAAGAAATATATAAAAGCATAACATTGCTTTAGTAAACTAGTTAACTAGTAGTTAACATTTCTAAAAATTGGCCTAGGTCATCTTTAATGAACATATTTTTTGAGCATTACTGATTAGCAATAACCCTTTCAGTATTTTTTTTAAATTGGCTTAATTTTGTTTTATTTTGTCAATGTTATGTGTATATTCTTAAAACAAATGTAAAGATTATTTCACACAAAGTCTTGTCTGCTCTTTTTATTTTCATGTGTAATATGGTTATTTTTAAACTTTACAACTTCATTCTTCAAATATATATAAGTTTTCCATATATGTTTTGGTTATACTTTGGTTGAGGACCTTTGCAAGGAACAATTGAAAAGATAATTATAAAATGAGAACTAGAAATGTTAGTAGTAAGTCTGTGTCTGTGTATAGGTACTACCTGTAATAAAATTGAAAATTTAGGGATTACCTTTATAAAAACTATGAGATACAAAATTAAACAGTTTTGTTTCATGAATGTTATGAGTCAGTAATTTTTCTGTAGTAAATTCTGACCCTTACACATTACCAACAATTGTCAACATTCTAGTTAAGGGAGAAGTGGCCATTTTCTATGTTTGCTGATCTGCTATAAAGACCATTAGGGTTACACTACAGAACATATTGCACTTTTTTGTACCTTTCACATTTTATTTGCAATACATTGGCTGATACAGCCATTCTAAAAGTTTTTTTGGTAGAAAACTTTTAAAATAGCTCTATCAGCCGATGCACTGTAAATAAAATGGGAAGGGCACAAAAAGTACAATAAATTCTGTAGTGTAACCTATTTCAATGGAACCTTGAGATAATTTCTGTTGCAAATAGCTGAAATGGTAGATTTTCTTCCTGTTAGGACAACATGGCTAGTAAGGGGCAGGGGAAGAGTTAATTCTAGGACTTAAGTGTGCCTTCTCAATGATTGCTATGTCCATAAGTAAATCATGTTGGCAGGCTAAGTTCAAATGTAAGGGAAAAGAATATTCAGTTTTTGTATCATTAATAGATTTTCATACTCTGAAAATCTATCTTGTTTGACTGATGGTGCTAGCAATAATGTAGAGCTTGACTCATAAACCTGGTAATAGTTTTGTTCTAGTTGATGAAGCATCCTGCACCACAACTTGCATGACTTTGATGTTAGCATTTTCCCTAAATTTGTTATTCAGCTTCATTAGAAAGGCTGAGAACTGCAGTATGCCTGATTATTTCCTATTGTCCAGATCAATTAAATCTTACTTTATGTATCTATGAAATATTAAGATAACCTTTATTGTCATTTTTTACACTGGCACACATTAAAAATGAATTTTTTTTGCCTACTCTCACTATAGGCACATTATAAAGAGTTATCATTTATATGTGTATTGGGGAGACAAAATGTATTTACATGCAAAACTTCATAGACAATTCATGAGACACATGGAAAATTGATGTTCTGTGGAATAGCCCTAATTCATCCTTAAATCAGTTATTGTATTCTTTATTTGATTACTGACTTAACAACTGAAGGTCTGCCTAAATGACACAATTAATGACAACCTCATCAATTACTTTTTGAAAAGGAGTAAAAGCATGGCTTTGTGGCCTTGCATGGGGAGCCTGAAGGAGCATGCAGTCATGAAGTTGATAAGTGCCGTGGGAGCCCTCCCTTTGGTAACTCTCAATCAACTTTTAACATACATAGTGCTGATCTGTTTAAAGTTCACTTCTAGGAAGCTGTACTCATTGTTAAGAAATCTCTTTCTTGGTGGAGCATGGCTGGTGTTTGGGCTGTTGAAAGGGAAAAGGCTTGGTTGTGCTATGAAGTCCTATCTTGCAAATATCTTCAAAGATTTAAGGCTTTCTTCTATAGGAGACGCAAGGTTGTTAATAAATTTGCCTAATCAAACTTGTGTTTCATTTTAATGTTTAAAAATATTGACCACTCCTAACTAAACTTAGATTTAAAATGAAGTTTATATTGGAGACAGTTTGATTTAATCTTTCTGTCCAGTCGGAAGACTGATGCACAGAAAGTTTACTTAGGTTTTAAGGGCCCAAGGGAAAGCTCTGAAAAATGATATTATTCTTTTGCATAGATAAAATCAAGCTAAGAATAATTAATCAGATATACCAGCAAACATCATTGAAATATACAACAAAAAGACCTTGGCTATCTGGTTTACTTCACAGAATTACATCCGTTTCACCTGTTTTATAAATTTAAGAAACCAAATAGACTCTCTGTTTGAGCAGCACCAGGGCCAAGAGGTAAAGAGGCTCACCTCCCACTTGGAAGGTTGAGGGTTCAATCCTAGGTGTTTATCAGGACACAGAAAAAATATTTGCTGTGAACTCCATATAGATGTCAGGAAGGGCATATGGTCAGTAAGCACCCAGGTCCACTCCTTCACCCTGACTCCAGGGATTAAAAAAGGAAAAAATGGGCTCTGGGCTAGTTTTCTGTAATCCCATCCATTCAACCATTCACACAGTAATATATTTCTCTGTGAACTCTACACATGTAACAAGTACTGTTAATGGGATAGAAGACTCATTATTTCTCAAGGTGCTGGGGAAATCAGCCATAATAGTAAGAGTTCAAGTGTTTGGGTATAGTTTTAATACAATTGAATTTCTAGTGTGAAACTATATTGGAGGATTTTATAACAAGAGCTCATGAAATAAAAACTGGAGATGAGTTTTAGTCTAAGGATACAGTTTTTTAACTCAAAGAAAATATATCAGTCATGCCCCATACTATGACAAACATGTATGATAAATCAAGAACCAAGATCTATGAAGTATGCCACAGATTTATAGATTCTGTATATCCAATTCTTTCAACCCTTGCATGAAGATAGCTGTAGCCATGCAAAATATCAGGGTACATAAGCAAATCTTTTTGCTCACCTCAACTTTGCCACAGCACAAATAACAGAAATCCATGTTTTCCACTGTTTTGCAAACCATGAAGATTAGGCAGCTCTAATTTTGAGTGTAATTTGTCTTATGACAGTCCTCATCTCTTTTCTGTATCCCACATAAACATGTTCTCAGTAGGTTCTTAGAGAATTCTTCAGTGTGACAGCTATATTTTGCTATTTTTTTTGAAAATGGTTTTGCAGGTAACTTCATTGCAGCTGTGATATTTTAAGAGGGATAGCAGTATTGAAGTCCAAGAAAAATGGTCCTTCTTGTTGTGGGAGGAAAGTGCTTGGAATAATATTGTAAGTACCAGGAGATATATTCTCAATTTCCAGATAGCAAAAGCCACACCTTGGAAAGTGAAATATAGAGAGAAGGCTACTGTAATATAAGATCTCATATGATAGCAATCAAATATACAGAAATCAGATGAGCTATTACCTGTAATCACCACTATTTTTCTTCTGAAAACCCAAAGATCCTGGATCTCCTATTGAAGAGACTGTTACAACTTCAAGTCCAACACTGTACTGCCTATAAATGAATCAGAAGTTGGAAGCTTCTGAGTTTAAAGTAAAATTAGAACTTTTAAAAAGTGGTGCATGTTTTCTGATTCCATCTGGATCCATATTTGATCCACAGTTTGTGCCAAGTCATAACAGTGTTAACTTCTCCCAAAGGTGCCATGCAAATCTAGTCACTGAAGTCTGTAATATTTTTATGGATTAATGTGATGCATGAAGGCAGCCTCAGAGTTTGAGGTTGAGCTCAGAATGTGAACATGACAAACAACAATTCTTTTAAAAACTACTATTTAGTTCTAAATAGTTGTCTAATTGTCTGAAAATTATAGATAGTATAATTTAATTCTAACTGGTCAATCTAAATATTTTTAAGTCTCAAACTGCAAGTCTTACCTGTAAGTATATAACTGTATTGTTCCAATCATTAAATACTATACAAACCTTGGTCCTCTTAGTTCAAGCAGGAGTGGCCCAGTCTTGTCCACTTGAAACTGGTATATAGGGTTATTCTTGCAAGTATCTCTAAAATTTCCACATCCTCCAGCGCTGCGACCTTTCCACTGTCCATTCACCTGAAAGAAAATCACTCCAAAAGCTTCTTAGCCAGCACATCTATTTTCTTCTTTCTTAAAAAATCTACTTTCAATTTAATTTCATCTGTCCTATTTAATCAGTCCTCATAATTCATTTCAAAGATAAAGTGGAAGATGTGAAAATTTTAGACATACTTGCAAGAATAATCAAAACTACTTAACAAATGTCTCAATTAACAACAAATTTTGGGCTCAATTATGATCATAAGTCGAGGACTATCTTACCTACATTTAAGGACACAAGAATAGATGTTCCAAAAAGGGGAATTGGATTTGAATCAGTAACACAGTATTTTTCTGATTATCGGGCTCCTTTCTAGCTCATATCTCTGTATAATCTGGCTGTAATAATATATCAGAAACAAACTGTGAGGGATCATTTAATTTTGGCAAAAGGATATGGAAACCTACCACATTTCCCCGAAAATAAGATCCTGTCTTATATTTTTTTGAACCCTGAAATAAGTGCTTGGCCTAATTGCCATACGCTCAAAAGCCCAATTGGGCTTATTATCAGGGGATGTCTTATTTTGGGGGAAACGGTATTTATTGTGGCTTAATGAGAAAGACTATGCCTTATAGTAGTTTTCTCTCAACCTGGTGACTTCTATATATGTTGGGATCAGAATTTTCAGCCAGTGAGCTACTCTAAGAGCCTTAAAAGTTTTCTGTTTGGGGGCAGTCCAAGAAAGATCTGAGCCATTCTCACTAACACAGGATTTCAAAGGTTGTTTGCAATTACATTATATCCATGCTATTAAAATTGGATAAACAATTCCGGTCATGCAATCAAATGTTCTTTTAACTATCCTGCATCCCAGTACATCTGAACATTAGGATCAGCTTTTCTATTCAATTTAATCCAAGGAGTCGTTAATGCAATATTATTTAATAAAAACCCACAAAAGAAAACTGCAAGAAATATTTATTTTACTTTGCATGACCATAGATAACTAACATTTATATAGTTTGGTTTGTGTAACGTATAGTAGCTAAATTTTAACTACAAAATTTAATTATTTCTTACTCTTTTTGATACAGCATATGGTGTTGGAATCTTAGAAAAGGTAAACTTGCATGCTGAATACACCTAAGATCAAGAAGAAATTAATCCTTAACCCAGAATGGTTCATACTACCAAGAAAAAGAAAACATAGAAAACTGGAACTGAATGGAACTATACAATTTTAATTTCTTCTCACTGAACAGCCATATAATTATACAGTTTTTGTGCAAATATTAACTTTCTGAAATAGATTTATATAATTTTTTTATGAAGACCTGAAAATAATAGGAAAACCTTATTTTTAAAGTAAACGTAATACTCATAAAAATAATATTTCAGAGGACACTGGCTATTTTGGATCCATGACAGCTAAATCAATAATAAGTTTTTATCTGAAGTAATCTCCTTCTGGTACTCCAGATCCCCTAGTTCCAACATATTGTAGTTATGACCTACTTTTTATGAAAAGGAAGTAATTACCTCAAATAAAACTACTTGATGAAACAGGATTACAGATGGAAATTCTCCTTCTTAACGTTGGCAGTAGGATTTTAAATATCCCTGAGATACAAAAATTCCTATATCTCCTATCCACAATCCTTTATTTGGCAATATTTTCATGCAATTTAAACTTGTGGCATTTCTCATGTGTTCAGATTACAGAGCCCAAAGAAATGAAAACAAAGTCACTGTGGATACCTTAATCAGTGGCAGACTGATGGTCATTCTCAAACTTATTACATACACATGATTTTTTCAGAATGGGGGTCATGGAAGTTGAAGATGTGGCAGTACTAATGATTTCCATTTAATATTTTTTAAAGATTACATATACACTTACCCTGAGGGTGTAATGAATTGTGTTCTGTTTTTCGTACTGAGAAACCACAAGTGTAAATGTGTGAGTTCCTGGAGAAGTGAGTGTTATTTTGGTTAGATAGTGGGGACTATTGATTCGAATCCCATCAATGTATGGTGGAGGATCAGCTGAAGAAAAAAAAAGCACATTTGTGTTTAAAGATAATTTAGAACAGGTCAATGTGAAATTACTCTAATTAAAATGATTAATAAATTAATATTCTTCTAGGGCACTATAGTGAAGCAACATAAATACAGCACTCTTAACTTTCTAAAATAAATTCTCTGCACTAAAACATGGAGAGATAGGCAGATCTTACATTTCTAGTCCATATTTTCAATTCAAGAAATCAATGAAAATATATTTTAAGGTGAATGAGTGAAGCTTTATGATTGCCATGGCATTAGTACTGAAACGCTGACCATTTTCTATCCAATGTGCTGCTGTGGCCATCATCTTGCCTTTTTTGACATCCCTCTAGTCCAGGGATCTGCAACCTTAAACATTCAAAGAGCCATTTGGACCAGTCTCCCACTGAAAAAAAAACAAAACAATGGGAGCCAATAATTTAACAACCGGTGTGACTGAATGGGCATGGCCAACTCGATGTCACTCACTCCCCCCCAGTCACATGATCTCCCCACCAGCCACATCTACCTAGCCAGTCATTATGGCAGAGAACCGGTTGTTAAATTATTTGCCCTGCCCAGCCCCGCCTCACCCCTCCTTGCCACATCTGGCCTGAATGTGTTGTTTGCCATTTTTTCTCTCTGTGTGTCTGTCTCTGTCTCTTTGCCCCTCTCTTTCTCTGTCTCTCTGCCTGCATCTTTATCTTTCTCTCTCTCTCTCTCTCTCTGCCTCTGTGTGTCTCTTGTCTTTCTCTCTCTCTCTCTGATACTGATGCTGTGGCCAAGGGTGAGTGGAGCAGGGTCGCATTGTGTCTCCGCATCATAATGGGCTCCAGGAGGAGGGGACCTCGTCTTCCCCATCTACTGTTTGCGCATGTCCAAGATGGCGGCTTCCATCTGAGCCTCCAATGCCGAAGGGGGGATTTTTGGCCTTTTTGGGGTTCTCAATGGCCAAATCGGTCTTCTTTGGCCTGGCCCAGCAAAATGAGCTTTCTTTCTGCCCTGTTGAGAGCTTTCTGCTCTCTGGAACGCCTTGGTCAGCTGAATGGAGCCGATGTTCATGGATGCTGTTGAGAGGTTGGCGGGCGCCTTCGGGAGGTCTGGGCTGCGGCGTCCGGCTCGGAGTGTGTTGGCAGCAGCGGCCAGAGCGATGGTAGCGATGTGGCAGCGGTGGCCTTTGTCGGAGCCTTGGAGCCCGTGGAAAGCCCATGGAATGAGGTGGTTGCTGGCGGCAGCGGCTGCCATGGTGACTGCTGGGACAGTGCCGATGTGAGTGGCAGTGGCCTGGCGACCATCAGCTGTTGGCGGTGGAAGTTATTCGTTGGTGTTTAATCACCATGGAGTTTGCTTTGGTCGATACAAGATATCTGGCTCAACCTTGGTAGGGCCAGCCCCTGCACCGTCTAGAGACCCCCTGGAGTCTGGGGCTATGAACTGTGTGAACTATGTGATCTGTATGACCACTGGAAGATCTGAGGGAGTCTTGGAAGGATTGGAGGGCCGTTAAGGAGTGGCCAGTTGTCGCCCTCCTACTGTTTCTCCTCCTCCTACCTCTGGCCCGGTTTCAGGCCTTATCTTGGTCATTCGCCATCCGGATTGACTCCGCCCACTCCGAAATATCTTTCCTTTGGATCCATCTTATCCTCTCTTTAATATCGCCATTAGTCTGATCCCGTGCTCGGCTCTCTATTCTATTCTATTCCTTTTCCTGTAGGAGAGTTCCTAGCTTATGGTTGCAGGTACTGAGGGAACTGGTTCTCTACTGCTGTTTTATTACCAGATGTGACGGTTCACCTTTTTCATTGCCATTGTCGTTTCCATTCTTGGCCAGCCACCGTGAGAAGGTGGTTTTGGTTATTTCATCTTCCGATTATTCCAAAACGGCATGAGACTCCTTTCCATTGTCATGAGAAGACAATGGATCCCAGCCGACCTGCGCTTAAAGCTTTGTACCTTTTTCTCTCCGGGACCTTTTCTGACTATCATTGTTAAATCTCGGCCATATACCATCATCACCCCTGATTACAAGATGTATTCAGCGGCCGAACTCCTTGTGCTGTGAGACTCTTCCCTCTCGCAGGCCTGGTCCTCCACACTATTGAGGGCTTTTGGAACCCTGAAAGGTGGCATGCTGCGAAGAGGAGGTTAAGGAGGTTTTTGTCCAAATTTTTAGTGAAAATGTTAAGGGATTCCAGGGGGGGTTGGTGGGTTATTTTAATAATGGACCTGGGGGTGGGGTCCCTGCAGATCAGCAATTAGCCTGTCGAAAGGCTGCAGCGAGCAGGGGGCAGGGAGGGGGGCCAGACAGGGTATGGTGGGGTGAGGGTCATTTTGTCACCGTGGTGGTTGGGATGGGCAGAAGTAGGGAGAGCAGAGGGTGTTATGACATCAGTGGGGTACATCCCCATTGCTTGCAGACAATGGTGCATTCTGGCCCTCTCAGCTGTTCCTGTTCCCCTGGGAGGTTGGGAGTGCGGAATCCAGGACTCTGGCTGATGGATGTCAATGCCAAGTCCGTTGTGAATAAGGCCCCCGTTGTGCATGATCTTATTGATGAGGGAGGCGCGGACCTGGCTTGTATCACGGAGACCTGGTTGGGCCCGGAGGGAGGGATCCCTCTCTCTGATCTATGCCCAGCAGGTTTCCATGCGTTACACCAGCCGTGACTCCATGGGAGGGGTGGGCAGGTGGTGGTTGTTATCAGGGAAAGTCTTAGACCTAGGGAGGTCACTGTCCCTCAGATAAGCAGGTGTGAATCCCTATTGTTGAAATGGAGCCCTGGAGTACAGTTTGTTGCTTACGTACCTGTCTCCCAGCTACGTATCCTCAGCCCTGCCTGCACTGCTCGAAGTCTTAGCTGAGCTGACAGTTGAGCTCCCCAACCTGATTGTTGTGGGGGACTTTAATCTCCCGTCAGCCGGTGAGACATCTGAGCTGGTTCGGGAGTTCATAGCCTGCATGATGACTATGGACCGGACTCAAGTTGTGCAGGGTCCAACTCACAATGGTGGATACACACTTGACCTGATTTTTATTTCTGGGCAGTGGATTAATGCTCGGGGTAGGGGGGTACTTTCTCCTCAACCCCTGTCATGGACCGACCATTCCCTCATTAAGCTAGAGTTTCCATCCGCCAACCCTCACTGGGAGGCGGAACTGACTCGTTGGTTCCACACCAGGCGCCTGATGGACCTTGATAGGTTCCTGATGGAGATTGGGACATTTCCCATGTCCCTATCCTGCGGTTCGCCAGAGGCCCTGGTGGATGCCTGGGAACGGCACTGAATCGAATGCCGGGGCACTGGATTGAATTGCCCCTTTGCGGCCTCTCCCTCGACAGGGATCCCGGGTAGCTCCATGGTTCTCCTTGGAGCTCAGGGAGATGAAGCGTTGGAAGAGACGCCTAGTGGGCTGTTGGAGATCTTCCCATTCCGAATCTGATCAAACACAATTAAGAACCTATATTAGGTTTTATCTTGTGGCGATGGAAGCTGCAAAACGTGATTATTTCGCTGCTCTCATTGTGTCTGCAGAAAATTGCCCAGCAGCCTTGTTCCAAATGACCCGCTCTCTTCTTAATCAGGGAGCGAGAGAGGTCCCCTTACAGGGCAGTGCTGAGAACTTTGCTCAATTTCTGCAAGACAAAATTGCTCAGAACTGGTCGGGCTTCGACTCTGACTGGGCAGGATCTGGCAAGGAGATGGGACCACGTCTTGAAGGTAACATCTGGGTTGACTTTGACCCTGTATCCACAGAGGAAGTGGACAAGATTGTTGGAAGACTGGAGGCCTCAACGTGTTCGTTAGACCCGAGTCTCTCCTGGCTTGTTGCGGCAACCAGAGAGATGACTGGAGACTGGGTCCAGGTGATTCTTAACGCTTCGTTAAGGGATGGGGTCTTCCCCACCATTCTTAAGGAGGCAGTGGTTCGACCCCTTCTCAAGAAGCCTACTCTGGATCCGGCTTCCCTAAACAACTTTCGTCCCATCTCCAACCTTCGCTTTATAGCGAAGGTTGTTGAGTCCATTGTGGTACACCAACTTCTGCAATTCCTGGAGGAAATGGATTACCTCGACCCGTACCAATCGGGCTTCAGGCGCGGACACAGCACAGAAACGGCATTGGTCACTCTGGTCAATGATCTCTGGCGGGTTCAGGATAGGGGTTATTCCTCTATCCTGATCCTACTTGACCTCTCCATGGCTTTTGATACCATTGACCATGGTATCCTACTGCGACGACTCTGGGAGTTGGGGGTGGGGAGCAATGTTTTACAGTGGTTCTCCTCCTACCTCTCGGGTCTTATGCAGTTTGTCTGAGCAGGGGGCAGAGATCCTCCCTGAGATTCCTCACTTGCGAGGTACCTCAGGGGTCGGTTCTCTCCCCCTTGCTCTTTAACATCTATATGAAGCCGCTAGATGAGATCATTTGTTGTTTTGGGATGAGGTATCATCAGTATGCTGATGATACCCGACTTTACATCTCCACCCCGGACCAATCCAGGGATGCCCTTTCCGTGATGTCTAAGTGCCTGGAGGCGGTGCGGGTCTGGATGGGCGGAACAGAGTCAGACTCAACCCCTCCAAAATGGAGTGGCTGTGGATGCCGGCATCTCTTGATCTAGCATCCCCATCACTTTTGATGGAAGGGGAGCTGCATACTCCCTCGGAAAGGGCTCGCAATCTTGGTGTCCTCTGGGATTTGCGGCTATCCTTAGTTGATCATCTGACGGCCATGACCAGGGGGGCTTTTGCACAGGTTCACCTGGTGCGCCAGTTGCGACCTTTCCTAAATGGGGATGCACTCATGCTCTTGTCATCTCCTGTCTGGACTACTGCAATGCCCTCTACATGGGGCTGCCCTTGTGGTGCACCCGGAGGCTCCAAGTGGTCCAGAATGTGGCCGCGCGGGTTGTTACGGGAGCTTCCCATTACTCCTGTGTTACACCTCTCCTGCGTGAGCTGCACTGGTTGCCAGTGGTCCTTCGGATCCGCTTCAAGGTGCTGGTATTTACCTATAAAGCCCTACATGGCATGGGCACAGGGTACTTGCAGGATCACCTCCTACCGGCCTCCCATTGCCCAGTGCATTCGCATAGGGCTGCCCTCCTGCGGGTGCCATCGGCCACACAATTTTGGCCAGTGATGCCCAGGATGAGGACGTTCTCTGTGGCCGCACCAACCTGGAATGAATTACCCACTGAGCTCTGGATGGCCCCTGACCTCTGATCTTTCCGCGGTGGCCTGAAGACATGTTTTTTTCAGCAAATCTCCTGATCTGCTGGGAGTTTTTAGTTTTAACTGTTGGGGATTTTAATTGGATTATTTTAGCATTAATTTATTGTTTTGTTGTTTTATTGTTGTGAGCCGCCCTGAGTCCTTCGGGAGAAGGGCGGCATATAAATATGAATAAAATAAATAAAAATAAAAATAAAATTGTGAAGCGTGCTAAATATCACTGTGCTGTGTAAGGCGCGGTGAGAGCAGCGGGCAGGCTATAGAGGTGGCAACAGCTCCTAGGCCAAAATGGCTTACAACTCCAAGCCCAAAGCAAAGGGAGGTGAAGACTGCCTTGAACGCAAATATACGGTGATGAAGGCAGAATGCTATTGCTGCGCAAAGGCAAGTACAGGGGCACTTTGCTCCCTCTCTGAAATATGGAGCAAGTCTCCATCTCCTATTGCCACCCTTACCTTCTCAGGCCAGGCAAGAAGTGATTGGGAGGGGTGGGGTGGGGCCAGCCATTGTTGGGATCAGCTGACAGGGAGCTGCAGCAGAGGGCCGAAAGAGCCACATGAGGCTCCAGAGCCACGGGTTGTTAAACCCTGCTCTAGTCCAAGTGGACGCTGTGGTTAGCAAACATATTTCTCACAGAAAAGTTATATCCACATTGCCTATCTTTCTTCAACAACAAATCAAGAAGAAAGGAAAGTTGTAGCAAAGAGATTATGTGCAGGAAAGAAAATTGTGATATACGTACCTGGGTAATAAACCTTTTTCCCTTCAGTTTTATAGACCACCATTGTAATGAATTCTCGATTGTGTGCAAAGTCATCCTATAGAAAAGTGATGGCAAAAATTACTTTAATCCTCAAAACCAAATATTTATATACTATTTATGAACACATTCTTCCTTGTCTAAATTATAATTGTTTCAGACCTTCCAAAGCAAGCAGACTCCTCATATCTACTGTAACTATCTCTGAATTTATTGGACTTCAGCTTCCACAATTGCCAGACATCAGAACTAAATGCTGGAAACTAGTAGCCCAACTGATCTGGGTTATACCTGATTAATGGATTGCAAATTCTCAATAGGAAAAATGTTTCTTCATTTTAAATAAGCTTTTTACAGGATAAATATTAATGCCAAATCTTTATCAACCGCCACTGAACTCTGATTGGAATCTGAAATGAGATAAAACCTGATTATCCTTGTGGGGATGGAAGGCTAAAGGATCCCAGTTTCTTTTTTCTGCTCATGTCTAGTTTACAAAGCAGTTAGTGAACTATCACTGTGACTGGACACAGTGCTATTTGATCAGGCATAAGAACACAGCAACTTGTTGAACATGGAGATATACATCTGTTTTTCATATTTGAGCTTCTGATAGTTCAATTGTCATAAGCAACACACGTATTTTAGAGCTGTATTTTGTTTCTCTTACAAGTTATTTGGAAATATGATGAGTACCTTGTCAGTAATGTGTCGACTGAGTAGAACCCAGACTGCAGCACCACCTTGTGGGCACTGAATCTCCAGCCTGTATTGTGGATTATTAGCCAAACTGTAAGCATCTTTCACAGGACCCTGTTTTGCATCCCAGGTACTGTTCAGAAAAGAGAAAAGCGGAAATAGAGTTCTGTGTATTTTAAAAAATTGCAATCAACAATTATATCCTGTTTCCCCCCAAATAAGCCCTTTTGAGCATATGGCAGTAAGGCCAAGTGCTTATTTCAGGGTTCAAAAAAAAAATATAAGGACTTATTTTTGGGAAACACGTTAATTACTTTTCATGAAAGCTACCATTTGCTCTCAATTTGGTCTTGCAAATTAGCATGAAATACTAGGGAGAAGTAATAAAGCAAAAACAGCTGCAGATGTATGAGTCTTAGCTTATAAATGCTTAAAAAGTGTCACTTTTCAATAGTTTATACACAAATCATTTATTCTTGGATCAGGCTTCAAACTGTAAAGAAAGGCATCACAGATTAATACTTGAATATTAAATTAAGGGAGGCTAATAACATGCCTGCTACTTCCATCTCTACAATCTGCAGTAAGTATACAAGAAGAATAAGCATTTTATATCCTTTTCTATTGGACAAACCTGTGAATGCAGGTGGATTCCTTAAAAAGGGCTGGATTCCAACTCAAATAAATAACATCATAATACTTGTATAAGTCTTCCCAAGCAATCCAGAAAATTCCTATATAAAAACATGCAGATAAAACTCTTTTAATTATTTTTATCAATGATTTATCATCCAATACCGGTGGTTGAATATTAAATTATCAAATGGTAGGAAAAAAGGACTAAAGATACTACAATCTTGGACATTTTTACTCAAAGATAAGTTCTGCAGAATTCAATGAAACAAACTCCCAGAATGTATGCACACTATTGCAAGACTGTATTATATATTAGTACTGAGAAGATCCTAAATCAAAGTAGCTTACAATTTCCCACCTATTCAAAAGTGGCAATAGGTTTCAGTTTAGTACTTAAATACTATGCATTTCAGTATTTGTTTTGTTTTTACAATTGCAGAAATTATCTGTAAAGTAATTTTATCAAAATCTTTTAAAACTGATGAGCACCTTCCAATTTTTAATAAAGCAAAATCCATCACTTATTTTTTGCATTGTGTTATTTTCTACATTTATATTTCACCCTAAATCTGTGAGATTAGCAAGTATAGATGAACAAAAGCAGGGCTAGCCCTAAATCACACATAAGTGTGATAAAAGATAAATGATAAAATAAGCTACACTGGCTCTCACTTACTACCATTCCTCTGCCAAATCTAAAATGCCCAGTGGAGGTGCTTAACTTCACCCACCCAATCAACAACTTTATCCAGATAAAACTTTCATTTGGAATTACAATTTCTTATTCACAATTACTCCAATGTTAACGTTGCTACTTCAGTTGTATTTATTTCCGGTAAATATGCACTAGTCTGTATCATATGTCATTAACAGCCTTGATCAATTTTAGTCTTGCAAGGGGATTCTAAACAGTTATTGAGCAGAAGATTAATTCAATGATTCAGACAACTCTGCTTTACTGTCTTGCATCCTTGATAGTAATCCTATTTCAGATTGATGAGAGATGTGATTCCTCTGCCATCTCTGCAGTTTTTCTCTTGGACCACAAAGGGGTACCAAGAGAAACAAATCATTTGTAGCCCTGTTTTTTTTTTCTCTTCAAAAACCATTCTGATCTTTTACCATTGTCTATTTTTTGAGCTGTTCTGGGATCAAAGTTTAAGTATTTCTGAAGTTCAGGAGTCCAGCTCTTGATATCATTTTCACTGTATCTCCCTTTCCAACGTAGGTGGCTCCAGGGATTTTTTAACTGGAGGAAGCGAAGACCCTGAAAAAGAGGAGACACAAAAATATATATTATAATATATATTTTTTGAGAATAAAGAAAACAAGTTAAATGTCATTAATTTTATTAATCATGGATTACAATCGATATCTACCTCGTTTCTCTCTCTGCCATTTACAGTAATTCCTAAAATGACTTGGTAAATCAGATTTTTAATAGCATTATATTGCAATATCTGAAATAAGCCACTCTTGTATTTGAAATAATTCGACCATCACAGATGAGAAGGGCCATGGAGAAGTCACGTGAGGGATATGGAGAGGACACATGATATCACAAAAAGCAGGAGTGATGTTTTTAAGATTTTTCTTTTTATGTTCAGGTTTTTTTAAGGACATTCAGTATATCAAAACAACAAGGTTTATTTTGTTTCTAAGAAGTACTGAAAATCTATGAAACTTTCTCAGGGATGAGATTGGAAAGCGAGCTCCAATGGCTTCAAAGAAAGAACTAAGATTTCACCTCTGCTTGCTTAACTCTTTAACATTATTCCATTATTTTAAGCATTTTAATCCCATTTTGGGACCAAAAGATGAATTAGACAGATTTTTCAAAGTTTTTCTTCCCCTCAGTTTTTGAGTAGTGGTACAAAAGATAAGATTTAAAAAAAAAAAAAAAGCAAACCATTTCAATTTAGGAATAGGTCCAAAGGTTCTTATTTCAGAGTTACCTTGTATTCTCTAATATCCAAAACGGCATAGGCGTGGGTTGGTACTAAACCCCAACGTTCCCCTTCTTCCTCAGTCATCACTCCTGTAGCTGTTGTGATAAGCACATCCCCCTTATGAAATCTGGCCAAGAACAAAAAGTTTACTTCAGACTTGGTGCTAATGTTTCCCCATACAATGCTTGCCCATTTAGTTTTCTAAAGGAAAAAAAACACTTATAGTATTTTGGAAAATATAACTACATTTTGGCAGAACTGATGTTCAAGAAAATTCTAGGAAATAATGGGACAAATTTCAACTTCTGGGCAGCGGCTCAATTCCCCCCTCCCCCACCCATGCCAGACCATCAAGTCACAAAGATTGGGAACTATTGCATTATGTCAATCCATGGCAATTGAATCCTTGAATATTAAACGTAACACACCTTTATCTTCACACTTGGAATTGGATTCTTTGATCCTGTTTATAATTCTGCCTCACACTGTCCTATAGATGTTACTTTCAAGACTACATCTCTGGGTCTTGGCCCCCATATATCTCCCCAAAATGGGGAATCACCAGCTGCTTTTCTCAGAAAGATAGAATCAGCCAGGCCAGTTCTAGTGGAACAACATAGTCATGAAGATAACTTGGGAGTCAAGATATAAACAGGCTTAAAGTTAATACCAGTCACACCAACTACATGTAGAAGCAAAGAGAAAACCAATTCAAGGACTTGTACAAGTGTGGGTAAGTACAGATATAATATACTCCACCGAATAACTGCAAGGTAATATGTGGGGTGCTGAATTTTAGGTCAACTGAGTGGTGATCGAACCATAACCATTGCAGCCAGGTTTTCTCATTTGAGATTGGGCCATAAATAGTGCATTACATGCAGCTTGACAAAGACTCCCTTGGCCATGGCTTCCATTTCCAGATTCAACAGGAGCCACCAGTTCAGGAGGATTTCTGAGTTGCATTAGCAAGTACTCTCTAGGCACTGTTTTTCATGGAAGCTGTGCAAAAACCAGGGTCCACTATGGATTAAAAAAACCAACCCTTGAACTTTTACAACACTGACTGTGACAACATTTTTGGAAATGAGCAAAAATTACCTTTGGTAAAGCATTCTAAAGGAATTATCTTTATTAAATGTTTGATTGTCTGAGTGCATGGCAATCCTCTCAGGTATCCAACCAGTCAAAGCATGAAGATCAATATTCTGTCATCACCAATAAAAAATGCATAATCCAGATTAATGAAATCCAGGAAAGTACAGTTTCTGATAACCATACATTTCAATAATAATTCCACAGCTATGTAAAATCCATTTTTTCTCCAAAGCAGGCATATAAGGAAAACAGAATAGTAATCTTACATTTTATAATTGTTTTCAAATAAAAACTGTATTACATGAGTCAGTTCCTTTTTTCTTCTTTGCTGGATGACAACTACAATGGTTCTTTGATAAAGAGATTACATTTAAAATGTGTTTGTAATAAGGCCAAAAAAATTTCATCACACATGCACATGTGCACACACACACAAACACACACATACTCTCAGAAGGAAATGAAATTTGTTTCTAGAATTTTATTTTAAAGCTCAGTATTAGCTATCAAGAAAATTTCTCATATTTGCAGAGAGCACCGAAATAATATGGTTAATTCCAAGCTACATTATTTGCCATACTGAAAAAAGAAAGAAAACCATAAGAAAAAGTATATATTGTTCACAGGCTTCAAATAGATTAAAGTATTCTCACTACTCTGTGTACATTGAAGCATACTTTTCAATTTCAATTTTTCTCAACAAACTTTTTTGGGGCTACAATATTTTTTATACTACAATTTTTTGGACTTTGTTTCTAATTTTACAATTTTAATTACAACTTTCTAACTTGCTTTTTTAATTTTAATTTTTAATTACAATTTTTGTAATTTTTGCAGTACAATCTTTTTGGAGTACATCAATCTTTTATCATCCAGTTTCCCTTAAAATATTTGGAGGCCAATGCAGTGAAAAAAACTGAACTAGATTAAAAGGAAAATTATCTCCTAAGGGACCTTTGCCAGCCTTTTTTGTCTAACATCTTGCCAAGAGTCACATAACACTCACCGAATTTGAACCTGGAAAATCATAACCTCCCATGACTTTCATGTAAGCTTTTTCTATCAACGATACCCAAAGCTCATTTTTGTTGTTTGAATAGGAGCAGAGAAGTTCTCCACTGTGATCTACTGGTAACAAATCATCAATGACCACCTGCTCAAAACAGATGGAATAAGATCAAACAATATGCAATGCAAAGCTGCAACCATTATTCTTTTAGTAAAATCTTTGAGGAAATTACTACAAAAGGAAGGTTTGCAGAAGCAAGGTACAAGACTGTTAGAAACCCAGTGGATGAAGGAATAGAGGGCTCGTAAGATAAAGATTCCCCTCACATATATGTGCTAGTTGTTCCTGACTCTAGGGGGTGGTGCTCATCTCTGTTTCTAAGCCGAAGAGCCAGCCCTGTCTGATGACAATTCCGTGGTCATGTGGCTGCATGACTAAATGCTGAAGGCACACAGAACGCTGTTACTTTTCCACCAAAGTGGTCCCTATTTTTCTACTTTTTATGTGCTTTCAAACTACTAGGTTGGCAGAAGTTGGGGCAAGTAGTGGGAGTTCACTCCGTTATGTGGCGCTAGGGATTTGAACCATCAAACTGCCAACCTTTCTGATCGACAAGCTCAGTGTCTTAGCCATTGAGCCACCGCGTCCCCTTCAGGGCTTGTAGAACTTATTAAAAGTTTAAATCTCTACCTTTCTAGGGACACCATTGATGTGCAGCTTGACCATGTATTTTCCACATGGATTATATTCTGGTTCTCCTTTTTTATTCTGTGGGTAAATGATGCTATGTTGAGAAAAACATGTAGACAAAATTAGACTACATTCTATTTACATTTATACTACATATAAATACATCATTTAAGCCAGCGGTCCCAACCTTTCCAGCTTGGTAGCCCGACAGGGAGAAGAGGGGATGGCTTCATGTGAGACAGACATGTGCATGAGCAGTTCCATTGTGCAAGTAGCGCATACATACGTTGCTTGCACAAATGGAGTTTCACACAAATGCCAGTACCCATTGCTTGCACAAATGGAGTTGCGCTCGTGAGCATGAGTGCCAGTCATTCATGTAAGTGGAGTTGTGTGATTGCTTGCCTGTAGCTTGTGAAACTTGGTTCTGATCAGACCATGGTCCAGTAATGGGTCCCCTGATTTAATCTCTATATCATTAACCAAAAACTCAGACAGAAATTACGCTAGAAAATATTAGAAATGAAAATACTATATGAAAAAGTAAAATGAAGCATAAAGCTAGCACTTACCAGAAGAACTTAATAGCAAATTAGATTATTATTGCTTTTCACTTTATGGGAAAACTTACTTTTGGCATATATTTCTTAACAAAATGATAGCATCACCCAATAAAACAACTTAAAAATTAAACAAGGATTATAAATTATAGTGGATTTATTCTGAAGTGTTTTACATTTAGAATTCAGATATTGCCATTGATACGCAGGAACTTAACATTTAACCAGGGATGTCAAACTGGATTTCTTCAAGGGCCGATCAGCACTGTAGTTCTCCTCTGTGGGCCAGCTGAGGGTAGCGAGATGGGATGGATGCCTCCTACAGCACTCTGCCAGCCAAAACAGGGCATGGATGGCCATCCCGTTTTTAGTCTGGATGGCCTCCTGCAGCACTCTGGCAGCCAAAACGGGGCACGGGGGGCTGCATGCCCTGCCCCCCCTTCCCATTTTGGCTGCCAGAGGCACTGCAGGCCAATCTTTCACTATTTCCAGGCTGGCCCTATGGACCAGATTTAAGCATCCCACAGAACAGATCCTTGAATTTGACACCCTTGCATTAAACCTTATAGCCAGACCAGTGTTTCTCAGTCTTAGGAACTTTAAGAGGGATGGACTTCAACTCCCAGAATTCCTCCAGCTAGGGCATTCTATTTTTGAATGATTTAACTCTTTCCTTTTTCACTTGACCAGCAATAAATGTACTCAATAAATGAAAAAGCAATTTGATAAAGTATATTGAAACTATCATCTAAAATCAAAGCTATCAACTTCTAAAGTAAGTTTAAGTCAGAATAAAGTGTATCCCAAGTTAAGTGTTACTGGCAACAAATAAAATTATTAAAGAAAACTGCATGTCATTGAGCAGAAAAAAGTGTACCTTGTAATCAATTTCTTGTTGTATCTTCTCTCATAAGCTGCGCTGATAGCAAGTGAAGCAACAAAGGAACAATCTGATACAATTGTCTAGGAACCAAACACAACAAATAAATACAAATAGAATTCAGGAATTTAGTTCTTACAGTTCAGCATAATAATGGAGACAACTTTGATCCAACCCGTCTATTTTTATTTCCTTAGTTGAGTTAGAAACCTGTCAATTCTCTGACAGATTCAAACTGAATTCAAAAGTATTCTCAATGTGTTTTAATGATAATCCTTGTCACTAGTTTTCTTCCCCTCTTCCCCCTCGTCACAAAACAAGTGGTTTTAATGGGTGTGACACCGCAAATAGAATGGTAGTTGTACTTTTAGACAGCATTCCCAGAACCTATTAGCACAGGATGGTGATAAAACCAGAGAAGAGATACTGAGACTGTAGGGCTTGCAAACAGAGAGAAGAGACCGAGTAAGGCAACATCCAATCTTCTTTTTCAGTAAAAACAAATATAGGTGAAGTTACAGATACATTTTATCTAGTGACTGCCCTGCTTAGTGACTGTTCAAAGTTGCAATGATGCTGACAAAGTAACATTACCACTGGTCCTTGTATTTACGACCATTGCAATGTCTCCATAGTCATGTGATTTGAGATTCAGTGCTTTGCAAACAGCATTTATTTATGGTTGCTGTAGTCTCTTATCATCATTTGATTACTATTTGTGCATTTCACAGCTTGTTTTTGAAAGCAGAATTAATGGAAAAGCAGCAATAAAATCTCAAGTTAATGGTCACATGTTGTCTAATTTAAAACCATGTTGATTAGAGATGAAGTTGTAAATCCCAATTGTAATTGTTAAACTTTCATAAAACGGTAAGAGTATAATATATACTAGAAAGAAAATTTGCAGGTGAGAAATAGAGAGAACCCCCCCCCCCCAAAAGGCTTACCTGTTTAATGCTGAAGCTTGACACAGTATAGATCATAGTGGGATTATTTGTTATATCATTTGGCCGCACCCAACGAGAAAACATGGCCTTTTGCTTAGGAGACAATGGCAATGGGCCACATTTATCTCTGAAATCAAAATTACTTGGTAACTATACCATCCTTAGCAAACATCATTTCATCAAATATTACTATTCAGGATATTTTTATTAAAAAAAAAGAAATCTAAGCATTTTCAGTGCATACGACCAGCAACTACATTTTTACTGTTTTCTTCTTAAACCTCCCAGTTCTTAATAAAAGTAATTCAGTTCCCATTCTGAATTAGAGCCTGTTACATTTCAGTCAAACTAGTCTCTTTATTATAGAACATTCCTTATTTTCAATCTGATTTGGTTTTTTTTTTATTTCTGAGGTCCTTGAACATTTGTTCTCTAACTTACCCTGGTTCTATTAAGACACAAGCTATTCCCTCATTGGCTAAATTCTACATCATACTAAACCAGGGATCCTCAAACTTTTTAAACAGGGGCCAATTCACGATTCCATAGATTGTTGGGTCCCCCGGACTGGCTGGATGGGCGTGGCAAGATGGTCATGTGACTGGGTGGGCATGGCTAGGTGGTCATGCGACAGTGGTCATGGGCAATTTAGCAGTCCATTAAACAATACACACAAATTAAACGTTAATTTGTTTTGCTCCTGGGGGTGTTTTATTTGCTTTGGTTTGCATGTTGCTCTTTTGGTTGACTTTTCTTTTTACTATATTATTTTTTAAGTTGTTTAGGAGTCTAGTGATCCACTTCAGGAAACTCAGTTTTACAATAATTCTTCTCAGCCCCAAGGAGCTTACAATCAACAAGTGTCTCTCTCTTTCCCTCCCCTCTATCTCTCTGTCTCTATCTTCTGGAGGTGGGGCAGACGGGGAGGTAAAAAATGGGGTGTGCAGAGGGCCCAGGAGGCTTCTGCGTGCCCTGATTTTGGCCAACAGAGTGCTTCTGGATGTGGGGAGGCCAAAAACCGAGTGCACAGAGGCCTCCTGTGGCATCCACGTGCCCAGTTTTTGGCCTCCTCCACCTCCATAAGCACTCTGTTGGCCAAAAATGTTGGCCTTACCTTCCAGCCTGCGGGGGTCGCAAACCTAAGTCCTGTGCTTGGGCAGTGAGGGGCTGGCAGATGGGTTGGGCAATTTGGGCAGGGCAGTCTTGTGGTCCTGCGTGGGCTGGATTAAAGGCTTCAGCGGACCATATCCAGCCCACAGGCTGTAGTTTGAGGACCTCTTTGCTAAACCAAGACTAACTCTAACACATTATAGTCTAGTGCAGTGAATAAACCCTACCCCTATGATTTGTAAACCATAATTTATGATCTGATATTATGTGTGAATAAAGCACTATGGCTTATTCAGTAACTTAGCACAACATGTAAACAAGTGTTAGCAGATAGTCTTTGGGGAAATATTTAACTTACAAAAAAGGTGAGCAGAATCTTCGCAATTCAAAAATATTTACAATAATTATTTGGGTAATTATTTAAGGTAATCCCTCCAAACCTAGAAAGATTTCTATCTTAAAAAGAGGAAATAGAGCAGGAATTCCTACTATATTATTCAGGTCCACATTTCAGACATAAATTGCCTGGAAGAGACCAAAGGAAGTATGGTAAAAATTCGTTATAAATTAATGAATTCTTAATGAATTCTTTTTATTAATTTATTATCAATTATTATGCCTGGTGACTCAATATTTAAATACTTTAATTGAAAATGTTTAGTACGTCCGAGCTCCACGTACTGCATCAAACAGAGACTACTCCTGCTGTCAATTAAGGAAACCTATCAGCGTCAAAGCCCACTGTATTTACCAATTTGTTTGTAATTGCAGAGACAATTACATTGGCAGAACTGATAGGTGTTTCGCTTTCAGAATGAAGGAGCATTTCCCGAAATGGATCCAGACAGCTTTGAGTAATCCAACAGCAGCAGCAAATCATGGTCACAAAATGCTTTGGCCATTGCAAGACATTTATTAGCTATGTGCCACCAAGTTGATCCAAACATTGCACTCAGTTTTATTGCACCACAGGAACTTGGTTTGCCAAAGCAGTTGCCATCAATTGATTGAAGCCTTCTTTGTGTGTGCAGAAACAGCTGTTTGTCAATCTACGCCTCCTGTGGGTGTGAGGTTTGCCATTGGTTGTTCCCCGCACAGGTTATATGTTTTATATAACGTTTATAACATTCTTGTTAGAACCTATATTTTATGCTGATTTTCAACCATTTTATTGTAAGTTTGGTACTGATGAGTCAATATGAAATGCTTGCATCTACCACTGTTCGTCTTTTAATTATACTGTTTAAAAAGTCATTAGAAAATACACTGCAAGAGGCCACTGCTTTAACAGATTGCCAAACTGATATGTCAGTTAAATTTGCTGACATAAATTTAAATTATTTTATAATAAGCCTTGGGGAAACATTCCAACAAAAAGAAAACTGGCTAGAGAGTCAGATACAAGTGCTTCTCCTCTTGCACATCTGCCCTATAGGCAGAAGCCTATTAGAATATCAGTCATCTTGAAAATCGCAATGTCAGAGAATACAGGGAAGAAAGATTGCTTGTGTATACTACCAATTTCCATGTTTGTTTAAAACATGGTTTATGTACTCATGTGCACCACAGCAATTTTTCAGATTTGCTTAATATTCATATAGTACATAAAATTGTACATATTTTTCCAAACAGCACAATTTGAAAAATTGCTATTGATAACCAAACATAGTGAGCAATTTTTAAAATCCATCTGTTTGTCCATTCATGCATTTATCTTCACATTCACGCATGCATATACAGTACGCATACATACATATTAGTAATTGCAGCTTATTACAGAATCACAGTTCAACAATACTGAAAGGTCTAAATCAGGGCTGTCAAACTCCCGGCCTGTGGGCCAGAGGCGTCATGTGCTGGCCACACACCCTGCCTGGTTTAGCGAAGGGGGGAAAAAGTCCCGATACATCATGTGACGCCACTGTGATGACATGAGTTTGACACCCCTGCTCTAAATAGTGAGCAGTGAAAAAAGTATTTGGTGAGTACAAAGATAAACTTACGAGAAAGGTATTGGAAAAGCAAAACGTTCTCTCAGGTCAACACTCATGAAAGGGACATATTCAATTCCATTTATTTTTGATGTCTTCCTAAATACAAAGGACAACATGTTAGAAAAACAGACTTGTTCAAATTCTACTTCTTTCTCTTCATGCCAGCCGCTTAATGTGGATTTGTTCTGCCTAGTATTTGTGTTCCTTCCTGCTATGAGACCTGAATTAAACATATAGGTCTTCAGTATAATTTTTCTTCAGTTTGCACTGAAAGTCCTGTTTAGACAGCAACCTATTGTTTTAAAAATATTCCAATATTCCACCTTTCAAAGTGACAGAGCAATGGAGATATGTGACAGAATGATTAAAACTACATTATGATCATTTTGAAATGCTTAAAAATTGGGTTTAAATACATTTCCTGCTGAGAAGACCATAGGGCACCTTAATGCTTACAGATTTTGAAATTATCTTTTTTCTCCAATAAGTAGGCATTTCTACTTCAATTTAAGGTGGAAATGTCTAGTAATAAAGGATTTCTTAAAAAGAAAAACATTTTCTCACAACCAGGCTACTCTATCTCTTTCAACTGAACCAGCCACAGTTCCTGCAGCTAGTTTTATATAAACATATTGCAGAATATATTTTTCCTCCCTTACCTGAGCACTTGGATCTCCTCCACAGTATATCGCTGACCTTGAGGTTCACTAGCATGAACAGGTCTGATGGACTGTGGCTTATCATTCAAGGAAAAATCAGGTCCTAGTGGGAAAAAAGTTCTCACTGGCTGACCTTGCTTCACTGGAGCTGGCTTGTCTTTCTGAGACGCCTTTGAATTTTTCAGTGCTTCAGCTCTACAATCAAGTTAAAAGAAATGGCAATTGCGATATTGCAAAAAGAATGCATTCATTCTTAACCTTTGCTTTTATATGCTTCCCTACAGACATAAAAATCAAAAGGGTCAAACAAAACTGTGGATTCTGCTCTCACCAATTAAACTGATGAGTAGCTGGGAATTAAGTTCAACTCAATTATTCCAAGTTACTTTACACAAAACCTAAATCATATGTATATGATTTACTTATGTATATGAGCTATGATTACATATAAGATTTATTTTTTAATCAAGTTTTATTAATCCCCCCCTCCCCCCATTTTCACCTGCATATTTTATGAACAGAATATTGGCCATATCATAACTTATACAATTTAATGTATTCAAATACATTTTACTCAGTTACAAATTTTGCCAAAATTTCCTTTTTCCATTTTTTAATCATGTCTTAAAATTTCTAACTTATTTATATGAACAACATCTTAAGTCGCCCTCAAATTCTAATTTTTCTGTTTTAACTCATATTTATTCTCTTATATTTTTTAATAACTCATTCTTTATTCTAGTACATTTATGCATGTTTGGGGTTGCCTTTCTTCCATTTTGTCTTTTTTATTGTACAGCAATCTTTCTTTTCAATCTCTCCCTCCCTTCTTTCTTTCTTCTTTCCTTTCTTCTTCCCTCTTCTTCTACTCCTTCTCTACTTCCCCTTTCTTTCTCTCCTCCTATCGTTCTCCCTTTCTAACCCTCTCTACTACTCTTATTTCCCCTTCCTTCCTTCCTCCCCTTTCCTTTCTTCCCATTCCTCTCTCTCCTTCTTCCTCCCTTCTATCCCTCTACTCCTCTTTCATCTCTCTATTGCTGTATCTATTTTCAATTTTCTATTTTCCACTATGGTGTCCAGGCAACCCCGACTTTTCTTTCATTTATTTTCTCAAAATTCCCGCTTATCTTTTAATTATTAACAATGTATTTTAACTTATTCCATTTTTATCTTAAATCCTTTACTAGTATAACCTTCCAACTCTTAACAATATATTTCTTCTATTTTATTTCTTACACATATTGTTTTATTACTTGCATCATTTATTAACATTTCCATTTTATTCAATTTTACATTTCAATTTTCCCCTTAATTTCAATTAATTCTTTTGTTACTATTATTTCTCTTGAATTTGTACATCTTCCAAATGGACAAGACTGTTCTGTCCCCGTCTCACACATGCAGCCCCGCAGACAGTCAATAGTGAAATAACCCAGCCGACAAAAGTTTTTCTAAGAGCAGAATTGGCAGCAACCCAGTGGCTGGCTGCCAAGAGGTTTTTTTACACACAAAGGGAGTGTTTTTCAAAGCCAAAACACAACAGATTCAGGAATATTCAAAAAGTCCAGCAATGCAGAGAGGTTGGTTCAATATCAGTTTTTGCTCGTCACAGAGCTTGAACGGCCACCACACCCTTTTATACCCTGTGGGGTATGGTCCAGTGACTCAGCCTAATCCCTGGCACGCCTCTTCCTCTGCTGCATGCGCTTATTTCTGTGACGCTGTTGAGGGTCCAGCCAAGACTCATCTTCCTCATTACTGTCCACCTGTGGCTACGTGGACGTGCTTGGCCCCGGGCCTATCTCTTGGCCTTTGGTGTCCTCCGATGGCATTGCTAGAGAGGAGGGTCCTGGAGAGGGAGGCCTTGCCAACTCCTCTCCTTCACTCTCGGAGTCCTCTCCTGCTATAATCCAGGCTCAGGGAACAGAGCCACAAAAAAGACATCTTCCAAATGAAAGACAGAATGGACAAAATATATAATCCATTCTTTCTTTCACATTGCATCTACTGATCTATTTTACATCAAATAGTGTATTTCTTCTTTTTTACTTACTCGCATTTCATTTTATCTTTACTTATATCCCTTTTACAGTAATCTGTATCTTCCTTCTAAATTGCTTTTTACATATGATTTCTAAAGTTAACATCCTTCTCTTCAATTAGCATATTCATCTTTTAAATTATCTATTTTCTTTTAATTTCTCCAAATTCCATCTCTTGACACTTTCCTCCCTTTCTCCCATTCCCTTGTCTTCTCCTCCTTTTTCTTCCCCATTTCTTTCTCTTCTCTCCCTTTTTGAGATATATTCCCCCTTATCCATTTTTATTCTATCACTATTAATCCCAGTGTAATCAGCATTTTTATTGTCACTGTTAATCCCAGTGTGATCATCTTTTTTATTCTATCACTGTTAATCCTAGTGTAATCATCTTTTTTATTCTGTCACTGTTAATCCCAGTAAATCTGTATCTTTATTTTTATTTATTTCCTTCCCAATTCTCCATGTTATAAATTTAAAAGGCAAGGATTTTAAAGTTTATTATTCTTTTACATATAATTCATGTTCAAAGTCCATGTAGTATCTCTTTTTTCTTTTTTATCTTTCCAGATCGTGTCCAATTCAAACATTCCTTTGAACCATTCCAATTTCAGTCTTTGTTCTCCTCACTCCTCTTGCAATCACGTTCCAGTTATATAAACAAAACATTGTACAGTACTTCCAGAATTTTCTCACAATGATATAAATAAGTATAGTATGATACTTTCTTTCCACCAGCAGATGTCTCTCTCCAATTCACAAATCCTGCAGCCACAAAATATCCCTTTGTAGATCCACAAAAATGATTATTTCCTTTTCTCTGAATTAAATCCTTTTGTTGTTTAAAGAATATTTCTCTATCTCCTTTATTCTTGTTTTATTTTAATTTCATCCAAATCCAGTTTTAAATCCCAGTGAAAGGTTCCTTTTAAGCCTTTAGTTTTAGTTTTAAAATTCCTTTTGTTCTTAAATTCCTGAGTGCCAATTAACTGCTAATTAGTCGTTGGGACTTCTTTCAAGCTTTTAAAAGTTTTTTCTTTTTACCTGTGAGTTGGCAAATTACTCAACCGGTAACAATACTCTGTTCATTCTCCATTCCTGCTCACATCTTAATCCGGTTGCCCCAGTTTGTAGCGGACATAATGGCCGCCTCCCCCACCTTTGGGTCAAAGAGCTGTCTCCGACCTTCCAAGGAGTTTGCTTGCTCCTCTTTGATCTTTTGAGACGCATCCCTCTCTCCCCCATCCCTCCAAGACGGTTTTGGTCCGAAGACACCCCAACAGCCGTTTATTTGGCGGGGTTTTAGCAAAGCCCATCGAAGCTTCGCTATTTCCCAGCCAGTATCGCCATGACACTTCCGGTTCCTCCGATTACATATAAGATTTCTGAAAACCACTCTTGAAAACCACCCAAAGGCTTCAGCTGGTGCAGAATGTGGTCGCGCGGGTTGTGATGGGAGCGTCCCGACAATCTCATGTTACGCCCCTCCTGCGCGACCTGCATTGATTACCAGTTGCCCTTCGGGTGAGGTTCAAGGTGCTGGTTATTACCTACAAAGCCCTTTATGGCCTAGGCCTGGGATATCTGTCGGACCCCTGCAGCCAGCGACAATTCCCAATCGCCTGGTGTATTCCCACAGACAGGGCCTCCACATGGTGCAGTCGGCCAGACAGTGTCGGCTGGTGACCTCCAGGGGGAGAGCTTTCTCTGTGGGCGCACCCACCCTCTGGAACCAACTTCCTTTGGAACGCCGGATGGCTCCTGGCCTTCGTTCGTTCCATCGCAATTTGAAGACCTGGTTGTTCGGCAGTCTGGACTGATGGGGGGGTGGTTTCTTAACGAATTTTAAATGGTTTTAAATTAGATTTTTAATTTTATATCGTTTTAATGAGAAATATGCATTTTTACCGTTGTGAGCCACCCTGAGTCCTTGGAGATAGGGCGGCATATGAATTGCATTATCTATAAATAATAAATAAATAAATAAATAAATAAATAAATAAATAAATAAATAAATAAATAAATAAATAAATAAATAAATAAATAAATAGAATCTCTTCTTGTATACCTCAGACATGTTTTATGCCATAGTTTTGGATTGCTATCTGGATCGTTGAGTATAGAAACCTAAGCTCTTCAGACATTGCAGAACAAATATCATAGGGTTCCTATTCAACCAAGTCAACAAAATTGCTTAAAACTGGAAAAAGAGATATTTAGAGTGACCCTCATAATCCTGCTTTATATTTTTATTTTGTATATTAAAATAGCAGATAAATTAATTAGTTGTAGGCTGAAAAATAAAAGTGCAGTGGTGGTTGTGAATACTTTTGAAACTTTTTAATTGTTTAGTTGTTGAAACTTGTCACTCCTCTGTCTCCCACACTCACAAGCAATGAAATAATGGAAACTATCATATAATATACATGTACAAAATTTCAAGAGGTTTACCTGTCCAATGCCTGTCGAGCTAGTTGCTTCAGTTTGGTTTGAAGAACTGTTTCTGATGTTTCATTAGACTGGAATATTGAAAAAATAAGAAGGAAAATAGTCTATTAAACTATCTATAAAATAAATCAGTTCAGTAAATTTTCTTTTCCATTTACTACACAACTGTTTATAGAAAATGGAGAAGGTATAATATCAGGCTATTATTCGCACCTTCCGTCACCAATACATAAACTAAAATTGCTCAGATACAACTAATTAGAAGCTAATGTTGCACAGTGGATAAAAACTAAATCCACTATCGTGTTTCTCCAAAAAGAAGGCGGGGTCTTATTTACTTTTGACTCCTCAAAAAATGGCTAGGGCTTCTTTTTGGAGAGTTCTAATTATTGACTCACCTCATGGTAGTGGCACTGACAGCCACGCCCAGCAGGAGACTGCTGCTGGCCCACTTCTTCTGCGACCATTTGCCACCACTCGCACGCATCACCCCAGCCTCCTTTTTGCCTTTCGGCAGGCTTCTGAAGGGGATACGGAGGCCGGGGCAATGTGTGCGAGTGGTGGCAAGCAGCCGCAGAAGAAGGCAAGGCAGGTGTTGGGGTGTGCGAGGCCTTGTAAGTAGGGCAGCTCCACTTCCCCATACACACCCTAGCTTATTTTTTACCTGTCTGCCTTGCCCCAGCCCCTGCACCCTGCAGTGGGTGGGGTCTTAATTAGGGCTAATTTTGTGGGTAGGGCTTAATTTATCACATGTGCTCAAAAATATGATAGGGCTTCTTTTCAAGGTGGGTCATCTTTTTGGAGAAACATGATATTTCCTACATTTATGATTTGGTATTCTGAGATGCCGTTGAGACTTTTCCTCATAGTCCCTTCACAATGGTTTTGTCCAGTGGTGGGTTGCTTCTGGTTTGCCCCAGATTGGGTGAACCAGTAGCGGTGGCGGCATGAGGCTCCACCCACCCGCCTGAATGCTTGTGCATACATAGAAATATTGTGCATGTGTGCGAGCAAACTGGTAGCGACCGGTTTTGAAACCCGGCCCTGGTTTTGTCTGCTTATCCACAGTTAACCCAATTTGTGATTCACAAAGCACACTATACCATAATTACTGTACCTATGCTGCAAAGACAGGTTAAATGAAAAACTACTTGGCTAGTTGTCATACAAATATCTCTATCATGGGTCCTTGTTGCTTTCTGAGCTTGGCTGTTTTCTTGCAAACATTACCCAAATTAGCACTGAAGCTACCACGGAGTATGATACACTTTGGGTAATGAAATGTCTACAAGAAAACAACTAATCTTAGAGAGCACCAAGGAGCCTAATTTCAATCCTGGGCTACAAATATTCTCCTTTATTGGAAATATCACTACTGTAATCAATCCAACCATCTAAGTAACCATAATTCTCAATTAAAACAAAATAGCTATGTGATCCTCCAATCTTTGAAAATATAATTATTGTAGACCTGTAGAAGGAAAAATATTTCATCTGTAGTAAGTCCAGCTTTAATTAATGAACAAAGCAAAACTATTGATGTTAATGCCAGCAGTTAAAACAGAGAGATTTCAAGAATTTAAGGAAATAAAGCAAAACTAAATTCTATTTTACTCAAAATACAAAGTTTCTTTCAAGAAAGGGGAGAAAAAGAGGACAAGAGAGAGTCATACTTGGTGGAGTTACATCATGATTGTGAACTCTTCCTCTAAGATGTTTCGCCTATAATATTCACTAAAATAGTATAAAAAAATGGTACCTGCAACATTTAAAGTATTAACACTGGACTGAGGTTGCAAATCAAATATATACAACTGTGCTTTCCTTTCACTGGAACTAGCCAACTATTCTCCATAACAGCTACCTAATGCAAGGAAAAGAGCTGTTTGGGATTTATATATATGAATGTTCCTATGTACTCTGCAGCTTCTTTTTTGCTTCAAACATGAAACAGTGAAATTATTGTGAGTAGGTTTTTACAAATTCAAATTCAGTTCAGGGTTGTGTTATAATCTAAATCATTACTGAAACTTTTTTTTTTTTTTGCCCTTAACATTTACTATATTTTTTTGGACTATAAGACACACTTTTTTGTCTCCTCAAAGGGGGTGAAAATGTCTGTGCGTCTTATAGACCGAAAAATGTCAAAGCCCTGCCGACCCACAGCAATTTTTTGGCCTCCACATGCCCCATTTTCAGGCCTTTTTCAGGCCCATTTTCAAGGCTTTTTTCAGCCAGTTTTTTCAGAAAAAATGGGCTGAAAAAAGTCCCCAAAACAGGCCAAAAAAAGCTTCAAAAACAGGCTGGAAAATGCCTCAAAAATGAACCCCCCCCCCAAAAAGCCTAAAAAACGGGTTTATAAAAGGCTGTAAAAGACCCCAAAAAAGGGTGCGTGGAGACCAAAAACTTTTTGTTGTTGTTTTCCTCTTCTAAATTTAGGTATGTCTTATAGTCAGATGTGTCTTATAGTCCGAAAAATATGGTAACTTAATGGATAAAGAGTAGAAATCAGAGATATTCAGGGAATCGGGGGCTCACAAACTCTAAAATCTTCTGTTCTTATTTCAGTAATAGTATTGTAACTCATTTGTTGGAAAAAGTACCTACAATTGTTCTAGAATGTTCTTTTAATATGAAAACTGTAAAAATAACATTGTGGTGAGAAGGGCAGCAAATAATTTAATAAACAAATAAACAAAAATAAAATAAATAAAAAATAAATTTGAAGTAAAGGCTCAGGACAATTCATTCTCAACAGTATTCCAAATCACAAAAACCTTCCTGAATAGAAACACAGGTACCACTTTTTTATCTAGAGGTGAAGGGTATGTGCATACATCATATTTTCTGCTATAAAAATTAGAAGCTAATTCAAAGGGCTTACCTGATCCAAAACACTGGTTGGTTATTTATTGAAATTTCCCTCCAGGAAAAAAAAAGAATTTCTTTATTGCCTTCCATAGTCTTTCTTGTTGGCGCTAACCAGGTATAGTATATTCAAGTTTCTAAATCAATCAAGAAAATATGGATGTATGTGCACATCTGCCTGAAAGTCACCTGAATAAAGGGAAGGATTTCTTACCATAACATAAATCCACCAAGTTAACTGGTAGCTTAACGTACTGTTTTCAAACAGAGCTCCACCGCTTCCGTGTACAGCTCTATGGCTTCTTCATTGTTGCCCTTTTCATCTTCATCAAAAGCTTGGGTAACCAGGAAATGTGCACGCTCCAAGTCCAGCTGCTGCTTTGATTTCAAGGGATCAACTTTCTGTAATTGAACTAAATTAGAGAGAAAATTATTATCTCGCCTTATTTAGTAACTAACAAACTTTTCTTATTAGAAATGCAATATCTGCATAAAAGGCTGGATATAAATTTCACTAATAATAGCTAAATAATTAAATAAAAATAATATTCATTAGCAAGTTGGGGGTTTACACATGAAAACTGTTACTGGTATGTATTTATGGTAAACCATATGCAAGAACAATTTAACAAACTTTCTCAAAAACTGAGAGAGTTTGGACCACAAAATACAATGGAAGAAACTTCAAAAGGAATAACCACTGAGTTTAAGAGAAATAATGGCATATTTTTGCTCTTAAAAGGAATCAAGACATTTCATACATTACAAAATTCCTTTATCTTCAGAAAAGAAAAAGTGGGATCCCTCTCTGTAAATTTTGTAAGTCCATGAAAAGTATTCACTTCCAATGTGGTTCTGGATTTGGGAAATGATACTGTATTAGACTGTTGAGTAGCATAGTAGTGAAAACAAAAAGTATTTTTATTATTTACCTGTAGTATATAAAGCTTGAACTCTTTCTAAATATTCACTTATTTTCCCTGGAATATTTTCTAAGGTTGATCCTGCCATTGCAGCATAAATCAAGGCTTGTGCAGCTTCCTGAGGAAAGAAAATATATCCCAAGTATAAAATTTTCTAAAAGTGGTAGCTTTAATGTTATCAGTATAAATAGATGTGGCAAGTGGTTTTCAAAGGATTCATTAAAACATGGTACCATTTTAGAATTTTGCAAAGGATTCCCAAAATTTATACGCTGTTATACACAACTGTTTTTCTAATTATGAGTAAAACTCAAATTTTGGTTTTTTTAAAATGAGACTTGAGGGTAGTCAGGTAAATGACATCAGAGAGAGCAAGGCCAAAATGTTCATTTAAAAAAAGTTATGAGCCTCAGTAGGTTGTTTAAACTTTAAAGCTTCATTTGAGCCCCTTTAAATATCTAAAAGCAGAGTTTAGATATGCCCTTAGGATGGGGGGTAGTCATCTTAATGAGGTTGCAGCCTCATTAAAGAAGCTATCATGGTTAGGCTTAAAAAGGCATGAACCCAAACAGGATGCTAGTGCATTAAGACTTGTTAGGCTGATTTATCTTGTAGTAAAAGCTCAGGGTCAAAGTACTGTAAATGATTTTTAAAGCACATACCTGATTGACTAGTAGATAAATGGTTTGGGATTTTCCCAAATACAAATCCTTGGGGAGAAGCCAATGCAGACATATGGATATGATTTTAAGATATTTTAATAAGTTTGGTTATAATTCATGATTCACAGTGGAGAATGCGCTGTTTGAAAGACTTGATAGATTTGATAGGTCTGCCAGCTACTCTCACATAGAAACGGAGATCAGAGATGCTGGTAAGCAGTGTCTTCTACAGAAGACACATCCTCTCCTAAAATGCAGAGCCTTCAGGAAGAAGTCCATAGAAGATCTCAAAGCTTTCCTGAAAGTGAACATCATCTGCTACAAGTGCTGCTCATGAGTCTCTGTCAGAAGTGTTTGCAAGATTGCTGTGACTATGTGATTAGCTACAAACTGTAAGGATCCAAACAGGCCTATCTCTGCCTCGCAATTAACTGCAAGCCTTCCCTGCCCTAGTTAATTGCCTACTCACTTCCTATATAAGTAGGAGCTTGCTGCCTGCCAGGCACTGATAGACTTGGTCAAATGGTCACCCAGAGAGAGCCAAACGCAGGGGCCTGACACAGATAGAAGGGCTAGCTAACGATGAGCTGGAATAAACAGAGCTGATTCAAAGTCACTAAATGCCTGAGCTGAAAGCTGAAGCTCAGAGCTAGAAAGCCAGAAAGAAGAAAGCTTGCCTTTTGCTAAGCTGAGCATGCAAGCTAGCATATGCCTGCAAGCTAGCATCCGTGGATGTCTCTGAGCTGTTGCTGCTGCTGCTGCTGAAGCCACGACCAAGAGGGAGAGCTGAAGAGTTTCCCTGTCAGAAGCTTCAAGCCAGGATTGAATCAACTCTATAGGTGTTTTGACTCAGGACCTTTCTCATCCTTTCTGCTGAGAAGCCTATGCTGTCGCTTTCCTTCACCTCGATGATGTACCGATTTTGAAACCACTTAGTGTTCTTTGATTGATAGATAGATAGATAGATAGATAGATAGATAGATAGATAGATAGATAGATAGATAGATAGATAGATAGATAGATGTAGGTCTTTGGTTATTTGGGTGTTCTCCCGCGTAGAATTGGATGTGTCTTGGCAACGTTTCAACGAAGTCTCATTCGTCATCTTCAGGCTGGTGTTCTCGGCTTCGTGCTTCCAGGAGCCATTTCGTCGAAACTTCTCCAAGACACATCCAATTCTACGTAGAACACCCGAATAACCAAAGACCTACATATAAATACCCGCGAAAACCTCAGAAAACACACACACACACACAAACTTTTATTATACAAATTAGCAATACAATCAAAACATTTTCAGTTCCGTGGTGCAAATATATACATACAGACTTTTTACTTGCCACATACATAATATTACTTCTTATGATTAAATTTTAACTAAAAGCTATTACAAATAATAATACTCAAACCCTTAAAGTACAAGTTATATTGTTCATTTCTTTAAATCTTCATTAGTTAGCTAGTAATTAATCTCTATACACTATCTCATTTTTTATTTCTTTTCTCTATCCAATCATACCACATGTCCCACACGCTATAGTATTCCGAATCTTCTCTGTCATTGATTTCTAGTGTTAATTTATTCATTTCGGTGCACTCCTAATAACAAATTCTTCAGATGGTAACTGTTTTTCCTTCCAATACTGGGCAAAAGAAATTCTTGCGGCTGTCATTATATGTATAATCAAATACCTTTTCTTTTTTGCATATTCTGTTTTCAGGATTCCCAGGAGAAATGCTTTTGGGTCAAAATCAAAATCTCTTATGATTTCTGAGATCTACTTCCATATCATCCTCCAGAATTTTTGTGCCTGGTTGCAGGTCCACCAACAATGATAAAAAGTACCCTGCTGGTGGTCACATTTCCAACAGTTCGCACTCGAATTGGGATATATCTTCGCTATCTTAGCTGGGGCCATGTGCCACCTATAATACATCTTATAATGGTTCTCCTTATAAGTGACCACCCTGGTCATTTTAAGATTATTATTCCATATTGTATCCCATTCGTTCAGATTTATATTCCGTTCAATATTCTTGGCCCAGGCCAACATCGGCTCCTTAACCACCTCCTCTACGGTATCATACTCCAATAGATAATTATATAATTCGGCTAATATTTTCTCATCTGTACCCATCCAAATCTTATCGAATCCATTAGTGCTTGTCTCTATACCAAATTCCTCCTTGTCCTTTTTATATCATGATGTAATTTGAGCATATGGCCACCAGTCTATAAAGATACCTTGCTCCTTCAGTTCTTCCCTTGTTTTGAGATTACCTCCCCCATCCAATATCTCATTGTATCTAACCATTTTGCCCATTTCTAATACATTCGGGTATATTAAGGCCTCCATGGTGGAGAGCCATCTCGGAATTTTTGTATATTGCTTCTGTCTTATCTCTCCCCATATTTGCATTAAGATCTCCCTTACTTTATGTCTATGAAAATATGTTTTCGTTTTTTTCCCGGTTTCCCAAAGATAGGCGTGCCAACCCTTTTGAAGATCGTGCCCTTCCAAGGTTAGGAGTCTTTTATTTTGCGAAGTTGCCCAATCTTTCAGCCATACTAAATTTGCAGCTTTTTGATACGTCTCCCATTTAGGTAATCCGAAACCCCCTCTTTCCTTCTTGTCCTGTAAGTTCTTAATTGCTATCCTCGGTTTCTTTCCCTCCCAAATAAATTTCCTAATCATAGTATTAAGTTCCAAAAAGAATTTTTTATCTAATTTAACAGGGACTGTTTGAAATACAATAGCTTGGGTAATATGCTCATTTTTGTTGCTGCAATTCTACCTAATAATGGTATCTGTAATCTTCCCCACCTTTCTAAATCCTGTTTTATATTCCTAATTAATGGTACATACTTATCCTCCTTAAGGGCCGAGCATTTCAATGAGATCCACACCCCTAGATATTTTACCTTCTTGACAATTTGAATCTCCATTGATTCTTCAATGGATTTGAATGTCCATTGATTTCGTACCTCCGTTCATATTTTTAATTACTAATTTAGTTTTGGAATTATTTAATTTAAAGCCTGCTACCTCTCCGTAATTGCCTAATTCTTCCAATATTTTTATGCCTAATTCTAATGGTTCTTCCATGATTAGTGGCACATCATTGGCAAATGCCTGGGTCTTATACGTCTCTTTTCTAACACTTAGTCCCTTAATTTCATTGTTGTTCCTAATCTTTCTCAAAAGTACTTCTAAAGCTAGGATGAATAAAAGTGGGGACAGGGGCACCCTTGTCGGACCCTTTTCTAATTTGAAATGTTTTTGTTAGTTCTCCATTCAATAGGATGTTGGCACATTATTTTTTGTAAATTGTAGATATAGTATTAACAAAATTTGATCCGAATTCCATTTGAGTGATTTGTTGTTTCATGAACTGCCAGTTCAGATTAGCAAACGCCTTTTGGGCGTCAACAAAGACCACTGCCATTTCTTTATTTGGGTGTTCCTCATAATACTCCAATATGTCTATTATCGTCCTTGTGTTGTTTCTAATATGCTTCCTGGGGAGGAATCCATTTTGGTCACTATGTATTAGGTTATTCAAAATTATTTTTAGCCTTCCTGCTATAATGCTCATGTATATTTTATAGTCCGTGTTAAGGAGGGAGATTGATCTATAATTTTTTATTAATTTTGGATCTTCTTCTTTTTGGAGAAGTGTGATATATGCCTCTCTCCATGATTCTGGTATTTTAGATTCTGTTAAGGCTTCATTATAAATTTCTAGTAATTTTAGTAATAAAATTTCCTCCAAATCTACGTTTTTATACAATTCTCCTGGGAATCCGTCTGGTCCTGGGGATTTGTTCTTTTTAATTTTAGATATTGCCATCCTTAGTTCTGTCATAGTTATTTCTTTGTTTAGCATTTCTTTCTCCTCTTCCCCTATCTTTGGAAGGTTTTCTTTTGCCAAGTATTGGCCCACCTTTTCTTTAGGAATTTGTTCTTCTGCATACAAGGAGGCATAGTATTCTCGGGCAAGCTCTAATTTGTCTTCTTCTTTATTGATAATCCAACCTTCCAGGTCTTCCAATTGGTAAATTATCCCTTTCTCTTTTTTTAGTCTATAAGATAGCCATCTGCCCGATTTGTTTGCGTTTTCGAAGTAATATTGTTTAGTTCTTTTCATTTTGTACGCCAATTCCTCCTGATCAATGATATTTAATTTATGTCATACAACCATCCAATTTTCTTTGGCTAGCTTATTATCATTATCTGGATTTTGTTGCAATTCCTTCTCAGCTTTCCCTAATTCATCTATCAGAGCCTTCTGCCTCTCTCTTTTTTCTTTATTCCTGTGTGAGCCATACGATATCGTCAGACCTCTTAGAAACACTTTCATTGTGTCCCATATAATTCCTCGGAGAGTTGGTTCTTTTTCATTCTCTTCAAAAAATAATTTTAGTTCTTGTTTAACTTTCTCCATGTTTTGCTTGTCCTTTAAGAATTGGCTATTTAATCTCCATCTTGTGTTTTTCCTCTTCTAGGTATTTTTCCATTTTACCTCTAACGGGCTGTGATCCGCCCATACATTAGGTGTAATTTCTATTGACATAATGTCCAGCCCTATATTTCTTCTTACCTACATCATGTCAATTCTTGACCATGACTTTTTAGGGTTTGAAAAATATGTATATTGCTTCTTATGTGGGTGCAGAGTCCGCCAAATATCTACTAAATTAAACTCTTCTACAAGGTCAAAGAATGATTTTGGTATAGTTTTCCTTTTTTTCTTTTTACCTTAGGTCCCTTTGTAGTCTTTATCCGGGTTTATTACCCCATTGAAATCCCCAATTATACAAATATTATTATTATTCATTGTACTTAATCTTTCACCTAATTTTTTTTTATAAAAGTCTCCCAAGTTTTCATTCGGGGCATAAATTGCTGTTAGATTGGACAGTTACCTCTCTTTACTTCCACCATTAAGATCCTACCCTTCGAATCTACATATTTTAGTTCTGCTTTTATGTCTTTCTTTATATTCAATGCAACCTCTCTTTTCTTTTTATCAGCTAAAGAAGTGAAAAGATTTCCTAATTTCTTATGTTCTAAATATTTTTGCTTTTCCTTTTTGATGTGTACCTCTTGGAGGACACTATATCCGCATTTTGTTTAACAAATTTTGTAAAAAAGTTTTTCTTCTTTTTATTATCATTCAAGCCATTTACATTCATCAAAATCAGCCTCCAGTCTTCCATCTCTTTTGTCCTTCATGTTATCCTATTACTTATTGGCTCATGTAACTCTTTCTGGTCTTTGGTTTTTCGTTACTTCTTTACTATTCTTATCTTCCACCCCTTTCTTCTCTGGTGTTCCTTCTTTCTCTTTTTTCTGCTGAATGACTTCTTCTTCTGGTGTTATTGCCTCTAATTCCTCTTTGCTACTTTGATCTTCTTCAGTCGCTCGTAATCGATCTAAAAACTCTTGAGCTACTACCAAACTGTCTATCTTAATTTTATTTCCTTGCCACGTAATAATCATGCCTTCTGGTAAAATCCACCTAAAAAGAATGTTCCTCTTATTCAGTTGGGTAGCCAAGAACCTATAATCTCTCCTTGATTCCCTTACCCTCCTTGGAATTTGTTCTAATACTATTACCTCCTTCCCCTTGTACATCACCTGTTCCTCTCTTGCCATACTATAAAAGATATCCCTTACCTTCTTCCTAGCGAATCATATATGTACCTCCCTTGGCAATTTATTTCTCCTTGCATAATTAGTCTGGACCCTGTATACCTCATCTAATTCTTTTATGATGTCAAGTTTGTCTTGTTGCAGCACCTCGGCTATTATTTCCGCCATCACTTGGCCCAGATCCTCTTCTTTATCTTCGGTAATATTTTGGAAACGCAAATAGAAGGAGGCTCAGTCCATTTCCAATTGGGTAATTGAATCTTCCAATTCCCTATTCTGTGCCATCAATCTTTGATCAACCATATCCAAATTTTTTTCCTGTTGCTCCATTTTATCTTCCATCTTTTTTATCTTCTGTGTATTCCTTTGTATTAACTCCTGTATGTCATTCATTTTTTGATCTATTGCTCCAATGTCTGTCTTCAGCTCTATATGATTGCTGGACATTTTCTCTTGCATCATAATCATCGTGTCCTGTATAGCTGTCAGTGTTGATTGCATTGCTTGCATTGTGGGAATCATTACTGATTTTTCGGTTTTGGAAAGGCTTTCAGTTGATTTCTGCATAGCTGGTGATGTCATTGTAATCATGGGGTCTGAGGGTATTTTCTTTCCTGTTTTTGTCACCGTGGATGAGAGGCTTGTCATCTCCTTTAACACCTTTTTCTGTTCTCTTATAATCCTTTCAATGTTTTTCCAGATTGTCATCCACCAATATTTAATTGCCTCTACCAAATATCCCCCTTTTTTTTCACGCCTAAAAAATATTAAGTGTATTTATATTTAATCTTTCCCCTCCATTCCACTATGCAGTATTGTTTTGGTAAAACAATAATTCAAATTATTAAATGTTATACCCATCTATCCTGTAATAAATTCCTTATTAATCAATTACCAAAATTCATTAAATTTAACTAAGATAACCTTCCCACCATCTATCAGTACTTAAACTTATGAACTTTATATAACCCTATTTAACACTTAATCACTACTAATATTCAAATATATGTTAAATGGTATAAGTACACAGATAAATAATTAATTAATTATGCAATCTCAGTATTCAAATTATATAAAAGCTATCAAGATTAAGAAACAATAATTGAAAGAAGGAAAGAGAAGAAAATAATCCAATTATAGAGTATATAAAATTATAGAGTATATAAATTCCTTAATATAATAGTCTAGATGATACTTAATAAATATTATATAGGCGCAGAGTTAAATTAGATTATATGAAATGAAATATATAATATATATGATATAAATGTAAATATATAACTATAGGTATGTAGATTTTCTGGCGTTAATGGTTTTTTTGTTTGTTTGTTTTGTTGTTGTTATTTGTCCAAATCGTTAATTAATTAATTGTTCAATAACTTCTCTCAATCATAAAAAGAGGAGGAAAAGACCAAAAATATAAGAACGTTCTTTTCCAGCGATGCAGCAGGCACGCTTTGCTGTATGGTCCGTTTCACATTGCTCTCAAATTCAGTCACTGTCAATTTTGCGTTGTCATTCAGATTTCATCAGCCACGTTGCCTTCCCCAAGAGCTCTGTCTCCCTCTCTCAGTTCCAATTAATCTTTCTTATTAGTCCTGACAATAGCCGCAATTCCAAAATCAAGTCTCCTTTATTCAATTAGTTCATTCCACACTATCAGCTTTCAAAGTTAATTTGCTCAGTACAAAGTATCAATCCTATCCCTTGGAAGCGCCGTCTCCCATTCTAAAAGTATCGTCAGTCTCACCGGCTCATCTGCAATCCTGTTTCCCACCGATCTTCTCCTGCCTCACAATTGCCAATTCCTTCCAGGATACTTCTTATCCAACGCAGCCAACACAATCCAATCGAACTCACTCCAAGCATGTTCAGCGAGAGTGGGTATGAATGATAATAGGCACCAACTTCACTGAAATCTTCTTACTTCCCATCTTGTTGGCTATCATAGCTTCAAGTCTGCCATTAAAGGCAGACGCGCCGCGTTGGTTTGACAGTGGCTGTCAGTTCAGCAGAGTGCTTGCTCCTCACCGCTCTGCCTGCCGACACCCCGCTAACGTCCGTGGAGCTCTCCAAGTTCCCATGCCTCGAAGGGACTCCAAAACACGGTGAAAAGGTGGCATTGAAGGCAGCAATCGCTGTCACAGCGCCATGTCGCTGGGATTCACCAATCGGAAGTCACCACTTAGTGTTCTATTAGTTTCTTCCTTCCCCCTCGGAAAGGGTTAAGAGGACTGGTTTTGGTATTGTGGAGAGGAATTTAAGGAGACGGCCTGGCTTCTGTCAATGAAGATAAGTTTTGTTATTTATGTTTTTTTAAAGACATAGTCCTTTTAATGTTTTTAAGTAAAGTATATTTTTCTACAAGACTCCTCTGTCAGTTTTATTTCAGCTCCAGTGCGTTTGCATGTGAACAGGTTCACAGTTCGTTGGGACCTCACCCCCTCATAACAGTCTCCCACTTTGCCAATGACTGTAAGGTCAGTGTAAAATGCATGGCATATGGCAGCATAGGCCACAACACATCTTTACATCCAGGGCCAGCACCATGTACTTACACACTTAGTGGCAGTGAGCACAGCAGGGAGAAAGAACATACTGCTACAACCACAATAGAAATCAATACAAAATGCACAGAAGTCTGGAAAGAGATTGCAAATGGCAAGTCCTGTTCCAAAATCTGTTTAGAGTCTACCCAGCAGGCTAAAAAGACAAAGCCATTAAGCTTTATGCTATTCTAGAAACCGATGTAACAGGTCTTTAGTCAGCTCAGCTTTCTTTGATGCTTTTGGCATTAAAGCCCCAGTACTCCATATTCTTTAAAAACATCAATTCATCACCCACATTTGAAAAACACAGCACATCTGATACCACAACTTGATCCTCAGGCTCAGATAGTCTTACTCCTAGGGAGAGATATTTTACGAGTCCACAAAGTAAGAGCTCAGATCAATGGTCCCCATAATGCCCTCTATGGTCAGAAATTATACCTAGGGTGGGTCATTATAGATGTCTGTTTAGAAAGCATGCACAGACCAACTTCTGTTAGCAGCATTCACAGTAGAGAACAGACATCCATCTAACTTTAAGCCATCTCACAACCAATTCCTCTTAAAGGAACCATCACACATTACCCATTTGCCTTGTCCCTTCATAGGCTCCTTTAATGACAACCTTGCCTTTGACAGTGACCAAGGTCATTTGAGGTGCAGTGTCTTTCAAAAGACAGAAGATGTCAATCAGGTGGCAGCATCTACTGAGGACAACTCCTTTTAGAAAAGACAGGGCAGGGATTAGTCAAAGAAGATAGTGACAACCAATTCACCCTTCTGCCCTTCAGACCACAGAGATGGCGCCAACCTAACAATACAGAACAAATTGTAACATGCTCCCTACCACAAGCATCAGCAAAGGTTGAAGAGCAATTGGACCAGTTTTCTGCAGTGCCTTTCATGGTATTTGTTTTAAGGTAACTTCCATTCAGTCAGTCACAAGAAGATCCTGTTACAAGGTATGTAACAAATACATCAGAGACTGTTGCAAACTGACTGTTACAAATCAGAACAAACTGATTTCCTCATTTCAAAGGCTGGTTCCCCAGCAAGCAGGGTGAATAAAAAATTAAAAATGGACTTTTTTTATTTAAATCATATTTTTAAAATTTTATCTAATTTATTTTAATAAAATGCTTTTGGAGTAAACATTTATCTAAAGATAAGTTTTCTTTATATATATATATAACTTTTATTCAACATTTTTAACCTTTACACTACAATTACACTATTACAGCTTTCCGTTATCGGAATTTTTTCTTAATTTCAACTTATCCACAGGCTTATTATTTTATACATATACATTCTTAATTCATAGTTACATGTTTTTATAATATATACAATATTTACATGTCTACTACACTCTAAAATCTAAAACATACATTTTTTCCATTTATTATCTTTCCTATATATTCACTTTAGACTTTAGACTTCTTTTCAAGCCAATTATACCATCTGTTCCACGTCTCATAATACACTGTTTCCTCTCTGTCCCTTAATTCCATTGTTTATTTGTCCATTTCTGCATATTCTAGCACCTTTTTTTATAATCATTGCGTTTGATGGAGTGTTTTCTTGCCTCCAATTTTGGGCGAATGTGATTATATGGAGCATGTTGCGGTAATTATATGGATCATGATGTGCTGGGTTTCTTTGCTTATATTATCTTTTACTATACCCAAAAGAAATAACTCTGGCTTCATATCAATTTTTTGTTCAGTAATTTCCTCCAACCATTTTTTGATTTTTGTCCAATATTCCCTGGCTTTCGGACATGTCCACCACATGTGGCAGTAGGTCCCTTGTTGGTGGTTACATTTCCAGCAGTTTGGTGGTCTATTGGGAAACATTTTGGCCAATCTCACTGGGGGTAAATGCCATCTATAAAACATTTTGTAAATGTTCTTCTTGTATGCAGCCGACATCATCATTTTATAATTTTCCCCCCATAATTTTTCCCAATGCCCCAATTCAATATTATACCCAAAATTTTTAGCCCAAATTATCATTGTTTCTTTCAGTTTCTTCTTCCATTTTGAATTTAAGAAGGCAATTATATGTTTTGATAATTATTTTTTTTCATCAGTCCTTGTTAATATTTTGTCCAATTCTTGTTGCTCATTTTGAAACCCATATTGTTCTAAATCTTTTTTATATCGTTTGAATCTGTAGGTACGGCCACCAGTCTATTTTAAATCCTTGTGTTTTTTAGATCCTGATTTGATTTGTGTTTCCCTTGTCCATCTAATAACTCTTTATAAGTTATTGTCCTGTTTAGATTAATTAGATTAGGATAAACCATTGCTTCCATAGTTGATATCCATGTAGGAATTTTTGTATAGAAATTTTTTAATTTTCAGCCAAATCTCTAATAATTTCACTTGGTGTCTCTGAAAATATGTATGGGCTTTATTCTTCCCCTCCCAAATAAAGGCATGCCATCCCCGCTGTAAATCATGTCCTTCTAGTGTTAATATTCTTCTATTTTTTTTGGAATATCCACTCTTTAAACCATGCTACAGCTGCCACCTGATAATAAAAGTTCCCAGTCTGGGAGACTAAAGCCTCCTTTAGTTCTGGAATCCTGTAGGAGTTTTAATTTAATTCTAGTTTTTTTCCCCCAGCCAAATAAATTATAGAGTTATTTTATTTAATTCTTCAAAAAATCTTTTCCCTAATTTTATAGGTACATTCTGGAATAGATATAGAATTTTTGGTAAAATATTCATTTTTATGGTTGCAATTCTTCTGACCAGGGATATTTGTAGTTTCGACCAATTTTTTTTTAATTTTTTAATTTTTTAATTTATTTATTTATTTATTATTTATTTATTAATTATGTGATTTATATGCCGCCATTCTCCCCAAGGACTCAGGGTAGCTTACAAAAACAATAATAAATACAAATCACAATAAACACAATTAAAGTTCTTTGAATTTGATGTAATTTTGAATAATTATCTTCTTTTACGGAGGATTTTTTTGCTGTCAGCCAGATTCTGAGATGGTTTACTTTTTTCACTACTTGAATTTCCAATATCCTCTCTAATTCCTTATTTTGGCCTTGTGTAAGATTTTTGGTTATTATCTTCGTTTTTTTTAATTTATTTTTAAACCAGCGACCTTTACAAATTTCTCTATTTCCTGAATTAATATTTCTCCTGTTTCAAGGGGGTCTTCTATTATGAAAGCCATGTCATCTGTGAATGCCTGTGTTTTGTACTCTTCTTTTTTGATTTTTAACCCTTCTATTTCCTGATTTTCCCTAATCTGTGTCAGCAATACTTCTAACAAGAGGATAAATAAAAGAGGGGATAGTGGCCATCCTTGCCTAACCCCTTTGTTTATGGTGACTTTCTCTGTTAGATCTCATTTTACTATTATTTTCACTGTTTGATTTGAATATATTGCCTTGATCATTCTAATAAATTTTTCTCCAAATTTCATAGTGGTTAATTGTGTGGTTAGAAATTGCCAATTTAAATTATCAAAAGCCTTTTGCACATCTACAATTACTAGTGCTAATTGTTTTTCAGGGTGGGCTTCATAGTACTCTAATACATTTGTTATGATTCTTGTGTTATTTCTTATTTGTCTCTTGGGTAAAAATCCATTTTGGTCCAAATGAATAATCTTAGTTAGCATTTTTTTAGTCTTTCCACTATAATCGTGGCAAAAATATTATAGTTGGCATTCAGCAGCGAAATTGGCCTATAATTTCTAATAAATTGATTATCTGTATCTTCTTTTCATAACACTAATTCTTTTGGAATTAGTGTTATGAATGTCTCGGCCCATGAGTTTGGCATTGTAGCTCGCTGTAATACTTCATTATATATTTCTAGCATAGTTTGCTCCAATAATTCTTGAAACTTTTTATATGTTTTCATATGGTCCTGGTATTTTATTGTTTTTTGTTTCTTAATTGCCTCCATCTCTATTAAAGTTATTTTATCATTTAACATGTCTCTAACTTCCTCTGATAAGTTAGGCAGGTTCCTCTCTTGTATATACTTTTTAATATTTTCTTCTCCTTTATGAGAGACAAGTTGTTTAGGCCAACATTGGATTCCTTGCTGATTGTGACGAAGGACAAGAGTAAGATTCTACCTACGTCTCAGTGAAGGGGCGATTTCTGCTATTCTCCGATTTTCCACAGGCCTTCTTTTTGGAGCTCCGATTGGAGTGCTGGAACCTCCCGTTCTCAGGGGCCTTTTGGGCCTAGATAGAGGGGACACCAGGACAGGCTACCTCGAGGTAGAACCTTCCCAAGCAAACAGCCCTTTTGAGGGGGAGAAAGTCATTCATTCTGACGCCATAGATAACTGCATATCTGACCTTCCCATTGGGGGCAGGCTAGCTCTCTTTGCCGACTGATGGGATAAACTCACGTTGGACATTTAGGTCAGGGATACTGTAAGATCTGGTCTATCCCATGAATTCATCTCCACTCCCCCCACAAGGTTCTTTATCCATTGCCCTCTATCTAAAGATAGAAACAAAAAGGTACTCATGCATTTGGCTATGCAACACCTATTGGACATTAGAGGTATCCAGAAGGTGCTGGAGGATCAGGCAGGGCAGGGATTCTACTCTCTTATTTCTTGTTCCAAAGTCCTTGGGTGGGTGAAGACCTATTCTGGACCTTAAAAGGTTGAACCAATACATTGTGTACGAATGGTTCAAATTGCAGTCTCTTCAATCTATTCTTGCTGGTGTCAGGAAGGGCAACTTCCTCACATTTATTGACTTCACATAGGCATATTTGCACATTCCAATTTTTTCCCCGCATCGGAGATTTGTTAGATTTTATTATGCCGGTACTCACTATTAGTATTGATCTTTACCCTTTGGGCTTTCATCTGTGCCCCATACCTTTACCAAGGTATTAGCTGCTTTGGCGGCCCACCTCAGGGCCATACCTGTCCATGTCCAATGTTACTTGGATGATATTTTAATTCAGTCCTCTTCTAGGCAATTTTCCATAAAAGATCTCCAACTAACTATTCAGTGTCTCAAACGGCTTCTCTATTAAAATGGAGAAAAGCCACGACCCCTTAACAGTTGGTCACCAGCAAATATGTGTTGGTACTAACTGACAATGTGGCCACTAAGGCACATATAAACTGCCAAGGGGGCACCAGATCCACTGCTCTAATGTTGGAAACCAAGAGACTAGGCCTCTGGGCGGAGCATCATCTATGCTCCTTGACAGTGGAGCACATCTCTGGGGTGTCCAACATGCAGGCAGACTGGTTCAGCTGGACAGTCATCAACCACATGGAGCCTGCACCCGTCCCTCTTCTGGGAACAGATGGACCATTTTGGCATCCCGGTGGTGGACTTGTTTGCTATCCTAGAGAATTCACAGCTCCCAACCAGATTTTATAGCTCCAAGGGTGGAGGGAATAGACGCTCTCCACAGCCCATGGCCACAGGAACTCCTTTACGTGTTCTCCCCTCTTCCCCTCCTTCCGAGGGTGGTGCAGAGGTCTTGTACTTTATTGGCCCAAGAGGGCTTGGTTCACCGACCTCAAGACCTTGTTGGTGGCCCCATCTGGAGGATCTCTCAGGGCGTAGCATCGCTCAGCCAGGGGGTGTTGGTCTACCCGGATCCAGTGGCTCCAATTGACCGCCTGGCGCTTGAGCAGCATGCTGAGTGGGGACTTCTCCTCCAGGGTCATCAGAACTATTCAGGCTTCTCGGAGACCTTCCTTGGAGCATATTTATTCTGCCACTTGGCAGGCTTTTTGTACTTGGTGTGAATGTGCAGGTATCTCTCCCCTAATGGCCTCGATAGGCCAAATCCTGGAATTTCTCCAGGACAGACTGGTTAGTGGGCTATCGCCTAACACCGTTCGGAGGCAAGTGGCGGCTTTGTCATCTGTCCTGACTTATGAATCTCTTACTTCTCTATCTCAGTATCCCACCATATGGAAATTCCTGAAGGGAGCTACTAATCCGCACCCCCCCCCCCCAGTGGTGAAATCTATATTTCTTTCCTACCGGTTCTGTGGGCGTGGCTTGGGGGGTCACGTGACTGGGTGGGCATGGCTATGTACCCATGTGACTGGAGGATCAAAAGACAGAAACTCACTAAGAATGTCCTGCTGAAGCAGGGTTGGACTAGATGATCTCTAGGTTCCTTCCAGCCCTGGATTATCCTCAGAAGCTGCATCTAGTACCAGGTTTGTAGTCCTTCCTTCCTCTCCTTTTTCTTTCCTCCCTCCCTCCCTCTCTTTTAAAAACGCACCCCATCCCCCGTTTTTGGCCTACACCCCTGTTTTTGGCCTAGCAGGCTTCAGGAAAGCCTGCTGGGAGCAACAACACACCCCACCCCACCCCCTTTTAAAAAAGGTTCCGATGATTGTGCGCCACAGCTATGATCCTCGAAGACTTTACCTTTTAAAAGCGTTTTTTTACTACCAGCTCAGGTGAATAGGTAGTAAAAAAATGCTGTAAAAAAAAAGCTTCAATGATCGCAGCACAGTGATCCCCTTAGACAGGGCAATCTTTTCTTCCAACACGTCGACTCTGTTTCTTCATCTTTGTCAAAAGCTGGAGACCCTAGCAACAAGGGCGGGACTTACAACTTTGACGGACTCAGTCTTTCAATTGAAAAGATGAGCGAACCCATTCCTGGCTCTTGTCTCCATTCAACGAGAAGGTACATTTCGGGTAAGACCAACGCCCCTTCTGTAGTGTTGTTTGCTCTTTCATGTTCTTCTTGAAGAAAATATTCAACTCCTTTTCCACAGTTTGTACATACGGTTTTTCTTTTACAATCATCTAATTTTTTTCTCTGATCTTTCCATTTTACTATTACTGGGTCAAAGTCTGCCCAGGTATCTCTAAATCTCTCTCTCTAAGGTCTCTATATCCTCTAAATTATTAAACAGTTCTGGATTCATCCATGCAAAGTCTATTTGAGACTACGAACTGTGGGGTGGGAAAAGTATGTATATTGTTTTTTCTCTGGATTTAACTGCCTCCATGCATCTCTTAAGTTTAATTCTTGCACCATTTCAAAAAACATACCCGATAGTTTTCGTCTTTTCTGTTTATTTTTCTTTGTACTCCTGTAATCACTTTTATTGTCTACCACTGCATTGAAGTCACCTATTATGCAGACATTTTCACAATCTAATTCAGCTATTTTCCTGAATAGTTTATTGTAAAACTTTTTCTGGTTTGTATTTGATGCGTAGATTGTCACTAAAAGAACTTGTTTTTGATTTGTTGTTATTTCCATCATCAAGGTTCTACCTTACCACTAAGTATTTTTCTCGGATTTAACTAATGTTTTATATATACTGCAATCCCTCTTTTCTTTTTCTGTGCCAATGCCAAATACAATTTTCCTAATTTGGGGCATTTAAAAAAATTACTGTGTTTTTCTTTAATGTGGACCTCCTGCAGACAGATATCCATATTTTCTCATTTGAATCTTATTAATGTTTGTTTTCGTTTTGCAGGTGAATTGATGCCATTGATGTTTAAAGATAGCATCCTTCCATCCTGTTATTTATATGTAAGTTTTGGTCCTTTCCTTGTTCTAGTTTGTGCTCTTGTTCTAGCTCCTAGTTCTAGTCTCAGTTTGTGCTCTTGTTCTAGCTCCTTCTCTCTCCTGCTGTTCTATTTCCCTCCATTCTCCCATGTCTTATTCCACAATTTTTTCCTCGATTTCTGTTCCTCCTGGCTTTTGTTTTCTGCTTCCTATCTGCTATCCTGTTCATCCTCCCCACTCATGCAATGGTCATAAAATTCTGGTGCTTTTTTCAAGGAGTCTATATGAAATTTCTTTTCTTGCCAGGTTATTAGCATCCCCTCGGGGATGAGCCATCTAAACATGACTTTGCATTTTAGCAATTGGGTGAATAGAAAATAATTTCATCATTGTTCCCTTATTCTTCTCGGTATCTGTTTTAACGTTATAATATCTTTTCCTTTGTAAACCAGGGGATCCTCTCTTGTTCTACTTTGTCTTCATTCTAGTTTTCTTTTTTACGAAGTTTACGGGCACCTCTCTAGGGAGTTTGTGTCTATGTGCGTAGTTCGTGTGTATCCTATAGACGCCATGTATCTCGTTTTTGACTTTATTTTTTTTGCAGGGGTTCCGCAAGTTCTGCCATCAATTTTGGAAGCTCTTCCTCCTTGCTTTCCAGTATATTTTGGAATCGAAGATAGAACATTGATTTTTCCATCTCTGTTTAGTATGGCCTCTTCTAACTCTCTATTTGCTGCCACCATTCTACTTTCTGTTATATCTAGTTTTTTCCCCATTTGTTCCATTTTGGCCTCTACCGTTCTTATCTTCTGTTAATTTTTTGTTATCATTTCTTGCATTGTGCTAATTCTGCTAACTTGTGAATCTCTCCTGTCCCTCTTTTCCCATGTCATTTTTGATGTCTTCATGATTTTTTGACAATACCTCCTGCATCTTCATCATTGTCTCCTGTATTGCCATCAAAGTTGATTGCATACTCTGCAAATTAACCTGATTTCTCGCTTCCCAACATGCTTTCCACTGAACGTGGTCTCGAGAGGGATGCTACTATCAAGGTTGTTTCCCCCACCTATTTTTATAACTGTAGTGGCTGTACTCATCTTGATATTTTAAAAAAACTTTTTCCACATTACCATATATCCTCTCCGATTCTTCTCTTCCCAAGTCATGTCAGAAGATATCTGTATAGTGACTTGGCGTTGAGGCTTGCACGTCACTGTTCTTGTTACTGTGAGGTTGCCTTCAGATTCTGCGTTTGATGAAGAATCTCCATTCTTCCGGGATCTGTGAGATGTTGAACATTCTTCCTTAACAAAATGTTCTTGCTTGCAAGCCAAGTCTAGTAGATGCAGATCAGGGGATTTGCCCTTCTGTGAATGGAGATTCTTCATCAAATGCAGAATCTGAAGGCAACCTCACAGTAACAAGAACAGTGACGTGCAAGCCTCAAAGCCAAGTCACTGTACAGATATCTTCTGACATGACTTGGGTCCCATTGCCACAGAATGATGCTGAATATGTATCAAAGGATCTCAGCAAGCCTAAGGGGAAGCTAGCAATGGGATGTTATATTCCGGATTTAGATAACTGTCAAGTTCCCAGAGGCCTCATTGGAAACTGCAGTGGCACCACCTCAGTGACAACCATATCAACAAAAAAGTGATGATAGTTCACCTAAGGCTACCACCTCAGAACTCAAATAGTGGTACCTGTTCATACCAAGCAGGGAGTATCATGGCACAACATACAACTTTATATACTGCTGTTGCTCTCTAGCCCCATTTAGTGTCCAGAGAGACAAATATGCTCCAACTATATTGTTTGAAGCTGATTCCACTCATTTACCCATCAGCCCGCACTCTCAAACCAAGTGCACGCTGGGAAGCTAGACTCCATTTCCCTTTAGCATTTGGAGAATGCAGAAGCACAAGGAAGCAGCCATCTTAATCTGTTACACATGGTAATCCAAGGACAAACCACGTCCCACACACAGAGCATCGCTGGTAAGATTCAAACTGCTTGTATTTATTAATTGTTATGTTCAGCAGTAACTTAATACTGTCTATTTTATATTTGATTCTCACTATATGTATCTCTATTTTCTTCATTTTCTTCATTTTCTTTTCTTCTGTATCCTGTTCTCTCAATAAAGCATTCAGATTTACGCACACAATCAGTTTTTTTGGAGGACAGATGAGTTGAGCTGCACACAGACTAATGTGTAATGGGGACAGAATAATTAACTTACATAGAAATATTAACTGTAAAAAACTACATACATGGAATAAGGAGACAACGGGATAATTCATTATCAGTACACTACATATAACATAACTATGCAGGAGGAAGATTATTTTTCACAATATTTTTTTATCTTTAGAAATCATGTATTTGAATTTGAATATTTACCTTACAAAATATTTAGCTTACGAAGGTGATTTAAGCTGCCAAATCTTAATTAATCCCTGAATTTTTTCAGTCAGCATGACTGAATAAAATTTTGGAAATATTTTAAGAGATTTCTGAGGAATTGTATGGTAACAGGAGGAGCACATGCTAGTTCTTTGAGCAGGCTAAATCATTACTGAGCACAATATTAATTCAGAATACCAAGAAAGAACACCCACTGCAAAATTACAACCTCCAGACTAGAGCAGTAGTATCATGGGGAGGGGGAATATTACATATCTCCATTCCAGAACCATCAATGTTAATGCCCAATGTGGTAAATATTTTTCTGTAAAGAACAGAATAAGTTCTATTCTAGAGGCTGCTGCTGCTACTATGCTGAAGGTATCTACACTGATCCTTCTGAAAATTGAAGTGGAAGCTATGTGGCTTAACTTTATATACCTTCTTCATGCCCCCATTATTGAGGCCAATGAGAATTGTAAATGTTATTAGTAAATTACCTACCTAACACCAGTTTAAGAAACTCACTGATTGGCTAGAGCTAGATCAAAAGCAAGTTTGATCCAGAACAAGTTGATCCACATAGCTCAATTCACTGTAGCATCATGCTAAATCATATGCCAGAATATTTCTCTTTTTCTAGATATACTTCAGAGATTTGACTCAATCTCCAAGGGGAAACTATGAAATTAATTCATAGATTCACATCAAATTTATCAGACCAATTATGGTGCTCTACAAAAAAGTAGACATTGGCAGGTGAGATGTATAGTACGTAGATCTTTCAAGCACAATTCCACTGAAGTGGAGTTAACAAGAATATATTCAGACATCTTCTCAATTTAATCTTAAATATCAATTGAATGTATACCTTATCAAATATAAATTTAATCCTCAAATATTCTACAATACTATTTTATTATCAATTTTGCTCTAGAAATCAGGGGTGTCAAACTGGCAGCCTGCGGACCAGATAGGTCAAGCACAGGCCACATCCACCCCGCCTCTGCAAAGGCAAAAAGGTCGCAATATGTCATATGATGCAATTGAGTTTGACACTTGTGCTCTAGATAGATGATGCTCATCCTTTCCCCTATATAGGAAATCTTCGGTGGAGCCTACATATTTTAGGCATCAACTATAATGAGGAAGTAGCAGAAATTACAAACTAATAAGCTGTTTTCCATTTGTGCTAAGTTAACAGTAAACAGAATGAGCAAATTAAGTTATTTAATCATAGAAGAATTATCTACTAATGTGTGGAATGAAGAAATAAAACCAACTCATCTCACGCACAGAACTTTCAATGCTAGATTTTCCAATCATTATGGAAATAACTACAATCCACTGTTTGCAATGTAGGGCCAAATTGTTATATCTCACATTTTGCTAGATGTGGATTTGTGTCTATAAAAAAGTATAAGACTCATTATATTTAATGAGTATAAGATAATTCAGTCCAAGTTTTTAAAAAAACTGCTCTCATGCTTTTGGTGCTTTTCAACCTCAGTGCAATCCTGAGGTTAGAGTTCAGCTATATATCAACAATCATTCATGAAGATCACTGGACGGAAATGTGAATTAAGGTGAGTTTATGGATCTAATTATCACGAATAAGTTTTGATTCCCCATGTTTTCTCTATCCGGTTACTATATATAGGAATGAGAAAGTTATAGATGGAGAAAACAATTGGAAATAGAATCACAGATCCCATTAATCACTTACATTAACCTCAGCCAATCGGAGGTATAAATAACGATTTTGAGAAAAAGAAACTCAAGGCAGTTATTATTCCACCGAGTTCTTAATCCCCAAAGGCTAATTCAGTCAGGAGCCGCATAGGTTCCAGGTTTGATGAAGCTGCCGGAAGTAATTTTAGTCCAATGAATAGGCAGCAGAGCAAATACGATTTGCTTCGTCAATCAGCGCTCTATCTTCTCTCGCCACCCGCCTTTTCCGACAGTGAGCGCTAAGGCGCCCAGCCACCCCTTGCCTGCACCTTGTAGTAAAACGCCGCTTCTTGGTATTTCCCTTCTTGGTCTTTTTGAACGGCCAGCTGCGCGAACTTCACGGCATCTTGTTCCTGCGCTGCGCCGTCCATGGCAGAGGAAGAACCGCGCGGCCCAGGGACCCCCTCGCTTCAGCGGCCCAAACACCAGCCAGTTACTTTCGGCCTCCGTTTCCTGCTCGCTGACGTCAGGGCAATCCCCGTAGCCCCGCCCCATGCCGGAAAAGGGAAAGGCGCGTTTTTCTTACAGGAATATTTTTTACTGTAGACGCATGCGGACTAGAGATCCCCGCCTTAATGTCTGGCACCAAAGTACAATCGAGTCTCATGGCACTCGAAAGACTCGTCTGTTGATTTTGGCTTGTTTCATTTTATCACAGGAATTTAAAACAATTTTACTCTCGGATGCGGAATTTCCCTTATTCTCCAGATTTACAGGAACAGCTGCCAATATAGATTCAAGTTGGATTCACACCTATAATTAACTGTTTCTCCTACCGAATCGTCTTTTTGTGGATCAGATCTAAACTGCACATTAGTGGGCGACCATTAGATGGAGTCTGGGAGCTTCAGTTTCCTGCATGTCTTCTGACGGTGGCCTATATATCTTTGCCCCGATTTATGAACTTCCCGCCCCACCTTCCACAAGAGGCGCAGGCGCAATCGGTTTGGACTTTGAGATCTAAATCTCCATGACCCCTAGAGATACGAACTAGCCTGAAACTAGTTTACTTGTTACTCATATCGCTATTCATCCCTGTCCAAATTTTCCGCCCGATTCTATAGTGACGTGTCCTTTTGATTTCCAAAGCGTCTCATTATAAAACCTCTTTTGCCTGTGTGTTGTTGCGCAATGGATAGCAGGGTTTTATATTATTTTGTTTTTACTCTCTGGGCTGCAAATTGGTGTTTAGTGACCATTCGGCTATAAACAGAGAAAAATTTAACCACCACAAAGAATCCTGATATAGCGAAAAGACCCACAAGTGAATAAAAATTCCGGTACTAAATCCTTAACATTAATTTTTGTTAAGTTTGAAATGGCAATAACCTTTCTCCGCTCCTAATTCTATGACTCTGGGAGTGATGTTGAAGAAAGTCGTGACTATGTACATACAAGATCCACCATGCTTCACCAAGTGGTGGCAGCAAAAGTGAAGCTGCCAGGACAGAGGTGTCAAAACTCAATTTCACTGAAGGCCACATCAGGATTGTGGTTGACTTGGGGGAGGGGGCGTGGCCAGGACGTGTGTGGCTGAGATGGCGTGGCCAGAATGGATTGGCCAGCTCCCACTGCTGCTATGATCACTCTCCTTGGCCATGTTGCTCATGGTGTGCTCGGGAGGGCAAAGTGTGTGGATCAGAGGGAGGCCCACTCCATTAGTGATAGGCTGGGAGACCATCAGGAGGTAGTCTCCCAGCCTATCCCAGGAGAGATCAAGAGGAGGGGACAAGGCAGCAGCAGGGCTGCTGGTAGCAAAGTGCTAAGGCAGGGTTTACCTCAGACCCTCACTCTCTCTCATAATCTTCCTTCCTTTGCCCCTTTTTCTTTTCCTCTTCGTTCTCCTTTCTGTCTTCTTCCTTCCCATCTTTCCTTCTTTTTCCTTCCTTGCTCTCTTCTCCTCTTTCTTTTTTTTCTTTGTCTTTCCTGTCCCTTCTTGGATGCTCAAATGCAGAAAGGGAAACATTTCTTGATGCCTCCTTGCCTTGTGATCAAATGCCACTTTTGCTAATAGTTGTGGCCACTTAAAAGACTGATAACAAACCAGGCTCAGTTTATCCCATGCTTGCATTTAATGGGAGTGTCTCAGACAACAATACAGCAAAACTGTCAAAATAATGGCTCTGATAGTTGATCAGAGCAGCAGCTTTAGCATTTAAGAACAGAAGTAAATTAGTTGCTTTTCTATATACATAATCCTTAAAAGGGTTGTGCTGCATCCAGGCTGCACTCAGGTCTACAGACGCAGCCACACTCTGATTGGCAGTTTCATTTCAGGCATGAGAATATAAGGAGCTGTCAAAGTACTTACAGCTGCTGCTCCTGTTAGCCGAGCAGCCTAGCTGGCCTCAATGCTAGCAAACCTGTTAAAACGCATGTTAGCAAAATAAACCTGTTAGCTTTTACCACAACCTGTCTTGCCTCAGTCTGTTCGTCCCTAACAGGGACGTAACAGCTGGTGACGGAAGGTGGGATAATTATCCTGACCTGAGGTACAGACAAGAGCAAAGGAAGTCACTATGCTGAAGTCAGTACTAAAGAGCTGAAGTGCAAAACGCGACAAAAAGTCACCCAAAGGTTCCTGATTGAGCACTGAGTTCCCCGACTGTAGAAAATGACAGCTTTGCCTGTTTTCGCCGCCTTTAACTCAGAGAAACAATTATAGGATACATACTTGGAGAAATTTGAGTGCTTCTTACTTTCTAATGACTATGGAGGCATCTCCAATGATAGGAAAAAAGCATATTTTCTATCATACTATGGAGATGAGGTGTTTGAAATTGCAAATCAGAAATTACACACAGTAGCTTCGGATGTCATCCTAGAAAACTTGAGGAATCACTATTCTCCAGCACCTTCCTCTATAACAAGAAGGCACACATTCTATCATAGGACCAAAAAGAGGGGGAAACCATTAAACAGTACATTGCTGCCCTCAGAGCTGTTGCTCTTTACTGTGAGTTCGAACATCTAGAGAATTCATTAAGAGACAGAATAGTATGTGGCATCAGAAATTTAAAACTATAACACCACCTGCTGACAAAAACAGTACTCCTTCTCCAATTGGCTCTGGATGAGGCAAGAACTCCTGAGCTGTCCAACAAATCTTCCTCAGACATCCAAAAGACTATTGCTAAATTTTCCGCCAAAACGGAGGCTGTGCATTCTGAGGCAACTGACACAGAGGGGGACACAATAGAAGAAGAGGAAGGAGACATAAATCACCTCAGCCAATCCAGAGACCGGAAAGACAACAAGGAAAAAACAACAAGCCATATGTCCTGCCTGAGCTGTGGAGGACAACACACGAGAGCTACCTGCAAATTTCAGAACGCAGGCCATCTGAGGTGTGGTAGAAAGGGCCATTTAGATAAGATGTGCAGAGCTACACAACCAACTTCAAAACATTGTGAGAGGCCAACCCAATTTTAAAAATCTCAATTCAAAAATGTCAACAGGGGTGAGGACTGCTACACTGTAAACAGTGATAGCTACCTCCCTGAGAATATAATTGGAAATGCAATTGGGAACAGGAAAAAAAAATTTTTTTTTTATTGAAAAAGTTTTACAAATACAAATTTCCCCCCTGTTTGCCCCCCCATCCCATAACTCCCCTCCCATAACCCCTACCTACCCCTCCCTCCCATGACTTCCCGTGGTGGAATCCAAATCATACCATATAATATATTACCCTCTTACAACTCTAACCCCTGACTACACTATAAGTTTCTACATCTTAACATTCAACTAAAAGCTGTCTGGTACTTCCTTGTTTGGTATTTGTTTTGCACATAGTCTATCCATTTCTTCCATTCCAGCATGTAAGTTTCTTGGGTCTGGTCTTTTAAGTATGCTGATATCTTCGCCATTTCTGCAAAACTGGCCACCTTCAAAGTCCATTCTTCTATAGCAGGCATAGAATCTTTTTTCCAATATTGGCCAATCAGTAATCTAGCTGCTGTAATCATATATAATATCGTTTTTGTCTCAGTCACTGAAGAATCCTTAACTATGCCCAGTAAAAACAATTGAGGAGAAAATGTCAGTGTTTTCTTCAAAACATTTTGCATAACCCACCATATTTTAATCCAAAAAGCCTTCACTTTCTTGCAGGTCCACTATATATGATAGTGTGTAGCATCTAAGCATTCACATCTCCAACATTTTGCCTGAACATTAGGATACGTACATAATATTTTCCAAAACGCTGCTCCTCCAATCCATGGTCTGGGTAATCTTCCTTCATGTTGCTAGGGAACTGAGTGCAGAAATCAATTGAAACATTGCTGGCCACGCCTCTCCTGCTGCCCTCCTGTCAGTCTTTCTCACTCAGTTCTAGGGAACTGTTGTGTGTTTTGTCTGCTCTACTGCAGAGATCTAGTTTGCTGGCTATTTCTTGGATTTTGGACTCTTTCTTTCAAGACTGGGGGTATTGGTGATGTGCCTGGGGCTCCAGGCCGTCCCTTTACCTCCTTTTCTCTGAGGGGAATCAGGCAGATCTGTCCCGGCTGGGCGGATCTGTCCCCTTAATTAGCAGCGGCGTGTATTTTTTTGCTTGACAGGCCCTGCTTGAGGCCCGCTCTGCTATTTCTTGCCGCTTTTCCCCTTGTCGCTGCCGGGAGAAGTCGAAGAGCTTGGGGATCCAGGCCTTTTCTCCCGCCCACTTGCTAGCTCAGCGGAGACCGACCCGGCTGGGCGGCTCCGCTTGGCCCGCCGCTAGAGCTTCGCTGTGACGCCGGGGAGCCGGCGCGGTCGCGAGCCTCCTCTTTGTGGCCTACCGCTCGCACGCCGTTTCCCTGTGAGGCGCTCGCCGTGTTCGGGGCCTTCAGCGCTTCGTCGGACCAGCCGTTTTCCAAGGTTTGCTTCTGGCCGGCGGCCATTTTATGGCGCGAGTTTTGCCGCCTTTTGTTGGGCGGCCATTTTGGATTGGGGCGGCGGCCATTTTGAGGGCGCTTAACCTTTGAGGGCGGAGCGGCCATCTTGGTTAGGGGCGGCGGCCATTTTTTAAGGCGCGTTTCCCCTCCGTTTGCAGGGCGGCCATTTTACTTCAGGGCGGCAGCCATTTTGAACAGCGTTTAGGCGCGCCGAGGCCTGGGCGGCCCTTTGGAGCGGCGGTTACGGTCGCCAGGGCTTAGAGGCCTCAGATCTGGGCGGCAACTTTGGCGGTGGTCCCTTGGTTATAGGGCGACCGTCGGGTGAACGGGGGCCTGGCTTTGGTCACAGCGGGGCTGCAGGGGGCCCTGTCCAGCCGACCCTCTCCAAAAAGGGGGTGGCTGGTTACAGATTTGGACCTGGCGGATCTATCCTCTGGACGCCTATGTCGTGGATTGGGCGATTGGCCAGGCGTGTCTGTGTTCAGCACCTTGGCGTTACGCTGGGTTGGAAAGCATTTCTGCTCTTTTTGACAGTTATCTTTTCCACCCCTAGGAGGTCCTTAATGGCGGATGCGGACTTGTCCTCGGACCTGGAAGAGGAGGTCTCTCCCCCGCCTGAAAGACAATCGAGGCGCAGGGCGACTGGCTCCCAGCATGGCCCTTTACTGCCGTCTAAGCTTGAGCTGCGCAGACAAGTTGACAAAAAGACTGCTGGTGTGCAATTGGCCTCTACTTCTCTTCCTGTGGAGGCTTCCCTCGAGGCCTCACAAGTTGTTTCTCCTCATCGCCTGTCCTCTACGGCGGAGTCGGCTAGTTCTATCGACCAACCAGCCATTCCACCTGCTGCTAGCCTGTCTGGACCTGAGGCCACGTTCACTCCGACGGCGGCGGGGCTTCGGCCTGGGGCCTCCACGGGCCAGCTAGACTTCCACTCGATTCTGTCCGATGCTTTGGCTAAGCTGTTGGCGTCTGGGATGCAACAGGCCTCGCCGGTGTCCTTGCCATTGTCTGCTGTGGGTCTGGCCCAGCCTGTTTCCAAACCGCCTTCGAAATTGGCGCCTCAGCCTTCCTTGGATGAGACTGGTTCGGAGGTTTCTGATCAGGCTGAGGAGTTACTTGAGGAGGGCGAGCTGTCTGAAGATGAAGGACTCGCCCCTGACAAGCCCATTTTCACGGGTCTCTTTCGGCCTTCGCTCTTTAAATCCCTGCTGCACAAAGCGAAGCTTACGACGCAAGTTGGGATGTCTGCCACGGCGTCTACTTCAGACAAGCAGCAGTCTACCCCCCATGAAGCTCTTTTCCAAGTACCCAAGACGGAGAAGGATGTTATCCCTTGTCCGCCTTTGTTTGCTGACGTGGTTCAAAACGCCTTTATCCAACCAGGTTCTCTCACGGCCCCGAGTTCTTTGGACAAACGTCTTTACTGTGCCGCATCGGAACTGGAGGACATTTTAACTCTGCCCTCTGTGGATGCCCCGGTGGCGGCGTTGTCTGCTTCGTCAACAATTTCTCCGGAGGCCTTAGATGGCCTCAAATCTGAGGACAAGAAGGTGGAGATGGGTTTTAGGAAGGCGCACCAAGCGGCGGCTTGGGCTATCAAGGCGGCCACTGCAACTTCGTTCTTCAATAGAGCTTCATTGATCTGGCTGAAGCAGCTACAGGAGCGACTTCCACCAGAGGACAGGCGGGTCCAGCAGGACATTAACAAGCTGATTGCTGCCACTGAGTATTCCGCCGATGCCTCATTGAATGCGGCTAAGTTCGCCTCGAGGGCTCTCGCTTCTACGGTGACTAATCGTCGCTTATTCTGGTTGCGCAGCTGGAAGGCGGATTCTAAGTCCAAGTGGAAGTTGGCGGCTTCTCCTTACAAGGCTCCTTCTCTTTTTGGTGCGCCGCTCGAGCCTTTGTTGGTGGAGGATAAGGAGAAAAGAAAAGTTCTGCCTTCGTCTGTTCGCCGGCAGGAGCGGAGATTCGCGCCATACCCACAGAGGCCGTCCTTTCGGGCCTATGGAGGCTCCAGTGCTTCTTATGCCCCACGCTCATTCTCCGGCACTCAGGACAGGGGCCACGACCGCCAGTCCTTTCGAGACCGGCAGCGGAATCAGGGTGCAGCTAAACGTCCCTTCAAGGGCGGAGGATTCCGTCCAGCCAGGCGTGGCAAATGACGGTGCCAACTCGAGTCCCATTGGTGGTCGCCTACAACTGTTTCACCAGCAATGGGCTCTTTCCACAACGGAGGAGTGGATTCGGCGGACGATTCGACAGGGTCTGCGTCTCGAGTTCGTCGACACTCCTCCGACCCGTTTTGTTCGTTGTCCAGTTTCTCACAATCAGTTGGAACGCGATTTGATGGAGGCCGAGATAGCCCACCTTTTGTCCATCCGGGCGATAGAGCCGGTTCCCAATGGCCAGGAGACCACCGGTTATTATTCCACTCTGTTCTTAGTGACCAAATCGTCGGGAGGACACAGGGGCATCTTGAACCTGAAACACCTCAACAAACACATCTTGTATCGCAGGTTCAAGATGCACTCGCTAAGTTCTATTCTGGCCTGTGTGCGCCACAACGATTGGCTCCAGTCGGTGGATCTGCGGGAAGCGTATCTGCACGTCCCCATAGACCCCTGCCACAGACAATTCCTCAGGTTCGAGTACAATTCTCGTCATTTTCAATATTGCGCAATGCCGTTTGGACTTTCCTCCGCCCCACGAACTTTTACAAAGCTGGTGGCGGTGATTGCGGCAGCCCTGCGTATCAGAGGGATTCGTCTATTGTGTTACCTGGACGACATTTTGGTCCTGGCGTCGTCACTGCCTCAGGCGACGCTGCACATGTCAGAGGTGATCAGAACCTTTCAAGATCATGGCTTCACAATAAATTTTCAGAAGAGCCAGTTGACTCCGACCACCTCCCTTTTACATCTGGGGGCGGTGATCAACTCAGCAAAGGGACAGGTGTTTCTGTCACAGGACAGGATTCACAGTCTTCAGGCTTTAGCTCACCAATTAAGGACTCAACGGCCTGTTTCACTTCTCCTTCTGTCCCAGATGTTAGGGAAGATGGTGTCCTGCTTCTCGATAGTACCCTGGGCCCGCAGACACTCGAGACCACTGCAGTGGTTCTTACTGCCGTTCCAGAAGGCGGGACGGGCCACTTCTCATCGGCAGGTGACCTTGCCTCCCCAGGTTCGTCTCTCTCTGGCATGGTGGACGACTCCGGCTATCCAGAAGGGGTGTGTTTTTCTGGAGGTCGATCGTCTAATTCTGACGTCGGATGCCAGCCTGCTGGGTTGGGGAGCTCACTTACAGGACCAGATGGTGCAGGGCCGTTGGTCTCAGTCGGAAGCGAAGAACAACATCAACTTCCTCGAACTCCGGGCGGTCCGTCTTGCCCTGAGGCATTTTCGTCCTCTTGTGGAGGGTCAGCACGTCTTGGTCAGAACGGACAATATAATGACCAAAGCTCACATCAATCGCGAGGGGGGCACGAGATCTCGCGGTCTGATGGCGGAGGCAGAGTGTCTCTTGAAGTGGGCGGAGAGACATGTAGCGTCTCTCAAGGCGGATCACATCGCCGGTCTGGCAAACGTCACGGCAGATTGGCTAAGTCGTCAAGACATCGATCCTGCAGAGTGGAGACTTCATCCAGACAATTTTCACCTGATTGTCCAGAGATTCGGGTTACCGCTAGTGGACCTGTTTGCCACTCCTCAGAACGCTCATCTGCCGAGGTTCTTTACCCGGTATCGCTGTCCGGGAGCGGAGGGCTGCAATGCTCTGCTTTGTCCGTGGCCAAAAGGGCTACTTTACGGGTTTCCTCCGATTCCTCTAATTCCGCATGTCGTAAGGAAACTGTTAGCGGAAAGAGCAGAGATGCTCCTGGTGGCTCCGCTGTGGCCTCGACGGCCATGGTATGCGGATTTGGTGGGCCTGTCGGTAGAACCCCCTTGGACCATTCCACCTCAGCTGGTCGTCTTAAGTCAGGGAGCCATCGATCATCCGGAGCCTCAATGGCTCCGGTTGACCGTTTGGCACTTGAACGGGTCCGTTTAAGGAAGGTCAATATTTCAGAGGGGGCGATTGAGGTCATTCAATCGGCAAGGAGACCTTCTACAAATAGGATATACCAGGCCACCTGGAAGGCGTTTGCTTTGTGGTGCAGTTCGCATCATGTAGATCCAACTTCGCCCCAGGTTGCAGATGTCATTGAATTTTTACTGCAGGGTTTTAATAAAGGACTGTCGCCTAATACCTTGAGACGACAGGTGGCGGCTCTTGCCACAGTTTTGCGTTGTGAGCAGCACCGTACTCTGTCCCATAATCCAGAGATTCGTGCCTTTTTAAGGGGGGCCGTCAATAGGGCACCTCCTGTGGTCCATAGATATCCCTCTTGGGATCTGCCCCTTGTTTTACAGGCGCTTACTCGGCCACCATTTGAACCGTTGGCTTCGGCTTCGTTGAAGTTTTTGTCTTATAAGGTTACGTTTTTGTTAGCTATTACTTCGGCGAGAAGGATTTCGGAGTTGGCGGCCTTGTCTGTCCGCAAGGACCTTTGTCTGTTTTTTCCGGATAGAGTGGTGTTACGCTTGGATCCTTCGTTTACACCGAAGGTCAACTCTTGGTTCCATAGGTCGCAGGAGTTGGTACTCCCTAATTTTTGCCCGGATCCCCGAAATGCTAGGGAGGCTAACTGGCATACGTTGGATGTCAGACGGGCTCTCAGACGTTACATCAGGCGGACTGAGTCCTTTCGTCATTCGGAGGCTCTTCTGGTGTCCTTTCATCCGGCTTCGATGGGACGGAAAGTGTCTTCGGCAACAGTGGGAAGATGGATAAAAGCCTGTATTGCCACGGCGTATGACTCTTCATCCAAGCCGGTTCCTAGTCGTATTTATGCCCACTCAACTCGCAGTGCAGCCACCACAGCGGCCTGGGCGGCGCAAGCTTCAATTCTAGACATTTGTCGAGCTGCTTCATGGGCGTCTCCCACTTCATTCATCAGACATTATAAAATTGATTCATTCGCTGCGTCTGACGCGGCGTTTGGTCGTACTGTTTTACAACAAGTGGTTGGCGATTCGGGTGTGGGGGGCAGCCAGCTTCCCACCCGGGATACTTAAGCTTGGGTAAATCCCAGACCATGGATTGGAGGAGCAGCGTTTTGGAAAACGGACGTTGTGTACCTGAACGTCCCTTTTCGGAACGCTGCGACTCCAATCCATACCCTCCCTGTTGCTGTCTGCATTTGTGTGTTTTCCTGTCGGTTACAGGGGTTATGTGAGTTCTGTGAGGTATTTTCTTTGTTCCATGACCTTCGCGAGAAAGACTGACAGGAGGGCAGCAGGAGAGGCGTGGCCAGCAATGTTTCAATTGATTTCTGCACTCAGTTCCCTAGCAACATGAAGGAAGATTACCCAGACCATGGATTGGAGTCGCAGCGTTCCGAAAAGGGACGTTCAGGTACACAACGTCCGATTTCTTGGGATCTAAATGCCACCTATAAAACATTTTATAAAAATTTTCCCTCAAGTTCTGTGACTGTGTAAATTTAACATTCTGAACCCATATTTTTTCCCATGTTTCCATCAAACTGGTTCTGCAAAATTCTACGCCCACTTTATCAAGCAGTCTTTAACCAACTCATTTTCAGAATCTCTTTCTAACAAAAGGTTATAAACCCTTTTGATATGCATTTGACCTTTATTTTTTATCTGTCTTACCAAATCTTCTTCATGCAACATTACCCTGCTTCTTACCCTGCGAGACTCCCCCTTCTCGCAGGTGTGGCCCTCCACTCTATCGAGGGCCTACCTTTATGACGGGCTTTGGAGCCCCGAGAGGTGGCATGTACCGAAAAGGGATTTGAGGGGGTTTTTAAGGGAAATTTTTGGATAGATTTTTAAGGGGTTCTGGGAAGCGGGAGAGTTGTGTGGGTGTGGGGGTTAACCCACAGGAGGAGGGGTCGGGCCCAGCTGTTAGTTGGGCTATGGTGGGTGTAGATTCCGGGGGTAAGGGGTACATTGAAGTTCACTCTGCAGAGGGCCTTTTTATCAATACGCTGAGTGGGATGGGCAGATATGGCGAGTGCAGGGGACCATATCACGTGAGGGGGGCGCGCACTCTCTATCTCCGAGCGATGGCACGCCCCGGTCCCCAAAGTCCTTCTCACTCCCCAGGTTGTGCAGACTCTCAGGGCCCGAGTCTCTGGCTGTTGCTGTGCAATGCCATGTCTGTGGTAAATAAAGCCCCCCTCATCTGTGATCTTGTTCAGGAGGTGGGACCGGACCTGGCAGGTATTACGGAGACCTGGTTGGGCCATGAGGGGGGAGTTCCCCTCGTGGATATGTGCCCTCCAGGCTTCCGTGCATTCCATCAGCCAAGAGCTCAGGGCAGGGGCAGAGGGGTGGCGGTTATTATAAAAGAGGGTCTTGATCCGAGGGAGTCCACTGTACCACAGATAGCCAGGTGTGAGTCCCTCCTTGTGAAGTGGGGTCACGGAGTTCAGATGGGTTTGCTGCTCACGTACCTGGCTCCCTGCCATGTGGCAACAGCCCTGCCTGAGCCACTCAATGTGATAGCCAGGGTGGCGGTTGATATACCCCCAGACTTTTGGTCTTGGGAGATTTCAACCTGCCATCTGTTGGTGAAATATCTGAGGTGGCTCAGGAGTTCATGGCTTCCATGACGGCCATGAACCTGACTCAGTTAATTCACGCCCCCACTCACATGGGTGGACACATCTTGGACTTAGTTTTTGTCTCTGGTCAGTGGTATAGGGGACATAGTCATCGAACCCTTGTCATGGTCGGACCACTCTCTCCTTCGACTAGACTTTCTAACCGCTACACCCCGCCGCAGGGAGGCGGAACCGATTAGGTGGTTCTGCCCCAGGTGCCTGATGGAACCTGATAGGTTCCAGATGGAGCTTGGGCCATTTCCTGAGATTCTGGCTCATGACTCGGCTGAAGACCTGTTGGCCGCCTGGGATAGAGCGGCCGCTGGGGCTTTGGACCGCATCATGCCTTTGCGGCCTCTGACCTGGCGCCGAACTCATCCGGCTCCTTGGTTTACTGAGGAGCTGAGGGAGATGAAGCACCGGAAAAGACGCCTGGAGAGCGGTTGGAGGACCAGCCATTCCGAATCTGACCGAACACTGGTGAGGTCTCATATTAAGACCTACCTAGTGGCGATAAAAGCAGCAAAGTCTAGTTACTTTTCTGCTCTTATCGCGTCATCAGATAATCGCCCAGCCGCCCTGTTTAGGGTGACCTGCTCTCTCCTTCAATTGGGAGCACGGGATGACCCCTTACAGGGTCGAGCTGAGGATTTTGTGCAGTATCTGTATGACAAAATCGCTCAGATCTGGGAAGGTCTGGCCTCTGACTGGGTAGATCCGGACGGGATGGATGAGGCAGGTCTTGAGGGTGTGGTTTGGGAGGAGTTTGATTCTGTGGCTCCCGAGGATGTGGACAGGATTCTGGGATGGCTGAATGCGCCCACATGTTTATTGGACCCTTGTCCCTCCTGGTTGGTGCTGGCTTCCCGGGAGGTTACACGAGGCTGGCTCCAGAAGATTGTTAATGCTTCTTTGAGTGAGGGTGTCCTGCTGGCCACCTTGAAAGAAGCGGTGGTGAGACCCCTCCTCAAGAAGCCCTCTCTGAACCCGGCTGTTTTGGCTAATTACCGTCCAGTCTCCAACCTTCGCTTCGTTGCGAAGGTTGTTGAGAGTGTGGTTGCATGGCAGCTTCCCCAGTTCCTGGAAGAAGCTGTCTATCTAGATCTGCTCCAGTCCGGCTTCCGGCCTGGGCACAGCACAGAAACGGCATTAGTTGCGTTGGTGAATGATCTCTGGAGGGCGCGGGATAGGGGGTACTCCTCTATCCTGGTCCTATTAGATCTCTCAGTGGCTTTTGATACCATCGACCATGGTATCATGTTGCGCCGGTTGGAGGGGTTGGGTGTGGAGGGCACCGTTTTATGGTGGTTCTCCTCCTATCTCTCTGACCGGTCACAATCTGTGTTGACAGGGGGGCAGCAGTTGACTCCGAGGCGCCTTGTTTGTGGGGTGCCGCAGGGGTCAGTCCTCTCGCCCCTTCTGTTCAACCTTTATGTAAAGCCACTGGGCGAGATCATCCGAGGTTTTGGGGTGGAGTACCACCAGTACGCTGACGACACCCAGCTGTACATCTCCCCGCCAGGCCACCTCAACGATGCCCTTGAAGTGATGTCCCGGTGTCTGGAAGCTGTGCGGGTCTGGATGGGGAGAAACAGGCTCCGACTTAACCCCCCAAGACCGAGTGGCTGTGGCTGCCGGCGTCCTGATATAGCCAGCTGGTGCCATTGCTGACTATTGGGGGCGAGACATTGGCCCGCACAGAGAGGGCTCACAACTTGGGCGTCCTCCTGGGCTGTCTTTAGAAGAGCACACGACGGCCGTGGCCAGGGGGGCTTTTTATCAGGTTCGCCTGATACACCAGTTATGTCCCTTTCTGGATCGGGACTCCCTACGCACGGTCACTCACGCTCTCATGACTTCCCGCCTGGATTACTGCAATGCTCTCTAGATGGGGCTCCCCTTGGGGTGCACCTGGAGGCTCCAACTGGTCCAGAATGCGGCCACGTGAGGAATTATGGGAGCGACGTGGCGCTCCCATGTGACACCTCTCCTGCACGAGCTGCACTGGCTCCCGGTGGTCTTCCGGGTGCGCTTCAAGGTGTTGGTGACCACCTTTAAAGCACTCCATGGCTTAGGGCCTGGGTATCTGCGGGACCGCCTGCTGCTGCTAATAGCCTCCCACCAACCAGTACGCTCGCACAGAGAGGGCCTACTCTGGGTGCCGTCAGCCAGACAGTGTCAGCTGGCGACCCCCAGGGGGAGAGCCTTCTCTGTGGCGGCACCTGCCCTCTGGAATGACCTACCCCTGGAGATATGCAGGATATCAGACCTCCAGACCTTTCGTCGGGCCCTTAAAATCCATTTGTTCCAACTAGCTGGACTGGCTTGATCCCATCCTCTGTTTTAAATCGAAATTAATTTTAAATTGGACTGTTTTAATTGTCGGCCAAAAATATTTAATTAGTTTTAACTGGTTTTAATTTTTGTATATCATGTTTTATTCTGGCTGTTCACTGCCCTGAGTCCGCAAGGAGAAGGGCGGTTTATAAATTGAAACAAACAAATAAATAAAATAAACCAGTTTTTTGATCTTCCCTCCATCTCAATTGAAGTTGATTATACTGTAACCAATTTAAGATTATCCCTTCTTCCAACAGTGTATTAATGTCTTTAATTGTAATCTACCCCATCACTAAAAAGTACCTCTTTATATAAAATTCCCCCGAGTGACTTTATGTTTATATTCCGTGTAATATGACCAAGATTCAACCACAACGGTATTTTGTAATCCAGTTTAAGGTGGTGCTTCTTCCATACTCTCATTAAAGAGTTTCTAAATATATGAGACTTGAATACTTTATCAACTTTACTTTCATAAAATAGATATGCATGCCACCCATGCTCTAGGCCTTCTATATTCAATATTCCAGTCTCTGTCATTCCAAACCAATCACTCGCTTGCGTCAAAGCTGCTGCTTCATAGTACAGTCGTAGGTTTGGGACTTTAAGGCCACCTCTTTCACGAACATCTTGCATAATTTTCAGTTTAACTCTTGGCTTTTTCTCATTCCAAACAAACTTGTTCACTCCTTTTTGCCATTCATTCAGATTTTTATCATTTTTAAGCACCGGAATCATTTGAAACAAAAATAAAAATCTAGGTAGAACGTTCATCTTAACTGCTGCTATTCTACCAAGTAAAGATAGTTGCAGTTTTTTCCAAGTTTCTATATCTCTTTGTATCTTTTGCCACAATGCCTCATAATTATTTTTGAAAAGTTTTGTATTTGAAGCTGCAACTTGAACTCCTAGATATTTCACCTTTGCTACTATTTCAAAACCTGCCTTTCTTTTAAGTTCCTTCTTTTGAGCTTCTGACACATTTTTAACTATCAACTTGGTTTTTTTCTGATTCAATCTGAATCCTGATACCATGCCATATTCTTCTATAATGTCTTTCATCTGTATTACCGATTCCATAGGCCGTGTTAGGATAACAACCAGATCATCTGCAAATGCCCTTATTCTGTAGTCCTCTTGCCTTATAACTATTCCATTCAAAATACTCGAATCTCATATTTTGTTCAACAAGACTTCTAAAGTTAAAATAAACAGCAGTGGGGATAGTGGGCAACCTTGTCCCTTTTTCTATACTAAAGTTTGTAGTTAAACTTCCATTAATGATGATCTATGCTGATGTTCTATGCTGTTTGTGCCGTAACAGCTTGCACAAACTCGTCCCCAAAACCCATCTTTATTAAAGTCTTTAATAGAAAGTTCCAATTAATTTGATCAAAGGCCTTCTCCGCATCCAAAAACACCAGCACTGCAGGGATCTGTTTACTCTTCTCAAGATATTCCAATAAATCTATAATTTGCCTCACATTATACTTCATATATCTGCCTTCTATAAATCCTGCTTGATCATGATGAATCACTTCTTGCATAACTGGCATTAATCTGTTGGCTAATATTTTTGCAAAAATTTTATAATCCGTATTCAGGATGGATATTGGTCTAAAATTTTCCGGTTTTGTACAACCTGTTTCTTCTTTTGGTATCAATGATACAAAAGCTGCTTTCCATGGGGGGGGGGTATTTTACCCCCTTTTTGTATACTACAAAATAAATCTCTGAGGTGTTCAATCATTTCTGCTTGTAAAGTTTTGTAATACATTGCTGTTAAACCATCCGTCCCTGGAGCTTTAGCTGTTTTCAGTTGTTTAATTGCAATAACAATCTCCTCTACTGTTATTAGTTGATTCATTCTTTCCTTTTGCTCCTTGGCAATTTTCGTAACTCTCCCTTCTTCTAAGTATTTATCTATAAATTCATTCTGTATATCATCTTTGGCATATAGTTTTGTACAGTAATCTAGAAAGGCTTCTTTAATTACACTTTGTTGAAAAATTTCCTTCCCTCCATACTCAATTCTACCAATCTCCGTTCTTAAGTATAATAACAGGACTAGTACAAATACTTGTGATTTTAGATTTGCAGTCCAGATTCCACCCTGCTTATTTTTAAACTTGCTTGAACTCTGCTGCTTGAAGTTGGTTGCGTCGTCTGGCTCTGCATAAATGCAGAGTTGTCCCAGAGTCCAGAGCTTTGGCAAGCTATTTAGGGAGCCTCTCCCTTCCTCCCCAAAAACAATCCAAGGGCTTCGCAAGGGGCTCTACCTGCACTCGCCGGCTCTACTCTCATTTATTTTCCAAATGAGAGTTTTTCAAGCCGCCTCTCAGCTGCGGGGGCAGCTTTTTTACAGGTGGCGGGTCTGGCGGTCATAGGAGACCGTCTGCGATGATGGCGGCGCCAACCGGAAGTCTGGAAAAAGAAAATTTTTGTCACCATCCAATTTGAAGGGTCCTAATGTAAAATGGAGGTGGACACAAGGTTCTCCATGTCCCTGATGTTCTGGCCTACAATTAAAAGACTAGTTCCTCATTTTTCCAAAAATAACATTAAAGCCATAGACACTAAATTAAGAGACTATCAGGACAAAATTATACCCATTCTAGGGACTTGCCCCTTCCATGGAAAAATATGGAAGCTTTTCAGGATTCCTTCCCACCATTATCATGGCCTTTCAGATTCAGTTTTTCCCAGATGTGCCAATATGACATCTCTAATAAAATGGAACTTTGAGGAGAATGCCTGTCTTGGAGTTTTACTTCTGCTGAGGTTGTTACTTGGAACCCTGACATTTATCTTTTTAAAAAATTCATATTAGTGGTCCATGGGATTTAAAATTATGAATATAGTGGTCCCTGAGGTTCGAAAATTTGGCAACTGTCGTCTTAGTGGGTTGAGGAGGCCTTTGTTCTATTACTAGCCCCCACTCCATGGCCTTCTCCACCCTGAGATACCTCATGTGCTCATTGGTATTCTTGAATTGTGAGCTCTTGGGAAAGCATCCCCTCCTTGTGTGTTGCAAACAACCATTTCCAGTGGAGAAAATAGGACAAAGCAAGTGGGGGAAATATTTTCCTTTGCTATATTTCCAGTCTGAATTAGACCATGACCTGTTAGGGACAAACAGACTGAGGCAAGACAGGTTGAGATAAAAGCTAACAGGTTTATTTTGTTAACATGCGTTTTAACAGGTTTGCTAGCATTGCTGCCAGCTAGGCTGCTCATCTAACAGGACAAAGAAGAATTAGCATGGAAAATTGAAAGTGTTAAACAAAATCTTTTTGAAAATGCTAACAAACCAGGAAGATGGCTGGCATATAAGTTAAAAAAAGATAAATTAATGGATAATGAAGAGGAAATTCACTATCGAAATAAAGATAAAAAGAAAGTGATTAAAAATGAGAAACTATATGAGCAAGAGTTAATATCAGAAGAGAAAATAAAACAATACTTAGAAAAAGCAGAAATATCTAAAATATCTGAAACAGTTAAAGCAGTGCTGGATGAACGTATATCTATGATGGAGTTAACAAAAGCAATTAAGAGGCAAATTTGCTAAAGCAAATCCAAGTAGATCTGGAAAAGTGAAAGAATCTGCAATTATCTCTGGTAGGAAGAGTAGCAACAATCAAAATGAATATATTGCCAAGATTATTGTATTTATTCCAGACAATTTCGATAAAACTGGAAAAGAAATATTTTGAGGAACTTAGTAAAATAATACATAAGTATATTTGGAAAGGGGAAAAAGCAAGAATTGGTTTGAAAATAAATGCAAGATACAAGAAGTAGAGGAGGCTTTGGATTACCAAACTGGGAATTGTATTATCAGGTTGCAGTACTAGCATGGATGAAAGAGTGGATTGTATTGAGGAATATAAGATTATTGATCTTGGAAGGACACAATTTACAACTGGGGTGGTATGGGAAAAATAAGATACATGGATATTTTCAGAGACATTATATAAGGAATGCATTATTATTGGTGTGGGAGAAAATTAAAGAACATTATTTGAGGATACCAGTTTGGCTTTCAACAATGGAAGAATTGATTCACCAAAATATTATAAATATGAGAAATATTGTCAGATATAAAGATATTTTGAATGAAGAAGGGGGACTTAAAACAAAAGAAGAAATGAGTGACCAAGGGATCGATATAACGTGGTACACATATGCAGATACAGTCTAGATATGAGAAAGATGCTAAATTGCAGGGTTTTTACAAAGAATTAATGGAATTACATAAAATTTTAACAGGAACAGAAGAAATGTTAATAAAGAAGCTGTATAATTATTAGGTATAAAATTGAAAGAGGAACAAGTAAAATAGACAATGATAGCATGGACAAAAAACTTTGATTATACGATAGAACTAGTTAAATGGCAGAAATTGTGCGACAGAAATTATAAATTAATGATGTCAACTGCATATAAAGAGAATTTGTATAAGGTGTTTTATAGATGGCATTTACCACCGGCAAGGTTGGCAAAAATGTTTAAAAATAAATCAGCTAAATGTTGGAAGTGCCACCAAATACTTGGATCAGATGTAATGGACATGTGGAGAAGCAAAGAAGTATTGAATAAAAATTAGGATATGGTTGGAAGAGATGGTACAACAACATATTGAGTTGAAACCAGAAATATTTCTGCCAGGAATCTTACCTGAAATCTATAATAAAGAGAATATATATTTAATTATTTATGTATTAACTGCAGCTAGAATTGTATTTGCACAACATTGAAAAAATGGAGATATTCCTATTGATGAAAAGGTGATAAGGAAAATAGTAGGATGTGCAGAAATGAACAGATTAACATTAGCAATCAAGGAGAAAGAACAAACTGAATATTATATGATATGGGAAATATTTTATCAATGGTTGGAGAATACAAAAGGAATTTGGAAATGAAGAAGGCTAAAGAATAAGTAGAAAATACATTAAGACAGAGATATAAATAAGATGAAAATTGTATATATATATATATGTGTGTCTGTGTGTGTCTGTGTGTGTGTGTGTGTGTGTGTGTATGTATGTATGTGTGTGTGTGTGTGTGTGTATATATATATATATATATATATATATATATGTATGTATATATATATATATATGTATATATATATATGTGTGTGTGTATATATATATATATATATATATATATATATATATATATATATATATATATATATATATATATATATATATATATATATATATATATATATAAATAATTTGATTTATATGCCGCCCTTCTCCGGAGACTCAGGCAGCTTACAATGCGTTAAACAATAGCCTTCATACTTTTGTATATTTATACAAAGTCAGCTTATTGCCCCCACAAACTAGGTCCTCAATTTACCCACCTTAGAAAGGATGGAAGGCTGAGTCGACCTTGAGCCTGGCTAGGATTGAACTCGCAGTAATTGCAGGCAGCTGGATGTTAAATGCTGCCTTAGTAGGAGGCATTAGCTTCCTATGCCACTCAGGCCCATTTATGATGGGAATAATGATGTTTAATGTTAATATGGTATTATCACTAGAAGATATTAAGAAGAAAATGGAGAGCTTTACAATTTTTAAATGTTTACTATATTATAATATTATATTTAGAGAAATAATGTTAATGTGAATGATATAGCAAATGGTGAACAATGTTGCACAGAGATATTTGAACCCACACTGCATAAGGAAAGATGGAATGTTTATCTTTGTAATTGAAAAATAAAAAAACTTTTTATAAAAAAAACAATTGCTGAAACTATATTCTGATCAGTCTGGTACTAATCCCCATAGCGGTTGAGGTGAGATCAAATTCAGTTCAGGAAATAGGCCAGCTTTTCCAGGGTTCCGTCGAATGTCACCCTGAACCATGAGGGAGGGGTGGCTGGCAGTGCAGGCTGTGGGGCTGGTATAGGCTGTGGGCCTGGAGCTGGCATTCTCTGGTACTGCACCCATCCCTGGCTGGGGTAAAAGGCCCAGCCAGGGGGGATTTGGTTGGCTGGAGGCAGTCTGATGGCTGGTTGGTGGATAACTCTGGACAGTCATGACTCCTCGATTCAGGAAGGTGAATGTGATTTGGGTCAAGATCCAGCCGGGCTGGCTGCTTGAGGGGGGGGGGGGGGCTGGGTGACACTGCCCATACTGAGTTGGTCAAATTGTTCCAGAAGACCTGCTAGCGACTGGCTCCATGACGGCAGTGGGAAACTCCATTCCCTAGAATTGCTGGGCTCAGGAGGTCTCGCCGTTCTCCACTTGAAGACCTGTGCATACTCGGCTCTTCCCATTGTGATCCGGAGCTCCTGAAGCGTCACCTCAATTGCCAACTCCTGAGACAGCATGGCTCCCAGGGTTTTGCCCCATTAGGAAGGATCTGGCTGAGTGATCTGCCAGGTGCCAGCTCTTTGGGCCAGGTGCCTTGCTGATGGCAGCCTCCACAGTCTCTGGTACTGCCATCATGCTCTCTAAAAGGGATATGGTCTTAGGGTTACCTCTGAGTTAGTCCCTGTAGTTCCTTCCATTGTTGCCATCTTCTCTTCCATCTTTCCTGAGTCTTTATGCCACCCGGCAATCAGGCTGGCGCCCGGGGCTCAGGATCCCAAACAGCACCCAATAGAGCAGGGAGCTGGGTAGATTTTTTAAAAGGAGATTTGGGTTAATGTCAGGGTTCCAAGTATCACCCCCAGCAGAAGTAAAACTCCAAGACAGACATACTCCTCAAAGTTCCATTTTATTAGAGATGTTATATTGGCACATCTGGGAAAACACAAATCTGAAAGGCCTCCGGGTTTTCGCCACCCAAATCAATATCAAAGTTCCTTTCCCTGCACCCACATGTCCATCACACGGTCCAATCATGTCCCAGTCTCAACTGGAGTTGCTTCCCAGTCATGCCTCTCCAGATGCAGGCTGAATGTGCTTGACTCCCAGGGAAAAGAATGTTATGGCTTTACATCTCACCCTGTCTCCATCCAACACCCCTCCCATTTCCCACAGGATGCCCATCCATCAAGTATGGCAGCCCTGAAGATCCAAAATAAAAGATGGCATCCAGGGCTGACAATAAATACATTTGTAAAATAATGGGCCTAGTGAAGGGGGTCGGTGAGGCCAGCACAGGAAACAGCCCTTCCCTTCCCCAGTCATCTCATGGCTGCTTAGCCCCTTAACCATGGCTTGCAGATCAGCTGAGCCAGCAAAGGCTGGGAGTTCTGTCTCTCTGCATGCCTAGAGATGTTTCTGGCACACTCTTGCTAACCCCAGTTCTGTCCACAGCACCAGGAAACCTTGCAGCCAAGGGCCCCTCTCTTCCTCAGTTCACCTTGTGGCTCTCGAGCAAGCAGTGACCTCAGTTTGCAGTCCGCCAGCCCTGGAGCTTGGGTGTTGCTTGGGATGCTGCTACGATGAGGCAGAAAGCCATGCAGCCCATCAGAATTGGCTCCCCCTCTCTACCTGGCTGCTGCTGCTTGAGAAAAGGATGATTGTGGGAAGTGTGTGCTTACGGTAGATGTAAAGTTTCAAGCAATCCAATGTCTGTGTATATGTGAGAGAGAGAGAGAAAGAAAGAGAAACGATGGAGGGATGTAACATGTATTGCAGGTAACGCAGGACTTTGGATTTGGGATCACTGTGGGACTGTTGTAGGTAGCAGGACTTCATGAACCTATGCTGAATCCTTATTGGGTGGTTCTTAGGGGGTAAAGATACCCTGAAGGGTGACGAAGAAAAGAGGGGCACCTTGCAGGTCGCAGAGAGCAGTAGCTCTTCTGCTTGATATGAGGCACCTTCCCATCCAACAACGAAGAAGAGAGGTGGCCATTATGGCTGCTGTGAAATGTGCTGGAGTGATGTGTGAACAGTAGACTGGATCTGGGTGACGTGATTCAATTTCTTGACTAGAGATTAACCCCAAAGAAAAGAAATTTTGAAAGAAAGATTCTCTAATGTGAAATGTGCAATGTGAAAGTGGTGAACAATCACATAGAGAATAATTAGAGACCCAAAACAAAGTGAAATCTAAGAGGGGAATATAAAGTTTTTTAAAATATAGAAACACTGAGCTTGAATATCTGATTGTTAATAATTTCAAGAGGCATTCTAAAATGCTGGAAATATTTGGTTGAATATTGGGAAAACTGTGAAGAAAACTGAAGAAAATTGGAACAGCAGTAGCTGTTAGATTTTGTGTAATGTTGAAATTTAAGCTAAAGGTGCCGTCTACTGGTGAAAGAATATACATTATATTTCTACAAAGCTGGAAATAACCTTGGGGATTTGAGGATAGATAAGGCAGGGACAAACAACCCCTGGAAGACTGCCTTACTGCATATTGTTTTATACTTATTTGCTTCACAGTTGATGGGGAACAAATTGTGAGAGATCTGAAAGATCTTTAAGTAGAGTGGATTACAAACACTAGAAATTATTATTGAAATTTAAGAGTGGACTTTGTGGCCTAAAAGACATGGGGAAATCGGTTGGATCATCTAGGACTATAACTGTTGTTGGATAACTGTTTAAGAGGAGAAGGAAGAAATTTTTTTAAAAAACAAGAAGAAGAAAAAAAGAAAAAGACTTTTCAGAGAACTTAGAAGGAGTAAACTGATTGGTTGAGGACTAAAAAAGAACTATAAATATTGTGTCTCCTGAGGAATAATTTTGGAATTGAGAAAACTGTTTAAATATTGGTTCTTTTGTGTTATAGACAACTGAGATTCTGGGACTGTGATAGATTATTGAGTAACTTTTGGATCCATTAAAACAAAACAAAATGCTGCCAAAGAGAATAATAAGTGTAGTTCAAAAAGAAATATTGATGTTTCAAAATATTCATGAAATTATAACAAGGAACTACAGGGAGATAAAGAATCTGATACATGAGATAGTTGTAGGACCAGAAAACACTTAGCAAATGACAAGGAAAAATGAACAAAAAAACCCCCAGGAAGTAGAGGAGAAAATAGAAAGAACAAAGGAAAGGATAGAGCAGATAAAACAACAAATGAAACAAGAAGACAAGAAGTAAAAGATAATAAATACTTATGAAATAGATCAGGCAGATCACGTAAAAAGAGATCAAAAAATAGAATTGGATAAACAGAAAGACATTTCTGAAATGAAGATAGAGGCACTAATAGATATATTGCAGGTTTGGCAGCGAGAGGTAGATGTAGAAGAAATAATTAGATTTAATATGAATAATATAGGAAGATACAAAATCCCAAGGGAGGAGATGGGAGACATGCCAAAAAATGAACAAGAATTGAAATATTAAAATGGGCAAGAGATGATTGGCAGAAATAGAATACTTTCAGATATAAGATTTGTTATATTAAGAATTGAGAATTCAGAATTGAGGTAGAAACTAGAAAGGGGGAAAATATTATGGATATTTTTGTATAACATTTTAAGACTAATATATAGAGGTAAAGATTAGAAGTTGAAAGATGCCTAAACTACTATATTTGTACCAAACCATACCGGTAAATTTGGATATATTTTTTTTCAGAACTGAACAAAATTATCAAGAAATTTGTGTGTGAGGGGGAGGAGCCTAGGATCTCGCTCAGAATTCTACAGGAAAAAAGGAACAGGGGAAGATTTGGACTTCCCAATTGGGAAATTTATTTCAAGGCAGCCAACTTAATGTGGATAAGGGAGTGGCCACTCTAGAAAACAAAAGAATCCTAACCCTGGAAGGCCACGACCTGCAGAGAGGGTGGCATGCGTATTTATGGGACAAAGAGAAGAAAAAGAAAACATACTTCCATAGGCATAAAATCAGAGATACACTAATACAAACATGGACTGAGATCAGGCAGCAACCATACATGAAAGTCCCAAAATGGCTCTCTACAATGAAGGATTTGATATATCCCAACATGCTGGGAATGGAGAAAATGTGCAGATATAAGGACATTTTAGATGGCGGAGGCAATCTCAAATCCAATTACTCCTTGAGAGAACAAGGTATTAATATTGATTGATGGCCATACCTACAAATAAAGTCTAGATACCAAAAGGATAAAGAGGAATTTGGCATGGAAATAGGATCCAACCGATTTGATAAGGTATTGATGGGAATGGAAAAACAATATTGGCAAAATTATACAATTATTTATTGGACTACGATAGGGCAGAAGAGACAATTAAAAATCAAATGACTGCATGGGAGAAGGACATTGGAGCATAAATTTGAATGATTGGGGAGATATTTGGAATAAGAATTATAAATTGACCAGAGCAATGACATACAAAGAAAATCAATGCTATAAATAAAATGCTATATAGGTAGCATTTAGCCCCTGTAAGATTAGTAAAAATTAATTCAAATATAAACCCAAATTGTTGGAAATGTGGCCACTGCCAGGGTACCTTCTTTCACATGTGGTGGACATGCCCCGAAGTGAAAAAATATTGGAGTAAGGTTCGGAAATGCACACAAGAAATGATTGGAGAAGATATTGAATTGGCACCGGAAATATTTCTTCTGGGAATTCTAAAAAGGGCCTACAGGAAAAAAAAAAGTAATATCTAATAATACACATTACTACAGCTGCCAGACTGATTTATGCACAATACTGGAAAGAAAAGGGACTGCCACCAGAAGAGCATATAATTAGGAAAATATTTGAATGCGTGGAGATGAGTAAACTAACCCTTGAAATAAATGAGGATGAAAACTCAGATTACTATACTGTTTGGGAAGGGTGGTATAGATGGATGGAGAATAAAATAAAGGAAGGAGTAAAGGACGGTATGACTAATAAAAGAAATAAGTAAATTAAGAAAAAAAAAGAAGTTGAAAGATGATTTTATTATGTATGCCTAAACATTATTGCTATTAGTATTGTGTATTAAAATATTGAAAAGTTAAATGATGAAGGACTATATAAAGGGTGGAGCAAACACGAACATATTAATTTCAATTTTAATATTATAATATTATTATAAGAAAATAATCTTACACTCAACACCAAAAAAACTAAAGAACTTATAATTGACTTCAGGAGGAAGAGAGATGTACATCTACGGTTGTACATGAATGGTAAGGAGGTGGAGAGGTTGGGTAGTTTTAAATTTCTGGGCATTTGTATCTTGAAGGATCTCTCATGGACTATGAATGTTAACATGCTTGCAAAAAAGGCACAGAAGAAGCTGTACTTCCTGAGAATGCTCAGGAAGATAAATCTATCTCAGCATCTACTTCTGTCCTACTATCGCAGCACCATTGAGAGTGTCCTGATATATGGCATTCTTGCATAGTATGGGAGCAGCTCTATAGGGAACAAAAAAGCTCTACAGAGAATCATTAAAACTGCCCAGAATATCATTGGCTCCAGCTACCAGCCCTAGACAACATCTCCGAATCTCGCTGTTTGAGGAAGTTGCATAATATTCTCAGAGACTCTACCCATACTGCTTACAATCTTTTTGGACTGTTGCCTTCTGACAGAAGATACAGAACAATTAAAACTCAGACCACACGTTTTCTGAAGTTTCCCAGAGCTATCATTGCACTCAACAATGAACTAAAGGCCACCATCAGTGAGCTGTTGGACAGCGTTACTTGGTCTGTTGTGTGGATGATTGGGTGATTTAGGAGTGGGGAATTGTGGTGGGTGGGAGTTGTTGGGAATTGTTATATGTGTTGGACCTGGTCTTTGGGTGTCAAGTGAATTTCGTTGTATGTTTATACTGTATATACACGTATAATGACAATAAAGTTATTATTATAATAATTTTGTGAGTATGATCAATGTAATAAAATAATAACAATAATAATAACAATAACAACAACAACAATAATAATAATTTTAAATAATCTTTATTCAGCTTTTTTTAGTTTTAAAATCACATTTCCATTTTTACAGTGTTCAGTTATCGGTATCAATTCTAATTACATATTTTCCATTTGTTGCCTTTTGTGTTATACATTTATGTAATTTCTGTATTTATACATCTAAATATATGAAATCTTTTACTATGTTATACAGTTATTCATCTTTAATATACATTTTATAAATTCCTTATATCTTAACTATATTTACTAACATCTTTTCTCATATTCATAAATTTATATGGTTTTTCCTTTAACATGATTTCTATATATACTGTGTTGGCAGGGGGGCAGAGGTCGACCTCAAAGCGCCTTCTTTGTGGGGTGCCTCAAGGGTCAGTCCTCTTGTCCCTTCTGTTCAATATTTATGTGAAGCCGCGGGGCAAGATCATCCGTGGTTTCGGGGTGAGGGTCCATCAGTACGCTGACGACACCCAGCTGTACATCTCCACCCTGGACCACCCCAATGATGCCCTTAACATCATGTCCCACTGCCTGGAGGCCGTACGGATCTGGATGGGGAGAAACAAGCTCAGACTCAACACCTCCAAGATCGAGTGGCTGTGGCTTCCGGCGTCCCGGTATAGTCAGCTGGTGCCATCGCTGACTATTGGGGATCAGATCTTGCCCCCCCACAGAGAGGGCTCTCAATCTGGGTGTCCTCCTGGACTCACGACTGTCTTTAGAAGATCATATGATGGCTGTGGCCAGGGGGACTTTTATGAGGTTCACCTGATTCGCCAGTTGCATCCGTTTCTGGACCGAAACACTCTGTGCATGGTCACTCATGCCCTCATCACCTCCTGTCTGGACTACTGTAATGCTCTCTACATGGGGCTCCCCTTGAAGAGCACTCAGAGGCTCCAACTGGTCCAGAATGTGGCCGCACGGGTGATAATGGGGGAAACTTGTTGTGCCCATGTAACACCTCTCCTGTGCGAGCTGCACTGTCTCCCAGTGGTCTTCCGGGTGTGATTCAAGGTGTTGGTCACCACCTTTAAAGTGCTCCATGGCTTATTGCCTGGGTATCTACGAGACCATCTTCTGCCACCAATAGCCTCTCACTGACCAGTTCGCTCTCACAGAGAGGGACTCCTCAGGGTGCCGTCAGTCAAATTATGCCAACTGGCGACCCCCAGGGGGAGGGCCTTCTCTGTGAGGGCTCCAGCCCTTTGGAATGAATTGCCTCTGGAGATACATAACATCCCTGACCTCCGTACTTTTCACCGTGCCCTCAAGACCCTGATGTTCCAACAGGCAGGGCTGACCATTTAAATTATTTTTAATTTGTCATTTTAATTCTGGGTTTTTTATTCAGTTGGGCCAAACTATTTAATAATTTTAAATTGTAATTTTATGATGTTTGTGTGTTTGTGTTTTTACCTTGACTGTACACCGCCCTGAGTCCTACGGGAGAAGGGCGGTATAGAAATATAATAATTAAATAAATAAATAAATAAATATACTGTATTCTATGCATTAATTTTACATCTAATTTCTAGCCATTTATACCACACACTCCAGATCTTATAATACTCTGTTTCCTCTCTGTCTTTTAACTCCATAGTTAATTTATCCATTTTGGCGCAATCGAGCACCTTTTTTATTATCATTGCATTTAATGGCATGACTTTCTGTTTCCAGTTCTGGGCAAATGTAATTCTGGCTGCTGTTATGATGTGAAGTATGATTTATTGGTTCTCTTTACTTATATTTCCTTTTATAATACCCAATAAAAACAGTTCCGGTTTCATCTCAATTTTTTGTTCCGTGATTTCTTCTAACCATTTTTTAATTTTTATCCAATACCTCATGGCTTTTGGGCACATCCATCACATGTGATAAATGGTCCCTTGTTCATAATTACACCTCCAACAGCTTGCTTGTCTATTGGGAAACATTTTCACAAGCCTTGCCGGGGAAGATGCCACTGATAAAACATTTTGCTTGTATTTTCCTTATAAGCTGCTGACATCATTAATTCACAGTTTTTTCCCCACAATTTTGCCCAATGTTCCAATTCAATGTTGTATCTGAAATTTTGGACCCAAATTATCATCGTCGCTTTCACTGTTTCTATCTCCAATTTAAACTTTAACAAACAATTTAAGTTTTTGGTTATCATTTTTTCCTTTGTCCCTAATAATATTTTATCCATTTCTTGTTGTTCTCTTTGAAAGCTATAATTTTTTAAATCTTTTTTATAATTTGTCTGAATTTGTCTATTCCTAAACCAGTCTATTTCTATTTCTTGAAATTTTAGGTCTTGGTTAGATTTAAGTTTTCCTTGCCCATCCAATAATTCTTTGTATGTCACTACCTTATTCCAATCTAATATGTTGGGGTAAATCATTGCTTCCATGTTTCATAGCCACCTTGGTATTTTTGTATAATAATTTCTTTTGATTTTTCCCTCAGACATCTAACAAGGCATCTTTTACCTGATGTCTCTGAAAATATGTATGACATTTATTTTTCCCCTCCCAGATGAATGCGTGCCAGCCAAGTTGTAAGTCATGACCTTCTATTGTTAATACCCTTTTATTTTTAAGCATTATCCAATCCTTAAACCATGTTATGGCTGCCGCTTGATGGTAAAATTCCCAATCTGGGAGTCCAAATCCTCCCTTACTTCTACTATCATGTAAGACTTTAAGTTTTATTCAGGGTTTCTTCTCTAACTAAATGGGGCTCATTTAGTTTGTATGATTTTTCGAGTTTTTGAGACCCCCAGGGCGAAGTTGGATCTCAGAGGCAGCAAGGGTGTAAAGGGGAATCCTTGGAGTTGGCGGAGAGAGGGGTGATCTCCCGCAACAACAAGAGGATGCCCTCAGGAGGCATATGTGACACTTATTCCCAAAGAAGATATACAACTAATAAAAAATTACAGACTGATTTTGTTATTAAATGTGGATTACAAAATCTTTGCCTCATTAATGGCAAACAGACTAAAAAGACTGTTAAATGACCTTATTCATACAGATCAGAATGGATTTTTACTGAAAAGGCAAATTAGAGACAATATGAGGGTAATTTTGGATACTTTGGAGTATTAAAGACACATTCAGAAAGACAAATGGCGATGATGTTTTTAGATGCTCAAAAAACTTTTGACAATGTGTATTGGCAATTCATGACAGAATAATTTATGACAGAACAATGGACTTTGGGGAGAAATTTATACATTCAATAAAAACGATCTATGACAGTCAATCTGCTAAGATAATGATAAATGAAGAAATGACAGAACGTTTGAATTATGAAGGGTACTAGACAAGGATGTCCTCTATCACCATTATTGTTTATTCTGACTTTAGAAGTACTGAATAGAAATGTTAGGCGAGATAAAGAGATAAAAGGAATGAAAATTTTTAAAAGAAGAATACAAATTGCAAGCATTTGTGAATGATCTAGTATTCATTTTGGAGGAACCACAAGATACAGGACCAAAATTATTAGTGCAAATAGAGAACTATGGAAAAGAGTCTGGGCTGAAAATAAATAAAGAAAAAACAAAAATTTTGGTTAAAAATATTACAGAAAAACAAAAAAGAGAGATAGAAGAGATATTAGATATACAAGTGGTGAAGAAAGTTAAATATCTAGGGATATATTTGACTTCAAGATGTGCAACAATTAAAGAACACAATTATTGTAGACTTAAAGAACAGATTGAGAAAGTCTTGGAGAAATGGAAGAATCTTCAATTATCACTCATGGGAAGGATAGCAATAATAAAGATGAATATATTATCAAGATTATTATTTTTATTTCAGACAATACTGATAAAAATTGAAAAGACTTATTTTCAATATTTAAATAAGATAATAAGGAAATTTATATGGCAAACTAAAAAAGCAAGAATAAGTTTAAAAATGCTTCAGGATATGTGCTTATGAGGAGGATTTGGACTCCCGAACTGGGTAGCTTTGACATGGTTGAAAGAATGGATTGAACTAAAAAATACATTAACACTGGAAGGCCATGATCTACAATTGGGTTGGCATTCCTTTTTATGGTATGGTAGAAATAAGATACATACGTATTTTCGTAGACATTATATAAGAAATGCATTGTTATTGGTATGGGAAAAAGTTAGAGATAAATATTATGTGAAAATACCAGTATTAACAATAGAAGCCTTAATTCACCCAATGTTTTTAATTTTGGAAATATTGTTAGATATAAAGATTTATTAACAGATAAGACAGAATTGAAAGGGAAACAAGAACTGGAAGAACAAGGAATTGAAATGGATTGGTATATGTATATGCAAATACAAACTAGATATGAAAAAGATGTTAAACTACAGAGTTTTTACTCAGAAAAGACTGAGCTGGATAAGATATTCATGGGAACAGAGGATAAATTAATTAAAAATGTGATATATTTTTATTAAATATAGAACTAGAGGAAGAACAAGTAAAAAAAACAATGATAGCCTGGGCAAAAAATTTTGGATATTCAATTGAATTGGATAAATGGCAACAATTATGGGAAAGAAATTATAAATTAACAATGTCCACTGCATACAAGGAAAATCAATATAAAATGTTTTATAGATGGCATATGCCCCCTGAGAAACTGGAAAAAATGTTTAAAGATAAATCAGCTAAGTGTTGAAAGTGCCACCAGTTACCAGGTTCATATTACCACATGTGGTGGACATGCTGGGAAGCAAAAAGCTACTGGAATAAAATTAAGTTATGGGTGGAGGAAATGATACAACAACGTATAGACTTAAAACCAGAACTATTCCTATTGGGTATCTTACTAGAGAAAATTAGTAAAGATAATGTGTATTTGATTATACATGTAATAACAGCAGCAAGGATTGTTTATGTACAAAATTGGAAAGCAGAGAATAGACCATCGGAGGGAGAAGTAATTAAAAAAAATTTAGATTGTGCAGAAATGAATAGATTAACTATGACTATAAGAGAAAGAGAAGACTATTTTAAGATATGGAATCAATTTTACTATTGATTAGAAAAGAGATATAAATAAGTTTTAAAAGAGATTGAGGAAAAATAATTTTGTAATTAGAATATTATACTAATGGAAAACTTTTGTAATGGACTTGGCGAGATTGAAGACAGAAGAGATCGAGAAGAGAAGAATTTTTTTTATTGAGAAATTTTAAAGAAAAGTTTACATATATATCCCCCCTACCATCCCTCCTCCCCAACCCTTTCCCTCCCACCCACCCCCTACTTCCCAGAACAAAATACAGGGTATAACATTCAACAATCAAAATCCATCATAATCTAATAAACGATAACATTTTACATCTCTCTAATACTTTAATTCCCCATTCATCACACTAAATTTAATTACCTAATAACATCTTTCTGTTTATTCATAAACTATTTGAAATTTTTTAATTCGATATTTACTTTGAATATAATCTATCCATCTTCTCCATTCCCTCACATATTTTTCATTTGAATGATCTTTCAAATACGCTGAAATTTTTGCCATCTCTGCTAAATTTGTTACTTTTAATATCCATTCTTGAATAGTAGGCAAATCTTGCTTCTTCCAGCACTGCGCCACCAACAATCTTGCTGCAGTTATTAAGTTCAAAATCAGATTAGTCTCTGTAACCATACAGTCCATAACTATTTCCAACAAAAACAGCTGTGGAGTAAACTTTATCCTCTTCTTAAGAATATTTTGAATAATCCACCATATTTTTATCCAGAATGCTTTAACCTTTTTACATGTCCACCATACATGAAAATAAGTAGTATCATCACAATCACATCTCCAACATTTAGATTATAAATCTGGATACATACAAAATATTTTTTGGGATCTAAATGCCATCTAAAAAACATTTTGTAAAAGTTCTCTCTTAAATTTTGTGCTTGTGTAAATTTGACATTTCTAACCCATATTTTTTCCTACGTTTCCATCATTATTGGTTGTTCAAAGTTTTGCGCCCATTTTATCATACAATGCATAAATGAATGAATGAATGAATGAATGCATTTCATTCAGGGCTGACACTTTGACTAACTCTGTTTCTGAGTCTATTTCTATCAGTATATGATACAACCTTTTAAAATGCATTTGACTTTGGTCTCTGATTTGTTTTACCAAATCTTCATCACTTTGTATGAAACCAATTTTCTGATCTCTTCTCCATCTGGCTTGTAATTGTACATACTGGAATCAAGTTTGAATTATCTTTTCCTCTTTTAATACATTCAAAGGCTTTAATTTTAGTATACCTTCCTCTTTATTAAGAATTTCTTTATATGTAATTACATCCTGTCTTTTTTCTATACTTATATTCTCTATCGCGTGCCTGGGTACAGTCCATATGGGTATCTTGTCATTTAATTTATATTGATATTTCTTCCAGACATGCAATAAAGCATTCCTCAATATATAATTTTTAAATATCCTATCCACCTTTTTGTCATACACTAAGCAGGCATGCCAGCCATATACCAAATCATATCCTTCAATATTCAAAATCCTTTCGTTTGTTAAATTAATCTAATCACTAATTGCTGATAAAACAGCTGCTTCATAATATAGTTTTAAATTGGGCATTTTCAAGCCTCCTCTTTCACGTGTATCCTGCATTATTTTTAATTTAACCCTTGATTTCTTCCCTGCCCAGACAAATTTATTAATACCTTTCTGCCATTCTTCCAAATTAGCATCCTTTTTAAGTATTGGTATCATTTGAAAAAGAAACAAAAAATTAGGTAAGACATTCATTTTAACTACTGCTATTCTACCCAACAAAGACAATTGTATTTTTTTCCAATTATTCATCTCTACCTGTATTTTGTGCCATAACAATTCGTAATTATACTTATATAATTTCCCATTTGATGTTGCAATATAAGCTCCTAAATACTTAACCTTTTTCACTATTTCACATCCCGTTACTCTTTCTAATTCTTCTTTTTGATTTATTATCATATTTTTAACTATCATTTTTGTCTTCCCAATATTTATTTTGAACCCCGATATTTGACCATATCGACCATACCCCGATATTTGACCATACTGATTAATTATCTCCATCAAACCTATGGCTGATTTCACTGGTTGAGTTAAGGTTACAACCAAATCATCTGCAAATGCACGCACTTTATAGTCATAATGTCTAATCTCAATTCCCTTTATCTTCTCTGAATTACGTATTTTATTCAGCAACAATTCCAAGGTTAATATAAACAATAATGGGGATAAAGAACACCCCTGTTCCTTTTTCAATTTTAAAAAATTCTGTTAAACTACTATTAATTATTATTTGAGCTGTCTGTTCCTGATATATTGCCTTAATAGATTGTGTAAAATAGTCCTCAAATTGCATCCTCTGCACCATTTTCATTAAAAACTGCCAATTCACTCGATCAAAAGCTTTTTCAGCATCCAAGAATATGAGCACTGCAGAGATTTGGTTGTTCCTTTCCAAATACTCCAATATATTAACAATTTGTCTTACATTGTTTTTCATTTGTCTCCCTTGTATAAAACCAGATTGATCACTATGAATCATTTGTTGCATTATCAACATTAATGTTTGCTAGTATCTTGGCAAAAATCTTATAATCTGTATTAAGTAATGATATAGGCCTATAATTCTTTGGATGTGTATCTTGATCTTCTTTCGGGATTAGGGAAATAAAGGCTGTTTTCCATGATGGTGGTATCCCTCCTCCCAATTGTATTTTACTAAATAATTCCTTAAGGGATTCAACCATTTCCAATTGTAAATGTTTATAATACACAGCCGTTAATCTGTCTGTACCAGAAGTTTTGCCAACTTTTAACTGTTTAATTGCCAGGAGAATTTCCTCCTCTACTATTGGTTGATTCAAACTTTCCCTTTGTTCCTCTGAAACTATAGGAATATTCTCCTTATCCAAATATCTATCTATATCTACACCTTGTATTTTATCTTCAGTATACAAAGTTGTATAAAATTCTAAAAAAGCCTTTTAAATTATATTCTGTTGGTAAACCTCTTTACCTTTATAATTTATTTTCTCTATAATATGGGATTTCTGTTTTTTCCTCAACATATATGCTAGCCGGGTTCCGGTTGGCGTCTCCGCCATTGTCGGACAGTCCTTTTAAGACCGCCGGCTTTGCTGTTCGTTGGAGCTGCCTCACAGCTGTCAGGCGGCTCGGAAAACCCGCTCTTCAGGATTAAAGACCGGGTAGAGCCGGCGAGACAGGGTAGAGCCCCTTGAGATGCCCCCAGGATTTTTTTTTTGTCCTGGGGAGAGCTCAGGGTAAAGGCTCCCCTTCCAGCTCGCCGAGGCTCTGTGCAGCGAGGGACCTCTGTTTTAACAGAGCCAGATGGCGAGAGCAACGCCACCAAAACATCAGAAGCCTACAGCAAGTAAAAATTGGTGAAATCTGGACTTTTTTTTAAAAAGCAAGTAAATCTGGACTTTTTAAAAAAAAGCAAGCAAGTGTTATTAATAATTTTCTACAAAAGGGACTTAAACGGGAGAAAGTACTTAAAAGATTAAAATGGCGACTGGCTCAAACAGAAGAAGGGAAAGTGAAAAGTGAAAGTGAGAGTGAAGCCTGCCTCGAAGCACTTAAATGAGTCATTTTAACAGGATTTTAACAGGATATAAAATCTGATTCAACTTCTTTTCCTATAAAACTGGGGAGAAAAGGTGGAACAAGTGGAAAAGGAGGGAGATTCTCTTTTTTGGAGAGGCTAAGACTGTGTAGAGGCATGGCTTCAAAACAAACCAAGTCAGGGGGGGGGATTCCCCCACTCATCAGACAAAGGAAAAGTCAGCAAAGCCACAAATGCAGACTCAGAGTCAAATTCAAGAAACTGGAAATGAGGATTTGAAAGCGTTTATAGCTAAGACATTAGGAAATGTTGTTGAAACAATGGAAACATTTCAAACTGAAATAAAGGAGCTGGTACAAGAAAAATATGATAAGCTGAATCAAAATATAATCAAAGTAGTTGCTGGTCTTTCTGATGCGGTGGTGGAGGTGGAGAAAAAAGTGGGTGAATTAAGCACAGAAGTTGAATCTAAGATGAGAGTAACAGAAGAGAAATTTTTTAATGCTGATGTCAGAACCCAAAGAATTGAAAATGAAGTTACAATGATCCAATTCAGGGCTATGGAGTTTGCCATAAGATTGAGGGGACTAAGGGAAAACAATAGAGAAGATTTAAGAGCAGTTTGTGTAGAGGCATTAGCTGCGTTGTTAAAGATTGAACCCGATCAAATTTTTAGTAGGATTGATAAGGTCTACAGGGTGAATTCTCGTGAGGCAAGACAAAGGAATTTGCCTAGAGATGTTGTGGTTTATTTTACTGACAGAAGACTGAGGAATAATATTTTGCAGAAATCTTTTCTTGCTAATATTCAAGTAGAAGGAAATCAGATTGGTGTTTATAAAGAGTTACCACCCAAGATGTTGAAAGACAGAAAGGATTTTGGATTTTTGGTGAATGAATTGAAAAGAAACCAGATCCCATTTAGGTGGGATGCCCCAGTTGGCATAATTTTGAGATATGAAGATGTGAGATACTGTTTAAATACCATTGAAAAAGCCGAACATTTTTACTACAACATCCTTAAAAGGGCTGCTACATCTCCATGCTCATCTACGTTGTTAGCTATAGAAGAAGCTGTTGTTAGCTATAGAAGAATTTGAAAGAGAGACTGAGGAACAGTGCAAGCAAATGGAACTAGAGGCAATACAAACTCAGAGAGCAATAGAAGAATCTCAAGGAGCAGTAGGTGGTTTTTTAGACGATCCTCTCATGGATTTTCCAGAGCCTAAAAGAAAGCACCCCAGAAGCACAAGAGAGGTGGCAGTGGACCTTGAACTGTTGATGCAGGAACTGAAAGATAAACATATAACTCGTGCAGCTGAGAAGCAAATGCTAGAGAAGCAGAAGCAGCAGAGGTCCACTGTACCACAAGAGGAGAAGGGGGCTAATGGGAAATCACAGAAATCAGAAGCTGTGGGAGGAGCTAGACCAAAGACTATTGCTCTGCAACAGAATCTTTGGCAATTGCTCGACCCACTTCGCGAAACTTCAAATGGCAGTTAAATTTTTATCTTGGAATGTTAATGGTCTGAATTCTCCACAAAAAAGAAGGAAAGTATTTCACTATTTGAGACAATTTCATAATTATGTTGTTTGTTTGCAAGAAACTCATATTAGAACTCAGGATCAAAAATATTTGATAAATTCTAAAATAGAATCACATTTTATATCTTCTAGTTCTGGAAAAAAGAATGGACTAGTGTTGTATATTTCCAAAAGACTACCAGCTAAAGTTATAGAATCAGAAGATGATGGAAGATATATTGCAATTGAGATAAACCTACAGAATGACTCACTGCTTTTGATTGGAATTTATGCGCCCAATCAGCAGCAGGAAAATTTTTATAAATTATTATATGCTAAAATATTGCAATGGAATTACAAATCAATTTTGATTATGGGAGATTGGAATGGCATGATTGATACAAAAATGGATAAAAAGACTTTGGCTAAAACAGGGGTTAAATTGCCACAGACTTTCTTCGCGATGAAAGAATTTGGAACCGAAAGATGTTTGGAGAGTTCAGCATCCGAAGGAATTGGATTTTACATTTTTTTCAGATCAACATAGATCTTTTTCTAGGATTGATTTTATGCTGGTCACATCTGACTTACTTACTAAAACAACAAAGACTAAAATATTTCCCAGGACCTTAACGGATCATAGCCCGATATGGATGGAAATAGAATTTGGGAAGAAGGAGAGAAGGTCCTGAAGATTGAATGAGAATTTGTTTAGATATGAAAAGAATATATCTGAACTTAAAAAACAAATGAAGGAATTTTTTCAAATGAATTTGAATAAGGGTACACCGATTGAAATTGTTTGGGACGCAAGCAAGGCATACATGAGAGATTACTGATTTATATGAACTCTAAACATAAGTCAATTCAACAAAAGAAAAGAACAGCATTGGAATTAGAAATAAAGAAAAAGGAACAATTACACATCAAGAATCCATTAGACAATAAATTACAGGAAACTATAAAACTTTTGAAAGACCAATTTCAAATGCTTATAGCTGAACAAACGGCAACTAATTTACAATTTGCAAAACATAACACCTTTTGTAACGCTAATAAACCGGGCAGATGGTTGGCTTATACTTTGAGAAAACAGCAATGTTCTTGTATAATTGATACTATTGAATATGGAGGGAAAGAAGTTTTTCAACAAAACTTAATAAAACAAGCTTTTCTAGATTATTATTCTAAATTATATCATAAAGATAACATAAAGAACAAGCTTATAGATGAATATCTGGAGGGGACTAGAATTACAAAAATTTCTAGAGAACAAAAGGAGAGAATGAATCATGGAATAACGTCTGAAGAGATTGTACTTGCAATAAAACAATTGAAAACAGCAAAAGCTTCAGGGACGGACAGTTTGACAGGGGTGTATTACAAAACTTTACAAACAGAAATGATTGAACACCTTAAAGACTTATTTTGCAGTATACAACAAGGGGGAAAAATACCCCCTTCATGGAAGACGGCCTTTATTTCATTGATACCAAAAGAGGAGGGTTCTACAAAACCAGAAAATTTTAGACCAATATCTCTCTTGAATACGGATTACAAAATTTTTGCAAAAGTATTAGCCAACAGATTGATGCCAGTTATCCAAGAGGTGATTCATCATGACCAAGCGGGATTTATAGAGGGCAGATACATGAAGGATAATGTAAGGCAACTCATAGACTTATTGGAATATCTTGAGAAAAGTAAACAGATCCCTGCAGTGCTGGTGTTTTTGGATGCAGAAAAGGCTTTTGATTGAGTTAATTGGGATTTTCTAATAAAAACTTTGTTCAAAATGAACTTTGGGGATCAGTTTGTCCAGGCGATATTAGCAATTTATCAAGAACAGACAGCACAAATTATTATCAATGGGAGTTTAACAACTTAATTTCAATATACAAAAAGGAACAAGACAAGGTTGTCCGTTATCCCCACTGCTGTTTATTCTAACTTTAGAAGTCTTGTTGAATTCAATACGGGTTTCGAATATTTTGAATGGAATAGTTATAAGGCAAAAGGATTACAGAACAAGGGCATTTGCAGACGATCTGGTGGTTACCCTAACACGACCTTTGGAATCAATCATCCAGATGAAACACATTATAGAAGAATATGGTTTGGTCTCAGGATTTAGACTAAACCAGAAAAAAACTAAGATGATAGTTAAAAATATGTTGGAACCACAAAAGAGTGAACTGGAAAGGTTGGCAGGCTTTGAAATAGTTTCAAAGGTGAAATATCTAGGAGTCCAGGTTGCAGCTTCCAATATAAAACTTTTTCAAAATAATTATGAAGTTTTGTGACGAAAGGTTCAAAAAGATCTGGAAACTTGGAAAAAACTGCAACTATCTTTACTTGGTAGAATAGCAGCAGTTAAGATGAACGTTCTACCTAGATTTCTGTTTCTGTTTCAAATGATTCCGGTGCTTAAAAGTGATAAAAATTTGGCTGAATGGCAATCAGGATTGAATAAATTTATCTGGAATGAGAAAAAGCCAAGAGTAAAACTGAAAATTATTCAAGATGTTCGGGAAAGAGATGGCCTTAAGGTTCCAAACCTACGGTTATCTTATGAAGCAGCAGCGTTAACACAAGTGAGTGATTGGTTTGGAACAACAAGGACTGAAATTTTGAATATAGAAGGTCATGATTTGGAATTTGGTTGGAATGCATACTTATTTTATGAAAATAAAGTGGACAATGTATTTAGAAGTCATATACTGAGAAATTCTTTGATGAGAGTTTGGAAGAAGCACCAGTCTAAATTGGATTACAAAATACCTTTGTGGTTGGATCTTGGGCATACCATACGGAATATAAAGTCACTCAGGGGGATTTTATATAAAGAGATGCTTTTTAATGATGGGGGCAGCTGGAACTTGAAGTTTTTAAAAACTCTGTTGGAAGAAAGGATTAATTTAACTTGGTTACAGTATACTCAACTTCAATCAAGATGGAGAGAAGATCAAAAAATTGGTTTAATGTCGTTTGAAGAAGATCTGGTGATACAGATAAAACAGAAAGGGCCGATGCATATTAAAAGGGTTTATAATATATTGTTAGAAAGAGACTCTGAAAGCGAATTGGTTAAAGATTGTATGATAAAGTGGGCACAAAACTTTACAGAACCAGTTATGTTGGAAACATGGGAAAAGATATGGGTCCAGAATGTTAAATTTACTCAGGCATAGAATTTGAGGGAAAACTACAAAATGTTTTATAGGTGGCATTTAGATCCTAAGAAACTGTCATGCATGTATCCTAATGTTCAACCTAAATGCTGGAGGTGTGAATGTTTAGATGCTATATATTTTCATATATGGTGGACTTGCAGAAAAGTGAAAGCTTTTTGGATTAAACTCTGGTGGGTTATGCAGAATGTTTTGAAAAAGAAGCTTCAATTTTCTCCGCAATTGTTTTTGTTGGGTATAGTTAAGGATTGTTCACCGAGTGAAACAAGATTGATTTTATATATGACTACTGCAGCTAGGTTACTGATTGGACAATATTGGAAAAAAGACAGTGTACCTACTATAGAAGAATGGACTTTGAAGATGGCTAGTTTTGCAGAAATGGCAAAGATTTCAGCATATTTAAAAGATAGGACCCAAGAAGCTTTTATTCAGGAATGGAAGAAATGGATAGATTATGTGCAGAATAAATATCAAACCAAGAAGTATCAGTTAGTATTCGATTGAAGAAGGAGGCAAAACAAGATGTGGAATTGTGATTGATATATTAGAATTGTTAAAATATTAATATAGCATATATTTGATAGAATAATTTTATTTTATATATATGTTGATACTGGAATATTATAATGTATATGTTATATAGGGATTAGTTAATGTTTGGGGATAAGTAATTGGGGGAAAATTAGAGTTTTTTTGGATTTTATTATGTATTAAGGGGGATTAATTAACATAGATAATTAGTTTTATTATATTTACTATATTGATATTTAGAAAAATTTTAATGTTGAAAAATATTTGATATGTTATTTGGATTTCACCTTTATTTTTGTTTAATGTTGGTAGACGTATAAGAACAATATTTTTTGTAAGGGAAGCCAGGGGGGGAGGGGAGGGGGAGTTGGGGGGTGGGGGGGAAATGGGGGTGGGGAGAAATGATAAAATTTGTATTTATAAAACTTTTTCAATAAAAAAAAAACATATATGCTAGCCATCTACCTGGCTTATTTGCATTACAAAAAGTATTATGTTTAACATATTGCAAATTAGTTGCCACTTGATCTGAAATCAACATATTAAACTGCCCTCGTAGTAAAGTAATCGCTTCTTTAGTTTTCTTATCCTCTGGATTGTATATTAACACCTGTTCTTTTTTCTTTATCTCTTCTTCTAGCTCCCTCCTTTTTTCCCTTCGTCTACGTCTGAATGCATTATTCAAGTTAATCAAAACACCTCTCATATATGCTTTACTAGCATCCCATACCATTTCCATAGATGTTCCCTTATGCATATTTAAAACAAAAAATTCCTTCAGTAATTTTCTACATTTTATCACATTTTTCTCATATCTAAAAATATTTTCATTTAAACGCCAAGATCTCCTAGATCCTTCTCCATACTCCAATTCCATCCACACCGGACTGTGATCCATTAGAGTTCTGGGAGAAATCTTTATCTTCTTCACCCTGGAAAGAAAATCATTTGTGATTAATATAAAATCTATTCTTGAAAAGGATTGATGTCTATCTGAAAAAAATGTAAAATCTTGTTCTTTGATGTTCCTTTCCCACCAAATATCTCTCAGTTCCATATCCTCCATCATATCAAAAAAAGATTTAGACAGTCTTGCTCGCATTTTAGCAGTTTGCAAAAGCCTTTTCTTGTCCAATGTAGGATTCAATACTCGATTCCACTCACCCAGCAAAATACACGAATTATAATCCCATTGTAATAATTTTGTGTGTAACAACTTGTAAAACTTTTTTTGTTGTTGATTGGGTGCATATACACCCACTAACAAAGTTTTCTTTCCTTCTATTAATAATTCAATTGCTAAATATCTTCCTTGTTGATCTGCTTCAATTAATTTAGCTATCAAGTCTTTTCTTAAGTACATCACTATTCCATTTTTCTTCTCTGGGGCAGATGCCACAAAATGTGTACCCAATTTCGCATTCATCAAATATTTTTGATCGTTTATCCTAATGTGTGTCTCTTGCAAACAAATTACATCATTTCTAAACTGTTTCAAATAGTGAAATATTTTCTTCCTTTTTTGAGGTGAATTTAAACCATTGACATTCCAGCTTAGAAACCTAGAGGCCATCTTTAGGGTCCCGAAGCTTTTCGAGCACCGATTGAAAGTCCAACTGGAACTTCTTCTTTGGTCTTGCCCCTCCCACAGCTTCTGCATTTGTACTTGTACTTTCTTGTGTTAGCGTCTGAGTTTGTTGCATCTTCAGTTCTTGCTCCTTCCACTTGGTTGCTGCTCAAGTTTGTCTTTGTTCTTTAACATCTTCTTTTTTTTCAGATAGCTCCCAAACTTGTATGGCGCCTGAGAGTTGCAATACCTCTTCTTGCATACTCACAGCACTTCCTTGAGCTTGTGTTTGCATACCTTCCTTTTTTCCCTCTGCTGCTTCTCTCCCTTTTCTAGATCCTGGAGGTGGTGGATATCCAGCCTTTAATATGTTGGCATAGAAATAACTTGCCTTCCAAATTGTATTAAGGCAATACCGTTCTCCTGCATAATTCACCACTAGTCCAGTTGGAATCTCCCATCTGTACTGTATCTGACAATTTCTGAGTTCATCTACCAGGAATGCATAATTCTTCTTGGCTTTCAACATTTTAGTCGGAATTTCCTTAAATACTGCAACCTCCTGTCCTGCCACTTGTAGCTTATTTTTATAAGAAGCTTGTAAGATCCCATTTCTCATCTTTCTGGTAGCAAAATAAATCACAATATCTCTTGGTAGTTGTCTTTGTCTAGCAATCCATGAATTCACACAATAGATCTTGTCAATCTGCCAGTCATATTCTGCTCTAGTGTCTCCAGTAAACTGTGCCAGGGCTTCTACAAAAATCTCTTTCAAATTTTCTTGAGAATTTTCTTTCAGGCCTCTCACTCTCAAAGCAAATTCCATCACTCTATACTGTGTCATCATTATGTCTGCTTCTGTCTTATCAATCTTGATTTGTGCCTCTTCCACTTTGCTCTCCAAATTCTCATTAGTTTGGTTAATCTCATCAACCTTTTCCTCTAACGAATTAACATGACCAACCAGTCCCTGGAATGCATCAACAATATCTTTTCTTATTTGCTTGTTTCGAGTTTTAATTATCTCTTTCATTTCTGCCATTTCCTCAGACACCTCTTTGAATGTAAATGTGATTTCTTCTTTAATTTTCCCCTGCAGTTCCTTTAAAGCTCCCTGGAGCATTTCAGGTGTTAATATTTGCATTTGCATTTGTGCTTGAATTTGTGTATCTGCTGGGGCCAGCAAAGATTGCAATCTGGTGGTTTTGGCAGGGGAGCTTCCCGCACTCCCAGCAGATTTTGTCACACCAGGTTTTACTTGCTTCGAAGCCATTTCAGGGTTACACAATCTAGCAACCAGCCCAATAACCAAAAATCAAAAAGTACTTTTAATTCTTAATTCTGTATTTAATTCTGATCTTTAGTCTTTAAATTCTGTTCTTGAATCCCAAAGTCTTAATTTTTTGCAAGTAAACCCATTAGAATTAAGTGGGGCTGATAGCTTTAACAAGTTAACAAGCACTTTCTTTTTTAACTTTTACTTTCCTCTTCTCAGCCTTAATGAGCCAGCACCATCTTTTTTCCCTTTCCTTCAACTTTTCCCGTTCTTAAAGACGCCCTTAGATCAGACGGAAAATGGACGTTGGTCTTACCTGATACGTCCGTTCTCGAAAGGAAAGCAACGTCTGTCAGACTGGGTTATCCTCTCCATGGCAGATCTGGAGGCGTGACGACCTGACTGTTCGAGTGGAGTATGAAGAGAAAAGAGGTAAAACAGCGTGAAGTATTGGTAAGAAGGAGCGAAAAGAAGATTGATACTGGAAAGATCTCAGTGATTTGGTGTAGTACGGATTATACCAACTGTTGAGTGAGTCTCCTAGATGGTGAAAAAGCAGCGATTTAGTGGTGGGAGCAGAGACCATACAGTGAAAGTTATTAAAAAGGACAGATCACATGGAAGCTGTGTACGAAAGAATAGAGGCACACTTTGAAAAACTTATTGATGGTAAATTTGTTGTTGTTGTTATTGTTATTGTTATTATTTATCAAAACAAATGATATCCAGATGCCACACTGTTCATGCATTCAATATCTATGTATATCAAAAAATAAAAAAACGTATATACATAAAAAAATGCAGGCAATGCTGTTTGAAAGGGTTTCCTCTCCGCTGTTTCTCTTTCTCCTCCCTCCCTCTCCCTCTCCCTCTCCCTCTCCCTCTCCCTCTCCCTCTCCCTCTCCCTCTCCCTCTCCCTCTCCCTCTCTCTCTAACACATATGACGAGAAACAGCAGAGGGCAATTGGGTAAGGGGACTGACCCTCCCCCTCCAGCTTGGTGCCCCGAGGCCCAGCCTCTGCATGGGCAACCCCTGCCAGGCCAACACAATGGACTCCCTTGCAGTGCCTCTGTCAGCTTTGGAAGCCATATTAGGCCAAAAGCTTAGATGCTGCCACCTTCTTATGTGTGGGATAGTAGGAGGGGGGAAATAGTAGAGGGGTTGTCTTTAGACATAATAGCATTCTTCCTGTCGATCAAGGTCAGGCCGATCCTACATCTGGAGAAGGAGTGGTTGGAGTGCTGTCTTGAGATGGGACAGATGATGATTGGAGCATGTGAACAACTGAAGAGTGAGGGGATGGTTTTGAAGTTTTTGATTTACGGAGGGAAAACCTGGGCCTCTCAGATTCAGGTTTTCCCAGATGTGCCAGTTTACCTATTCTAGTAAATAGAACCTTGAAAAATGCTTGCTTCAGAGTTTTTACTTGAAGTTGGGTTTTTTCCTGGAATGCTGACATTAACCCGAATCCCCCTTAAAGAATAATGGCACCCCAAAAGGGGTCTGTCAGGGGTGCTGAGCCCCAGCATCTATCTAAACCTTGGATGGTGCAAAGATCAGTGAAAATGGAGGAGAAGGAGGAGATCACAGAGGGGGCCATGGGGATAGATATTCAAAGATTTATCAGCACCCTGTTTTTCTCCTTCTGAAGAAATGGTGCAATCCATTGAGGCTGCAGAGGAGGCCTGAAGACTAGGAGCTCATCCCAAGGAGTTGGATTCCTAGAAAAGTTGCCTGTCTGATCCAACTCCAAAAAGGGGACTAGAGGAGAGACCGCCTGGATAGTGTGATGCTCCCAGCCCAGCGAAGTTGCCCCATGAGCCAGAATGGAGGAGAGGACAGCTTTGGGATCTGGAGATTCCCAGGACTGGAACCTGCTGCCCCCATCATGAAGGCAATCATTAACCAAACTCCCTGAGTGTTTTGAAGAGATGGAAGTAGGAAGTTATACACCCCCACTCCCAACTGCCTCAATTGAGAAGGAGTTTAGCACAACGTATGTTCACCTTCCCCAATCCACAACCCAGCAGAGGTATTAGCGGGGTGTAGGCACCGCTCTACCTGGCCAGGGATGAAACGAGGAGCAGCTCAGCGCAGCATGGCCATCCCACAACTGGGAGACATCAGACATAGGTGGCATGGGGAATACAAAACCCCACTGCTGGCCCCCCTCACCAGCCTGTCTTCGTGCTGCCTCCTGCTGAATGTTTCTCCCCAGGCTGGGGATTCTATTCCAGCCAGGGGTGGGTCCAGTGCCAGTGATATCCAGCATCATCTGCTCCAATTTTCCAGGTATTCCTATGGCCCCAATATGGCCCAATGATCCCAGCACCACAGGGAGGGCTAATCCAGCAGCTGGCTGGAGTTCCCTCCCCTCTGCAGCCCAACAAGCAGCTCAGCCACTGGCCCTACTGTCTTAGCAGGCTGCCGTCCAACAACCAGCAACTGCTCTGCCACAGATTCCACCTCAGCTGCCCATCACTGGGCCCAATCCACCTGTGAGGCCAATACCACCCAGCTTCAGAGCAACATTTGATGGTACACCTGCCAAACTGGCTTACTTCCTCAGCAGGGTCTGGGCTCATATAGATCAGTACAGAGACCAATATGAGTCAGATTGGGACTTGGTATCGCCAATTTCTGATGGGATGAATGAAGGGGAGGCTTCTGAGTGGATTAGCCCAGCTGCACAATGAGGCGCTGCAGAACTAAATGATGCCGAAGGGTTTATTGCGCTGCTCCAGGCCAGATTCAAAGACCCAGACTGAATCAATGAAAATGAAGACACAATAAAGGTAATGAAACAAGGTAATCAGCCCATAACAGACTTTGTATGGGATTTTAGACGGGTCACAGGGAACCTGGGCATTGGTTGGACCGCATACTCCTACACTATTTTAAAGAGGCCATTGATTAAGAAGTCAGAACAGCCTGTGGGGTCTGGGGAGGTGCCTGAGTGACTGCACGACTGGTACACCATGTCCATAGCTCTGGACAGATAAATTCACCCCCAGCGCAAAACCCCAGCGGAAGAGCCTCCTCAGAGAACTTTAGCTAAACGGCCCCTTTCAAAGCCTGCTGAAGTCTCCCCCCCCTCAACCGGAAGGGGTGATTAAATGCTATCAGTGTGGACAAACAGGACATCGAGCTTCTGAGTGCCTGGCCCCTGCCCCAGTTCCATAACAATGTCTGGCCATGGCCGTCAGAGGCAAAAGGGCTCCAAGGAAGGCCCCAGACACAGTTGATTTGCTAGACAAGCCATAGAGGTTCCCCTCCCCACTGAAGAGAGCAAGGAACCTCTGCCCAAAGAAGCTCCTCCCGATGGGGCTAACAGAGAAGACGACCTGATGGTGAGTTTGCCCATCCCCCCTTTTCAATTAAAAAGAGACTGGTGGTGCCAGAGATGGGGGGAGCAAGGAGAACTGCCAGCAATAATAGATGCAGGCTGTACAAGATGTTTAATTGGACTTCCAATAATTGAACAATTGGGGATGAAAACAAGAGCCTTAAAGTGCCCAATTAAATTTCACCAGGTGGATGGGACATTAATTGGAGGAGTCCCAGTCACCCAAATTACAGAACTGGTTAGATTAGAAATTGGGAGACATCATGAACTTACATGATTTATAGTAACTCCAAAGCTGTCAGAATCTATCATACTGGGCCTGGCTTGGCTGGACAAATGAGTGCGGCATGGCTTGCAACTGGCGGAATGACGCAAACTCGGGCACCGGAGTGAATGCCGATATCTCAGCTGTTTTTGGGGTCCATAGGGAACCATAGCTGACTAGTAGGATTGGTGAAGAAAGGCTGGTATAGACAGGGAATCTGCAAATTCCCTATAGCACCAGCAAAGAGCCTTTGACTCTACAGCTGGGAAGACAGCCATTGAGAACTATCACAAAGCCGGAGCAGTCACAAGTGAAGGGAAGAAAGAAGAAACAAGACATAACATTTGGGTAGAAAGGAATTGCTGTCTTGGAAATAAGACTTCTACTCTTTAAGAGATAACCTGAACTGTAAAAAAAAATTAATTAGAACAAAAAGAAATGGCAAGAGTGAAAGGTGAGGAAATGGATATTTGGCTATTCCCCCTTTTCTAGATTAGCGGCAAAAGAAGAATTGGCCATGTATAAAAATTAATTTTCTCAAAGAATATGAACTGATTTTGAATAATAAATGGAAAGCAGATTTAAATACGAATGAATTTTGGACTTTAAATTAGAAACCAGAAAGGTCTAAATCCAAACGAATAGACTTTAGATCAGTGAAAATAAATTGTGAAAATATACAGTGCCATCTAGTGGTGAAAAAAAATCCTTTTTTTTTTGAAGTGTGGAATGAATAAAGAATGACTTGAGTAACATTTGAGATAAACTGTTTTATGACTTAGTGGGAGTAAAAGAGGAGAAGGGGAAGAAGAAAAAAGATTAACAACTGAATAATAGTTCAAAGACCACTTTGTTGGATTTGTTTTTTTCTGTCTATACTGCTGACTATTTGGAATGCAAATTTTTAGATCTTTTCTCTTTCTTTCTTCTCTTTTTTTCTGTTTAAAACCTGAAATGTGGGAAAACTAAAATTTGGATATTGTATTTTTCTTTTCTTTCTTTCTTTATTTTGGGGGGAGGGGATTTTGCATTTCTTGATATTTAATATTTTGTATTTTGGATAATTACTCTTTTTTCTTCTGCTTATTGTTTTTTATTGCATTTCAATAACCAGATTTTTATTTTTTTATTTGCCTATATTTTTTCTTTACTCTCTTTTTTATAGTTGAGTTTTTTATATTTTTGGCTAACTTTTGGACTTCTTGCTTTTGTTTCTTGATTATTAAAATTTTTTGGCAGTTGGTGTTTTTTTCCCCCCTTTTACTTTTTTCTTCCACTGCCTGGATTTTCTTTTCTTTTTTCTTCTTTTTTCTCACTTTAGTTTCCCTTTAGGTGGAACATTAGTGTTTGGTTTTGTTAATATCATTTTTAAAACATATGGATTAGGGTATCAAGAACCTGAAGATCTGCGGTGACCGGGATGATAAACGTGGATTATAAATATTGATTTACAATATTTGGATTATAAATTGGATGATTTGAAAGTAAAAATTAAAATGTAGAAGCTACCACAACATTTATCCTCACCATCAGTAACAGCAGCACCAAGCTCTGCAGCACAAAAAGCAGCAGAAACAACAAGAGAACAATACAAAACCAACATGGAATTAAAAAGCATAGCACAGGCAATGCATGGTGATCTTAAGGAAATGAAAGAGATGATGTGGGAAGAAATGAACAAAGATTGATAACAGTGGAAGAGAAAGCAGAAGCTACAGAGAAAAAGGTGGAGGAGATGGGCTATAGATTCACAACTACAGATAAAAGCCAGGAAAAGACAATTATACAGCTCGAGATGGACAGGGCAGTTTTTTATCTAAGATTCCAAAATATAGAGGAAGAAAAAGGAGAGAATTTACTAAAAAAAATTTCTGGTATATTAGCAGAAGTTATGAAAGAAAGTCCAGAAAAGGTAATTAATGAGATAAATGAAATTTACAGCGTATATACAAGATATGCGATGAGGAATAATCTACCTAGAGAAATACATGTTAGATTTACCAAAAAAATGCTGAGAACAGAGATTTTGCAACTTATGAGGAACACAACCATACAATATAAAGGTAGAGATATGGTGGCATTGAAACAAGTTCCAAGAAGAGTGAGAGATCTAAGAAAAGAATACCAATTTTTGACAAAACATTTGATTAAAAAAGGAGTGAGTTTTAGATGGTTGATACCAGAAGAAATCTTGGTGAATTTACAAGAACAAAGGCACAGATTGGATACAGTAGAAAAGGCAGAGCTATTTTATCGGCAATATATAGAACAACAAGAAGAAGCGAAAGTGAGAGAAGAAGAAGGGGCAAGCTGTCAGGAAGAGAAAAGTGAACAACTAATGGAGACAACCATGGAACAAGAGGAAAGAGCATTGAGAGAGGGGGCAAGACCAAAAGAGATAACAGAAAAAAGAGAAACAAGAGTGACTAGATCTACTAAACAAAGAAACAAGTAAAAATGGAAGAAGTAAAAGTAATATCAGTGAATATAAATGGACTAAATTCAGTAATAGAAAGAAGAATATTCAACAATTAGAAAAATTAAAATTAGAGATTATATATCTACAAGAACTTATTATTAAGAAACAACATAAATATCTATTAGAGCAAAAGAAATTGGGAATACTATATACAACACTTGCCAGTCAAAGTAAAAGAGGGGTAGCATTATATATTTTTTAAAAAATCAATCCAAACAGATTTTTGAAGATGAGAAAGGAAGGATATTAGTGGTTGAAATAACTATGAATTAAAAAAAAACACCCATTGTTAGTGACAATATATGCTCCAAATGATAATCAGAAAGAATATTATGTGAAATTACATTAAAAAAATAATAGAATATGAATACGAAGAGATATGTTTATTAGGGGATTTCAAAGCAATAATAGACAGTAAGTTGGACTATAAACCTACAAAATTAAATAAGAAGATAAGAAAAACATTGCCAAAAACTTTTCCCACAATGATAGATGAATTAAGTCTACAAGGTGCTTGGAGGCAAAGCCATCCTAAAGAAAAGCAGTACACATTTTACTCAAATAGACATCTGTCATGGTCAAGAATAGACATGATGTGGATGTCAACAGAATTAATAGCTAAAATACAAGAAATTGATATTGGAATAAATGTAGGGGCAGACCACAATCCAATAATAATGACATGGAAAGGAAAAGAAAAAAGAAAAATGAGGTGGACATTAAATCAAAAATTATTAAATGAAAAAAATTTCCAACAATCTATGGAAAAAGAATTGACTTTCTTTTTTAAAGAGAATAAGAAAAAAGATACATCTTTACAAAACATGTGGGATACCAGTAAAGCATACATTAGAGGATTGGCAATGACATATTTAGGAAAACAAAATAAACAAAACAGACAAATGCAAAAGAACTTAAAGGAAGAATATAAGAGATTAAAGATGGAACTACAAAAAAACCTGCATGTCAAAAAGATTAAAAACTTGTTGGATTTGAAAAAACATAAGATGAATTTAATGGAAAATGAAGAATTGGTGAATAAAATAAAAACTACAAAGCAAAACTTTTTTGAAAATGCAAATAAACCAGGACAATGGTTAGCATATAAAATGAAAAAAGTGAAAGAAAAGAAATTAATAAGCCAATTAATAAAAAGATATGTTATAGAAGTGAGAAAAGGAAGAGGATAATTGAAAAATACTACAATGGATTGTATCAACAAGAAATAATGGAAGAAGATGAGATCGAACAATATTTGAAGAAAATGAAACTGCCTAGAATCCCGGAAAAGTTCAAAAAATTATTAGAAGAAAAAATATCTATGATGGAATTATTTTTTTAAAATTTATTTTTCTTATACTTATATGTCACCCTTCTCCCAAAGGACTCAGATGGCTCACAGAAATTAAAATGATGAAAACAATAAAAATAGCTACTAAAATAATCAATTAAAAACTCTCAATTAAAATCACCCATCAGATCAGCAAATTTGTTGGAAAAGCCATGTCTTCAGGTCACAGTGGAAGGAGTGGAAGTTGGGGGCCGTCCAGAGCCCCATGGGTAACCCATTCCAGAGGGTTGGTGCACCCACAGAGAACGCCCTCATCCTGGGTGCCACCGACCAAGATTGTCTGGCCGATGGCACCTGGAGGAGGGCAGTCCTATGTGAGCACACAGGGCAGTGGGAGGCAGGCAGAAGGTGGTCCTGCAGGTACCCCAGGCCCATGCCATGTAGAGCTTTATAAGTAAGTACCAGCACCTTGAAGCAAATCCAAAGGACTATCATAACCAGTGCAGCTTGCGCAGGAGAGGTGTAACACGGGAATATCGGGAAGCTCCCATAACAACCCGCACGGCCGCATTCTGGACCAGCTGAAGCTGGAGAGAATTAATACTATGAGATTATAAGAATTAAAAATATGAGAGAAAAGCGAAAAAAGGAGATGATGGAGAAACTGGACATCCAAATTGTGAAGAAAGTGAAATATTTGAGCATCTCTCTGACATCAAGGTGTGCAATGCTCAAGGAAGACAATTATCATAAACTGAAAAAACAAATTGAAACAGACCTGGAGAAATAGAGAAACTTGTAATTATCAGTAATGGGAAGAATAGAAAATGAATGTATTACCAAAATATTACTTTTATATCAAACTATACCAATACTGTAAAACTGGAGAAGAAATATTTTGAAGAGTTGAAGAAAATAACATGGAAATATGTGTGGCAAGGAAAAAGAGCAAGGATCAACATAAAAATGCTACAAGATGCAAGAGTTAGAGGTGGGTTTGGCCTTCTGAATTGGGAGAAAGAAGAAAGGGAAAAGGAGAGGAAGAAAGAGAAGGGAAAGAGGAGCAGAGGAGATTAGAAGGAGGGAAAAAGAGAGAAGTGGGGGAAAAGAAAGGGAAGTAGGAAAGAGAAGGAGAGGAAGAACGAAGGAAGGAGGAGGAAAAAGAGGAAGGAAGAGAAGGGGAGGAGAAGTAGAAAGGTTGGAGTAAAGGCAAAGGGTAAAAGCAGTCCCGAAAAAGTAAAAATGAAAAATGAAAGTTAAAAGAAAAGATGAATGAAAAATGATGGAAATGACTGTACATGTAAATGTGTTTATGAGAAATAAAAATAAATAACTTTTCTGGAAAAAAAATGGGCCCCCACCATTAAATGGGAAGATGAATACCAGAAAATCAGAATGGGTGTTGGCCCACTGCATACCCATAGGGCCCAGCTGCCAGAAACAGCAGCCGCTGGTTCAGACAGGCCTCCAGGTAAACCCAGATTCCTAAGGTATATACAGACTTAGCCAAAACATTTAGTGAGAAGGAATGTAACATCCTCCCCACTCATTGGGCCACGGATTGTGCCATTGAATTAGAACCAGTAGGCAAGTTGCCAAAACCCAGGATGTACTCCATGATGCCTACTGAAATGATGGAGCTGAGGAAGTACATTGACACCAACCTAGCCAGAGAGTTTGTTAAGGATATTCTAGGCTAATAACCGATGTTGTGGGTTATTGAGCAGAGTACCCTTTGAGTTAATGCATGAAAGCGTCTGAGAATTATTGTGGATAATAACAGTTCACATACAAACAAACTGGGTTTTGCAAAAGTAAAAGCAATATTTTACGTTTAGGGAAAAAGCAAAATCATAGTCCAAAAAACATTCCAAGTCATACACATATAAAGTTAGATAAAGATCAGTCCAGGAATATTTTCCAATATAAAGTCTTTTTATCAGTTGTAGAAAAACACAATAAAAAACAGATCTTCTTTAGTTTCATTCAGGAACACAGTTCAATATAAAAACAGTCAATAAATATTAGAAAAGCAATAAATAGCCATGATCAAGCAATGATCATGTAGAGAGATCAAATATAGAGTTATAGCATATCAGCAGGTAAAATTATGGACCACACAAACCATAACTCAGCTCTCCTTAAGTACATTGGCTACAGAGCTCTGCCAATCAGGATGAAGGATGATGCAACACAGTTTTTAAAGCTTTTTTAGCTGCAAACAAACAATGTTGGTTTATATATTTCCTGACCAACAGTTGGGCAATAACAATATCCTAACAGGGTTCAGCGAGCCTGTGAAATCCAGGGTGGCCGCCCCCGAATTGTTTAAAGAGAAGAAAGATGAGGGGCTGAGATTATATGTTGCCTTTAGGGGCATGAACTGCATTTGCATACAAAAATGCAATTTGCATTTGCATACAAAATATTTATCCCCTACCACTAATAAAAGAACCACTTGTCAAAAGTCAAGATTTTAACCAAGTTAGATCTAAGGGAAGCCTACTACCAGGTTCACATAAAAGAGGGAGACAAATGGAAGACTGCTTTTAACTGCGCCCTGGGCAGTTTCCAATACCAGGTCATGCCTTTTGGACTCCAAAGGGCCTCCGCTGTCTTCATGCATCTGATCAATGAAGTTCTGCATGAACACCTGTATAATGGGGTCCTTGTTTACCTGAATGACAATCCTATATTCAGTGAAAATATGGAAGAGCGTGTCAAATTAGTCAGGCAAGTGCTGAAAAAAATCCTAGCAGCCAAACTTTATGCAAAGCTGTCAAAATATGAGTTCCATAAGGAGTCCTTGGACTACCTGGGCTACACGGTGTTGAATCAAGGAATCAAAATGGACCTGGGGAAGATGAAGGTGGCACTAGACTGGCAACCCCCACAAACCTGTAAGCAACTTCAAAGTTTCCTGGGGTTTGCAAATTTTTATAGACAATTCATCCCTTCCTTCACTTAGGTTGCTCTCCCATTGACGGAATTACTATAAACCAGCTCATCTCCCATCAAACCTAGCCAACCCCTAGCTTGGAGAATGGACTGTCAAAAATCCTTTGAACAATTAAAACGTCTATTCACAGTGGAGCTGATCCTCCAGCACCGTGACCAAATAAACCATTTATAGTCCAGGCTTATGTTAGTGATGTGGCCATAGTGGCTATTCTACTGCAAGGGAATGCCCAAAATGAACTAATGCCGTGTGCTTAGAGATCGTAAAAGTTAATGGACATGAACTGCAGATGGGCGGTATGGGAGAGGGAGGCTTTTGCAATGCAATGGGCTTTCCTATCCTGGAGACATTTCCTAGAGGGTGTTAAGGAGCCTTTCAAAGTGAGGACTGACCACAAAAATCTCGAGGCACTGAAGACCCCTCAGAAGCTTTCCCCCAACCAGGTTCACTGGGCTCAGTATTTCAAACACTTTAACTTCAACCTGAAATACATTCCGGGGGGGGGGGGGGCGAGCCTATTAGCTGATGCTCTAAGGAAGCCCCAGTTTGACAGCTGACAGGAAAAGGTAGTTCACACTTTGATCTCTGAAACCCAACCAGCAGCCCAAGCATGCACTAAAGCACAAACACACCATGGTCCGACCTCCCTGAAGACAAGTTGATAGCAGAGCTTAAAGTGGTGCTCTCAACCGATGCCTGGTTCAAGGAAAACCAGATGGGCCTAACCCTAAGAGATGGATTAGCTTGGAAGGGGTGTAAGATTTATGTGCCCAGCAGCATGCAACTCCTGCTGCTAAAGCGGAGTCATGATTCTCGACTAGAGGGCCACTTTGGATTTTTAACCCCCCCCCCCATTTGACTAGAATACAATTCTGGTGGCCAAGAATAAAGCTGATGTAGAGGACTATGTTACAAGCTGTGCCACTTGCGCCACCATGAAGTCCAGACCAGGGAAGCTCCCAGGGCTTCTCCAGACCATGGCTGAACTCACAAAACCCTGGGAGGAGATTGCAATGGACTTCATAGTTGAACTCTCTGACAGCGGAGGGAACAAGGTGATTTGGACTGTCATTGATTTATTCTCCAAACAAGCACACTTCACTGCCTGTAATGAACTTCACTGCCTTCAGCCAAGAAGCTGGCAAAACTTTTCGTGAAGCATATCTACAGACTACATAGGGATCCAAGGAGAATAATATCAGATCACGGGGTCCAGTTTACTGCTAAGTTCTGGAAGGAGTTCCTGCAGTCCATTGGGTCGTCCCAGGGGCTTAACTCAGCTTTCCACCCATCAACTAACGGATCCTCTGAAAAATTAAATGCAATGGTGGAACAATACATTAGATGTTATGTAAATTATCAACATGAAAATTGGACAGAGTTATTATCATTCGCAGAAGTGGCTTATAATAATGCAGTACACAGTAGTACAGGGTTGACTCCTTTTCAAATAACTACGGGCATGGATTTTGTGCCAATGCCTCAGTTGCCTAGAGAGCCACCCACTTCCATGTTCCCAATAGAATGGATGACTTCATTAAAAAAGGGTTGGGAGAATACTAAGAAAGCTTTAGCTGAATCAGCAGAAAAAATATAAGGCCCAAGCCAACGAACGCCAGTCTCTCCATTCACCTTTTCGAATAGGAGATAAAGTGTATTTGTCAACCAAATACCTAAGATTGAGGTTGCCTAGCAAGAAGTATGGACCCAAATTCATGGGTCCCTTCCCTATAGTGAAAGTGATTAACCCAGTGACTGTTCAACTTAGCTCCCTCACATGTTAGGGAAAGTGCACCCAGTTTTTCACCGTAGCTTATGGAAATCAGCAAGAAGATCTAACTTAAGGCCTTTACCAGCTGCTCCCCCCCTCCTTTGGTAGTACAAGGGGAGACTCATTATGACGTTAAGAAGATCCTTGACTCTAGACTATACTGGGTCAGTTATAATATTTGATACACTGGAAAGAGTACCTGTTGTCTGAAGCTACTGGGTGAAAAGTTGGGATGTGAATGCTGATACTCTAGTAAAGCAATTTCATGATAAATTCCCTGAGAAACCAAAGGGTCCTCCTGGAGAGGGGAGAGGGGGTTAAGAGGTTATGTACAAGGCATTAATCCCATCTTTTGTGTTTTTGTCTGTTTTATTTTTCAGGGTGTGTTTTTTTCTGCAGGGTTGGGGGAGGGATGCCTGTCAGCTTTGGAAGCCATATTAGGCCAGAAGCTTCCATGCTGCCATCTTCTCTTGTAAATATTTTTTATTTATTTTTTCCAAATTTGAACATAAAACATAACTTTCAAGAGCAAAAATCTCGATCCAGTCATAAATGGTTACCATGCTTACTTTCCTTTCACAAGCTCAATGCACAATTTCCTTACATCTTTTATAGGTAAACAAAAAAGAAAAGAAAAGAAGATAAAAAAATGGAGTGGTATTGAATTGAAATGTTAATAAAACTGTAAGGTAAATACTTAACAAGAGGTTAGAATATTGTAAAAATTATTTTGATATGACTTGTGTAAGATATAAGGTAAAGAAGAATAAAGATATGTTTAGAATTGTTATGCAGATGTAAAAATGAGTGAAAGTGAATTTGAAATTAATTCTGGATAGATAGAATTATATAGATGAAAATGTTAAATCTGAGTTAAAATTGGTTTTCTTAAGTTTTGAATTTCTTTTTTATCTTCTTTTCTTTTCTTTTTTGTTATGTACAAGGCATTAATCACATGGCTTTCTGCCTCATCACAGTAGCGCAAACTGTGGTTACCAGCTGCTCCAGAGTCACATGGTGAGCTAAGGAAGAAAGGAGCCCTCAGCTGCAAGATTGACTGATGCCATGGGCAGGGTTGGAGCTAAAGAGAGTGCACCGGCACCCAGAGAGATAGAACTCCTGGCCCTCACTGGCTCAGCTGATCCACAGGCCATAGTTAAGGGGCCAAGAAGCCATAAAGTGACCACAGTCGCCGCCCCCTGCAGCTCGAAAAACATAAGACCTTCCCAAAAAGGAGAGGCATGGCCAGCGTCACAGCTGTACAACAGGCTCCTTGAAGGCTCTGAAAGATCCGCCAATATCTCTGCTGTCTGGGGTCCCCAGTGACCAAAGTCATCCTGTAGGGACAACAAATAAGAGGAGCATGTACTGATCAACACAGGGAGATTGCAAACTCCCTGGCAGGACCAGAAAAATCTCCTCAATCCAGACAGTGCAGAAAGCAACCTAGAAGTTGCTAGGAAGCTGGGGCAGCTGCAATGAAAGAGGAAGAAGAGACATCGAGGTGAGAGTGACTTGGTTTTTTTCTTCTGAGAGTTTGTCTTCAAATCCATGTGAAAAATCTATAGGGTGGAAAAGACTAGCTGAGATTGAGGAGTGAGAGCAGGTGTGTATTCGCTCTCACATCCTGTAATTTGGCGGCGAGGAAAGTGCAATTGGAAGTTTTTACTATATTGCTATTGAAAAAAAAAGACTTGAGGAATTTTTAACTTTTTAAAAATTTGACAATAAGAATTTGGAAAGTGAATTGAATTGAAGATGGAATCCCATTTGAATGAAATGTTATAGAATGGTGGTGATTGCTAAAAGAAAATTTTGAAACAACAAATCTTAAAGGAATGAAAGCACTGTATTAGTGCTAAAAGGCACTGCAATTAACTTGCAGTGCCATCCAGTGGCAGAAGAAAAAAAGGTATTTATTTTGAGGAAAATCCTAATAAATAACTGACCTTGATATTTTGACTGAATGATAACAGAACAGCTGTGGAAGAGAGACTAGACTTTGAATTTGTGTTTGACTTTTTTGGGGGGCTTTTAATCTTATATTATTTTTTTTCTCTCCTGGGATGACTAGTTTGTATACTTTTCTGCGAACCTTTTGAAGTATTTTGTTTTGAGACCTGCTGGTGGAAAAGTGAAAAGCCTTTATTCGTGATTGGGTTTTTTTCTTTTTACCCAGACGCTTTTTTACAGAATTCAATAGAATTGGATTACTAAAAATTTGGATTATGACCTGAAGAGTCAGAAGAAAAAAAAATTTCTTTTCCTTTTGGTTATTCTTGTTTGGATTTTTATTTTGAATTTTTACTTTTTGGGCAGCTGGATTAGCTTTTCTTTTTTTCCTTTCCTTTTTTCTCTTTTCTCTCTTTTTCTTATAAATTTTTATATGGGAGATTTGGCGTCTTAAATTTTTGGAGGAAGGTGGTTGATTGAAATACTTTTTCTTTTTCTCTTTTTGCTAATTCAACCACTGGGTGGATTAGATATTTAGATTATAACTAAATCACAAGTGGATTATAAATTATTTGGAAAAGCGGAAATGAAGAAATTTACAGTCCACTTGCATCCAGCATCAAATCCCTCAGTGGCAGAAACACAGAAAACTTCAGAGATGATGGAACTAAGAAATTTTATGCAATCGTTTCATGACGATATAAAACAGGAGCTAAAAGAAATGAAAGAGATGACGGGGAAAAATGAAGAGAGAATCCAGAAAGTAGAAGAAAATACAGAAATGACAGAGAAGAAAGTTGAGGAACGAGAAGAAAAATTGGTGTCAACTGATAAATTACAAGAAAAAACAATTATCCTGTTGGAAATGGAGCATTCTGAATTCTACTTAAGATTTCAAAATATAGAAGAAGAAAAAGGAGAAAACTTACCTGAGGTGATTGCTGAGATTCTGTCACAAGTATTGGAACAATCCAAGGAAAAGATTTTAAATGATGAAGTATATACTCTAAATGAAGCATTTAGAGTATATACAAGGTATGCAATGAGGAATAAACTACCAAGAGAAGTACATGGAAGATTTACAAAGAAGGCAGTGAAAACAGAGATACTACAAGCAGCAAGAATTACAGCACTGAAACATAAAGATAAAGAACTTGGGTTTTACAACAAATATCTAGAAGAGTTAGGGACTTGAGGAGAGAATATCAATTCCTAACAAAAATTTTAATGTTTAAAGGAGTGAGTTTCAGATGGTTAATACCTGAAGGAATTATGGTGACATGGCACGAACAAAGACACAGACTTGATTCTGTTGAAAAAGCAAAACTATTTTATCAACAATTTTGTGGACCTTTAGAAAAAGACTTGGGAGCAGTAGGAGAGACAAAAGAGAGAGATGAAGAGAAGAATAAAGATGAAAAAACAAAAGAAGAAAGAGCATTAAGGGAAGGAGCAAGATCCAAAGATCCAATGGAACAAAGAGAGACAAGGGCGATGAAGTTAAAAATTAGTAACAAGTAAACCATGGAAGAAGAAAATAAAGCAATATCACTAAATGTAAATGGACTAAATGCAGCGATAAAAAGAAATAGAACTTTAACCAAATTAAACAGTTTTAAGATGGACATTATATGTTTACAAGAAGTACATATTGGAAAACAACATGTAAAATTATTACAATACCCAAAGTTAGGAGTTTTATTTACATCATTGATACAACAAAGTAAAAGAGGAGTGGTATTATATGTTAAAGAAAAATTAGAACCTAAATTATGCTTTGAAAATGAAGAAGGCAGGATTTTGATGGTAGAAATAAAAATGAAATTAAAACAAATAGTTTTGATAGCAATATATGCACCAAGTGAAAAGCAAGAAGAATTTGACTGGAGGTTGCACAAAAAAACCTTAGAACTGGATTATGAATACGTATGTATAATGGCTGATTTCAATGCTATAACAGGTGTGGATTTGGATTACAAAGCAATGAAGATAAATAAAAAGTCTAGAAGAACACTGCCAAAATCTTTTTTTACAATGATAGAAGAATTTAGCATTCAAGATGTTTGGAGACAAAAACATTTGACAGAAAAGCAATATACCTTTTATTCAAATACACACCTCTCATGGTCGAGGATAGATATGATATGGGTGTCAACAGAAGTTATGGATAATATACAAGAAGTAAATATTGGCTCAAATATTTGGGTGGACCATAACCCAATGATAATAACATGGAAAAGACAAAAGAAAAGGATGAGATGGACTCTAAATGCAACAATATTAAATGAAAAGGACTTTCAACAGTTCATGGAAAAATAATTAGAATTTTTCTTTAAAATAAATTAAAAAAGGATATATCACTTCAGATTGTGTGGAATACCATGAAAGCTTATATTAAAGGTCTACTCTATTCTCAAGAGAAAATTCCAGAGGAAAAGATATTAAAATACTTGAAAAACTCAGATGTACCTAAAATAACAGAACAATACAAGGGAATGTTAGAAGAAAGAATAACAATCATGGAATTAACAGAAGTGATAAAAAGACACACACACACACAGAGAGAGAGAGAGAGAGAGAGAGAGAGAGAGAGAGAGAGAGAGAGAGAGAGAGAGAGAGAGAGAGAGAGAGAGAGAGAGAGAGAGAGAGAGCGAGCGCACCAGGACCGGATAGTTTACCAGCAGAATTATACGAAACATTACAAGAAATGATGAGTAACATAATACTGGAACTATTTAATGAACTTTTAATGAAGGCAAGAATGCCAGACTCATGGAGGGAGGCCTATATAACATTTATACCTAAAGAAGATACAGACTTATAATTAATAAAAAACTATAGACCTATTTCACTGTTCAATGTGGATTACAAGATTTTTGCTTCAATAATGATGAACAGATTAAAAAGACCACTAAATGAACTCATTCATATGGACCAAAATGGATTTTTACCTAAAAGGCAAATTAGAGACAATATAAGGGTAATTTTGAATACTTTAGAGTATTATGAGACAGATTAAGAAAAACAAATGGCTATGTTTTTAGATGCCCAAAATGCTTTTGATAATGTGAATTGCCAATTTATGATAGAAGAATTGTAGAGAATGGACTTTGGGGAGAGATTTATAAACACAATAAAAACGATTTATGATAATCAATCTGCTAAGATAATGTTGAATGGAGAAATGACAGAAAATGTTGGCATTATGAAGGGTACTAGACAAAGATGTCCCTTATCACCATTACTGTTTATTTTGACTTTAGAAGTACTAAATAGAAATATTAAGCAAGATAAAGAAATAAAGGGGATGAAAATTAAAAAAGAGAATAAAAGCATTTGCGCATGATTTAGTATTTATTTTAGAGGAACCACAAGTTACAGGCCCAAAATTATTAGAGCAAATAGAGAATTATGGAAAAGTGTCTGGATTAAAAATAAAGAAAAAACAAAAATTTTGGTGAAAAAAATTACAGAGAGATAAAAAAGAGAGATAAAAGACAAATTAGACATACAAGTGGTGAGAAAAGTTAAATACTTAGGAGTATACTTGACTTCAAGATGTGTAACGATAAAAGAACATAATTATTATAGACTAAAAGAACAAATTGAGAGAGATTTGGAGAAATGGAAGAAACTTCAACTGTCACTTATGGGAAGGATAGCAATAATAAAGACAAATATATTACTAAGAATAAATTCCTATTCCTATTCCAGACAATACTGATAAAAATAAAGATGAATATATTACTAAGAATAAATTCCTACTCCTATTCCAGATAATACTGATAAAAATTGAAAAGACTTATTTTCAATACTTAAATAAGACAATAAGGAAATTTATATGGCAAGACAAAAAAGCAAGAATAAGCTTAAAAATGCTTCAAGATATGAGACTACGAGAAGGATTTGGACTGCTGAATTGGGAACTATATTATCAAGCAGCAGCATTGACATGGTTGAAAGAATGGGTCGAACTAAGAAATACAAGATTATTAACACTGGAAGGCCATGATCTACTGGATCATGGAGTTCTTATGATATGGTAAAAATAAGATACATATGTACTTTCATAGATATTATATAAGAAATGCATTGTTATTAGTATGGGAAAAAGTTAGAGATAAATATTATGTGAAAATACTAATATGGTTATCAACAATGGAAGCTTTAATTCACCCAAATGTTTTTAATTTTGGAAATATTGTTAAGAAAAAAGGATTTGTTAACAGATGAAAATTTTTACTTATAATTGGATGGATTATAAAAATGGATTTTTATGATTATATTTGTAATGTTACTTTAAGTTATAGATATACTTAAGGCTTTTAAGAAAGACATTATGTTAAACTTTAGGTTAATAGATCTCACAATATATATTTAAAAGTTATTTTAAGTAATGGATTAAAAAGAAATTTTCTTTTAGATGTTAAATTTAAGGTCATAGATTCTTTAATATATCTTTAAGGGTTTTAAGAAGGATATTATTAAATCGTACATTTTGTTTTACATTAATGTTACTTGCTGGAAGTTTTTCTTTGCTTATTGTTGAATCAGTTGGGATTAATTACCTTCAAGCAAGAAAAAATTAATTTTGAATAAGGAGAGTTAAAGTCCAAGTGATAGATAAATCTATAGATAGTTAGGTTGTGGGTTTTTTTCTTAAGTTTTGCTAAATGTTTTACCTGTATTTGTTCTGGGAAGTCCGGGGTGGGGTGGGGGTAAGGGTTGGGGGGTTGGGGGGGGAGGAGGGAATGGGGGTGGGGGGATTTTGCGGGGGGGAAAATGTTGTTTCTTTTTTGTAAAACTTTTCAAAAAAAAAAAAGCCAGATAAAGCAGAACTGAAAGGAAAACAGAACTGGAAGAACAGGGAACTGAAATGGATTGCATTGTATATGCAAATACAAGCAAGATATGAAAAAGATGTTAAATTACAAGGTTTCTACTTAGAAAAGACTGAGATGGATAAGATACTCGCAGGAACAGAGGATAAATTAATTTTAAAATGAGCTTGGATTAGAGGAAGAACAAGTAAAAGAAACAATGATAGCTTGGGCAAAAATCTTTGGATATTCAATCGATTTAGATAAATGGCAACAGTTATGGGAAAGAAATTACAAACTAATAATGTCCACTGCATGCAAGGAAAATCAATAAAAAATGTTTTATAGATGGCATATGCCCCCTGAGAAACTGGAAAAAATGTTTAAAGATAAATCAGCCAAGTGTTGGAAATGCCACCTGTTCCTAGGCTCATATTACCATATGTGGTGGACATGCCCTGAAGCAAAGAACTATTGGAATATTTTAAGATATGGAATCAATTTTACTATTGGTTAGAAAAGAGATATAAATAAGCATTAATAGAGATAGATAAAAAATATTGCAACTAGAACATTATATTAGTGGAAAAATTTTGTAATGGGCTTGGTGAGAACGAAGATAGAAGAGATAATAGAATAGAAGAAGATTTTGGAGATAACACTGAGATGTCACATGAAGAAATGAATGATGTACTAAATGTTTGTTTGTCTTTAAAAAAACTCTCTCTCTCTCTCTCTCCATATATATATATATATATATATATATATATATATATATATATATATATATATATATATATATATATATAAGACCTCCCCAAAAATAAGCCCGATGACAAAACCAAAGACAGCCTTTGCTGGCCAGGCAGGGAGCGGTCAGGTGATGCTGGCTGGCTGGGGGTGGGGGGAGTGGTGGATGGGGACACAGCCAGCAGCTTGAATGCCCCGACTGAAGCTAGTGCTTGCTGCACTGTGGGAGAAATGAGAGGACCTGTTCTCCCTCAGAGCTCGCTGTTGCTTGAATAGGGAGGACAAGGAGAAGAATGGCAAGACTCAGGGAGTAAATCTGGTGGAGCTGGCTGGCTGGGGAGAGGGGCTCAGCCATCCCTCTGCTCAGATGGCAAGAGCCATCTGAGCAGAGGGGCTGCTCAGATGGCTCTTGCCATCCCTGCCAGCAGCTTGTCTTGAAGGAAGCACAGATCATTCTGTCTCTCTGTCTCTGTTTCTCTCTGTCTTTTTCTGTCTCTCTCTCTCCCCCTGAAACACACACACACACACACACACACACACACACACACACACACACACACACACACACGTACACATACACACACACTCACACACACAAGCAGAGATTGGGGAGCTCTCTCTGTCTTGCTGTAGTGGCAGTTGTGGCGCTTCAGTGCCTGGTAGACAGGGCGGGTGTCTACCAGGGTGCAGGGTGTGGGGGACAGCTCCACCCCTCACCACCTTGCTCTGTGGCCACTGCACCAGTGTGTTGCTCAGCCTCCTGCTTCATTATGGAGGTGAACAAGGAGAAGAAGTGGTGAATAAGGAAGAAGAATGAAGTGAGGTGGAGGTGTGGAGTATGAAGCTAGGCAGGGGGTGTGGAGCTGCCCCACCTGCCGGGCTTATCTGAGAGCCCTTCAGACAATATTCATAGAACCGTTTTGGCAATAATACAGAAGATATTTACTAGAATGTTTTATTCACTTTCCAGACTTATATTATATGTATATGAAAAAATATTTTTTTATTCCACCTGACATCTACCATTCAGCTTTGCAAGATGATGATGATGATGATGATGATGATGATGATGATGATGAATTTAATTTCTATACCGCCCTTCTCCTGAAGGACTCAGGGCAGTGCGCAGCCAACAATAAAACAAACCCAATACAAAATTTAAAAGCAATTTTAAAAACATATTAAACAATTTGGTCCTAATCGTTAAAAAAATAAACCCCAATTAAAAATCATGTTTAGGCCAGCCCAGCTTGTTGGAACAATAGCGTCTTGAGGGCACGGAGAAAGGTGCATAGGTCAGGGATCATCTGTATCTCTGGGGGCAATTCGTTCCAGAGGGCAGGTGCCCCCACAGAGAAGGCTCTCCCCCTGGGGGCCGCCAGTCGACACTGTTTGATCGATGGCACCCTGAGGAGTCCCTCTCTGTGGAAGCATATTGGCTGGTGGGAGGCTATCGGCAGCAGAAGGTGGTCTCATAAGTACCCAGGTCCTAAGCCATGGAGTGCTTTGAAGATGGTCACCAACAATTTGAATCGCACCCAGAAGACCACTGGAAGCCAGTGCAGCTCGCACAGGAATGGTGTTACATGGGTGCGCCGAATCACTCCCATAATTGCCCATGTGGCTGCATTCTGGACCAGTTGGAGCCTCTGAGTGCTCTTCAAGGGGAGCCCCATATAGAGACCATTACAGTAGCCCAGACGGGAAGTGACGAGGGCATGAGTGACTGTGAGCAAGGAGTCCCAGTCCAGAAAGGGATGCACCTGGTGAATCAGGCGAACCTGATAAAAAGCCCCCCTGGCCACAGCCGCCACATGCTCTTCTAGCGACAGCCGAGCATCCAGGAGGACACCCAAGTTGTGGGCCCTCTCTGTGGAGGCCAAGTTATCACCCCCAATAGACAGTGATGGAGCCAGCTGGCTATACCGGGATGCTGGAAACCACAGCCACTCAGTCCTGGAGGGGTTGAGGCTGAGACTGTTTCTCCCCATCCAGATCCGCATGGCCTCCAGACACCGGATATCATGTCAAGTGCATCATTGGGATGGTCCAGGGCGGAGATGTACAGCTGAGTATCATCAGAGTACTGATGAAACTGCACCCTGAAACCATGGATGATCTCACCCAGCAGCTTCACATAAATGTTGAACAAAAGGGGTGAGAGGACCAACCCTTGCAGCACCCCACAAACAAGGTGCCTTTAGGTCGACCTCTGACCTCCTGCCAACACAGACTGCGTACGGTCAGAGAGGAAGGAAGAGAACCACCACAACATGGTGCTCCCTATACCTAACCCCTCCAACTGGCGCAAGCATGATACCATGGTCGATGGTATCAAAAGCTGCTGAGAGGTCTAATAGGACCAGGACAGAGGAACAAGGCCTGTCCCGGGTCCTCCAAAAATCATCCACCAATATGACCAATGCCGTTTCTGTGTTGTACCCTGGTCTGAAACCCAACTGGAATGGATCCAGATAGACAGCTTCATCCAGGTACTGGGGAAGTTGTCGCGCCACCACACTCTCAACAACCTTCGCCACAAAGAGAAGGTTGGAGACTGGACGATAGTTCGCAAATACAGGTGGGTCCTTCTTGAGGAGGGGCCTCACCATCGCCTCTTTCAAGGTGGAGGGGAAGAAGCCCTCAATCAAAGAAGCATTAATAATCTCCTGGAGCCAGCCTTGTGTAACTGCCGGGAGGCCACTACAGCGCTAAGTCTACCAGAATCCTGTCCACATCCTCGGGAGCCACAGGGTCAAACTTCTCCCAAATAACATTCTCAAGACCTACCTCCATCACCCCATCTGATCCTACCCAATTGGAGTCCAGGCCTTCCCTAATCTGAGAGATTTTGTCATGCAAATATTGCAGAAAATCTTCAGCCCTACCGTGCAAGGGGTCCTCCCAAGCTCCCAGATGAAGTAGGGTCACCCTAAACAGGGCGGCTGGGCGGTTATCTGCAGATGCAACAAGAGCGGAAGAATAATTAGATTTTGCTGCTCTTATCGCCACTAGGTAGGTCTTAATATGAGACCTCACCAGTGTCCGGTCAGATTCGGAACGGCTTGTCCTCCAATCGTTCTCCAGGCATCCTTTCCAGCGCTTCATCTCCCTCAGCTCCTTGGAGAACCAAGGAGCCAATTGAGTTGGGTACTGGGTCAGAAGCCGCAAAGGCATGACGCGATCTAAAGCTCCGGTTGCTACCCTATCCCAGGCGGCCACTAGTTCTTCAGTCGAGTCATGAGGCAGAGCCTCAGGGAATGGGCCAAGCTCTGTCAGGAACCTATCAGGATCCATCAGGCGCCTGGGACAGAACCACCTGATTGGTTCTGTCTCCCTGCGGTGGAGGGTAACAGCTCCAAAAGTATAGTCGAAGGAGTGAGTGATCTGACGATGACAAGGGCTTGATGGCTATATCCCCTATTTCTAGATCATTCAGCCACTGACCAGAGACAAAAATCAAGTCCAGAGTGTGACCCCCAAGTGGTAGGGCCTTGAATTAACCGGGTCAGGTCCATGGCCATCATGGAAGCCATGAACTCCCGGGCTTTCTCTGAAATTTTGCTGACAGATGGCAAGTTGAAATCTCCCATGACCATAAGTCTAGCGGTCTCAACCGCCACCCCGGCTATTAAGTTGAGCAGCTCGGGCAGGGCCGCGGATGATGATTGATCCTAATATTATGTAATCCCATTTTTTTCTGTCTCTGTAGTTAATTAAATGTAAGTATAGTTATGCTGCTTTGTCTATTCTCCATATTTATACATGAAATTAGATAATGTTGACGTAATGTAGCAAACCGTAACATTTATTTTGTTCATGGTTTAAAAATGTGTGGACTCAACCATTATGTCTTGTAAGATCTGATTTACTTAGCTGAATATGTATCATCCCTACTAGGCAGACTCCACGAGATGTTTATAATTATTTTTGTTGATTTTGCTCTACTTTCCCCCCTCCTCCTCATAATTCAGTGTCATGCCCCTGCCACTTCTGACTTTCTGGACATAAATATATTGTAGTGCTAGTTGCCTTGGCAATGGAGTCTGCATATCACCATTAATGAGTTGTGGTGGTGCTGTGGTTAGAATGCAGTACAGCAAGCTACTTCTGCTGACTGTTGGCTACAGTTTGGCAGTTCAGTTCTCACTAGCTTAAGGGTGACTCAGCCTTCCATCCTTCCATCCTTCCAAGGTCAGTAAAATGAGGACCCAGATTGTTGGGGGCAATATGCTGACTCTGTAAACTGCTTAGAGAGGCCTGTAAAGCACTATGAAGCATGTATGTATGTATGTATGTATGTATGTATGTATGTATGTATGTATGTATGTATGTATGTATGTATGTCTAAATGCTATTGCTATTGCTATTAAGATAATCTTTATTCAATAATTGGTGATTAAGCCAGAACATCTAGACAATTCAAGACAGTTGTATAGGATACTAAATACCATTTAGGACTAAGTCAGAATTTTACTTCAAAATCATCAGTTTAGGACATCTAAAGTTCTTTGTTCATCATTGGAATACATGTTTATTTAATCTGTGTAAATATAATTAAAAGTCCAAAGTTTAAATCCGTTTTTCTCTTTTAGAAATTTCCAGACGAGATTCCATTCATCATTTATAATTAGCCTACTATTGCACCATTCCCAGAATACCATTACAAAATGAAATACAAATACAACCTAAACAGTTTAGATTTTCTAAGATATGGAAGCTGACAGCAAACATGAGGCTATTGCCCATCTTTGTTTCTATTGCTGTAAACTTCCTTGAAGAATCACAGCTGTTTAAGGAAAGTTGATTTTCAAAAGCATGTGCTATATAATAAAGTTTATGTAAGGTAGCCAAAAACTCCTACTTTATAGGACTTTTATTATGAGATAATATAAGCATGCTTATAATTCAAAGCTACATTAATTTGCAGCTGTGACCAATGATTGGAGTGTATTATTTTGACCTAAATCTGGGTCATCCTGCGTTGGAATAAGAATCACAGAATGGCATTCCTTTTAAATCTCAAGATTTTGATGACAGTCTTTTAACTGCACTCAATAATATGCTCCATGGGTTGAAGAACAAATGTCCTAGATAATGTCTTTTAAAATGACCCAGCAGTGCAGACAAATAATAAACATGTTGTGCAATCAAATGATCAATCAAGGAAGTGCTGGAAAGAAGCATTTGAGAAGAGGCCAATTATGTTGTTGATCACCACCACCACCACCACCACCACCACCACGACCAATATGTAACTTTTGGAAAAGCAGACTTATGAATTATCCAAGTTCAGAACTGTTTAAAATGTTGTTCCAATGCATTTTGAAGCCTGAGTAAAAGCAAATTGTGAGCATTTAGGCCATCTGAGGCAGTGGAGAAGATTCTTTTAAAAAGAGAATCCGATATTATTCCACTTAGAGAATGCTGAATGCAAGCAGGATTTCATTCCAGTTAGTGTTGATACATCTATGTATCTGCTGGAAATGAACAATTCAAGGTTCCAGGGTATAGTTCTACATCTTTTTTCAAAATAATTATTTTATTAAAAATCACAAACTACAAAAATATTAAAAGAAAAATAGAAATTGCTGAAAAAAATAGAAGGAAAAGAGAGACAAGAAATGGAGTTAATGATTCAAAACATTAAGGACATTAAGGATCTTATCCTGGAATTACACAAGAACATGGTGGAAATATTTGATTGTATAGATAGAAGACAGACAATTGTATACAAGAGACAAGGAGCAAAGACCAGGACAAAAAGGAAAGAATGGAATCATCATTTGGAACAGAAGGATAATTAGAACTGAGAAACCAGCAAAAAGAAGATAACAATGAGGAGACACTATTAAAATTAATTAGAATTGATGAATTAAAACAGGGGGAAAACATTTTAAAAGATTTTAAAAAGAAATAGGAGAAACAGGAAGAGCTTTGGAGGAAAACAATAGGATTTAGAACAGAAAGCTTTCAAATTAAACAGTGGGAAAAGACAGGGCAAAGAGAAAAAATTAAATTATAGATTCAGAATATAAACTTCGAAGTAGATGGAATAAAAGATTTAAGAGGAAAACGGGAGTCAAGTCAAAAAAAAAGATAAGACTAAAGGAAGGGATGTGGATAAGAGATAATGGTTAAGGGAAGAAAAAGAATTATAGATATGTCATGATTAATTGGAAATGAGAGGTTGAATGATGCTATTATTAAAAATGTATAAAATATGACTATTGTGTAGGTAATGTGAAAGTAGATATATTTATGTGTATTAACAAACTTTAAAATATACAGAGAGGAAGAGTTAAATAATGGGAATATGAATAGGAAAACAAAATATCATGTCCTTGAATATAATAATGTGGAGGGAGAAAAATATTAGTGGAAGTTTAAAATGGAAGGGTGTAAAGCAATATATCACAAAGTCAAATAAGTTAGGAAAAGAAATATGAAAAATAGACACAAAGAATGAAAATGTTGGTAACCTTGAAATGTTAGGGTATAAGAAACTGGTATTCAGACGATATGCTGTTTGATCAATGATTGGTTCTGGGGGATGATTGGTTCTGGGGAAGGAGAAATTGTCCCCCTCAGAATGGGTTCACAATTTGGGTGTCCTCCTAGATTCACATCTAAGATTAGAGCAACATCTGACAACTGTGGCTAGGGGGACCTTTGCACAGGTTCACCTGGTGCACCAATTGCAACCCTACTTGGATCGCGAGGCTCTCCTCACGGTCACTCATGCCCTTGCCACCTCAGGGGTTAGATTATTGCAACTCGCTCTACATGGGGCTACTCTTGAAAAATGTTCAGAGACTACAGTTGGTCCAGAATGCAGCCGCGCAAGCTGTCATGGATACACCTAGGTACATCCACATTATACCAATTCTCCGCAAGCTGCACTGGCTCCCTATTGGTCTCCGGTCACAATTAAAGGTTTTGGTTATTACCTTTAAAGCACGACATGGCTCAGGGCCAGGGTATCTTCAAGACCGCCTTCTACCACATAACTCCCAACGACTGGTAAGATCCTACAGAGTTGGTCTCCTCTAGGTCCTGTCACCTAAACAATGCTGGCTGGTGGGCCGATGGGGGAGGACCTTCTCTGTGACTGCCCCAGCTCTCTGGAACCAGTTGGAACCAGATGGTCCGGACCTCTCCTGAGGTCCGGACCATCTTCACCCTATTGGCCTTCTGAAAAGCAGTGAAGACCTGGCTTTTCTGGCAGGCCTGGGCCATTGATCTCACTCTTGCGATCCGGCGAGATCCGGCCATGAATGGTATAAATGAGTTTTAATGTTTTTAATTCTTAAATGTTTTTAATAATGATTTTAAATGCATTGTGAGCTGCCCTGAGTCTTTGGAGAGGGGCGGCATACAAATTGAATGAATGAATGAATGAATGAATGAATGAATGAATGAATGAATAAATAAATAAATAAATAAATAAATAAATAAATAAATAAATAAATAAATAAATAAATAAATAAAGTGATGTTAGTATTAAAAGAATAATATTGTAGTTGCAAATGATTAGAATGATGATATAAAATTATTAATATGAAGATTAATAAATATTATGATGATATTATAATTATGATTATTATCAATAACACATATTTAAGTGATTAAATGTGATTTCTTTTGTTTTTTAATGTAACTTTAAGAAGTTGTATAGTTATAGTTGAAAGAGATATTAATTGGAAAATACACCATATCCTGTAGGTATTGGGAATATTATATACAACAACAAAAAGAGAGAGAGGGAAATGGAAGGGAGTGGAAGGGAGCAGGAGAGGAGGGGAGAAAGAGTAAGGGAGAGAGGGAAGTGGAGGGGAGGAGAAAAGTAGAAAGGGAAGGAGATGGAAGCGGAGAAGAAGAGAAAGGGGAAATAGAGAGGGGAGAGGAAAAGGAAGGAAGTAGAGAGAAAGAGGGGAGAAGGGGAGGAAAAAAGGAAAGGAGATGGATTGTTGTAAAATTGGGAAATACGGTGTATGGGAGAAAAGAAAACAGATGGATAAATTTGTATTTTTTCTACTTGAGAAATTATATATATATACAGGTGAAACTCGAAAAATTAGAATATCATGCAAAAGTTCATTTATTTCAGTAATGCAACTTAAAAGGTGAAACTAATAAATGAGATAGACTCATTACATGCAAAGCAAGATAGTTCAAGCCTTGATTTGTCATAATTTTGATGATTATGGCTTACAGCTCATGAAAACCCCAAATTCACAATCTCAGAAAATTAGAATATTACATGAAATCAATAAAACAAGGATTGTACATAGAACAATATCGGACCTCTGAAAAGTATAAGCATGCATATGTACTCAGTACTTGGTTTGGGCCCCTTTTGCATCAATTACTGCCTCAATGCAGCGTGGCATGGATGCTATCAGCCTGTGGCACTGCTGAGGTGTTATGGAAGACCAGGATGCTTCAATAGCGGCCTTCAGCTCTTCTGCACTGTTCGGTCTCATGTCTCTCTTTTTTCTCTTGATAATACCCCATAGATTCTCTATGGGGTTCAGGTCAGGCGAGTTTGCTGGCTGATCAAGCACAGTAATCCCATGGTCATTGAACCAAGTTTTGGTACTTTTGGCAGTGTGGGCAGGTGCTAGGTCCTGCTGGAAAATGAAGTCAGCATCTCCATAAAGCTCATCTGCAGAAGGAAGCATGAAGTGCTCCCTTCATGCTCCTGGTAGATGGCTGCATTGACCCTGGACTTAATGAAGCACAGTGGACCAACACCAGCAGATGACATGGCTTCCCAAAGCAACACAGACTGTGGAAACTTCACACTGGACTTCAAGCATCTTGCAGTGTGTGCCTCTCCATTCTTCCTCCAGACTCTGGGTCCTTGGTTTCCAAATGAGATGCAAAAGTTGCTCTCATCAGAAAAGAGGACTTTGGACCACTGAGCAACAGACCAGTTCTTTTTGTCTTTAGCCCAGGTAAGATGCTTCTGATGTTGTTTATTGTTCAGGAGTGGCTTGACAAGAGGAATATGACATTTGAAGCCCATGTCTAGGATCCGTCTGTGTGTGATGGCTCTTGATGCACTGACTCCAGCCTCAGTCCACTCCTTGTGAAAGTCCCCAACACTTTTGAATGGCCTTTTCCTGACAATCCTCTCCAGGTTGCGGTCTTCCCTGCTGCTTGTGCACCTTTTCCCCCCACACTTTTCCCTTTCACATAACTTTCTATTAATGTGCTTTGATACAGCACTTTGGGAACATCCAACTTCTTCTGCAATTACCTTTTGAGGCTTTCCCTCCTTATGGGGGGGTGTCAATGATGGTTTTCTGCACAACTGTCAGGTCAGCAGTCTTTCCCATGATTGTGATTCCTACTGAACCAGACTGAGAGACCATTTAAAGGCTCAGGAACCCTTTGCAGGTGTTATGGCTTAATTAGCTGATTAGATTGGGACACTTTGAACCGAGAATATTGAACCTTTTCACAATATTCTAATTTTCTGAAATTGTGAATTTGGGGTTTTCATGAGCTGTAAGCCATAATCATCAAAATTATGACAAATCAAGGCTTGAACTATCTCGCTTTGCATGTAATGAGTCTATCTCATATATTAGTTTCACCTTTTAAGTTGCATTACTGAAATAAATGAACTTTTGCACAATATTCTAATTTTTCGAGTTTCACCTGTATATTTCATTGAAATTATAACAAAAGATAATACGGTGGACGTTAAAGCATATTGATTTAGATGTTATTGCATACTTATTAATATTTATATGAAAATAAAAAAAATGTGCAAAAGGTAGGGGTAAATAATATGGAATAAGGAAAATGGAATGTAATAATTATGAATATGATTATCTGCATTGAAATGTATCAATGCATTGAAATGTATCAATGCAATCAAACACCACACCATCTACATAATGATACGTATACATTTTTAAAAAAATAAAAACTTGATGGAAAAAAAAGAGAAAGTTATCTATATTTTTCTTATTTGATTCTTGAATACCTTTTTCAAATATGAAGACATTAATTTGTACATCTACTATATTATTTTTCCATATCATTCTTGTAAATTATCATATTTAAACCCACGTTCCATTCAATTTCAGTTTTATCCAGAAAATGTTCCTATCCTGCAATGTTTGCATACAATCCATAAAATTAGACATTTTAAAAATTAATTTAAGTCCAATTAGTTCACAAATCCCCATTAAAATATCATAGTACATGGACCAACTTACACTGTTCCAATCTCTGCTTAACTGTGGTTTAATTTTTTATTAATTTTTTATTGTGGTTGTATTATGTTCCAGATGGGGATGCATTATATTTATTTTTCATATATTGTTGTAGGAAATTAGCACCCACCCCTCTCTTAGGAAAATGAGATATTTTAGGAAATATTAAAAGGGCAGAATATTTCCCCTAAAATTGAGGCAGAAACTCAGCCCCATCTTTATTAATGGGCCATTAAGGCCGGTCTATTCTACATAACAAAGATATATCTCCTGCAGGCAGAGTCATAGTAGGAATTGCCCTCACCCAAGATCCAACAAAGATAGTGTTATGTATCTAATTTTGGAGGGAAATTAGAGTGGGAAAAATATCAATGCTCATTGGTTAAGACACTTGAAGAATAGCTATATGAGGAGAGCTGTTGAACTGCAAAATTGCTGGATTCTCACTGTACATTAAAGAGTTGTTGTTCACTTCGACCTGGTTCCTATCTTCTCACTCGCCTGATCTAACACTGGAAACAAGGGTGGGATTGAGGTAGACAAGTTGCGCAAATAAGAGCTCACAACAGAATCCAGCAAGGTGGGAAAGTCTGCATGAGCCAACCATAGCAGAGAAATGTTCACCTTTTGCACTGCCAATGTCGTTTGATCCCACGAAAGAGAAGTGGAGATCGTACGTGATGCGGTTTGAATGCTTCCTCAAAGCAAATGACCTCCAAGGGCTGTCCGACAATTGGAAGCGAGCCCTCTTTTTGAGTCATTGTGGCCCTGAAGTGTTTGACAAGCTGAATCGCTGTCAGAGCCAACCCCAGTGCAGTCTGTACCATGGCAGGTCCTGCAGACCACGTTGAGGACGAAATATGCCCCTGTGCCATCCAAATTCATTCAGCGCTATGAGTTCCAGCAAAGACTCCAAAGGGATGGCAAGCCGATAAATATATACATGGCAGCGCTACACAAGGCTGCCATGCACTGTGAGTACTGCAATCTAAATAATGTTCTCCTAGAGGAACTAATCTGCGGAGTCTGGGACATTCACCTCCAGAGGTGACTACTGGCCAAGACAAACCTCACCCTGCACATTGCCCTAGACAAAGCCAGAGTGCATGAATCATCTAACAAGGCAGCAAAATCCCTGCAGGGATCGGCGCCATCCCAGGCGGCACAAAAGTCTACCCCTGCCCACAGGGAATCAGCCCTGACTGATAGCAATGAGGAAGGCAATGAGGATGTCTTCAAAACTGACAGAAATAAAAAGGATGATGATGGCTGGAAAGAGAGTTATGCTAGTTGTGGGGGATTCCATCAGAGGCAGATGTGCCATTTCAAAGATGCCATTTGCAGGCACTGCGACAAAAAGGGACATTAGGCGCGGGTGTGCAGGGCGAGTCACCATCCAGTCACAAACAGAGAGCATTCATCAATCAAGCCAGTCAGCCGTTGCCTCATAAGAAGGACGGAAATGTCCAACAAAAATGAGGCGCCTATTCCAAAACACCCGAGCCATTCCAGACCCACATTGACCAAGCTACAACGTCCCCGGGGAAAAAGCTGCATGTAACCGTCAAAATTGAGGGATCACCATGCCAAATGGAAATAGACACAGGCTCGTCCATTACCATTATGTCCTGGGCCGAGTTAAAAGCGGCAATTTCAGACATCAAGAAACCACAGCTGAAATACCAGCACCTAAGGCGGAACGACTACCAAGGAAATCACATTCTCATTGAAGGCTGTGGGACGTTCCAGGTGAAATTTGGCCATTTCAACAAGCGGCTGCCAATTACCATGGTCAGCGGATATCTACCGAGCCTCCTAGGACTCGACTGGGCATGGGGATCACCGGGATCCACTCCACCAACGGCGGCCTGACAGACAACCTGCTCCACAAATTCCAGGACATTTTTGACAATCACCTTGGCAAATATGTGAGGACCCCTATTTCTTTTAACCTGGACCCTAATATAGCCCCCATCAGAATGAAGGCGAGGAGAGTGCCATTTGTGCTAAAGCCTAAGATAGACCAGGATAAGCTCATACTGCAAGGCATTCTAAACAGTACTGGCTGTTTTGAGTCACAGACTGCCGAATGGACAAGAAGCACCCATTGCCTATTTCTCCCATACCCTGTTCAGTGCTGAGAGAAATTACAGCCAGCTGTAAAGGGAGGCCCTGGTGGCTGTTGCCGGAGTTAAAAAGTTTCACGAGTATCTGTTTGGGAGGACTTTTGAACTTGTCGCTGATCACCAACCCCTGATTGGACTTTTGGCTGGGGATCGCCCCACCCCAGCAGCCATGTCCCCCCCGTCTGACTAGATGGGCTATTTTTCTAGCTGCCTACTCATATCGACTCATCCATCACCCAGGTTGGAGCCTTGGGCATGCTGATGCCCTCAGCAGGTGCCCGCTGCTGGATTTGCTGGAGGACCCAACTCCAGGCATTCCTATTCTGCTTATTGACTCTAGGGACTCTGGCACTATCACTTCTGCTGAAGTTGCAAGGGCCTCTGCTAAAGACTCTGTGTTGCAAACTGTTATTGGCTGGGTGCATAGGGGGTGGCCGAAAGGCCCTGTTGGTGGGGAATTTAAACTGTTTGTCTGAAACAACATGAGCTGTCTATGTAAGGAGGTTGTTTGCAATGGGGTGACTGGGTGGTGATTCTGCTGTGTCTAAGGGACACAGCATTTTAGCCCACACAGCCCACACAGCATATTGACCACATTGCATTTTAGGCACCCGGGAATTGTGAGGATGAAGGGATTGGCAAGGAGCTATGTGTTGTGGCCCAATATGGACAATTGCATTGCTGAATTGTGGTCAATTGTACTCCCTGTCAAGAGTCTCACCCTGCTCCCCTGACAGCCCAGTCCAAAGAGTGGGAAAAGCCATGGGACCATGGTCCTGAATTCATATTGATTTTGATGGCCCATTCCAAGATCAAACCTTTCTGATTGTGGTGGATGCTTATTCAAAGTGGCTGGAGATCATTCTAATGCACTCCACCACTGTGGAGGCTGTAATCAAAGTGCTCCAGAAACTATTCACCATGCATGGGCTACTGGACACCCTAGTGTCAGATAATGAGCCTCAACTTACAGCTACGCAATTCGAGGGGTACCTAGCTGAGTTAGCGGTCCATCACACAATCAGAGCACCTTTTCATCCAGCCAGTAATAGTCAAGCTGAAAGATTTGTGAGATCAGCCAAAGAGGCATTGGCCAGACTTGGACCAGAGGACTGGCCAGCCAGGATTGATACTTTTCTGGCAGCCCTTGTTACCCCGTGCATGGCAATGGGATGAAGTCCTGCAGAGCTCTTAATGGGCTGGAGACTCCGTTGCATCCTAGATAGGCTGCATCCCAATTACTCCCCTGAGGGATATATGGAAGATGAAAGTAAGACTAGAAGTTTCTCTATTGGGTCCCCAGTTTTCGCAAGGAATTATGCATACAGTCCCCTCTGGGTGGCTGGGCAGATCTCTAAAATTACTGGGCCCAGGTCATATATTGTCGACATTAGTAATGGAAGAATATGGCACAGACATATTGATCAGTTAAGGAAATGTCTGGGCCAAACAATGCCCGACGAGCCAGACTACAAAATAGACAAAGCAGTCCCTGACTCACCAGTCATTCATCCAACAGCTAAATCAAACCCAAAATGTCCGGAAGACTTATCTGATGATTTCGGTGTCCAGCACCACCTCCTCAAGAAACCAGGCCCATCCGAAGAGTGCGACACCCATAAAAAAATCCAGGAGGTTCCATTGGCTGGGCTGGGAGAGACAAAAAGTCCCACCGACCAGCCCAAATCCCTGCCTCAGACTGAATTGTGCAGGTCAACTAGAATCAGGGAATGCCCTAGTCACCTGCATGATTATGTATGTAAGTAGTTTGGTAAAAGTGTTATGTATCTAATTTTGGAGGGAAATTAGAGCGGGAAAAATATAAATGTTCATTGGTTAAGACACTTGGAGAGTAGCTATATAAAGAGAGCTGTTGAACTGCAAAATTGCTGGATTCTCACTTTACATTAAAGAGTTGTTGTTCACTTCGATCTGGCTTCTGGCTCCTCACTCGCCCAATCTAACAGGTTTAGCCGTGTACCAATCTAGCAACAGAACTTGCTACATGGCACCTGGGGAGGTTGCATCACCCCACAAGGCTCAACCAAACTAAGCACACAGGACAGGCTAGAGAGTTGCCCCTGCATGGCCCCAACCAATCAGAATACAAGCTCAAATTCAAAGCCCAACAGAGGGGATAAAACCAAGGCACTCTCAGCATCTGGGCCTTTTTTCTGCTCAGGAATTCAAGCCATGCGATCCTGTTCATCAATAAGCCTTCTTTCCAAGCAACTTCCATGAATCCAGTGTCTTTTTCCCTACTTGGAACATTATAAATAAAATATCAATGTTAAAATCTGAATTTCAGTAGCACAAATATTAGAGGCACGGCCAGATGTAGTTTAGAGCTTAATCTTCAGCCATTTTATGAAAATCTGCTGGACTAAACTGTGCCTTAAACCCTTGCACATTCTCTTCCAAATTCTGTCTTTAAAGGCACATAGTTGTGCTATGCTCCCCCTTTTAATCTTCACTTGTTTTTTAAGACCTCCCCTTTTTTTTCTGGTGTTACTGCTATCTTGTGTAATGTCAGCAGGATGAAAAGATGATAGTGCTCTCCCAGCCCTTTACAGAGAATGAGAATTGAGAAAATTAATAATTATTGAGAACTTTCAGCTACATTTCCAAATAAGGTATTCAATCTTTTTGCTGAATTGTGTCAGAACAAACTCTGTGTAGTCTATAAAAATACAGCACATTGATCAGGAAAGGCAACAAACCCTCCCCCCCAAGGGTTTCTGTTATAGCTGAGAAATGATTTCATCACCCTGTTAACGAGCATGATGGATAAAAAACCCACACTTTTCCCCTAAAAGTGCAACTTTCAACTGCTTTTGTCATAGTTCTTTAGGAAAGGAGAATTGCTATATTTTCTTCTGCATAGCTGTTGACTGAATAGCTGATGACAATACACTTAAGTTTTAAGAGAAATCCATTCCAAATCTCTAAAAGCTGTCTTTGGTTTAAATCCCATTTGCATTCCTGCTTCTGATAATGAATTCTAACAGATTTTGTGGAAAAATACACTGAAATCCAAGAAAGGATTCCACATGAATAATATTTAGTGGATCTGTTAACAATGCAAGAGCTTATCAGCACATGAAACAGAAGGACTGTTTTAGAAATTATTGCCTCAGTCAGATTCATTTTTAACACTAAGTTTTTATATGTCATAGTGATTTCCCTCATTTCTTTCAAGGCAGTTTTCCCAGCATTCAGTAAACACCATGGAGGAACCTCCAAGATCCCTTCCAATTCTTTTATTCTGTCCTCTTCTGTTTTAAAATCCGGTAGCAATGGCAGCGGGTGGGAGAACCGGTAGCAAAATTCCCTATGCCCCCCCCCCCATGCCCAGCTGAGCCACAGGACCATCAGAGGCTTTTTTTTTACTTTTAAAAGCATTTTTTCTACAACCTCTTCCGACGAAAAAATGCTTTTAAAAGTTTTTTTTAAAAAAGCCTCTGATGATTGCAGGGTTCAGCTGGGATAGTCAGAGGCTTCAACTTCTTGGGCGAAGAGGTGGTAAAAAAAAATGCTTTGAAAAGTCTCTGATGAGCCCAGTTGAGTTTCCTGATCGGCAGAGAGATATTTTTTAAAATGCCTCTCTGATGATCTCAGCTGGGTTTCCTGATTGGCAGAGGCTTTTCAAAGCATTAGAAAAAATGTTTTGAAAGGTTTTTTTTTAAAGTTGGCCACGCCCACCCAGTCACATTACTCCCCCCACCAAGCCACGCCCACAGAACGGTAGTAACAAATTTTAGATTTCACCCCTGGTGAAGTTGATTTATACTTCACAGATAGCAGAAATTATTGTTAGTAAAGATTTAGCATAACCATGTGAGATGCAAAATGCAACAAGACAGGGCTACTCATTGTTTCTTTGGAACAGATGGGTAAGATAGGATAAGAGTGTTGTGTGAGTAATCATTAAAAATGACCCTTATAAGCTAAGAGCTCTTACAGATGATTTGGAAGATCCTTTAAAAGAAATTGAAATATTAATGAGAAAACTAAGAGAATTTGGTGGATTTATAGGTTTCAGGATTAAAACTCCAAAATCAAAGATGTTAAAAAATGTGAAGATGCAAGATCAAACACAAATGATAACTAAAACAGATTTTAAAATTTAGGTCGGCGGCGTCCCTCCAGGTTTGGGATGGGGCGGTCATCCTCATCGGGTGGTGGGAGGCCCCCCTTGTCGGGGTGTTGTTGTCCTCCCCTGTCGGGTTGGTGTTCGCCGCTCCCGTTGTGCAGGTGTCAGTCAGTCTGGGGGGTGTTGCGCGGTCCGGTTCCGATGCGAAGCTTCTTAATGGCGGTGGTTTGTTCGGCTTGTCTTTTGGGTTGTACATCGGGTGCATTTGTCTCCAGCGAGGAGGCCCAGTAAGGGCTTGTGGTCGGTGACGATTGTAAAAGCTCTTCCATATATATATTCGTGGAATCGCTTTACGCCCGCCACCATCGCCAGCGCCTCCTTGTCGATCTGGCCGTAGTTTCTCTCGGCTGGTGACATCGTCTTGGAGAAGAATGCAATTGGTGCTTCTGTCCCGTTCAGTAGTTGGTGGCTTAGGACGGCCCCGACCCCGTAGGGTGAGGCGTCGCAGGTCAAGGTTAGCGGCAGCTCTCCGTTGTACTGGATGAGGAGGCTGTCGGAGGATAGGAGTCTTTTGGCTTTCTGGAAGGCTTCCTCTTCTTCGCTCCCCCAATTCCAAGGTGCCGCCTTCCCCAGGAGTCAGTGTAGTGGTTCAGCAATGGTGGCTTTCTGTTGTAAGAAGATACTATAGAAATTTAGTAGTCCCAGAAAAGCCTGAATCTCCATTTTGTTTTTTGGGGCTGGAGCCTCGTGTATGGCCCTAACCTTGCTTTTAGTGGGATGGATGCCCTGGCTATCTATTAAATAGCCCAGGAACTCGACTTCCCTGACTCCGATCATGCACTTGTTTCATTGGACTCGTAGTCCCTTCGCCTGGAACCGCTGCAGTGCGAGCCTGAGCCGTTCCATTAGTTGGGATTCCGATGTCCCTGAGACTAGGATGTCATCAAAGTAGGGCACCACCCCTGGAATGCTTTGGAGAAGGCATTCCATCATCAATTGGAATATACCCGGGGCGGCACTGACTCCGAATTGGAGCCTGTTGCATTTAAAGGCGCCCCGGTGCGTGACAATCGTTTGCGCCTCTGCAGTTGTCTGGTCTACTGGCAGCTGCTGGTATGCCTGCGCCAGGTCCAGTTTGGCGAAAATTGATCCTTTGCCTAGTGAGTGCAACAGATGTTGCACCACTGGCACCGGATAGGCGCTCTGCTGCAACGCCCGATTGATGGTACACTTATAATCAGCGCAGATGCGCACTGATCCATCTGGCTTCACGGGGGTCACAATGGGAGTCTCCCATGCAGCGTGATCGATCGGCTCGAGGATGCCCTGGGCGATTAGTTTATCCAATTGTGCATCCACTTTTGGTCTAAGGGCAAACCGGACTCTGCGGGGCTTTAACCGAATTGGATTGATTTGGGGGTCTAAATTTAGTGAAATGGGTTTCCCCAGGAATTTACCTAAACTCCCGTCGAAGACGTCCTGGAAGTCTTCTAGGAATTTGTCGAGTTGGCTAGTCCTGATTTGATTTATTCCGCCAATTGTGAGCCCTAGTGGCCTGAACCACTCCACTCCAAGTAGGGTCGGTCGGGCATCCTTGACGAACGGCGATGGGGAGGTCTCCGTTGAAGTCTTTGTATTGCAACCTGATGTTTGTGCGTCCCAGAATGCCAATGGGGTGGACGCCAAAGTCTACCAACTTTGCCTGGATTGGCTTCAATTGTCCTTTTGTGATGTTGGGTTGAATTTTCTTGAGGTTGTGCCAGGCAATTATAGAGAAAGGCAAACCAGAGTCTATCTCCATGGGGCATGGTGCCCCTTCCACGTGGACGGTCACGTGGAATTTTTCGGATCCCTCAGCTGCGGTGTGGGCGATGGTTGTCTTGTTGACCTGCCGGCCGTTGGATTGCCGCTCGTCATTCCGCCCCGGCTGCTGGGATCGTCTAGATGACCTTTGGTATTCGCGGTCCGCAGGTCTTAAGGGGAGGGTAAGTGGTTTAATTGGTTTGCTTTACCAGTGGTTCATCATCTGGATCGCTTCCGAATGAGTATGATTCTTCCTGTTCAGTTGCCAGGGTTTCATCCCCCAAAAGGGGAGGGGATGGAACTTCTATGGTCTCCCTACTCCTCAGGGCAGTCTCCTTCCCATACTGGCCTGGTTTTGCAGGGTTCTCCCCCGGTGGATGGTTCCTGGTGGGTGTTTGTGAATGACATTCTGCAGCTTGGTGCCTCTCTTTTCCACACTTGAAATAGGCTGAAGATCTTGGAGAGAATGTGGTTTGTAGTTTGAGGGGCTCTTGTTTCCATTGGGGTGGGGATTTCTTTCATGCTCACCCTGCTCGATACTGGTTTCTGGCCATATCGATCTCAGCTTGTTCGGCAGTGACGTACCATTCATGTAGGTGATTCGGTGCACCTCGGGCCATGCAGGTGTTATATAGATCATCACTCAGCCCATCCTTGAAACAGCTCACCAAAATATCTTCCGGACAGTGTACACAACACGTGAGGTCCCGGAATTCTTCAGTATACTCTGCTATTGGCCATTGCCCCTGCCTCACCACCTTAATGCGGTTGTGTACTTTGCAATCTGCTAGTGGGTCCTCAAACTGACGTCACAGGGCCATCATGAAACAGTCGAAATCCCACAGTTCTGGTGCATTGGTGTTATGTGGGGTCACCATCCATTTGGCAGCGGCACCCTCTAGGGCTAGGGTCACAACTCACACTCAGGATCCTTGGGTTTGGAAATCATGCCCATACTCTTGCATGTAGGTTAGCACATGTGCCACAAAGAATCCTAAATGTTGCAGATTTCCATTACACTTCACCCCAAGGGAGGGAATTTCTTTTTCCAGTTGCGGAATTCGGGGCCGGTTGGGAATGGGCGCCAATGTGTGTGCTGCCTGGGGGGGAGGGTTTGCTGGGTCTTCTCCTACTGCTGCTGCACCATCTGCTCAATAGGCAGGCTCCAGAAGGGGGGTGCCTCCCATGGCATCATCTGCAACTGTTGCCCTTTCTGTACCCTTTGGTTGTTGTCCTGGCTCCCTTCAGATGTTGAGATTTTCCAAAATTTCCATCACCAATTGGGTTATATGCCTCTTCAGATAATCCTCCCTCAGTGGTGCTTTGGTCAGTCCCCCCTGGTCAGCAAGGGCTTCTAGTTCTAGTTTCCACCCCAGTTTTCGGTTGCCATGGCTGAGGGTGACTCCTTTGGTTCTCTCATCCCAGCTATCTTTCTTCTCAATGCCAATTGACCAGTGGGGCTTTTCAGGATTCTCCAGGGTTACCTCATCCTCTCTGATGGGGTGTACGAAACAGGCATCCGACTGGGTGGCAGTTGATGACTCCCCCCAGCAATCAGTTTCTTCCAGTTCTCTGCTTCATTCAGACATGGTTTGCAAGGTCCCCTCAGTCAAGCAAAGATTGCTTCTCTGGGTTGACCGTTTTGCAGATCTTGCTTTTTGTAAGGGTTACTTTTCCTTCCAATTTAAGAAAATAAAAACTTTTGAAACATGGTTGTTCAAAAGGATCCTTATATTAAGCAGAAGTGATAGCCACCTAGTTGAAGATCTGAAGATCTGAATACCCTTAGGCAAGACAAGTAGGATTAAAGCAATAGAGATCCCTCTCTTTAAATCCCTCTCTTTAAAATGCAGATTTTAGCTAATATACGAGTGTGAAGATGTTTTCTTTCCTAGTTTCCCTGAGAACCTGAACAACCATACATTCACACTGCTATTCTTTAAAATGAAACAACCCACATGGCTATCATAAAAATTCCTCCAGGTAAAGAGGATCTCAGGGCTTTTTGGTGCCAGGATATAGGTTGTAAAATATCTGTTGACACAGGCAATGCTAGTAAATCAAATCCAAGTCTCCCCCTTCCTCCAACTGAATGGCAGTATCACTTTTAGGGATCTGACACCATGAAGATGACAGTTTTGTAAATGACAGGACCTACAGTGCAGTGGTGGTATTCAGCCAGTTATATCCGGTTTGGGTGAACCAGTAATGGTGGCTGCAGGAGGCTCCAGCCACCCACCTGGATGTCATCATGTCCCATTTTTGATGCTTTGTGTATGCGCAGAAGGTCCTGCGCATGCGTGGAGGTGTCATGCATAAGCAAAGCAAGCGTGCACACTCGCCTGCTCACTTTTGGAAACTGGTAGCGAAGGTAAGCGTACTTATCTTGTTGGATCTGTTGGGATGGATAGAAACAATCAGAGACAGGCAGTCCCAGATATAACCATGTCTTATGCAATGAAAGGCCTTGCAGGTGATAACCAGCATCTTGAATTGCACCTAGAAGCGAATTGGGTATCAGTTTAGCTCAAAAAGCAAAGATGTAAAATGGGTGCATTGAGACATATCTGTAACGGCTTGTACTGCCATATTCTGGAGCTTCTGCATGGTCTTTAATGGATTTGGTATATAGTCCACTTGGGAAATGATGCGAACATGAGTGACCATGAGTGATTGCTAATATTATTTCCTTTACAATTAAATTAAACGTCCTTTTCAAATTTTACTTGCCTTAGGTGGAAACTAGGAGAAATGATTGTGGGTTTGACATATTCTGGACTGGGGTCAATTTGGCACAATTAGTATCTGTTCCATCTGTTTATATAACAACAGTTCATTTGACTTCCCTGATTTTGCTTATGTCTCATCATATATTAGTTTATATTACATTAACTGAAGCATCTGTACTGCAGATGGTTTAAACAATATGTTAACCTTTGTACTCCAGCTGAATTAGAGTTCAGGTATTCTAAACAGTTCAGATACTTAAAACAACAATGTCAACAATTTTTAGGATCCTTTTCCACAAGAAAAACATCTATACTTCTGGCTTGCTAAATCTGTGAACTTCAGACTGGCTACTGTTAAGATGTGACTGCCCCATTCTAAGCTTTAAATGAACTGAAAGTACATTTTTTCCTTTGAATCTGTAAGATTGTTATAAATAAATTTTATAGAATTGTTTTGGATATGGAGATATGTGGCATATAAATTTAATTAAAAAATAAAATACCTTTAACTGCATTCAGGTATGAGCCCATTAAGAGCAACTTTGGTTAAAGGCATTTTCCTTCCGGCCTGAACCAATACAAAGGTAATATTATTTTTCTGGTCATTATTAACACTGACAATATTGTCAAAGAAACTTAACATGTTTGGACATGTAATATAATGCATTCCTCAATTTATACAAATATTATATTGAATTCTTTATTCAAATACATTAGGGTAACCACTTCTTTGCTGCTGGGGTGATGGTGCACTATTTTTTTTTAATTTCTAGGAGACATTGGAATTATGTTGTTATTGTTGTTAGTTGCAAAGTCATATCCGACCCATCGTGACCAGCAGTGGGTTTCAATTTTTTTTACTACTGGTTCTGTGGGTGTGGCTTGGTAAACATGGCATGGCTTGGTGGTGTGGCTTGGTGGGTGTGGCAGGGGAAGAATACTGTAAAATCTCCATTCCCACCCCATTCCAGGGGAAGGATACTGCAAAATCCCCATTTCCTCCTGATCAGCTGGGACTTGGGAGGCAGAGAATAGATGGGGGCAGGGCCAGCCAAAATTTTTGCTACCAGTTCTCCAGAACTGGTTAGAACCTGCTGAAACCCACCTCTGATCGCAACCCCATGGACAATGTTCCTCCAGGCTTTCCTGTCCTCTACCATCCTCTGGAGTCCATTTAAGCTCATGCCAACTGCTTCAGTGGAATTATGATTGATAATGAAATTGGAGTGAATTGGACATTTTCCAACTTGCTATGTAGGAATTCTGGGTGGAATTTGGAGCTTTAAAATAGGCCAGTTTTATGAGAGAAACTTTAAAGAGGTGAAATATATTGGAATTCAATTTGTGGGTACTGGTTTTCAGCACTTATAAGCCCACTGTCTAGGATGAGTGTTGGCAACTTGTGGCTCCAGAGTCACTTGCGGTTCTTTGGGCCCTCTGCTGTGGCTCCCTGTCCCATCACTGACTGGCCTCTCCCTCCCCATCACTCCTTTCCTGGCCTGAGAAGGTAAGGGTGATGGGGGGGGGGAATGGAGAAGTAGCTGGGGCTGATTCTCTGGCGCCTCACTCTTGCTGGAACTTCTTCTGGCCCTTGTTGGTGCTAGACATACCTCAGTCGCTTGGGGAGACATGTAACCTGCTTTCTGCCCCAAGACACTGCCTCAACCTGGCCGCGACCAACATTGGCATCACTAACACGAAAGCTGGTAGGGTAGGAATGGGATCTGGGAGGAAGGGACGACAGAAAGGGGGATGGGTCCACAGCACTGAGCCATGGCTTTAAGAAGCTCTGGGCAGTGGGAAAAGGGGCTGGTCCTGCTGAACCTCGAACACCCACCCTGGAGCTCAGGAAAGCCAAGGCTGGGCCAAGCTGGTGAGCTCTCCTTGGAGCTCTTCACTACTCCTTTTCTTTCTCCTTTTTGGAAATCTGGGTTGGCTGTGGAACGAGCATGAATCACAGTAGAGGCTTCCTTTTGGGGGACCCTCCTCCTTCTCTCATGATCCCCTGGCTGGCTGTGTGGGGCCGGGAGCGGGGAGACCCTCAAATAAGTGGGCAGGCTCAGCCAAAGCACAGCAAAGATGCACATGGGGTGGGCAGCCACTCACTTGTGGAGGGTCTCCCTGCTTGTGCGCACACTCCCAGCCCTGTCACAGTTGGCCAGGAGGTTGCAAGAGGAGAAGGAGGAGAAGTGTCACCTGAAGGGAAGTTCCACCATGGTTCGCGCTCATTCCTCAGCCAGCCCGGATTTCCAAAAAGAAGAAAGAAAAGGAGTAGTGAAGAGCACCAAGGAGAGCTCACTGGACTTTGCAAGAGAGTGAGAAGAGAGACAGACACAGAGACATACAGACAGACAGGCACACAGACACACAGACTACACACATACATGCACACAGATACAGAGTGGGGAACGGGAAGAGAGATACAGAAAGAGAGGGAAGAGAGAGGGGGGAGATAGAGAGGGGAAGGGGGAGAAAGATACAGAGGGGGGGAGAGAGAGACAGATACAGATATAGAGAGGGGGGAGAGAGAGAGGGAGAGGGGGAGAAAGATATAGAGAGAGGGGGAGAGGGAGGAGGAGATACAGAGAGAGGGGAAGAGAGAGCGGGAGAGGGGAAGAGAGAGAGATACAGACAGAGGGAGAGGGAGAGAGACACAGATACAGAGAGATGGGAGAGAGAGGGAGGGAGGGAGGGAGGGAGGGAGGGAGAGAGAAGGGTTTTGTGGTTCCAGGTTCTCTGCCCTAATGATCGGCTGGGTAGGCATGGCTAGGGGGTCATGTGACTGGGTGGGAGTGAGTGATGTCAAGTTGGCCATGTCCATCCAGGTTTTGTGGCTCCCTGTGTTTTTTTTCCTGTGGAAAACCGGTCCAAATGGCTCTTTGGGTATTTAAGGTTGAAGACTCTTGATCTAGGACTAACAGATAACTTAGCTTACAGTATATCTCCTTTCCTTTTTTAATTCATTTGGTATTTTTTGCGATCTGTTAGAACTGGTAGAAAAAATCCAGATGAGGTCTACCACAGGGTGATTAAACTCCACATTTTAAAAAAATGTTTCAGTCGTAGCTACCTTCTTGACTTTTTTGGAACAGATCCTGAATATAGCCCTAGTTGAAATGTTAACCTGAGAAAAATCAAGTATTTGGGGATTCCTTGCCAATTCCCATTTATTATAGTGGGCAAGAAAGAAAGAGGTGGCCAAAAAAAAAAAAAAATCACAATAGAGATCTGAGTGTATCTAATGGGGACCAACAATGAACAATCAGCCTTTACCTTTCAAAGTTAAAAACAACTGCACAATACCTCATTCCAGGTCCATAATCTCACTATTCTGTAATAATTCTACACTAATAATTTTGCATAAGTGCAGAATTCTGCATTCGACTTATGATGAAATTGGGACCAAAATTTCCATTGCTAAGCAAGGGAGCCATGTCCAATTTTATGATTTTTTTTGTGCTTGTTGTTAAGCAAATCACTATGGTTGTAAGTGAATCACATCTTTGGTAAGTAAATCTGTATCCCCCATTGACTTTGCTTGTTGGAAACCAGTTGAGAATGTTATAAATAGTAAACACATGACTCCAGCATGCTGTGACAGTCATGAGGACTTATTTCAGGACTGTTGGAACTCTGAATGGTCAGTAAATGAATGGTTGTAAATCAAGGACTATCTGTAGAGACATTTAAAATATGCTGGGTTTTTTTATCCAGAGTAATTCTAGGATTGATACTGCCTTATGATTTTCTAGGAATCCCTATTCCATAGTGATGGTGATTACAGTGACAATAAATGTCTATATCATTATAGAATCCATTAATTGGTTCAGCATAGTGTTGAATAATGAAGGTAATAGTAAGTACAGGCAAATGGGGGAGTTGGGAGAAATGCTCAACTATAATCTGTTGTGACTCAGGTGCAAAGTATTTTATAGAGGAATTGTTCATATTCCTATTTATATTTAGTTTAATTCTGTTTCATAATGACTGCTTTTATCTGTTCTCTCTTTATTTTTCTTTTCTAATCATTTTGTATAGTCTCAATATACAGACATAATTTTTGAAGAGGTGAAGCTGAAGCATTTTACTAGCATCTTTTATCAATTATATCCTGGAAAAGAACTTTCCAAGTTTGATTGCTAGGACTTCTGATAATTTTAAATCAAATACTTGGAAGACACCAGTTAATGTTAGGCGCTCTTGAATTTTGGATCTGACACTCCTGGACTAATATTTATAGAGGTACTGATGTCTTACATCCCTGATGAAGTAAGAAACTATGGACATGGTTCTGTTGAAGGAAGCTGTGATGAGGCTTCTAAAAATTCATCATTGTTTACTTTAGTTTTTAGAATGTTTCCCAAGCCTGCAATAGTTATAAGCTGCATAGTTTCTATACTTGTTCTTTCTGCAGCTGTTCCCTGTCTGGCTAATGGATGGGACAAGTAGACTTCCTCTTGCCAAAAAGTTCTTCCTGAGAAAAGATGTGCAGTCTCTCAGTTGCTGGTTCTTGTCTTAAGAAGGATCCTTTCAATTAAGCCATTCCAGAGCATTAGCATTTTTCTATGTAATATTTTTTCTTTGGCTGTTTCCACATGGTAGTTACAAATTATCTACATAAATTATTTGATCTTACATTCTTAAGCAAGCTTTTATAAACGAAGGATTCCTTCTGCCAAGTTTTTTTTCAGTATTGCAAGCTGAGTATGTTTTTGTTCATTTAAAACAAATTTGAGCAAGATAAAATCACTTGATGCCTTGATCCACTTCATCACATTTCCCTATGTAAAATTTCTTTGAACTTAGTCATTTACTCAGAATTTGAAGTACATTATGTTCCACATACATTTGTAATTAAATTATAAATCTGAATGCTTTCCACTTTTGTTATTGCTGCTATTAATAAAAAGAGTTTTAACAATGGTCTGTTTTTCATCAATAGTTAAGGTATGGTTAGATCTTCTGTTATAGTCTTTTAAATGCAACTTTTTGGATGAATTATGTATTCCTTTTCTCCTCTCTTTCAAAGCTTAGTTGATGTTTATGTAAAGGATTTTGCATCCTTTCTTCAAGGTAGATAGATTTGTCATTACAGAAATGGCTAGTTACATGCTAATGTGCAAGAACAAAAAGCAAAAATTTGAAGTTGGAGTATTTTTATCTTATACTGTGCTAAAAAGAGTAGAAAGTCAACACCTTCCCCCCCACCTTTTTTTCCCTTGTAGCTTACATTTTCTTTTCTCCTTTCTTTTTCCTTCCCCTAACCTTCTATTTCTATTTTTCTTTGTATTTTATATATATTGAAAAAACAACAAAAACAAAACATGCATTCTTTCTTCAAGGTTATTTCCATATTCCTCTATAGTAGTCTAAATGGATGCAATGGCTGGCTCCAACCAGTTGTAAGTTATTCAACAAACCACGGTTAAGTATAATATGATTTATTAACTATGGAAAAAAGCTTTAAAAAACTTCAAATACATGCTGTAGCTTGTAATCAGCTGCTCTGATTACAGGTATATGTATATGTATATGTATATGTATATGTATATGCATATGTATATGTATACATGTATACATGTATACATATATGCATATGTATATGTATATGTATACATGTATACATATATAGAATAGAATGGAGCTGGAAGGGCTCTGGAGATCTTCTAGTTCAGCCCCTGCTCAAGCAGGAGAATGTATACCTATGGCACGCGGAGCCATATTGGTGGGCATGCAAGCATTGCCCTAGCTCAGCTCCAGCACACATGTGCGCACCAGCCAGTTAATTTTCGGGTCTTCCGGGCCCACCAGAAGTTGGGAAACAGGCTGTTTCTGGCCTCTGGAGGCCTCTGGTGGTGGTTGTGGAGAAGGCCATTTTTGCCCTCCCCAGGCTCCTAGAAAGCCTCTGAAGAAAGCCTCTGGAGCCTGGGGAGGGTGAAAAACAGGTATTCTAGTCCCACTTGAAATTGGGAAACATGCCATTTCCAGCTTCCAGAGGGCCTCTGGGAGGGGCATTTTCACCCTCCGTAGACTCCAAGAAAGCCTCGAGCCAGGCGAGGGTGAAAAACGGGCCTACCGGGTCCACTATGCCATCACGTGCCAAAAGCGGGGGAGCACAGGAGAGGTGTGGTGTGGTGTGGTGTGGTGTGGTGCATTGAATTATGGGTGTGGACACACATGCATATGCGACTCCCCTCCCCCCTCTTTTGGCACACGAGGGCAAAAAGATTAGCCATCACTGACCTACACCATCTCAGATGAGTGACTATCCAGTCTCTTTAAAATCTCCAGTTATGGAACAGCTTGCCTTTCTGAAGGCAAGCTGTTCCACTGACTAAATGTTCTCACTGTTGGGAAGTTTCTCTTTAATTCCAGCTTGCTTCTTTCTTTGATCAGTTTCCCACCATTATTGTCTTGCCTTCCAGTGCTTTGGAGAATAATTTGATCCCCTCTTCTTTGTGGCAGCCCTTCAAATACTGAAATACTGCTGTCTTGTCATCCCTAAGTCTTCTTTTCTTTAGATCCAAAATCTGCAGCCGTTCTTCATATGGTTTAGTCTCCAGGCCTTTAATCATATATACTTCTTTTCTGCTGCATCCTAGGGCATTTATTCAGTCTAAACACTACTCTACTCTGAACTTTTTTCAAAGTCTCAACATCTTTTTTGTAGTATGGTGACCACAATTATCTAACCTGTCATTTATATTGATGAGCAACTTGCCTTTGAGGTTCAAGGCCTCAGGGATTTTTCCTTCAGGATTCCTGCTAGAGATATTTTTGCTCACAGAGATTAAGAACAGAACATTGAATTTATTGCCATATTAGGTATGTGCTTTATTTTATGTACAAAATTTTTTTGTTATTACATTTTAGGAGATGATTCATAAAACATAGGAACAATCTAGGTTATTTTTAAATTTGTTACTTCAACATTTTTCTTATCTTGATTTGTATTTTGCTGAACAAATACAATAAGTACAGTTAAATTCTCATAAATATTAAAATATAGATAAAAATCACTGAAATGGAAATTCTGTGGTTTTAAAGCTATAGTAGAAATAATTTTTATTGCTTTGGAAATTTTTGGTAAAGTTATGTCTGTACCTGTATTATGTAGTATTTAAAAAAATATTTACTTGAGAGGAATTTCCATTGCTTTGGGGATCAGTTACTTATTATTCTTCATAAGCTATACTTTATTTAATAGTCTGTCACTAATTAGATAGCCCTAGTTATAAATAATCCAGTAATACTCTAGTAAGCAGTCCATTGTAGAGAGAGGGGAAATGAAGATAAAGAAATGTTTGAAGGCACTGAATCAATTTGTTGTCCAGCAGGGATTTGGTTGCAAATCCAAACAACTTGATTCAGTATATAGTTTATTTTGGAATATATATATATATTCCAAATGCGTGCGTGTGGTGTGTGCGCACGCACACACACACGCACACACGCGCGCACACACACACACACACACACACACACACACATACACATATCCAAATGCATCTTGGATATATAATTTTTTTCTGCTGCAGCCCAGGGTATTTATTCAGTCTCAACAAGAGTCAAGAGGTTGATCTGTGAGGACACATTCTCCAAGTAGTCTGCTCCGAAGAGAATTAGGAGGCAGGTTCCTAAAGTTGGAGGGAGTGTATTTGCCTCTTTTCTAGGGAATGGGAGAGGATTGAGAGCAAATCATATGGACTACTACTAGATAAAACTCAGATGGATTTCTAAGTAGTTTGGTGAGTGCAATATTTTGTTCTTTTGAGCTTCCCATTTGCTTTCTTTATTTAAAAAAACATGGAGCAGCTGTTTCAGGAGATCATTCATTAATAAAAACTACAAAGAGATGTTTGATACTTAAAATAGACTGATTTAGTAATGAATAGTATTTTGTGGACAACATCAGAGTCTGTGCCTCTATTGGGAATGAAAGGAAAGGTATCTCCTCTAGTTTCCTAAAGAAAAGAGTACCTTTGTTACTAAGTCATTTTAATGTTGCTGAGCTTTGAATATATTAATAAAATGATGTTGAGTATGAATGACCTCACTATGAAGATAAAAGGAGATAATCAAATATGTTTTCTTACCTCATAGAATGGCTATACTTGGCATGCATTGTTTCTAACTGTTTCTAGATTCTTGTGATTGTTATGGGAATAAGCCTTTTCAAATACTGATGCTCTTTTATAATTCAGAAAAGGAATCACTTTCTATGAAAGAAAATGAACATGTGTGTTAAAGCTCTATGGTTTTTATTTTTAAAGAAAATTATTTTAGAATCTGATCCTTTCTTGAGACCTCCAGAGAAGACAAGGCAGGGTAGAGAAAAGGAAGAAGTGTAAACAATAGCTTTTGAAGGTAAGAGGAAGAATAATTATCTAAAGGAATTTACTAATAGTTATTTAAACAGGACATAATAATTGTCTCAGGCTTTGTATCTCTAAGTTCATAAAAAAAGAAATAACAAACAGCATGTTGAAGAAAGATATAAAAGGCGTACAAGATTCCCTAGCTTTGTCTGGATACAAAATCTAATCCAAGAATAAATTTTCTTCCAAATAGAGAAAAGGATATCACTGTGAGATGACTGTATAATCTAGCAGCACATAGGATATGCAAATATGGGATATAAGTGTCAAATTTATATTTATTACAATTGTAAATAACTATACTGAGAAATACAATATTCAAATTATTGTTTTTCATACCATCTCATACCATCTCAAATGAATCTTCCATTCATTTCCCTTTCCCTTTCTCTCTTTTGGAATGTACACTTTTGTTTATACAAGTAAATAAAAAACAAATTATTATGTAATGATGATTCAAGGGCTTTAATTTCTCATAAAACCCTTGTATCATCATGAATCAAGGGTTTTATGAGAAATGCATGATGGACACCCAAGCCATATATCACCACCATCTCGGAGCCTTGGGTTTATTATGTATTGTACAGCTGACCTTCTTGCACTGCGAGACTCCCCCCTCTCGCAGGTTTGGCCCTCCACTTTATCGAGGACCTATCTTGATGATGGGTTTTGGAACCCCGAGAGATGGCATGCAGCGAAGAGGGGGTTGAGGGATTTTTTAATCAAAATTTTAAAGGAAAATTTTAAGGGGACCCGGGAGTAGGGGTGGAGGGGAGGGTAGGATTGGATCTAGTGTTGTGGGTTTGGGGGATAACCCACCGAGGGGAGGCTTGCGCCTGGTTGTGACGTGTGGCGGGGGAATGGAGGATCCAGGGATGATGGAAGGGGTCGAGCTTGTCCAGACTGTGTCGTTACCATCGGTACTGTGAGTGGGAGGGGTAGATATGGCGGGAGTAGGGGGCTATATCATATTAAGGGAGTGCACGCACACTGTCTTCAAGCGATAGGGTGCTCTGGTCCCCAAGGCTCCACTCGTTCTCCAGGTAGCACAGACCTTCAGGGCCCGGGCCTTTGGCTGATGTTATGTAACACCAAGTCTGCAGTAAATAAAGCCCCCCTCATTGGTGATCTTATTCAGGAGAGGGGAGCGGATCTGGTGGGTATTACGGAGACCTGGTTGGGCCCGGAGGGAGAGGTCCCTCTGGTAGAAATGTGCCCACCAGGCTTCCACGCATTCCATCAGCTGAGGTCCCAGGGGAGGGGTGGGGGAGTAGCGGTTGTTATAAGAGAAGGCCTTAGGCCGAGGGAGGCCACTGTTCCTCAGACGGCCGGCTGTGAGTCCCTCCTTGTGAAGTGGGGCCATGGGGTTCAGATGGGCTTGCTGATCATGTATCTGGCTCTCAGCCACATGGCAATAGCCCTGCCCGAGCTTCTCAAGGTTATCACCACGGTGGCGGTTGATACCCCCAGGCTTATGGTTATGGGGGATTTCAACTTGCCGTCCGTGGGTGAGACGTCTGAAGTGGCTTGGGAGTTCATGGCTTCCATGATGGCTATGGACCTGACCCAGTTAATTTATGGCCCCACACATGTGGGGGGAAACACGCTGGACCTGGTTTTTGTCTCTGGACAGTGGCTGAGTGGTGTTGAGATAGGTGATATAGTTATTGAGCCCTTGTCATGGTCGGATCACTCTCTTCTTTGCCTTGACCTTCGAACCGCTGTACCTCACCGCAGGGAGGCGGAACTGACAAGATGGTACCGCCCCAGGCACCTGATGGAACCTGATAGGTTCCAGAGGGAGCTTGGGCCAATTCCTGAGGTTCTGACTCACGCCTCGACTGGAGATCTAGTGGCCGCCTGGGATAGGGCGGCCGCTGGAGCTCTGGATCAAGTCGTGCCTTTGCGGCCTCTGACCCGGCGCTGATCTCACCTGGCTCCTTGGTTTACCGAGGAGCTCAGGGAGATGAAGCACTGGAAAAGACACCTAGAGAGTAGTTGGAGGACCAGCCATGCTGAATCTGACCGGACACTAGTAAGATCTCACATTAAGAATTACCTAGTGGCGATCAAAGCAGCAAAATGTGCTCATTTTGCTGCTCTTATTGCATCATCAGATAACTGCCTGGCCGTCCTGTTTAGGATGACCCACTCCCTGCTCCACCAGGAAGCACGGGAGGACCCTTTGGAGGGAAGAGCCAAGGATTTTGTTCAGTATCTGCATGATAAAATCACTCAGATTCGGGAAGATCTGGACTCCGACTGGGTAGATCCAGCGGGGATGACGGAGACAGGTCCTGAGAATGTTATCTGGGATGAGTTTGATCCTGTGACCCCTGAGGACATGGACAGGATTCTGGGTAGACTGAACACGACCACATGTTTGTTGGACCCGTGCCCCTCCTGGTTAGTGCTGGCTTCCCGGGAGGTGACACGAGGCTGGCTCCAGGGGATTATAAGGGCTTCATTGGCTTCATTGGGTGAGGGTGTCTTTCCCGCCGCCTTGAAGAGGCGGTGGTGAGATCTCTCCTCAAGAAGCCATCCCTGGATCTGGAAGTATTGGCTAATTATCGTCCAGTCTCCAACCTTCGCTTTGTGGCGAAGGTTGTTGGGAGTGTGGTTGCGCGACAGCTCCCCCAGCACCTGGAGGAAACGATGTATCTGGATCCATTCCAGTTGGGCTTCAGGCCTGGGTACAGCACTGAAATGGCATTGGTTGCGTTGGTTGATGATCTCTGGAGGGCTCGGGACAGGGGGTGCTATTAGATCTCTCAGCGGCTTTTGATACCATCGGCCATGGTATCATGCTGCACCGGTTGGTAGAGTTGGGGGTGGGAGGCACTGTATTACAGTGGTTCTCCTCCTTCCTCTCCGACCAGTTGCAGTCTGTGTTGACAGGGGGGCAGAGGTCAACCCCGAGGCCCCTTATTTGCGTGGTGCCACAGGGATCGGTCCTCTCGCCCCTTCTGTTCAACATTTATGTAAAGCCACTGGGCGAGATCATCCGTGGTTTTGGGGTGGAGTACCACCAGTACGCTGATGACATCCAGCTGTACATCTCCATCCCAGACCACCCCAACGATGCCCTTGAGGTGATGTCCTGGTGCCTGGAGGCCGTACGTATCTGGATGGGGAGGAACACACTCAGGCTCATCCCATCCAAGACCGAGTGGCTGTGGTTTCTGACTTCCCGATATAGTCAGCTGGCGCCATCGCTGACTATTGGGGGTGAATCACTGGCCCCCACGGAAAGGGCTCACAACTTGGGCGTACTCCTGGACTCACGGCTGTCTTTAGAAGAGCACCTAACGGCCGTGACCGGGAGGATTTTTCATCAGGTTCACCTGATTTGCCAGTTGCGTCCCTTTCTAGATCGGGATTCTTTACACACAGTCACTCACACCCTCATCAACTCCCGTCTGGACATGGGGCTCCCCTTGAGGAGCACCCGGAGGCTCCAACTGGCGCAGAGTGCGACCGCGCGGGTGGTTATGGGAGCGACGTGGCGCTCCCATATAACACCCCTCCTGTGTGAGCTTCACTGGCTCCCGGTGGTCTTCCGAGTGCGCTTCAAGGTTTTGGTTATCACCTTTAAAGCGCTCCATGGCTTAGGACCTGGTTATTTACAGGACTGCCTACTACCACCAATAGCCTCCCACCGGCCTGTACGCTCCCATAGAGAGGGGCTCCTCCGGGTGCCGTCGGCCAAACAATGTCAACTGGCGGCCCCCAGAGGCAGAGCCTTCTCTGTGGGAGCACCTACCATCTGGAACAAGTTCCCCCCGGATATACGGAGGATCCCGGACCTGCGCACCTTCCGTCGCATGCTCAAGATTTACTTATTCCAACAAGCCGGCCTGACCTAAGTTATTTTCCCCTTTTAATTGTGAATTTTAATTTGTTTTAAATTATTGGGGTTTTAATTGTCAGCCAAATTATTTAATTCATTTTATTCTATTTTAAATTTTTGTATTTATATGTTTTATTTATGGCTGTACACTGCCCTGAGTCCCCCAGGAGAGGGCGGTTTATAAATCTAATAAAATGAAATGAAAATGAATAATTAGCATTTATAATTGAATAACATATCAATTATGTATTTTGGGGATATTATTTTTTTGGGATTATTTTGCTCCCATTTTTGTGAAATGCTTACAATTAATATAGAAAATGCACAACATGATCTGATATGCTTAATACATTTGTTGTTTTTAGAGAAATTAACATAATTTGTGGATGATTAATTGGCATAGTCACAAGACATCACTGGGAACCATATTTTCGCTTCACTGAACTATATTGAGCACATTTGTTCAGGTGAAAAGTTGGGAACATTTTTAATAATAATTTTATTAAATATTACAATTAAAAAGATTAAAAAATGCAAAATGCAAAATAAAAAGATCTTCATTTTTAAAGATGAATGTAGGGCAAAGGTATCCCACACAGCATTTTCAAAAAAATAAAAATTTACATGGTTTGGGGGGATTCAATGATAGAATAAAATGAATTTTGGTAATGTGTACATTAGTTGATAGGACAGATGGTTTTTTTAAATGTTTCAGTTTAATTTAAGTGCTTCAGTCTGAGCCAAGCAGCTCGTAATATAATTAATCACAGAAATAGGACACAGAACAAAGCAAGATAGGATCTGGTCATCTATGTAAAATCATAGTTGGAACCTTGTCTTGTTCAGTGTTGGACAATGGGGGCTGAGTGCAAAGGGGCTGTGGCATGGCGCCGTTCTCACCACTTGCCTCGTTTTGCACTGCAGCAGCGGCAGTAGCAGCAAGCGGAGGCAGAAGCAGAGGCATGGGGACACCCACTACGTGTCCAGCAGCTGCTGCAAGCATGTTTCAGGCAGCTATGAATTTATCTGGCTCCCAACTCACCAACAAGGAAGAACTTTCAACCAGAGCAGCCTGGTGTAATTGAATAGTTTTAATTTACAAATGGAAAACCTGGTTACTAATATTAATACTAATTCTCCTTCTTCTCTTCTTTCTTGGCCTCACTTTTTCCCTTTCCCTTTTCCTTGTCATCTTTTCTCTCCTTCTTCCTCTCCTCCTTCTCCTGCCCCTCCTTCTTCTTGGCATCTCTGTTGGCAATCTTCTTGTTGATGAGGTTGTGCAGCTCTACCACTGAACAGATTAGGCGGATGACACCATGCCATGGCCTCTGTGTGGTTGACCCCCACCATCCAATGTTGTCCTCCAGCTCTGCCACACACAAGGCCTTCTGCAGCTGCCCTCCCCTGCGGCTGCCCTCCCTGTGGCTACCCTCCCACATCTGTCTTCGCTTGCTGTGCAGCACATCCAGTAGGACAGATCACGTGCCTCCCCTCCCCAGCCTCTGCCTCTGCCTCTGCCTTCCGCTTTGAGGGCTGGCCCAGAGGTCACAGCGCTTGGACTCACCTGCACTGTGTGGGCTGCACAGCCCAAGAGTGCTGTCAGACACTGCTGGCCCCCACATGCTTGATGCCTGCTGCCTCTTGTGCTGGACACCTCACTCCCCCAGGCTGACTATCTTAATTAGGGCTTATTTTTGGAGTAGGACTTATATTAGGAGCATTCTAAAAATCACGACAGGGCTTATTTTCTGGTTAGGTCTTATTTTTGGGGAAACACACAGTAATTTTACACAAGGCCTTATGGAATGACAGGTGGAAGCCACACAGATTTAAGAGGGGTACATCTCATTTTAGAGGGCAGAAACTGTGACTCAAGGCATACTTCCTAAGTCCTGATAGATGGTATTTTTGAATTGAAGGAACCCAGAATGCTCCATGATGGAATAACTAAGGAACAATAGATTTCATTTTTGAAATGTGAAGCAACTGATATGGTCCCACACTTCAGGATAGAGTGCTTTTAGAGTTCATGATGACTGTTGTATAAGATAAAGAGTAATTTCCTCCTCAAATTCTAACTAATTCCAATTTGACTTAGCTTGAGAATCAGTAAGGTCAGTTAGACAATGGATAGTACATGATTGGGGCATTAACTACCTATTCCAGTACTGTGGGTTTTACTGAAAAATTGAAGAAACAAAGCAGAATGATATTTCTGTAACATTGTACTGTCTCTACTCAAATCCTACATGGTTGTAGTTATATGGAATTTTGCTCAACACATCTTTATCTTTAGATACAGATACAATAAATAACACCCCCCCCATCAGTTTACAACCTTTGATCTTATTCTGCTAATGGAGATCAGAAAGAAAAAATATGCAGTCTTTATGAAAAGGACCTTTGCTTTTTGAGCAATTAAAAACAATTAAATCTTAAATCCAATGCACTTGGCTATAAACTGTAAAATAAATGTAAATGTTTTTTTAAAAAGCTAATTCCCACTTCCAGAAAAATTCAGGGATAAACATAGATTAAATTCACTTAAAATCAGGGAGAATCAATTTAGTAGCGCCTCTGTTTTCTCACACTGTGCACTAACACTTCTGCTGTGCCACTCTTTTTATTCTGCACTTCTTGAAAAACAATTTCAGACAGTGTCATAAAATAATCAATTCTGGAATCTCATGCTAAGGAGTTGAGTGTTGATGAGCCCAGTTGAAGAAATAGATGAGAGGTACCTCTCATAAACTCTGAAGAATTCCAGTATCTCAAGTACATAAAAAAGCAATGCTGCAATTTCAACTGTGTAATATCCTGCACTGATTCAGCAAGAAGTCAGCCTTGTTTCCAAAGCCAGTATATGTGAGATTGGGCAGCTGAAAGTTACCTCATGGGAGATGGGGGACGGACTCTTTAATTTCAGTGAAAATGAAATATATCTAATTTCCTCTCCATGCCACCCTGTATTGATCATCATGCTGCAATTCTTAATGTTGCTTTTAATGTTTTTAATGACAGGAATAACATAAATAGTTTGCATGCTTGTTGCTTTCAAGCAGAAGTTATGAATATAGATATATTTCTTTTGTTTTGGGAAGCCTTCCACAATCACTACTCTTGTGTTGAAAACTAGCATGTCAGGAAAAAGATTGATCCTGACCATTTTCCTTGATATCTAATGCCACAGGCATAGGTTTTCTATGCACATGAATATTTTTGATATTGAGAACTATCAATCAAGGCACTTAAGAACAAGTCTTAAGCAAAATTCAGCAATAGTTTGAGTGGTTATCTGTTCTAGGGACTGGAGAAAAAATTCCTTTTGACACATAAATGTTAAGATTTGTTTTAAAAAAGAATATAATAATGTGCAAATACCATTAATTTCTAGGTCTGTGCATATTTCAGAAGGGAGTTTGCATTTGGACAAAGGTTGATGCCTTCCAAGCTGTTTGATAAAGCAGTGTGTTTCTCTGCTTCAGAACACTGATGTGCTGGAAGACGTATGTTGTGAAGCACGTCAGTAAAGAAGGGCACACCACACCCAGCCTTCTTAAGGCAGTACATGTTGCCTTTGTAGTGCAAGAGGCATGACTGAAGTAAATCCCATGCAATTGCCATCACTGGGGATTGAAATAGTATCAGTGAAAAATAAGATGTTAATATTTATTGCCAATCCTGGGAATTGATGGTTAATGCAGACGCGCAAACTGAAAAGACATTCATTTCTCCATAAGGAAAAATGAAAATGTGTGTAATTATGGGGGCATATATTTCCAAAGTGGACATCTTTGTATGGTGGTATCCTATATTGGAATGGAAAAATCCAATAATCGAAAATCCTGTCACAATTTTGCCTTCAATAAAGTTCCGAGGTCTATGGAGATTATCAATCATCCAGGTCATTTGTTATCCCAAAGGTGCTTTTCTAGAAGGCAGCTGGACTTTTGCTTTTCATCCAAGAAGCTTCTTCAGTTCTTCAGAAGTGAAACATTTTCAAGAAAACCCCCCCAAAAGTCCATTTGCCTTCTGGAAAAGCACCTTTGGGATAAAATTCAAAGCATTGTTGTAAAATGTGGAAGGATTACTCTATACTGTATGCTATACAATGGGAAAATTCCTATTTTAAGTAATCTCCATTAACAGTCTTCCACAATTTGGTGCTTTCCACATGTGATATTGGGCTATAACTCCATAGTCTAAACATCTGGATAGCATCAATTTTGGAATTATTTTCAGGGTTTACAAATCCATCCTGTTTCCTTTTCGTGAGTAAGATTGATTTGATTTACATCTAACATATGGCAACTCTAATCAACCATCCTTTCCACTTCTAGGTCCTTCTTATCCAAATTTAAAACACATATGAAATTAATCCATGGCATGTTGACTACTTTCAGCATTAAGGCATAATCATGGATTATGGATTATGGATAGAAAACCAAGAGTTGCTTTATTGCCAGTGATGATTGCAAACCAATCAATGCTTGGTGGATTTTTTTTTTTTTTTTTTGCCAGTAACTCATTGCCTCAGCTGGTGTCTCAGGTGCTTTCAAAAGCACACCTCACATCCATTTCTTTACAATAAAAGAAAGTAAATATCTAACATAATTTCATATTCTGACTTTAGGTTGATATACCGGAACGCTTCCTTTTATCAAAAAATGCCAATTCTATGATGGAATTTTAGAAGGCATTGCTTCTAATAGGAATATTTCAATTGATTATGTGCTATCAAGTTAGTTTCAACTTTTGGTGACTGCACATATAGATTTTTTCCCCTGGTTATTTGTCCCTAACCTGGTTTTGGCATTTCAAATCTTTTATCAGTGCATCCATTGCCTCTGTAATTAAGCCTATCCACCTTGTAATGGGAACCTAGTATGCAGCTGTCTGTTTCAAACAGCAATTGGTAGTTAAAAATTGAGATTATATGTGTGTGTGTGTGTGTGTGTGTGTGTGTATGTGTAGGTCTTTGGTTATTCAGGTTTTCTCCTGCGTAAAATTGGAAGTGTCTTGGCAACGTTTCGACGAAGCCTCATTCGTCATCTTCAAGCTGGTGTTCTCGGCTTCGTGCTTGCTCCTGGAAGCACGAAGCCGAGAATACCAGCCTGAAGATGACAAATGAGACTTCGTCGAAACGTCGCCAAGACACTTCCAATTTTATGCGGGAGAAAACCCGAATAACCAAAGACCTACAAACATCCGCGAAAACCTCAGAAAACATATATATATATATAATTTGAGATGCCTCAGAATTACAACTTCACCACTGTAATAGTGCTATCTTAATTTTACTGTCCCAATATTTTGGTCAACACCAAAGATTTGCAGTCTCTTAAAATGTCCTCTTATAATAAAGCTGGCAGGCAGAACTGGTGAGGTGAGGTGGCTTCAGTCTAGTAGCAAGTTTGTAATTGGTAATTGTAATATGCCTCACATGTAATTTGTATCTACATACTAACCTATTTCCCCTACCTTTCTCCACCCACATCATCTCCATTTAAATCCTAGATCAGTATAATTACTCTATCTAATGAAGTGAACTGCATCTCACTAAACCTGCATTTTAATAAAACTTGATACTTAGGAAAGGTACTCCCTGATGTATTGACTCTCTTGATTTTAGATCTGTGTTAACCTATGGACTGTCAACTGAAGATCTTTATGGTAGCCTTCAAATTGTTAACTTTAACTATTGAACATCTGGAAATGATTTGATTGCCCTGTTTGATATTAGCCTCAAATATTTTTAACAAATTACATTGATTTGTTACTAACCATATTTTTCATTTTTGGCATTCCTAAATATATACATCTGCTTAATAACCTGTAGTCTCTGCTCCTAACAGAATTAGTGTGGCAGAAAACCCCCCATTCATTATAACATCATCTGATCACAAGAGAGGTAATCTCATACTAAAACCAGAACAGCACTTTCATTTGGAGTCCATCACAAATCTTATGTATGTAGTCTTGAATTTTCAAATCATAATGATGGAACTACTAACTCAAATTATTTTCCAAATTATTTTACTTAATGTTACTATCAAGATACTTGTTCTTGACTTTGCTCTGAAATCCCAGAAATTCCATGTTTATAAAATGTTAGTCACTGCAACAGATTGCTTGGAAGCAAGGCCTGAGTTAAAAATGGTTGATACCACATTGTCTAAACAAAAGATGAAATAAATCTTGGACAATGTTTTTTAGTGTTTCATTTTGTAGCTTACCCATTGTTCTCATTCCTCAAGATTATTGGCTTCCTAATGTGGAATTCAGCAATCTTAAAAAGGACTTCATAAAAAAAAAGGAGCCAAGAACATTACTTTCTTTCTTATTCAGTTGGCTGGGGGGAAAGTGGCTAATACATAGAGCTAGTCCTTGAATTAAGACTACAATTGAAACCAGAACCTTTAGTCATTGAGTGAAGGATTGTTAAAACAAGCTGCAACTGCCACATGACTGCTTTACTCAACAACTGCAATCCTGGTACTCCCAGGAGTAGTTGTTAAATGATTTCCTGATCATTAAGAAGAGGGAACATAAGAGCTACTTGCCAGAGGAACGCAGCCTTGCCAGGGCTGAATCTCTCTGGCAGGTAGCTTTTTCATCCTCAAAGAGGCTGGCTGAAAAAAGTTCCAAGCAGGAAATTGGCAGGGAGCTTTGTAACAGGGGAATGACCCCTCTCATTTCTGGGGGCTTATTGCAAATGCCCTGTGTTGCATCTGTCCTGAAATCCAAGCAGGATTTCAGGATGCTTGCAGCTTGGGGTGTTTGCAGTCGTCTCCCATAGACAAGAGAACTCCTTCTCATTTTTGGGGGCTGGGTTCAAACACTCTATGCTGCAAATACCCTTGGAGACAAAGACTGTATACAAGGACAGTTTAATGTTTCACCGCTCCTCTTTTATAAAATATATTAAATAATATTGTCAGAGTTGTCACTTGAGTGCTGATACATTTAACATGAAATAGCAACATCACTATCAAGTGAGTCAGCTTCTCTTCTAAAATTCTATTTCTATTTAATTTTATTGCGATGTTTGAGTTTACTGTGACATTTGAGTATTTGAGGAGCTGTCACAAAGAAGAGGGGATTGAATTATTCTCCAAAGCACCAGAGGGCAGGACAAGAAACAATGGGTGGAAACTAACCAAGAGAGAAGTACCCTGGAATTAAGGATAAACTTCCTAACAGTGAGGACAATTAACCAGTGGAACAGCTTGCCTTCAGAAATTGTGGATGCTCCATCACTGAAAGTTTTTAAGAAGAGACTAGACAGACACTTATCTGAAATAGTATAAGTTCTCCTGCTTCTGGACTAGAAGACCTCCAAGGTCCCTTCCAGTTTGTATTCTTTTTGTTTTATTAATTTTTATTAAACAGGTTTTTTTAAAACAAACAAAAACAGATATTTACATCATTTTCTTTTCTTTCTTTAAAATGTTTTTATTTATATCAAACATATAAAAAACAAAACAAAACATAAAATCTCCATCATTCAAATACAATCAAAAACAGTATGTCGATCAGTTAGCATTCTTTTGTGCTCAGTCTCTCATTCCAATTTTCAAATTAATTAGTTTCTCTCATTTAACAGTTTTGTATTTATATTCACTTAACCACTAGTGAACAGAAAGAAAGGTGAATAAAAACAAAAGAAAATCACTTCATATATTATTATCTTTACATATTTTTATTTCATTTTTTATCTCCATGTTTGTTATCTAGCCATTGATAAAACAAATCCCAAATTAAGTAATATTGTTTATCTTCCTGTTCCCTAATTTCAAATGTCAATTTACTCATTTCAGCACATTCCATAATTTTCTTGATAATTTCATCTTTAGTAGTTATCTTCTTGCCTTTCCAATTTTTAGCAAAAACAATTCTAGCCGCTGTTAAAACATTCACAATTAAATATCTTATCTCTTTATTGTATATTTCTGGTAAAATTCCTAATAAAAATATCTCTGGTTTAAAGTCAATGTGTTTCTTTATCATTTTTTCCAACCATGTGTGGATTTTAGTCCAATATCTTTTAGCCTCTACACATGTCCACCACATATGGTAGTATGATCATGGGGTCTGATGACATTTCCAACATTTCTCTGATTTATTCTTGAACATTCTGGCTATTCTCGTCTGGGGTAGATGCCATCTGTAAACATCTTATACAAATTTTCCTTATATGCTGTAGACATTGTCATTTTATAATTTTGTAACCATAATTTTTGCCATTTTTCTAAATCAATCCCATGCCCAAAATTTTCCCCCATGTTAACATTGTCTCTTTAACTTGTTCTTCTTCCAATTTTACCTCTAGCAAGTATCCATATAATTTTTTAATCACATATTCATCAGAACCCATTAAAATCTTATCCAAGTTAGTCATAACATTGTAAATACTTTCTTGTTTAACGTCTTCTTCATATCTAGAACATATTTGCCAATAAGAAAACCAATCCATCTGTAAACCTTGTACTTCCATTTCCTGTTTCGACTTGAGTTCACCCTTTTCATTCATTAACTCACTATATCTAACAATTTGTTCTCTTCTAAATATTACAGAATATGAAAAGGCTTCAATCATTGAGACCCAGACTGGGATTTTCAAGTAATGCTGTTTTTTGATCTTCTCCCAATTCAACCATAATGCCTCCCATATATGATGTCTTCTGAAATACTTCTGTATTTTTATTCCCTTGTACCATAAATAAGCATGCCAGCCCATCAACAAATCATGACTTTCTAAATTCAATAATCTAATATTCCTTAATGTTATCCATTCTTTAATCCACATCAAACCTTTTGCCTGGTAGTAAAGTTCCCAGTTCGGTAAGCCAAAACCCCCTTTCATTCTAGCATCTTGCAACAAAGGGACGCCAGTTATGTCCCTTTCTGGATTGGGACTCCTTGTTCACAGTGACTCACGCCCTTGTCACTTCCCGTCTAGACTACTGTAACGCTCTCTACATGGGGCTCCCCTTGAGGAGCACCCGGAGGCTCCAACTGGCGCAGAGTGCGGCCGCGCGGGTGGTGATGGGAGCTACATGGCGTTCCCATGTGTCACCTCTCCTGCGCGAGCTGCACTGGCTCCCGGTGGTCTTCCAGGTGCGCTTCAAGGTTTTGGTTACCACCTTTAAAGCGCTCCATGGCTTAGGACCTGGGTACTTGCAGGACCGCCTACTACCACCAATAGCTTCCCACCGGCCGGTACGTTCTCATAGAGAGGGGCTCCTCCGGGTGCCGTCAGCAAAACAGTGTCGACTGGCAGCCCCCAGGGGGAGAGCTTTCTCTGTGGGGGCACCTACTATCTGGAACGAGCTCCCCCCCGGATATTCGGAGGATCCTGGATCTGCGCACTTTCCGCCGTGCTCTTAAGACCTTTTTATTTCGCCAGGCGGGCTTGGCCTAACCTCTCTCCGTTTTTAGCGTTAAATTTTAATTTGTCTTAAATTAAGTGGGGTGTTTTAATTCTGTCTGGGCCAAATTTATTTAATTTGTTTTTAGTTGGATTTTAAATTTTGTATTTATGTATTTTTATTGTTGGATGTACATTGCCCTGAGTCCTTCGGGAGTAAGGCGGTATATAAAGCCAATAAAATCTAAAAATCTAAAATCTAAATTTTAATTTTATTCTCGCCTTCTTTCCCTGCCAAATTAACACCATTTTATTCAATTCTTCGAAAAAACCTTTCCCCAGTCTAATTGGAATTGTCTGGAATAAATATAAAATTCTGGGCAAGATATTCATCTTGATAGTAGATATCCTTCCAATCAAAGAAAGCTATAAATGTTCCCATTCTGCTAAATCTATCCCTATCTGTTGTTTAAGTTTATTGTAATTATTTTCTTTAAGTGTACTACATCTTGCTGTCAGATATATCCCCGAATATTTAACTTTATTTGTAACCTGCATTTTTGAAATGTCCACCAATTCTTCTTTCTGCTTTATCAACATATTTTTAGTCAATATTTTCATTTTGTCTTTATTAAGTTTCAAACCAGCCACCTTCCCAAGTTCTCCAATTTTATCTATCGATGTAGTTAGAGATGTTAGTGGATCTTCAAGAATAAAAACTAGGTCATCAGCAAATGCTTGCAATTTATATTCTTCTTTTTGAATTTTCATTCCTTTTATATCTTTTTTTTCTCTTATACATCTATTTAATACTTCTAAAGTTAGTATAAACAACAGGGGTGATAGTGGACAGCCTTGTCTAGTGCCTTTTTTTATCTCAATGGAATTCGTCAATTCTACATTTATCATTACCTTTGCTGTTTGTTTATAATATATTGCATCAATTGCTTGAATAAATTTTCTTCCAAAACCCATCTGATCCATTTGAAGCAACATGAAACACCAATTTACGTTGTCAAAAGCTTTCTGCACATCTAAAAATATCAAAGCCATTTGCTTTTCCAGATGTGCTTCATAATATTCCAAAGTGTCCAGAATTATTCTCATATTGTCTCTAATTTGTCTTTTGGGCAGAAATCCATTTTGATCTGAATGTATAAAGTTATTTAAATATCTTTTAAGTCTTTCTGCCAATAGTGAAGCGAAGATTTTATAATCAGAATTTAGCAGGGAAATTGGTCTATAGATTTTGATTTGTTGTGGGTCTGTATCCTCCTTTGCTATCAGTGTGATGTAAGCCTCAGACCATGATTGGGTATTTTCTTCTTTATCATAACTTCATTCATAACCTCTAGTAATGGGAGACTTAGTGATTCCTGCAATGTCCTATAAAATTCCACTGGTAAACCATCTGGCCCTGGTGCTTTTCCATTTTTTGTTTCTTAATTGCTTCATTTAATTCCATCATTGTTTATGTTCTCTCTAACATCTCCTCAACTTCTTTGAGGATCCTGAGTAAATTTGCACTTTGAAGATATCGTATCACTTCTTCCTCCTCTATTTTTTCTTTCTCATTCAATTGTCTATAAAAATCCTGTACAATTTTTTTCTTTTCTATATTTCCAAATTTACTTTGACCCTGATCATCAATTAATTGTGTTATTTTCTTTGATTCTCTCTCTTTTTTCAATTTATATGCTAACCATCTTCCTGGTTTATTTGCATTCTCAAAATAATTCTCTTTAGAACTAATTTTTTGAGCTAATTCTTCTTTTTCCAGTAGATCCATTTTATGTTTTATCATGTCCAGTTTTGCTTTAAGATCTTTTTTATAAGGGCATTTTTAAATCTTTATAATCCTCTTGTAAAGTTTTCTGTGTTTGCCTTTTCTTCGCATTTCTCTTTCTTGTATAGTCTATTATCACTCCTTTGGCATAGGCCTTCATTGTATCCCAAAGATTTTGCGTCAAAGTGTCTTCTTTCTGATTCTCCTTAAAGAATCAGTTCTCTCTTCATTTTTTGTGCAAAATCTTTTTCTTTTAGTATGGTATTATTTAAAGTCCATCTAAATTTCCTTTTTTGTCCTTTCCATTTCACTGTCATTGGATTATGATCTGCTCATGTACTTGTTTCTATCTCAATTTGATCTATATTCAAGGTCAATTCCGATGTTACTCATATCATATCTAACCTTGACCAAGATGTATGTCTATCCAAATAGAAAGTGTATTGTCGATTTTTACCATTTCTATCCCTCCATATGTCTTTTAAGTTTATTTCCTCAGTCATCTTGAAAAAAGATTTCAGTAATATCTTTCTGCTATGTCTTGTTGTTTTTTGTGTCTTATAGTCCAAGTCACTGTCTACTATATCATTAAAATCTCCCATCATGCAAATATTATCATACTCCATTTCTATTATTTTCATATGCAATTTTCTGTAAAAGTCACTTTGATTATTATTTGGAGCATATATTGCTACTAAGGATTTTCATATTATTGTCCATAATCTCCACCATCAAAATTCTTCCTTCATCATCCACATATACTTGCTTGGCTGGTATTATATTTTTAATGTATAAGACCACTTCTCTTTTTGTACATTGTGGCAATGATGTAAATATTTTCCCTAATTTAGAATGTACAAGTATCTGTTCATGTTGTTTTTTAATATGTACTTCTTGCAAGCAAACTATGTCACATTTTAATTTTTCTAATTTATGGAATATCTTTCTTCTTTTTACTGCCAAATTAAGTCCATTTATATTTATTGAAATTAATTTTCTTTCTTCCATATTCATACTTTGTATGTGGGCTTTATTGCTCTAGTTGATCTTAATTCCCTCTGTTCTTTTTGTTCCACGGCCCCTCCTACTGCCCCTTCCACTTTTTACATCATTGCCAATTCCTCTTCTTGAAGTTGTATTGGAACAACTGTTTTGCAATTCCATTTCTGTTTCTTTCTCTTTAAGAAAGTCAATATAGAATGCTCTCCTTGTCTATTATATCAATTCTATATCTTTGAAGTTGCCATGTTAATATAAGATCCTCTGGTACCAGCCATCTGTAACTCATCTTTTTGAAGTAATACTTTGGTCAAAAATTGGTATTCTCTCTGCATCTCTCTTGCTCTTCTGGGTATTTGTTTCAAAACCACAATTTCTTTCTCCTTATATTTCAATGTTTTTTTCTCTGGCAATTTGCAATATTTGCGTTTTAATTGATTTCTTAGTAAATCTTATATGAACTTCTCATGGTAGCTTATTCCGCATTGTGTACTTCGTGTAAACTTGATATATCTCATCGATCCCATCCATCATCTTCTCTTTGGTAATTTCTAGTGCCTCAGCCAAGATTCCAATCATTATTTCCACCAAATTCTCATCTTTTTCTTCTTCCACATTTTGAAAGCTGAAGAAAAAATCTGATTTATCCATCTCCCATCCAATTAATTTGCTCCTATCCCGTTCAACTTCTCCCAATCTGTTATCTATATCTTTAATTTTTTCTTCTTTTTGCTCCTCTCTTTTCTCAAGGTTTTGCAATCTCTCATCATATTTCACCAACATTTGTTGCATGCTCTCAACTTTTTCATCTATTTTAAGTATTTGTTGTTCCATCCTCTGCATTGTTTGAAAGATCATTTGCAATGTTACTTCTTTATCTTTTTCCTTTTCCTTTTCCTTCTCCTGCTGAAGCATCGATTGAATTGATCACTGTCCTCCAGATGGAGATGAGGCCGGTGTGGTTGATGTAGATCCAATTATTGCAATTTTTCTACTCATTTTATCCAACAGTCAAAAATACCAACAGCCAGGGAAATAATCCCCCCCCCCAAAAAAGGAGGAAACATAAAAAGGAAAAATCAATTCTTCAGATTCTTCAATATCCTAATCCACTTTAAAGAAAAGAGAGAGAGAGAGAAATAAAACAAAGGAGAGAAAAGGATAAAGAAAAAAGTCAAAATATAAAAATCTGGAACAAATAACAAACAAAAAAATCCAAATAGTAGCAAAATTACACCAAAATTTCAATTGATTTCAAAAGAAAAATAAATATAAAATATATAAAAGTATGGAGTGATAGGAAAAAACCCAAATAGCCAGCTTGAGGAAACAACAAAAGAAAAAGAAAAAAATCAATCTTGCATCTTCAGACTCTTGTATGCCCTAATCCAGTACAGATATTTGAAAAAAAAAAGGTAAAGAAAAACACCATCAAAGATATTTAAACTAAGGGAATTTACAGAGAGTTATAGCAAGCCAAAAGAAAAAAAAATCTCATTCTCTAAAGCAATACTTGTGTTCAAATATTAACAAGCTTCTCTCATTTGCCTCAGATTCCTGCTTCAAATATATCCCCAAAGAGCACCTGAATAAACACAACCAATACTTCCAACTCTCTGTCAGGTCAGCAGTCTTTCCCATGATTGTGATTCCTACTGAACCAGACTGAGAGACCATTTAAAGGCTCAGGAATCCTTTGCAGGTGTTATGGCTTAATTAGCTGATTAGAATGGGACACTTTGAGCCTAGAATATTGAACCTTTTCACAATATTCTAATTTTCTGAGATTGTGAATTTGGGGTTTTCATGAACTGTAAACCATAACCATCAAAATTATGACAAATCAAGGCTTGAACTATCTCACTTTGCGTGTAATGAGTCTATTTCATATTAGTTTCACCTTTTAAGTTGCATTACTGAAATAAATGAACTTTTGCACAGTATTTTAATTTTTTGAGTTTCACCTGTATTTTCTGAAATTCTGGAAAGTGTTAGGCTCAACAGATTACATTCTGGTGCCTATTATTTGATTTTGACACTATTGCCTTTTTCAAGCAGATTTTCTGACCAATGGATTCTAAATGGAGTGGGCTGCCCCCAAATCAGGAAAGTCAGAGGGCATTGAGTTGAGGAAAGCTAAATTTTGAGGCTAGATTTTTGCACATCCACAGATAGCTAAGATTCAGCTGTTATAAATCACTTCATTCATCTTTCTTTTCAATCCATTCTCTCCTTCTCATATGATGTGTAGGCTATGACACTTTATTTAAGGAACCAACATAGGCTTGTGAGGCCATGCTTTGACTGATGGTACTACTTTCAGGATGTTTGGAATTGGTTCATAGTCTAGTTTCCATAAAGGGAAAAATGCATTGAGAAAACAGTATGAAACAGTTCCAGAAGGTCATACTGAAAGACCTTCTGAAAATACATGAAGTCTGCTCCAGTGAACAGAACAGCTGCTGGACAGTCAGCAACAGATTCTAATCATTTAGCTTGTAATGAATGCTAATATTGTCTGTAAGATTTCCTTGTCATGATGAATTCAGAATCAGCTGCTTTCTTTTCATTAATTATAATAGATGTTTGGCCTAACACTCTCCATCTGATTACTTACAGCCAAAGGACTAAAAGCAGATTTTGACAATTTGAGCCTAATTCTGATATACACCAAATTATTGTTTCTGCTTGCCATAGTTAAGGCCCAAATTATACTTTGAACTTCCAAAGATACCCCATGTCAACTGTGGTTTAGGGATCTCTAACCTTCCTTGAGTTCAGCTATGAATTTCAATTTCTGCCTCAAGAAACCTCTTGAGATAAAATAATGATTGCAACTGTGACTCACAATTCTTTTGGTATTAAGAACTAAGCCCTTTTTTGAAAAAAAGTCCAGTTGCCTTTTGGAAAAAGCACCTTTGAACAGATAATAACTTGTCCAGGCATAATACTATACCATGAATATTGTGTAAATGAAGACAATACTTTTGATACAGTCCCAGCTAGACATTTAACATCACATCCCTTCAATGCACAATAGATAGCTTTCCCCACTTTGGCACCCTCTATTTATATTGGACTATAGCCTTAATGCCTAACAATCATACATATGTGCTATTATAATAAATGTATTTGAACAATATGCACAAGTTTAGAAAAAGTTGGTATAAACTAATAGTTAATGTAAACTTTACTGACAAAATTCTGGATTAGAATATTATGATTTTTTAATAGAATGGATAATTAAAGGGTTTTTTTTCCTCTTTTTTAAAAAGTATTTGCTCTGGAGGTGTGGTCAAGATGATTTATTGGAGCTACATTCTTGTTTCCATTTTAACTACTTGGAGCTGCACAGATGCTCAAACTACTGGTAATGTCATACTTTGATATTCAAGGAAATCAATTACAAAGTATCCTTAGTTTTCAAAAGAAAATATGATTCAGGAAATAGATATAGTAATCCAAAGACTGTAGAGCAATTGTCATTGATTTGAATTCAATCACAGTCTTTCCAAATGGGAAAACCTCCATTTGCCAATGCTGCAATTTGGCAGCTGTTTGCAAACTTAGTTTGGAGCTTGGAAAATAAGGGGAAAGGGAGAAAGACCCAGATGTGAATGATATTCAGTGGTCATAGATTCAGCTGTTTGATGTTTACTAATTGTAATTTTTAGAGTTTTAAATCCAATAGCATTATACCACCGTTTTTGCCCTATGCTCAGTGGCAATAGGTTTATGGTTCAAAAACATGGAAATACTAGTTTCGAAGCTGTCCTTGATACTATCCTTCTACAGAAGAACAAAGAAGCAAATATAAACCACTGCTGTTCAAAATAAGTAGATTATTTTTTGATATTTCAATTTGGGGGAGGGTGGCAAAAGAAAAAAATGTAATTGAATATACTTTGGAAAAAAAGAAAAACATGTCTGCAATAATAATTAGAGAATAATGATTCAATTGACATAGTACTCAGTATTCGTCAGTAGGCAGACAGATTCCCCTCCCCCCCCAAATCAAAAGTAGGATATGAAGGCCTCAGTTGGTCACGTAATTTATATTGATTATGATTGCTAGAAAATGTCAAAAATTGAACTATTTTAACTAATGATTATGTCATCCAATAATAGTGAATTAGCCACAAATTAATTAATGCTAAGAATGGAAAATGAAATTATGTGTTTCTTCAGTCTGCAGAGAAGCTTCTGTTGCTGATATTGTGTTCATGGTGGATGGATCATGGAGTATAGGACCAAAAAACTTCAGAATCATACAGGACTTTCTCTATACATTGGTTAACAGTTTTGACATTGGAAAAGACAAAATTCAAGTTGGGATGATTCAGTATAGTGATGATCCTCGCAATGAATTCTTGTTAAATTATTTCCATCAGAAAAAGGACATTTTAAAGAAAATACAAAATCTAAACTACAAAGGTGGGGGCACCAAAACTGGAAAAAGTTTAAAGTTTATGCTAGATGAGCAGTTCAGTGAAATGGCTGGAAGTCGACACAGTGAGGGCATTCCCCAAATTGCAGTAGTGATAACAGATGGGCAAAGTCAAGACAACTTTTCTGGACCAGCGGAAGAAGTCAAGAATGCAGGCATCATACTTTACGCCATAGGCATCAAAGATGCTATTCTGTCTGAGCTTCAGGAAATTGCTAGTGATCCAGATGAAATGCATGTTTATGATGTGGAGGATTTTGCTGGCTTGCGAGGTATCTCTCAAAACATACTCCAAGTGTTATGTACTACTGTTGAGGAAGCCTCTCAAGACTTTATACATATTTCTCCAGGTAAATTAAAAAGGCTGTTTTCTATATGAAAAATGCACTCCTTTCCCCTCCCCCCATTTTATATACAACAGATAATAAAATCTAACACAAATGACCTGTGTAATTTGCAACATCTTATCAAGTGCCAGGCTTATGGTTGGAAATGGGAATCTGTTGTTCATTAAGTGCATAGCAAGGATAAAGCAGTCTCCCCTGCTCTCCCTCACCACCCCAAGTCTTGCACTCCAGATGCATTAACATTGTAATGTAATCCTGTGAGAATTTTCAGTGGGGTATGTGGAGTTCTCTGGGGAGGCTGCACTAAAAACCAGTAAGGGCCTTTTTGCTAAAATACTGAGTAGAGGGGCAAACTAAAATTGGTGCTCCAATTTCTCAAAATTTTTATTCTACTATGAAAAGAGCTGTTTAGAAATCATTTTGAGTAAATTTTATTGATGTTAAGTCAGTGTTTCTCAACTTTGGGGACTTTAAGACGGGTGGATTTCAACACTCAGAATTCTGGGAGTTGAAGTCCACCCATCTTAAAGTCACCAAGGTTGAGAAGTACTGTGTTAAGTGGTTAAGACCACTGCCTCCTCCTTATCTCATTTTTTCCCTTTTTTTCCCCTTCCTAATGTTTTCCTACAAGTTCAGGGCCTGCTTTTTTTTCAATCAGCTCTTGCTTGTAACTGGAATTGACCAACCAGCTTGTTACCTAAGGCTGAGGTCGTGGGCTGAGAGAGAATGATTGACCCAAAGTCACCCAGCTGGCTTTCAAGGGACTAGAATTCTAGCCTGATGCCTTAGCCTCTAGAGTCTAGACCAATGGTTCCCAAAGTGGGCAGTACCGCCCTCTGGGGGGCGGTGGGATGCCTTAGGGGGCGGTAAGAGGCAAAATGGGGCAACAGGGGGCGCTAAGTGGCAAGAAGGGTGGCCCCCGTCCTTTGACCTGTGCAGTTATCTCCTTTATTTACCTAGGGAATTATAATAATCGAGATACTATTGTATATTGTATTGAAAGCAGAAATGGTTAAGTTGTGGTCTGGGGGAATATATGGGGGAAATTATTTGGTTTATTATTATTGGTAAATATAATTAATTGATTTGTAAGAAATTGGATTGCATGGAAATAATTGGAATATTTATGTTCATATTAATATACAAAAAAGATAGTTATATAAGTAATTGATTTATATTAAAATGTTGAATTTATATTAAACAACTGTAATATTACATAATTAACCAAAGTGAGTATGGATATAAAAATAGATGACAATGGGAAGGAGTAAAATATAGAATAAAAGGGAAAATTGAATTTAATTAATATTAGAGATGAGGATGAAGGGTAATATTATTTTTTAAAAAACCCCGATGAGGAATAAATATGGCAAAAAGGAAATACAGAAATTGTAAATTTAATTGAAATGACTAAACACTGTTTAAATTTGTGAATTGGCCAAATACTCTGTTCAAAGAAAATACATTGTATGTTTGTATGTGTGTTTCTAATTATTGCTATTTATTCATATTTGTTTTCTTTTATTCTTTAAAGTTTAACAATTCATTCTTTATCTTAATATCTTTATATTTGTTTGGAGTTGGCTTTCTTCCCTTTCATCTTTTTTATTGTACAGCAATCTTTCTCCTCCAACCTACCACCTCTCTCTTTTCTTTCCTTCTTACTTTCTCTTCTCCCCCTCTTCTTCTCCTCCCTACTTCCTCTTTCTTTCTCCTTCTCCTCCTCTCTTCTGCCCTCTCTTACCCTCACTCCTACTCTAATTTCCCTTTCCTTCTTTCATCCCTCTTTATTGCTGTATCCTTTTATGCATATGGACTACTCAGAGGGCTGAAAAAGTTATTTTTGATTGTCCTCGCACTTTTGACCAGTCCTCGAACTTACGACTGTCCTCACATTTTACGTTTTTGCCCTATCTTGTCACCATAGTTAAGAGAAGCAGTTGTGAAATGAGTAACACTGTTGTTAAGAATGCTGTAATGGGCATAAATGATGACCAGTCATAAGTGTAAAGGCTGGTCAAAAGTGTGAGGACCTGTCAGAAATAACTTTTTTCAGCCCTCTGGGTAGTCCTTTTGTTCATATGGACTACTCAGAGAGCTGAAAAAGTTATTTTTGACTGGTCCTCGCACTTTTGACCAGTCCTCAAACTTATGACTGTCCTCACATTTTAAGTTTTTTGCCCTATCTTATCACCATGGTGAAGAGAAACAGTTGTGAAATGAGTGACATGGTTGTTAAGAATGCTGCATGGGCATAAATGTGAGGATGGTCGTAAGTGTGTGAGGACCAGTCCTAAGTGCGAGAGGACCTGTCAGAAATGACTTTTTCAGCCCTCTGAGTAGTCCATATGCATAAAAGGATTATTACAATTCCCTAGTTAAATAGAGCTTTTTTTCTTTTGTGTTTTAAAATCTTGAACTCTCCTCTTTTGCCCTAAATTTCCCATTGTTTACAGTACCTTTTTTGATGAGGAAAAAGAAAAGAAATCTGCCTCTGCTTAATTCTTAATTTTCCAATGTTGCAAGCAAATAGCAAAGCCAACAACCTGCTTTACTTTCACTTTCGTTTTCAGCTTGAATTACACAAGGAGAAAAAAAAATCTGCTCCAGCAATTTTGCTCTTTGTAGCAAGGCAGATCCCTGCAGAAAACAGCTGAGAGCAAATCAGCTGAGAGTCGCAGATCTAATCAACAAGCTAATTAGCCGAAAGGAGTTGTTTTTTCTTGCTGTTTGCTTGCAAGGAGGTAACTGCACAGGTCAAAGGGCGCGGGCCACCCTCCTTGCCACTTAGCGCCCCCCTGTCGCCCCCTTTTGCCTCTAGCACCCCCCTGCCACCCCCTTTGCCTCTTACCGCCCCCCTAAGCCATCCCACCGCCCCCCCCCAGGGGGTGGTACCGCCCACTTTGGGAACCACTGATCTATAGGCTTCTCCATAGAATGCATCAGATGTTCCCTTCAGGCATCCTTTTAAATGATTTTGATTTTACACTTTAAGCCTAGCAGTGCATGGATGTTAGTCTGTGAACAGAAGACATTTGGGTCTTTTAAATATAATGGGTTGTGATTTAATAGCTAACTACAATTTCAGGCACCAGATGTCATTAAGCAAGTTGATATAGTGCCTGGCCTAGAAGCAGAGAATGCTTTTATGAAGAAATAAATGTATGATTTCAAAGATATATTGAAATAATATTTTAAACATATTTTATTTTGGTTCCGAGTAAAAATAAATAAATTCATTGGAGAAAAAAAAGTTTTATATTAGAGTAAGAAATTCTCAAGTTATGTTGAAGCCAGAAGTAACCTCAGATTGAAAAGGCTAATGAACTCTCCTTTATATTCTCATTTAGTATGCCGAAAGGTCACTGTGGCTGACATTGTGTTTATGGTGGACAGTTCATCAAGCATTGGTCTGGAGAATTTTCAGAAGGTGAAAAGTTTCCTCTACACCTTGATTTCCAGTCTTTTTGTTGGTCATGACCAGGTCAGAATTGGACTGGTCCAGTATAGTGATGAGATCTTTACTGAATTTCATCTAAACCAATATTCTTTGAAAAATGATATTCTAGAACATATAAAGAACTTGACCTTAAAGAAAGGAAGAACTCACACAGGTGCTGCTTTGGATTTTATCAAGGATGAATACTTCACTGAATCTGCTGGGAGAAGAATCCAAGAAAATATCCCACAAGTACTGATCCTACTCACAGATGGGGAGTCACATGATGAAGTTAAAGTTCCAGCCCACAAATTAAAAAATGAAGGAATTTTAATTTATGTAGTGGGGATTGGGATCCATAACACCTCTGAGCTTATGAATATTGCAAACCAACCTTTTAATAAGTTTCTGTTTAATATTGACAATTTTGATATCCTTCAAGACCATACCAACAGCCTTCTTGAAACAATGTGTTTTGCTTTGGAAAGTCAGATTAAAGGTAATTAAAGGGCATCTGCTAATAATGTAAGATTTCAGGAGGCATTTTTATTCTTTTATTACTGTGGTAGATTATAGTTTTTTTCAAATGGTGCAATTTTCTTTTTGTGTTGGGATTTCTATGATACCATGTTTAATTTGGAAAACTTTGCAGATTTACTGTACTTAGAAAGTCAAAGACTTTTCAAAAAGTTGCATTTGCACAGAAAAAAATCTTTAAAATTTAGAGTTACATTCTATAGACATTTGAATGCATCTTTTGCAATCTTTTTTGCCAAAGTCATTAAAAGGGTCTTTCTCTCTCTTTCTGTGTATAGTTAGTTTTGCTGTTGTTACAGAAGGAAAATATAAAAGTCAGACTGTAACGGCTGCCTAAATCTTACATGATTGTTTTCCAAGTGTAATTTCCCTCTTGCAAGATTTATTGAGATGAATAAAATTATAAGAAATTCAGCAACTAAACTATTTTCAGTTTAGAATACGCCTATGCCAGTATGTGCCTATGTGAGTTAGAGTGGAAACACTGATTATTTTGATCTTTTTTCAAAGATCACATTTTTCAGATTTTAAACTGATAGCAAATAAGTATGCAGGTTTACACAACAGTCTCTTGAATTTTTATTTGTCTGGTAAATAACTCTTGAAAGGAATTGAAGTTAAGGGGCAGGGAGATTTGGGTACCATTCAATAGAAATTGGCAACTAATTAAATCCAACCAGCCTTGTGTAAGTGTTAATTTTGGGGGGCTTTCTGACAAAAATAGAATTTTGAGAATGTGTGGGTATGGTTTTAAAATAATTGCCACAGTAGAATAGTAGAACATCACTAGTGACAAATAAATTGTAATTATAATGTGAATTCTATTGCATCTTGCATGTCTTTTAAAAGCACACTGTTCTATTTTTTCTGCAGCATTCACAAAGCGCTATGCTGATATTGTTTTCCTTTTGGATTCTTCTAAAAGCATGGGATCTGCCAATTTTGAAGAAGTAAAAAGAATAATTTCCCAGATTGTTGAACAATTAGACATTGGCCCTAAAAAATACCAGATTGGACTTGCACAGTACAGCGAAGTAGGGAAAGTGGAATTTTTGCTGAACAGATATAAGAAGAAGAAAGATATTATTAACCACATTCAGCAGAGCACTGTTTTCATGGGAGGTCCTCTGAGGACTGGCAGTGCTCTCCAATTTTTGCAAGAAGTCTATTTTGTTGAGAAAGCTGGAAGCCGTCTTCGTCAAGGAACACCACAATTTACAGTGATTTTTTCATCCGCTAAATCTGAAGATGATGTCAAGAAACCTGCAAAAGATCTGAAAGAAATGGGAGTGAACATTGCAACAGTTGGTATCTTACATTATGATGAGAAAGAAATGAAAGTGATTGCTACCTCCCCTTTAGTTTACCAGGTTGATGACATAGAGGATCTTGATCAGGTTCAGAAGATCATCATAGATATTGTGGAAGCACCAGTCCAGCAAGAGTATGAGTCTGTTTTAGATGCAAATGTGCCAGCAGGTATTGTTATATCACTAGAAGAACTAGTTATATCACACATTAAACTAGGAAGGAGGACAATGTAATTCATTCAGCTTCTACAACAAAACATTATTATTATAGTATATTATATTAAGTAATGAACATTATTTCCTGAATTTTTTTCAGATGAATTTACTTGAATTAGAATGTCATTAATTCTTAAAAGGACTTCAATAATCAGGTCTGTGCAGAGTTCTGGATTCAAAGGGGAAAATATTTCAGTGTGTTTATGAGTGTGTATATTGCAACTGTTGGTGTTTTCTTAAACACGTCTTCCTTCCCTGGAATTTATTTGGCAGCACAGCCTCCTTAAGTACAGGCAATAGGTGCAATGTGCATATCATAGATATTTTTTCCCTTCATATTATGATTGTTAGACACACCTAGTAATAAAACATCAAGACAATTTCCAGCAATTCCAGGAGCCTTGGGTCATGATATATCATGAAATACAAGCTCTAGTTATATTGTTTATATTATGGGGTTGGGTTAAGGATAATTCCTGAATTTGCACTGTGATATAAATTTTAATATTTACCTACTGATTCAAACCAGCAATATTTCTGGTCAGCCTCATTAAGTTAAAACAGTCATGTCTGACTTTCTCTTAACTTATTGGGAGATGGCTTCATGGCTTCCCCCAAAACAGAAGCACATCAGGGAACTGTTTTCACTAATGAGCTTCCATTCTGTCTTCAGCATATAGTCTTCAGTTTTACTCTTCTGGTATCTTCTAACTTTTTAGTAGGATTTCCAATTATTTCTTCATCTATTTGGGTCTTACTTCTTAAACAAATAGAAGTCGGACTGTAATGTTAAATGCACTTACCTGGGAGTAGTCTCATGCAACTTCTAAGATTGTGTTGTTATCACTTTGTTTTTACTAACTTTTATCTACTTATTTTGTTCATAGTTTGCTCCACTGCCTCAGTGGCAGACATTGTGTTTCTTGTGGATGAATCCACTCACATTGGTCAAAAGAATTTTCAACTGATCAGGATTTTCCTGCTCAAAGTAATCAATGCTCTGGAAATTGCCCCAGATAATGTACGAGTTGCCTTGGTACTTTACAGCGATAAGCCAAGATTAGAGTTTAGCCTGAATACATTTGAAGACAAATCAGAGGTTATGAACTATCTAAAAAGATTGCCTTATCGTGGGGGGCAAGCATATATGGGTGCTGCTATAGACTTCCTAAAGAAAAAAGTTTTCACCAAGAGTGCTGGAAGCAGGAAAAATCATGGAGTGCAGCAGTTGGCTGTGGTGATCACAGATGGTCAGTCACTAGATGACTTCACTGTTCCTGCATCTAAGCTTCGCCGGGCAGGTGTTACAGTTTACGTCGTGGGTATCCAAAACATTTCTGCGAGCAGCCAACTATATAAAATTGCATCTCATCCCCCAAGGAAACATGTTACAACCATGGAATATTTCTTGCAACTATCAAATGTGGATTATGTTATAAAAAAACAACTTTGTGGTGAAATAGTTTCACAAACATTTGCAATTCCAGGGCAGTCTCGTGCCCTGAAGGAAGGTAAGAGAGTGATATCTTGATCAATCCCAAATCCTATTTCAATAACTTTTGGAAAACTAGATGTGAGTGAGGGTTTTTTGGACTTGCCATATCTGCCCATGCACACACATCCTCATTTCTTCTCTCTCATTCTTTCTTGTGCAGCTAGAGAGAAATAAGGCAAGGGATGGATGGCATCAAATGAAAGATAGTTGAATCAAGGTGGGGAGGTTGCTGTCATCAACCTACTCGTATTCTGATTCTATTCACACTGTTCAACCTTCTGTTACTTATTCCTTTCCTCCCCAAAAAAGGTCTTCAGCATGACCTTCACCTGTTAGAATTCTCTTCCAGAATATAAACTGCCACATCTAGAATTCTTAGCCATTGTAATAGAATTGAAATTGAAAATTCTGCCTGTTGTTTATAGCATAATCTGGAAGACCCTGGGCTCGGAGAAAGCTGTATTAAACAAAAGCAAAAGGCTCTATTAAGTGTGGTATAAGCAATACCCTGGCCACTGCAAATAGGAAATTTGACATCAAATCCATTATCATGACTGGAAAAGAAGCTATAGCATTGCTGGTGAATCTTTTTGGCACCGAATGCCTAAACGGGAGAACGTGTGTGCATGTGGGGGAGTACCAGAAACTGGAAGAGCAGTTCCCCAGAATGCATGCATGTGCCGGGAAGCTTAGCTTCCAGTTTCCAGCACGTGCATGCACTCTAATCATCTGGTTTTCCGGTTTCTGGCCTGCATGTGTGTGCGAAGACCAGCTGGCCAGTGTTCATGCACCAGAAACCAGAAGCTCAGCTTCCCAGTGTGCGCATGTGTGCCAGGGAGCTGCTCTTCTGGTTTCCAGTGCTCCTGCATGTGCAAAGACCAAGTGACCAGCGTGCAGGGCCAGCTCAGCTTCCAGTGTGTGTATGCGTGCCAGGGAGCTGTTCTTCTGGTTTCTGGCACTCCTGTGGGCGTAAAGACCAACTGGCCACACCGGAACCTGAAAGAGCAATAATCACCAATGAAATTTGCAGGGTGTAATTGACTTTGGGGGTGTTTTCATGCTTCCCCAGTTTAAGGTTCCATATCTTATTCTGTTTTTTCTTTGCATTTTCCATAAAGCAAAAATTGGACAGCATTAAAAACATATAATAAATGGCAAGAATAGGACTTCTCAGTTGTATTCTCATCTGTGCTCCATCTTCAAACTTTGGATTTTAAATTGCCTCTGATAAAGTTCCGGGGTTAGGAATGGCTGGGAACAACTAATTTTCTAGGGAAAAAACAGGATGCAGAAGAATAGTTATTATGCTTTGAACTTCAAATTTGCATCCCTTAAATTTTCACTAAGCTAACAGGAGCTACATTGTATGCAAGTGAATATGGCCATTTTGTCTTGTGCTTGAGTATTTGCATTAAACTATATGTATGCATCTTTCTCAACATATATATCTTTTTGTTTATAATACTACCTAGCATATAGATTTATTTATTGTTTTGGCTTGTGTTTTGGCTTCAAAAATGAGAAATTATATAATTTCATACTTAGTATGAACTAATCAACTTTCTTTTCCATTCTTAATTGTAATGCATTACTTATTTTATTCTTAAGGCAGTAGTTCTTTGTATAAATCTTGTGCAAGGAACTACCCCCTGTAGACAGGGCATGTGGTGTTACCCCCGTAGACAGAGCATGCAACTTGGCTGTCCTCCTGGACTCATGGTTGATCTTAAAAGATCATATAATAACCATTTGCCCAAGTTTGCCTGGTGCGCCAGTTGCATCCCTATTTGGACCGGGATGCCCTATGCACAGTTACTCATGCGCTAGTCACCTCCTGTATTGACTATGCAATGCTCTCTACTTAGCGCAGCTCTTGAGGGCCACTCGGAGGCTTCAGCTGGTACAGAATGCAGCTGCGCAGGTTGTGATGGGAAGGTCCCAATACTCCTGTCTTACACCTTTCCTGTGCGACTTGCAGTGGCTGCTGTTGCCCTCCAAGTGTGATTCAAGGTGCTGGTGATGACCTATAAGGATATTTGTCAGACCATCTGCAACCAGCAACAGCTTCCCATCACCTGGTGCATTCTTACAGGGAGGGCCTACTCAGGGTGCCATTGGCTAGACAATGTCAGCTGGTGACCCCCAGAGGTAGAGCTTTCTCTGTGGGCGCACTCACCCTTTGGAATCAACTCCCCCTGGGGCTCTGGTTGGCCCCTGACCTTCGCACTTTCTGCTGCGAATTAAAAACATGATTGTCCAAATTGCCCAGCCTCGACTGAGGGGTTTTTGATTATTATTAATGTGTTTTATGGGTTTAATATGTATTTTTAACATGTTTTTATTGGATTGGGTTGTATTTTAATTGTTGTGAGCTACCCTGAGTCCTATGGAGATGGGGTGGCATACAGATCAAATCAAATTAAATCAAATCAAATCAAATCAAATCAAATCAAATCAAATCAAATCAAATCAAATCAAATAAATAAGTACTGGATAAGTAGTAGCCTTTAATATATATATAATGTATATATAATTATATAATGTATATAAACATAAAGTTATTCAATTCAATTCAATTCATTAAATTTATATACCACCCTTCTCCCAAAGGATTCAGGGTGGTGAACAGCCAAAGATTAAAATACATACAATATAAAAGTTAAGATAGTTTAAAAAATAATTAAATCAATTTTGGCTGCCCAATTTAAAACCCCTCACTAAAATTAACCCATTAAAATCTTTTTAAGCCACTCTGGCTTGCTGGCTTAAAAAGATTTTATTTCAACCTGGCTTGCTGAAATAGAAAGCTCTTCAGGGCCTTGCGGAAAGTACGGAGGTCTGGGATCAGTTGTAACCCTGGGGATAGCTTGTTCCAGAGGGCAGGTGCCCCCACAGAGAAGGGTCTTCCCCTGGGGGCCGCCAGTCAACATTGCCTGGTCAACGGCACCCTGAGGAGGCCCTCTTTGTGAGAGTGTATTGGCCGGTGGGAGGGTATCGGTGGCAGAAGGTGGTCCCGTAAATACCCAGGCCCTAAGCCATGGAGCGGTTTAAAGATAAGAACCAATACCTTGAAGCGCACCCAGAAGACCACTGGGAGCCAGTGCAGCTCACGCAGGAGAGATGTTACATGGGAGTGCCAAGTCACCCCCCTAATCACCCGTGCGGCCGCATTCTGGACCAGTTGGAGCCTCTGGGTGGTCCTCAAGGGGAGCCCCATATAGAGAGCATTACAGTAGTCCAGGTGAGAAGTGATAAGGGCATGAGTGACCGTGCATAAGGAGTCCCAATCCAGAAAGGGGCGCAACTGGCGTATCAGGCGGACCTGATAAAAAGCCCCCCTGGCCACGGCCATCATATGCTCTTCTAAAGACAGCTGTGCATCCAGGAGGACGCCCAAGTTACATACCCTCTCCGTGGAGGCCAATGACTCACCCCCAATAGCCAGCGAAGGCACCAGCTGGCTATATCGGGATGCCAGCAGCCACAGCTATTCGGTCTTGGACGAGTTATGTTCTGGGAAGCTGAGATAATATCATTGAATGTCTCATTGATGTTTATTGAAAATGAATGTAGGCTTCACAGTAAAGGAATTGCCATTCTTTCTTTCCTCTCTTCTATTTTTCATTAGGTTGTGAAGAGACCGAGGAAGCAGATATTTATTTCTTGATAGATGGTTCTGGCAGTATCCAGACAGAAGAGTTCCTTGATATGAAAACCTTCATGAAAGAAATAATTAGGGTGTTCCATATTGGCCCCAATCAAGTTCGTTTTGGGGTGGTTCAGTATGCAAGTGATCCCCAAAAAGAGTTTCAGATTAATGAATACAGTACATTGGCCCAATTAATAGATGCAATAAAAGTGATCTGGCAGATTGGTGGTGGCACTAAAACTGGAGCTGCTTTACACTACATGAAGAATTTGTTCAAAACTTCAGCCAGGGACAATGTCCCACAGCTTCTCATTGTTATTACAGATGGTAAATCCCAGGATCAAGTAACCATACCTGCAAAAGAGCTGCGGAGTGCAGGGATTGTTATATATGCCATAGGTGTTAAGGATGCTGTAAAAAGAGAACTAAGAGATATAGCTGGGACCAAGGACAGGATGTTTTTTGTGAATGATTTTGATTCCCTGAAGCTCATCAAACATGATATTGCACAAGATATTTGTTCTCCTGAGGGTAAGGTTTTTTTCTTCAATGGAAGATTATCAAGGTTTTATCATAACAAATCTTCTGAATGCCTCTTATGGGGAAACAAATTCCTTTTCACTAATTGCATTTTCCTACACTGATCATATTTGTTTTCAAAGTATCACCTGCAAAGAATTCACCTTTGTTGGGTTAAAAGGATTGATTACACTCCTTTTCTTAATCTCTACTTTTTGGGGGTGATTACTAAGGGACAAAATATCCTGTGGAAGGCTGCATGGCTGACACTTATTTCAAGTACAGAAGCTTTCATGTGAGGTTCACTTTTTATTTTTTACTCTTTCTTTTTTAAAAATAAATGCTTTAAAAGGAATTTCTGCTCTCTGTTCAAGATCTGCAAGCACAGATAACTAAGGGAGCCATCTTCAAAGTATTTCCATGGAATAGGCCATTCAAACTCGTAGCTAGGCTTCCAAGTAGAGCTTCCAAATAAGTCCACATACCTTGATGACCTCTGTCTGGATTGTTTAATTAGCAACATATATTAGTCCAATAAAAGATGCTATTTCACTACATAATTCTCATGGGTTTACATTGTAACAGGGGTGAAATCCAGCAGGTTCTGACAGGTTCTGGAGAACCGGTAGCAGAAATTTTGAATAGTTTGGAGAACTGGTAGTGGAAATTTTGAGTAGTTTGGAGAACTGGCAAATGCCACCTCTGGATGGCCCCAGAGTGGGGTGGGAATGGAGATTTTGCAATATCATTCCCCTAGGAGTTGGGAGTGAATGGAGATTTTGCAGTACCCTTCTCCTGGAGTGGGGTAAGAATGGAGATTTTGCAGTATCCTTCCCCTGCCATACCCACTAAACCACGCCCACCAAGCCACACCCCCAGAACTGGTAGTAAAAAAAATTGGATTTCACCACTGCATTGCAAATGTGAAGAACCCTGAATTCTACTGGTATTTTTTTTTCAGAAAATACAACTGCATGAATATTATAATATAAAACATAGCTATTATTCATTTTTTGTCCCCAGCATGTCTCCATTATTAGGATAGGTATTATCGCAATTGCAACATAGTTAACTGAACAAAACCCAACAAAATCCACCTGCTGGATTAAAATTTCTTAACACTCCCAAGTAATTTTGCATTTTAGGAAGCTGAACAAAGCCCATTGTTGTTTTAAAAGTGGAAACTCAGTTGCAAAGATGAAATGCAACCTAAATTCTACAAAATCTCTTGTTAAGAAATTTGGTCTGAGTAGACATTGTTTATAGTCAAAAACATTAGGTAGTGAGTGCCAATGCTTTTTGATTTGAATCATAAAAATGTCCTATTACTGGACCTGTTACATTTTACATGTTATTTAATATGTTTACATCTTTTTCATTTATTATTTTCAGCCTGTAAAAATTTGAAAGCTGACATAATTTTACTAATCGATACATCAGAAAGTATGGATCAATTTGAATTTGAACAGATCAAGGATTTTGCTGATTTAATTGTAAACATGTCTGATATTGGGGTTGATAAGGTTCAGATTGGGCTGCTCCAATTTGGCTTCAATCCAGAAGAAGTTTTCCCACTGAACAAGTACAACAACAAGACTGATCTGAGGAAAGCAATAGCTACAATGAGGCAGGTTCAAGAAGGAGCCAGAATTGGAAGAGCTCTAGATTTTGCCTCCCCTTACTTTGACACATCTGAGGGAGGGCGTTTGGGTGTAAAACAATATTTGATAGTGGTCACAGATGAGGAATCTAGTGATGATGTGACAAGAGCAGCCAGAGCACTCAAGAAGAAAGGTGTTGTCATCTATGCGATTGGAATACTGAAAGAAAACAATTCCCAGCTTTTAGACATTGCCGGTACTCGGGATAAAGTATTTTCAGAGGATGATTTTGAATCGCTCATGTTTCTGGTGAAGCCAATTCTATTTCAAATTTGCAACCCCAAGGAGGGTAAGTATTGAAGTTAAAAATATTATTTCTTCAGAAAATTATTTTGCACTCTCCATATTTTCTGCTATAACCCTGAACCAGATATTACCAAGGTCAGGGTTAATTATTGTAATGGTATGTGGGAACGACCTTGGGAGACAGGAGGGAGAGCCACAGACTGGGCAATTGAACAGCATGTAAAAGATTTCTCAGCCTACAGAAGGAGGGAGAGTGTGGAAAATGTTTCAAAAGAGACCCTAGCTTTTCCAAGAGTAAAAGAAAAGGGGAGAAATACTTTTGATTTTGCAAGACCATTTATTTGTTAATGAAATTTATACACTAAGTGATGGGGGTATAAATAAGTTTACAAATAAAGTTATAACATCTATAAAAAATAGACAAATTTAGAAAACAAACTGAGAAGATTAAAAGACAGAAGGATTGCCTTTAAGCCATCAACCACCTTCAGAGATGCATCTTGTGCTAGCAGACAGGGCCAAGTCTTAATGCTGTCATATTACAGCAGTAGTGAGGGCCAATTTAACTTTACAATAAAGATTTATTGTACTCCTGATTGTGTTTCTGGTCCTGGTTGTGTTTCTTGTACTCATACTCCTAGTTGTGTTTCCTGTCTAGATTACCTCACAGGACAAGTACCGTATTTTCCGGGGTATAAGACGACTTTCTAACATGCAAAAATCTTCTCAAAAGTTGGGGGTCGTCTTATACGCCAGGTGTCGGTCTCCTGTAATCAGGCAGACCAGCCCGAAAGGCTTTGATGAGCCTTAAATGGCTCTAAGGAGCCAAGCTGAATTGCCTGCTGAGTTGCCGCTAATCAGCTGAGTTACAGGCAAGCCCTGTGTAAAAGGGAAAAACTTCCCTTTTACACAACGCTGGTGCAGCTGGGATCGCCAGAGCTTGGATGGCCAAGCCCCGTTTAAAAGGGAAAAACTTCCCTTTTACACAACGCTGGCCATCCCAGCTGAGTTGCCTGATTAGCAGGCAACTGAGCTGGGATCGCCAGAGCTTGGATGGCCAAGCCCCGTTTAAAAGGAAAAACTTCCCTTTTACACAACGCTGGTGCAGCTGGGATCGCCAGAGCTTGGATGGCCAAGCCCAGTTTAAAAGGGAAAAACTTCCCTTTTACACAACGCTGGCCATCCCAGCTGAGTTGCCTGATTAGCAGGCAACTGAGCTGGGATCGCCAGAGCTTGGATGGCCAAGCCCCGTTTAAAAGGAAAAACTTCCCTTTTACACAAGCTGGCCATCCCAGCTGCTAATTTTTGCCTGCTAATTGGTACTTAGCAAACCGTCCCCCCCCCCCAGCTTGCTTACCTTAGCTGCTAGCCGCAACGCTTGGCTTGCCTTGCCTGCAATCCATTGCATCAGCAAGCAACTAAATCTCCCTGCCTGCAATCAAGCAGGCAGGGAGTTGTGGACTTCAACTCCCAGAATTACTCAGCCAGCAAAGCAAAGCTGGCTGAGGAATTCTGGGAGTTGAAGTCTACAAATCTTAAAGTTGCCAAAGTTGCAGACCCCTGTTCTATTGGGTAAGGTTTTTTCCCCTTTGGGAGCTTTAAAAAAATAGTTAATTGGGGGGTGGTGGTGTTAGTTGTTCTTTTTTAAACCTAGCCATTTAAAGGCTAGATCTAAGTTTTAGGCTAGGAAGTTTTAAATTTAGCTTTCATATAAAAATAAAAATAAAAATAAAATAATATTTGTGCAGCTTTCTGAGATTTAGTGTGTTTCTGTAGTATTTCACCCTAACTACACAAACGCACAAAATATCACAAAGCTGTATGTGGAATTTTGTGTGTGTAAAGTGTGAAAGTTGTTTTTTGGGGCTTTTTGTGGCTGTGTGAGGTCCCTGCTTGTTGCAGGGGCCATTTTGGGTCTAGCATAGCTGCTTTTACATTGTGGGTGAGCCAGTTGATGTTTTTTAATTTTTATTTGGTGTGTGTTGGAAGAGGGGTCGTCTTATACAGCAAGTATAGCCCAAACCCTATATTTTTATAGGAAAAGTCAGGGGTCGTCTTATACGCCCAGTCGTCTTATACGCCGGAAAATACGGTAATCATATAAAAAACAGCAGTAAAAGGTTTGAGATCAGAGCTAATTTTATCCTGCAGCCTGTTTCTATCCTAGTTTCCATCCTAAATAATTGTGCTGTTCTCAAGTGACTGTTCATTACCTGTAGCTCTTTTGAAAAGTAAGATTTAAACACTAATCAGTGCTTTTCAGACAGCAAAACATCTTCATCTCTCTTTAGGATTTATCCAGTCATGTTGATGTTTTAAATTGTCCTTTATGTTATGAAATTTGAAGGAACTGTAATGCAGATTATATAGTATCTTATATGGATTCTCTTACATTTTATCCATATAAAAAGGTATTTTTTGAGGGACAGTTGGAAAAACTGACTTATTCAAAAAAAGCCAATAGGCTTCACATAAACTCTAACTCTAACTCCCTAGTGCACAAAACAACCATAGTCATTATTTCCTCTACTCTACATGATTGCTGCCTATATATTCCTGAGAAAAGTATCCATGTATCTGATGAACTCCATGTTATTTTATGTAATATTACAAGAGTATCTCATAAGATGCTATGCAATCTGCCCTCGATCAAGAGAGAGAGATTTTTTAAAAATATCATTGTTAGATGTTAAGAGAGTAGACAGTGCTCTAGTTCATTCAATACATTTCGAAGTAATTTGACTAATTCCAATGTCAACCACCAAAATGTAGATTTGACCAAAAAAAATAATCAACTCCACATTAAGATTAAAATTACTTTATTAAAATTCACTATAGTAACAGTTCAAGGGCTTGCAGGATATGACTGAATGGAAGAAAAAAAATAGTAACATAATCTTGCAACTCAGATTACAGATAGTTCTCAATTTATGAACACAAATGGGACCGGAATTTCTATCGTACAATATTGCAGTCATAATTTAAATTGGATTGATTTTATGAACATTTTTATGACAGTCACAAAGTAAATTACAGTAGTCATTAAGAAAATAATGCAGTTTTTAAGTGAATAACATGGTCATTAAGTAAATCTATCTTAATGGGTGGGGTTTTTTTGCTAAAAATTAGCAAAAAAGCTTGCAAATTATAATCATGATTGCAGGATATTGCAACTAGTCATAAATACAAGCTGGTTGCCAAGCCTCCATTTTGCAATTGTGACCATGGTGATGGTACAACTATCATAAGTGTGAGTACAGTACTGAGTAAGTGTTATTAAACCACATTTGCCAAGGCCACTATAACTTTGAATCATTGCTAAAAAAAATAGTTATAAATCAAGGACTATCTGGGTCCTTGTTCTTCCTTCACTGTTTGGCTTAAGCAGTATTTCCCTCCTTGTTCCTTTGGTAATGGATACCTCCCTTCTCCATCAAGATCATTTTTCTTATTCTCAAGTTACCTTTACCAAATGCTTAATTATTTTGAATCCTACCTTGATTTAAGCACTTTTTTTATGGGGGCAGCCTCAGGATGTTGCTGAGTTACAACCTTCAGCAATTGTCCCCAGGGCTATTCTTCCTAGGGCTTTTGAGAACTATAGCTCTTAAACTCTGGACAGCCACCTATTCTCCAGTTCTACTTTATTCTCTATTGTTCTCTATTCTTTCTATTTTAACCTTATCTTTAGCAATTCATCTTTTTCAAAGAAATGTCCCAATAGTTAATAGTGAGATTAAGGAAGCACTTGATGTTAGATTATTGAAACAAAACTTTATTTTAACACTTCTATTTTACTTTTCCAATGACAGTATGCAAGCGAACTGAAGTTGCTGACATAATCTTTGTAGTTCATGGATCCAGAGACATTACAGATCTGCAGTTCAAGGGGATGCAACGGCTTATGGAAGTAATTGTGAATGACTCGGTTGTGGGCAAAGACAATGCTCAGTTTGGAGCCGTTATCTTTGGTACTCTACCGGAAGAAAAATTTCAACTAAATACCTATTCCACAAAATCTCAACTCAGGGAAGCCATTAAAAACCTAGTTCCTTTAAGAGAATTAACCTATACAACAAGAGCTTTGAATTTTGCAAGAGAACGCTTTGGTACTGTTTATGGTGGCCGAACATCATACCTAGGTATCACAAAGATCATCGTTTTGATCACAGATGAACCAACAACACCCGCAGATAGACCTAATCTCTCAGCAGCAGTTCAGGCTTTGAAGCAAGAAGGCATCCAGGTCATTGCTGTTGGGATAGAGGATGCTAATAGAACAGAACTAGCAGAAATAGTTGGTGAGAAGGGAAGATGGTTTTTTACTCCCAGTTACAATGCACTGGACAGCTTATATGAAAACATAACTTATTTTATATGTGATGAATCAAAACCAGGTAACTAGAACTTTTGTTAATGTATACATTTGATTTATTATTAGCATTCATTATATATTGCCACATTAAATCTTCTTCTCACTTGGTGAGTAAAGCCACTTGGGATGGACTGGAAGAATTGAATTGGGGACTAGTTGAACCTCTTCCGCCTGCAATCCCTCATTTTGCTCCTGGCTTCCCTTAGTTTGGCAAGATAGTTTCTAAAAATCTGCATCTTGGCCAAATGAAAAACAGCTGTCATAAGCAACTTTTGACAAGGCTGGGCTACATTTAGTCTACTGAACATTGCAGACTTTTGATAGGGGTCAGGTTGGGATATTAGGATATATGATGGATATTGTTTACAGAGCAGGAACCTGATTTGGGAAGTGCAAGATAACAATCATATATTTAACTTTTCTATGCATCCGATTCATATAATTTATTGATCATTTGGAAAGAAGTATATTTCATTACCTTCAGCTCCTTTATTATTCATATTGCAGAACAGTTTTGTTAGGCTGAAGAATATATAATACAATAAGTGTGCCACTTCAGGAGAAATTGGGCAACAACAATACAAAGTTCCCCTATCTGCTTACCAAGATTAAATAATATAAATAGCCAACATTAGAGGAAATAAAGTGCTGTAAAAGACAATTTTCCTTCTCAAAGGTATCAGTCCTCAAGGCACACATTAGGAAGAAAAATATCTTGCAGCACTTCAAAGTTTAATATGTTATGAGATAACCTGTCCTTTTTTTTTTAACATGATACAGTCCAAATCTGTTGAGCCTGCCATCAATATTAGATTTGATTCTATTATTTATATGGTATAGATAGTCCTCCACTTTCAACCACAATTGGAATTGGAATTTTGGTCACTAATTGATGCACTCATTGAACACGGCATCCCATGACCAAAACCAATTTTACGGTCATTGTGACCCTGGTGGTTTAACAAATCACATGGTCATAAAGTGAATCATGCAATTCTTAAGTGATTTTTGCTGGTTGAGTGATTACATGACTGTGATTACATGACTGTAGGATGCTGCGAAATGTGAACTAATTGCCAAGCATCAAATCGCAGTCACGTGACCATGGAGGTGGTGCAACAACTATAACTGTGAGAACAGGACATAAGTCTTTTTTTCAACCCTATTGTAACTCTGAATCATTGTTAAACAAATTGTGGTAAGCCATGGGTTATCTATAGTATTTTTAGTGCTAAAAGGTTTGTTAATTTTGCAAAAACACATAGTATTATATATAAAACATTGAATACATTTTCTAGAAAGTCTACTGATTTCTCTGGGATTATTACCCAATAATAATTTTTGGAATGATAGAAGTAAGTCTCACTGAGCTCAATAGAACTTATTTCCTAGAAGAATTCAAAATATTACCTTAGGTGTGTTAAGAGATACTTCATCTTTTTGTATCTTACAATCAAATGGATTTTTCTTTTTGCAGCTTGTGATACTGAAGAAGCAGATCTTGTGTTTCTGATTGATGGTTCAAAGAGCATTTCAGGACAGAATTTTTCTGCTATGAAGACATTCATGAAAAAAGTAGTTGACAGTTTTATCATTGGAAAGGACAAAGTCCGGGTTGGGGTGGCTCAGTACAGCACAAAACCTCAGAAAGAATTTTATCTCAATGAATTTTTTAATAATAGTGCCATAAAAAAGAAGATTGATGTAATTACTCAGTTAAAAGCTCGCACTTTCACAGGCACAGCGTTGAAATTTGTCAGGAGTTTCTTTGAACCTGCCAATGGTGGCCGACAATATAAGGGGGTTACGCAGTATTTGGTGGTCATCACAGACGGGCACTTTGATGACAAAGTGGAGGATGCAGCCATTGTTTTAAGGAAAAATGGCATCCAAGTCTTTGTAATAGGCATTGGTACTTTAAATTTTTTTGAGCTCCTGAAAATTGCTGGCTTTCCTAACAGAGTATATGTGTTTGAGGACTTTGAACAACTGCAAAGTAATACGAGGAAGATTGTCAAAGAGATCTGTAATCCTGGTGATAAACCATCTCCTGGTAAGTCTCAGCATTTTAAAAACTCTATACATCTCCATCTTATGTTGTCCACCTTAGAGAGTTTAATTTTATTTGCAAAGGATGAGGTAAATAGTTTTAATGTTTTCTTTTTAAGCAATTGCTTTGCTTCAATTAAGAAGGATATTATCTATCAGAATGGAAAAATAGGCTGCCATTGTATGAAGAAAATTGAAGAAATACTGAATGAATTTGGTATTGAGGAAAGTAGATTACAGTAATTTAAAAGAATACAAAAATGATAACCAAACCAATGTAAAATTGAAATGTACTGGATTTTAGATCAAGGTTTAGATAGAAATTAATAAAATCAATGAAAGAGAGGGAGGAGTGCAATGTTTTTGAAACTCCTGTATGGTTTTTCTTGATAAGACCCAAACCATTTCATTTTGATACTTTTGAATAAACTGAATTAATATTGGAATATTCTTCCTCCTTCTCCTCCTCCTCCTTCTTTTCATTGTCATTTGCATATGCTATTGTTACATTAGCAGGGAGACCACAATGCTAGTGCAGAATTGTAGTTTGGCTGCCAATTTACCAGCTCAATTGTAGGACATTGTTAGATTGGGCAATAGAAGAGGCAGGACACTGATTCTTCAACAAACAACAGCTGTTTGTTCAGCAGATCGATACAATCCAGCAACTTGCCTGTCTGACAGCTTGCCCTTTTATAGGGAGCTGTCAGATGGCTTAACCAATGAGGTTTAACTATTTTTCCCACCTTAATGGCGGACCTGAGTGAAGCCTTCTTACCTCAGCTTCACTCCCTTATTAATACTTAACACCCCTCCCCTCTGGATAGAGCATTTCCCTATGATAGGCCTGTTCAGTTAACGTAGTCACGCAGGTAGGCAGGGCGATGGTGGGTTCGTTCTGACCTATGCAATTCAGTTGGAGGGGCGGCAGCAGCCTGGTAAGGCAGGTCTGCTGCTGCTCCCAAGTCACCCAATGGAAACACCTGGAACTTACTTTGGGGCATGGCTGGCCTACTTGGAATTGGTTCTCTGAGAGCCCTTCCTGGTTCCACAGGTGTGTGAATCCATTGACTTCTTGGGTTTGAGTCTAGTGTAGGTGGTATTTTGGATTGTTGGCTAGTGTCTATAGGGATTTGGCTTTTCTTGGTTTGAGCTATTTCTGGTTGCCTTAGAACTGAGGTTTCTAGTCAGCCCTGGAGTTGGTCTATGTGCCTTCTCCATAGCCTACCGTCCTCTAGTTCTACCCGGTATGAGTGGGGTCCTGTAATTTCTACCACCTTGGCAGGACCCAAGAGAACACTCTGGCGTAGTTGTGGGCACACACCTTGTCCCCTACGCTGAATGATCAGAGTTTGCTGGTCAAATCAGTGGGTGCTTTGGCAGTATAATTGGGGTGTAGCAGGTCTAATTGTGATCATAGCCGGCGACCCATTAGTAATTCTGACAGGCTTCTGTTTGTTGCAGCACTAGGGGTAAGGTGCTGGACTAGAGAAATGTATCTATTCTGGCTTGCCAATCTCCTGGGCCCATTCTGGATAGGGCTTCTTTTGCGGATCACACCATTCTCTCCACTTGCCCCTTGCTGCCCAGATGGAATGATGCGACCAGGGCATGTCTGATTCCCTGTTCTGCCAAGAACATCTCGAATTGAGTGGCTTGAATTGAGGCCCATTGTCTGAGACCAGAGCGTCTGGTAGGCCATGGGTGGAGAAAAGTCTTCATAATACTTTGATGACCACTTCTGCTGATATAGAGGTCATAGGTATTATCTCAAGCCACTTTGAGTATGCATCCACAACTATCAGGAACATCTGGCCTTGGAATGACCCAGGAAAATAAATGTGCACCCTTGACCAGGGCACTTTTGGTGTTTCCCATTCATGCACTGGGGCAGAGGGTGGTGCTTGTCTGGACTCCTGACAAGGTGTACAAATAGCAACTCATTCGGCTATTTCCCCATCCATATTAGGCCATCAAACATAGCTCCTGGCCAGTGCCTTCATCCTGAATATTCCAGGATGCCCCACATGTAAGACCTCTAGCACTGGTTTCTGTAATTTTGGGGGTATGATTACCCAGTCCCCCCACCGTAGACAACCTTTAATAGCTAATGTAAAATGGCTGCAGATCACCTCCACTGGCCCCTTTGGCCACCCCCTCCCCACCCAGTTCAGAACCTGTGCCAAAGTTTTATCTTTGGGAGAATGTCTCGCTATCTTGGCTGAAGTAATGGGGCCAGATGCAAAGTTCTCGATCAGCAGTACGGGTGCAATGGGGATGGGATCTTCCACGATTTCTGGCAGTGGGCATCGGCTGAGGGTGTCTGCATGGCCCAGGGACTTGCCAGGCTGGTGGATTAGCCGTTAATTGTAGGCTGCCAAGAAAATCATTCATCTTGTGATTTGCGGCAATAAAATGGTATCAGATGACAAAAGTCTTTTGACCTTTGCAAATGTGAAAGCTTCAGTCCAGCCCCAGATCCATTTCACCTTTTTATTGAGCAGCCAGTGTAGCACCTCAGCTACTGTCGCCTTCTGTGGCAGAAAAATATTATAGAAATTTAACAGGTCCAGGAATGCCTGGAGCTCTGTTTGATTTTGGGGAGAGGGGGCTTCCTTAATAGCCTTGACCTTACTCTTTGTGGTGTGTATTCCTGAGTCATCAATTAAATACCTCAGAAACTCTACCCTTGGCACTGCAATTTGGCACTTTTCTCTTTTTACTTTCAGCCTGGCCTCTCAAAACCAACTGAGAACTACTTGTAGTTGATCGAGGAGTTCTTTTTTATTTGCTGCAGTCACCAGGATATCATCAAAGTAGGGCACTACCCCTGGAATACCCTGTAACAAGTGTTCCTTTATCATTTGAAAGAGTCCATCTGTTATGCTTACCTTGAATTGCAAGCGGCGGCATCTGAAGGCACCTTGGTGGGTCACAATAGTCTGTGCCTCTGCCATGGCATCATCGACTGGCAATTGCTGATACTCTTGTGCCAGGTCGAGTTTCGCGAATGTTTCCCCCCTACCTAAGGAGTGTAACAAATGTTCTATAACTGGCATGGGATAGGTGCTTTGCTGAAGTGCCTTGTTGATTGTACATCTATAGTCCGTGCAGATGCGGATTGAGGCATCAGGTTTTATCGGCATGACTATAGGGGTTTCCTACCTATTGTGTTCTACCAGCTCCAAAATCCCCTGGCCAATTAGTTTGTCCAATTTTGGCCCAGAGAGCAAAAGGGACCCTTCATGATTTCATCCGTATAGGGGTGATTTTGGGGTCTAGGCCAAAAGAGATGAGCATCCTTGCATACTTGCCCAAGCTCCTGTTGAACTTGTCTGCAAACTCCTTGACCAGCTCATCAGTGCTGTCATCTTGGACGGTGTGGATGCCGGTCACCCCCATGCCCAGGGATGCGAACCAGTCCAAGCCGAGCAGGCTTGGCAAAGCGCCACCTATCACAGTCAGCTTCAGTGGTCCAGCAAACTTTTTAAATTTGATTTGGAAGGTCCAGCTTCCTATGATAGGGATGCAGTTCCTCTGATAGTTCTTAAGTTGCACTTGTTGAGGTTTCAGATGCTTTTTTGTGATCCCTGGCACCGCCTTCTTGATGGTCGCCCAGGAGACTATGGTCATGGATGACCCTGTGTCCACCTCCATATCACACAGTGACCCCTTGATGTGGACTGTGACGTGGATTTTTTGGCTTGGGGTGTGCTTGCCTGTCCAATGGTTATTTGGTGCATATCTTTTGACTCTGTGGGATGATCTTCTTTCCACCGGGGTCTCCAGGGCAGTGTCCTTCATTGTCCCAGCTGGGTGGCAGGCTGCCATGTGCAGTATGTGGCTGGCTGGTTGGTGTGACAGACCCTTGCTAGATGCCCCTTCCAGTCGCAACTTTGACGGATGACTTCCTTATATTTGCATGCTGCTCTGAGGTGATTGCCCCCACAGCCTGCACATATGGGCTGCCTTTCATCTGCTTCAGTGCTGGCCATCTTCTTTTCTGACCAGAGGTGGCAAATGTCATTGTCTTTATTGGTTGACTCCTTGCGCTTGGTACTCTCCTGACGTACTGTGACAGTTTGGTGCAAAACTGGCGGGCTGCCAGTTTTATGAAGGGCCAGTGTCAATCTGTTCAATGACTCAGTTGCTCTTGCCTCATCTAGTACTGTCTGCAGAGTGAGGTTAGGCTTTGCTAACAAGCACTGCTGTAGGTTGATATCCTTCACTCCGCACACAAGCCTATCTAACACCACCTCATCCAGCTCTCTGAACTCGCAGTACCCCGTGGCCTTTCTTAGCACTGTGATGTATTGATTTATCGTCTCTCCTTCCTCCTGGGCTCTGCGTTAGAATTCATGCCGCCTAACTATCTTGGATAGCATGGGTGCATAATGCATTTGAAGTGTGCTCTGGAGTGTAATCCAGGGCACAATCTGCCTGACCGCTAGTGCTGTAAGTGCTTTGGCTATCTCAAACATCTCTGAGCCGCAGTAACTGAGGAAGAGCGCCCCCTTCCTATTGTCTGAGAGTCTCAGGACTCTCCTTGAATCATTCAAAGTGAATTATGTAGGAGTCCCAGTTCTCAGCGGATGGGTTGAACAGAGTTGGTGGGGCATGTGTGGTCATCTCAGTAGGCCAATGCAGATTCTGATGATGGCCGCTGATGACTTCATGGATTCCCAACTTCTGCTTAGCTCTCACTGGGATCACAATCACGATCAGCCCCTTTTTGTTTTAATCATCTTCCAATCCCACCTTCGTCACCAGTGTTAGATTGGGTGATAGAAGAGGCAGGACACTGATTCTTCAACAAACAACAGCTCTTTATTCAGTAGATTAGTACAACCCGGCAACTTGCCTGTCTGACAGCTCGCTCTTTTATAGGGAGATGTCAGATGGCTTAACAAATGAGATTCAACTATTTTTTCTGCCATAATGGCAGATCTGAGTGAAGCCTTTGTAGTTTGCCTTCACTCCCTTATTAATATTTAACAGACATGCTTGCATGCTTTGCAAGGTGCAACACAAGAGGATGAGCTGGTTTTGTACCAGAAAGAATGACAAGTGGCTCTTCTGGAAGTGTCATCCTAGGCCTGTGATGGCAAACCTATGGCACGTGTGCCACAGAGGCACGCAGAGCCATATCGGTGGGCACGTGTGTGTTGCCTTAGCTCAGCGCTGGCCAGCTGATTTTCGAGCCTTCCAGACCCACTGGAAGTCAGCAAATAGGCTGTTTCCGGCCTCCGGTGGGATGGGGAAGGCGAAGATGCTTTCTAGATGCTTTCTTGGAGCCTGGAGAGGGCGAAAAACGGGCCTATTGGGCCCACTGTGCCATCAAGTGCCAAAAGCGGGTGGAGCGCGCGCACACGTGGGGGAGCGCGCACATGCAGGGCACACTGAATTATGGGTGTGGGCACACGTGGGCGCAACTCCCCTGTGCTCCCCCCCCACTTTTGGCACATGACGGCAAAAAGGTTAGCCATCGCTGTCCTAGGCCCTCTCCCTTCCCTGGAACCACCTTGTATCATAAATGGACACCACAATCAGGACCATTCAGAGCCAGCAGGAATCTGATTGCCTGTACAAAGACCAACTTGTCTTCCTACCTATTTATCTACTCGCATAGAACATGCTTTTGAACTATTAGGTAGACAGAAGTTGAGGTGAGCATTGGGAGCTCACCCTTCCACCCAGTGCTAGGGTTAGGGTTAGGTTAGATTAGAGATCATTTCCAGCATCATTAAGCCATTGAGTCACTACACCTCTACACTAGCCCTCTGTGATGTAAATACAATTAAGAAATTATTGCAGTTATATTATAGATTCCATGAGGCTCAGTTTTAATTTAGTGTGCTGTTTTATTTCTACATGAAACAACCCTTGATAAATTATTCAGAGTTGAAGATAAAATTCACCAAATATCACTAATATGCAGATGTCCTCAAGCTTTACCTCTTTTTATCAAAACCATATAAGGCAGTGAATAATTTTAAATCAAAATTTGAATATAATAATATTTTAGATGAAGGCTGATAATTATAATTAAGATCACATAAGACAGACTTACTATTAATATGTGTTTAAATTGCTTCACTATAGTAATCAGTTTGTTGGGTAATGTATATGTGTATGTGTATGTATATATTACATTTTCTTGGATCCAGTACTATCACTGTTAAGTTTAGTGATACAGAATTTTTTTTATCAGATTGGTTGTATAGTTATAGATTAACTATAGCCATATCTGTATAGCGACAACTTAATAAGAATTAAATATTAAATATTGCAGTTAAAACCCAGGTTGATTGGTTCAGGCTAAAATTAGCATGAAATCTCTAAAATTAGAATGACTCAGTGATGGAATATATTTCTAAAGACAGAGCCTTCGGAAGTCATTGAGGACCAAGATTCATAAATTCCAATTCTAATCTACTTAGTTGTAGCTGTAAGAATAATTTAGATCAGTCTCATCCCAAATATCTCTCTGGAGAGATGGTAATCTAAAACGAAAGTCTGACAAATCAAGAATCAAGATAAAGCAGTCCAAAGTGATCAAGACTAGAAGACAAAGAATAGACAGATACACAAAATAAAAGCAAAGATTGGCTTGACACCTAACAGATTTTTCCAACTTGTTTATATGGGACTACAGATAAACTGCAACTTTATAACTCTGAGATATAGAGTGATGCAATTAGCACACATAACTTTTCTTAAAATAGAGTGGCTAATAATAGGTTTTATATATCTAATAATAATAGATATTATTAGGCTAATATAGATACTATTAGGATAGGCTAATATAGATTATTATTAGGATGAATAGATATTATTAGGATAATAATAGGCTAATAATAGGTTTTATATATCCTTTTCACACATTTTACAATATGTGGAAAGGATATATAAAAATATGATAGATCTAAATAAAATTTATTTTAAAAAAAGTAATAGCACAGTTATCTAAGCAGTGAGGAAATTTAATAAACAAATAGTAAATAAATAAATCCCAAGATTGGGGAATTTGGTTGCTTACAACCTGCCTCACTATTTTGAATACATTTTTAAAAATATTAAAAATAATTATAAGCCATTTCTGATCAGCCTGAATGGTCTCTCCTAATGATGCTGTGTCATTTCTTTTTGTAATACACGGAATGATGCATTCTTAGCATGCATCTAATGAGAAAATATATTTATGGGCTAATCTTTGCATGGAATCCATCATATTAGAAGCAGAACGTGTGTCAGTTGCCTGCTCTCATCATTCAAATGGACACACCTGAGCTTCCATAATAGTGTTCTGAGAATGTTAACTTCCTTACCCAGGAGGACAATATGTTTATGGCCCACAAAAAAAGAGAGCAGAGGGGAAGGAGTTTTTGAGAGGACCAAAAAGTGATTTAAAAGTGTCAGGCATTCCAGAAAGGGGTGCTTTTTGCAGTTGGAAACTTTTAAAATTAAGCATATCTTTTCCTCCTATTCATCTGAATATTACTAGATAAGCTGTGTGAGCCATGTTATATATGATCTACTAAAAGTAATAATGACTCACCCATGGAATATGTTGGGCAATATCTTTGGAGATTTTATTAGAAGTCCAAGAGACTGGATTACCTGAAACCCAAGTTCAAATTGGAATATCGTCTGTCCTGATACAGACATTATAAGGTTCATTGTTAAATATCATAGAGATCATCTTGGCAATAGGACATGAACAAGTCAAAGCTAGCACATCAAATGTTTATTTCCAAGCTGAAAGTTTGCATCTAGGTTTATCCAAACAAAAAAGGTTCTCACAATTAATAAAAACTTGTTCACTGTAAAATACTATAGCAGCATCTAGTGGCTTGCTTAGGGCCTCTTGGCTCTATCACAAGCTGATCATTCTGTAACTTTGGAAAAAAAGGTTCTTCTTTTCCCTTAAGTTGTTTTCAGAGCACATAATGCAAAACAGAGCATACATTTTAAAAACATTTATAAGCCTTTGTGCTGGGTGGGCTGACATAATATTTGTGGTATTTTTTAAAAAAATGTGCCAAATTTTAAGGAAATTCATAATTATTCCATATAAACTATGGTGGGGGTGGGGTGGGGGGAGAGATTCTTTAAAGAAAAAAACATTTTAAAGAAAAAAGCATCATTCTCCATCTTTGTCAACATGCATAATTCTTAACTTGTTTTGAGAAACATAAAAAACAATGATCTTCATTATTCACTGATTTCATATTTGCAAATTCACCTAATTGCTAAAATTTATTTGTAACTCCAGAATCAATATTTATATTGCTTTTGTGATTATTCATGGACTTGCACAGAAGAATGGAACATTTGAGTTGGCCAATTCCAACTTGGCCAACTGACATTCCCAGCTGAGGTTCAGTATTTGCTAATTCAGTGTTCATGGAGATTATAGAGCATAGCAAATAATGAGAACCTGTATTTTCCCCTTAATAAACAATCTATTTTAAATGATAAAAACAAACAAACATATGGGCTTGTTTTCATCCATGTCATACTCCAGAATTGCTTGATTGTTGAAAAATCTCACTATGTTTGCCGATACTTGCAAAAGCTAAAATATCCTGCTACTTTGGAAATTTTTTTTTTTTGCACCATTCCAAGTGGGCTAACACCAGTTCTTTTTTTAAGATACCAGCAGTAAATTATTTTCAGCAAGTAACAAAAAGGGTTGTTGGGAGTGGTCTTCGAAGTTTTTTGTTTGGGCTGTTTACTGTTAGCTTGTTTGGTAGTTCCTTGATAGGGGTATTGTTTACTTCTTGATTATAGGTTTGATGTTAATCTTTGTGTTAAACTATGCTTACCTACATGTTGATTGCTGGTGGGGAAGTGTTTTCGTCTTTTTGTTCTCTGGCTTGTTGAATGTCTCTTTTGCACGCTATGTAGATGTTGCTTATTCTATGTGTCTATTGATGACAAATTTGTCAGAGTACCAGGCTTCCAGAAATTCTTTAGCATTTTGGAACTTGGCTCAGTCTTGGATGATCACAGTTCCCCAGCTGAAACCATGGTTGTATCTGTCCATATGAGTCTTACTAGACTAGCAGAATGCATCCATGAACTACCAACTAACAGTCAGAAGACATGATGAAAAACTCTTTGATTTCACATATGGACACACTTAATCATAGTTTGGTTAATGAAATGTTTGCAGGAAAATAAACAAGCTTAGAGAGCATCAAGGTCACCTCATTTCAACCCTGAGCTACAAATATTCTCCTAGAAACAATAACAATAGTAACAATAAATCAAGTGAGTTTATCTTTCAAACTAGATTATATTAACTGAAGAATACCCAGATATTTTGACTACAACAGTAATTTTTGATTTTTACTATTTTGCTCCTATTCTCAGTGGTGATGGAAAGATTGTAATGAAGAAAACTTTCATAATTGCACATTTTCCTTTCCTTTTTACAGATTGTGATATAAATATTTCTATAGGAGTGGATATTTCTGAGCCGGTGAGGTCTCCATCTGCAACCACTTTGAAGCGAATAATACAAGCATCCTTGCCCCAGATCCTTCAACAAATGAGTATAGTAAACAATATCAGTTGTACTGCAGTAACTTCAGATGACATCAAGTTCAGGTACCAAGTGTACACAGGAAGCAGCTCAACTTTGTTTGACTCAGGTTTTGAAAGTTACAATGATGAAATCTTTCAGAAATTCTGGGCTGTACAAACAACTGTAGAAACTTATTTGACAGTGGACTTCTTGCAGTCTTTCTGGGACAGATTGATTACTGAGGATTCTGCCAACCTGAAGGTAATAATTTTGCTTTTATTTTATGTAGCAGGAATGACCTAAACACATTTCACTGAATATTGAATATTGAATATTTGCTTTGTCCCTGGTATGTCAAATTGTCCTCTGAGGAATAATCAGGAGTTAAAAAAATGAATAAAGGAAAGGAAGCTGGAAGTTCATCTAATGTGAAAACAGTGCTGTCTTCCAATCCTTGCAAGGCAAACAAATTGGACAGGACAGGGCAAGAGTTATCACATCCTTTTAGGTAACTGCAGAGTGATGAGTGATGCAATTATTATACAATTAACCAAAAATTTGGATAGCTAGGGAATAGTCTTGCAATCATCCTGGCTCATCAAAACTCCACATTGCCACCATGATCTTCAGAGATATCTGAGGGGCTGTCAAACCTAATTTGTCTTTTTTTAAATGAATGTAGCCAATTTCATTTTTATTTGTTGGCAGAATTGGAGGCATATTCATTTGTTTGGAGGCTAGGAAGAACACTGTTGGTAGATAATTACTCAACCCAGGTAGAATCATGGAAGCCATGTTTATATATTATAGGAAGAAGAATAAGACTTCAGATACCATATTTACCATTTTGACCTACCTTCCCAATTGGCCACTTATGATAGCAAAGATGGCTCTTAATTTCCCTAATTAAAAGTAACGGTCCATTATAAGGCTTTGTCAAATTTAAGAAAATGAATTTTTACAGTCAGCTGCAAGATCTCTCATAAAACATTTTGATGTGCCTAAGCTTCCTAAACTGGGCTTTCCTGCAAAGCCCAGCTATGACATGTGCCATCTTCATATGCTATTTTTTCAATCACAGGCTCTTCTCATATTTTCTGATGGACCTGATGATAGGATAGATATTCTTAAAACTACAGTGGATGGTCTCCATGGACAAGGTATTTGGAAAATAATGAAGATCTTTGCATATTAGTACTGTACTATAATATTTGGTTATTTGCAGGATATATTTCAAGGAAAGAAGATGTTTTAATTTTTTGGAGTCTGCATTTTTGGAGTCCCCCCCCCCTTTTTTTCTTTACTTACAATGAAACTGTAAAATGTTGTATTTTTATCCATCTTGGAGATAGTGCATAAATACCATCAATTTGTGTATTGTAGTTTCCAGGATAAAGATAGAATCTCCTAGGCCAGGGTAGCTTTATTAGGTGTTGCCAAACAGCATTTTAAAATCATGTTCCTCTTTGAAATATTACATAGAGAAATATAAGCAATGCAAACAGTCAAACCCATAGAGTTAACAATTTTTAGCCAAAAAATTGATGGAGTACATTTCTTTGATGCATGATCACTCCAGTACTTAACAAGAAATACAGGGATTCAATGCTGGAGATAGATGTTCTGAAACATCAATATCTAGATATTTTAAGAAATGTTGAAATCTTGTGTGTCCTGTAGGCTCACAACCTATCAGCTATTTTACAAAGTACTTGAAGAAAAAGTTGTTTCTGAATTACTGTAATAAAAGAGCAGATTTTAACTGTCTTGATTTATCTGTAAAAATGATATCCTCTAAAAAATAATTCATTTCAAAACACATTGGGTATAAAACGGACGTTGGCTTACCTGAATGTCCCTTTTCTGGACGCTACGACTACAATCCATGGCTGGTTATTTCACGTGTGTTGCTAGGGACCTGAGTGTAGATTTTTTTTCTTTTGCTGTTTGACCATGCCTCCTCTGTCATGCTCACTTCAGTCTTTTATCACGAACGCGCAGTCCTCCAAAAGTCTACAAGAAAGGATACATACACACACACACACACACACAAAACAAAAACAAAAACAAAAAAACCCCCACCAGGCAATCCACGCAAGAGCAGGAAGCTGGAACAGGGGCGTGAATGGATTGTAGTCTCAACGCCCAGAAAAGGGACGTTCAGGTAAGCCAACATCCGTTTTCTAGTGCGCTGCTCCTACAATCCATGACTGAGATATACCCAAGCTCAAACCTCCTGGGCGGGAGGCTGACTGCTCCCCGAGTCTTCGGTGGCGTGAACTTGTTGCGGGACCCAGCAACCAAATGATGCCTCAGCTGAAGCATAACTATCAATCTTGTAATGATGTATAAAAGGAGAAACCTAAGACCATGTGGCCGCCAGACAAATGTCTATTATAGAAGCCTGGGAAGCCCATGCCACTGTGATCACTGCGCTGTGGGTAGAATGTGCAAAAATCCTGCCAGGTATAGGCTTGGCTTTAATCTTATAAGCAGTGGAGATGCAGGCTTTAATCCATCTGCCCACAGTGGAAGAAGACACCTTCCTACCCATAGAGGAAGGGTGGAAGGACACCAATAAAGCCTCTGTCCAACGAAAGGAAGCTGTACATCTGATGTAACAGTGAACTGCCCTCCATAAGTCCAATGTGTGCCAACGTACCTCCCATGGATGTTGCGGGGCCGGGCAGAAGTCGGGCAAGATGAGCTCCTGGGCTCGGTGAAACGAGGAGTTCACCTTAGGCAAAAACGAAGGGTCCAACCTCATCACCACCCTGTTGGTATGAAATATGCAGAGATCCTTACAGACGGACAAGGCTGCTAGCTCAAAAATTCTCCTGGCGGAAATTATGGCAAGGAGAAACACAAGTTTGAAAGTCAGAAATTTGAGAGAGATGGAGCCTAATGGTTCGAATGGTGTAGATGTAAGTGCTTGGAGTACCAAAGGGAGGTCCCAGGATGGATATTGATGGACAACCGGAGGAGAAATATTGGCAGCTCTGTGCAGAAAACTTCAGATCCTCGGATTTTGCGAAAGCGTGTGGTGCGGCTCACAGATAAGCACGGTAGCTAGTGCCGCTACCTGACACCTCAAAGTTGATGGAGTGAGGCCCTTAGCTAACCCTTCCTGCAGAAAGTCAAGGACATCTGGAATGTTGGCTGATGTTGAGTCAACATGGTGCTTTGAGCACCACAGTGAAAACGCTCCCCACAAGGCCTCATAAATACGAGTCATCGATGGATGCCTAGATGATTGAGTAACTTGGATCACCTTATCAGACAGTCTGTCCTTCCACAGCAGGATCCTCTCAAGTGGCAGATGGTCAACTGGAGCCACAGGGGCTCTGGATGGGCGATGACTCTCTGGCTGAGAGAGATCCTGTGCTGAGGAATTGTCCATGGTGGAGATGCAGATAGACTCACCAAGTTGGTGTACCAGGGTCTGCACAGCCAAAGTAGAGCTACCAGCAGAATCTCCATGCATTCGGACAGCAGCTTCCGAATGACCCTCGGGATCAGAGGGAGAGGAGGAAATGCATAAAGCAGTCCAGGTGGCCATGGGCAGTGCAGAGCATTACATCCCTCTGTCCCCGTGCTTGGGTAACATGAATAAAACTTCGGAAGCTGGGCATTTTGAAGAGTCGCGAATAGGTCCACTAGAGGACAGCCGAACCTCTGAGATAGCTCCAGAAAGATGTCTGGATGAAGCTGCCCTTCTGCTGGGTCAAGCTTCTCCCTGCTCAATCAATCCACACAAATGTTTGAAAGCCCCGAAATGTGGTCTGCTTTTAGTGATGCGGTGTGGTGTTCCACCCAGCTCAGTAGTTTCTCTGCCTTGATCATCAGGGGCTTAGAGCGAGTGCCTCCCTCCCGATTTACATGAGCCTTGGTGGTCATATTGTCCATTAGAATCAACACGTGTTGACCCTCCAAGGTTGGGCGAAAGTGGCGCAGTGCCAGACAAACAGCTTTCAACTCCAGCCATTTGATGCTGTTTGCCCGTTCTGTCAGAGACCATCTTCCCTGAGTCACTTGATCCAAGAAATGTGCTCCCCATCCATGCAGACTTACATCTGATGTGAGGATAAGACATTTGGGCTCAAGGAACACGCACCCTTTCAGGAGAGCCTGAGATGTCCACCACGTGAGGGACAAGCGAACCTGAGGTGGTAACAAATTTGGAGTCCTGGAATTGCTGCATCCCAATTTTTGAAATGATGACAGGAACCACTGCAACGGGCGAGTGAGTCTGCGTGCCCAGGGAATGATGGCTATGTATGACACCATCTTCCACAATAATTGAGAAAGTAGAAGAAGTGAAACCTTTCGTTGGGTCTTCACATGCTTCATCAAGGTTCTGATGCTGTGAATCCAGTTGGGGGAGAGGAACACTTGACCTTTGTTCAAATCGGTCACTGCACCTAAGTGTAGAAGACAGGTTGTTGGAATTAGGTGACTTTTTCCAGATTTATGGAGAAACCGTGCTTCTGGAACACATGGATCACCGACTCGATGTCCCTTGCAGCCTGAAGAGTGGAAGATGACAGGACGAGGATATCATCTAGGTAACAAAGAATGCATACTGGAAGAATCTGGATCGATGTGGTAATCACCGCAACCAGTTTGGTAAATGTCCTGGGGGCCAAGGAAAGCCCGAATGGCATTGCATGGTACTGAAAATGGTTGCCGGCATATTTGAATTGAAGGTACTTGCGATAAGCTGGGTGAATTGGGACATGTAAGTATGCTTCTCGTAGATCCACCAACTGTAAGAAATCCCCGTGTCTGATGCACGGCAGAATCGACTGTAGAGACGGCATCTTGAACCTGTGATACAGAATTAATTGGTTGAGATGCTTGAGGTTCAAGATGCCTCTCTAGCCCCCTGAAGACTTGGCCACCAGGAATACGGTGGAGTAGAACCTGGTTTTCTCCTGATCCCTGGGCACCGGTTCTATTGCCCTGATCAAAAGCAGATGAGAAATTTCCGCCTCCATAGCTGCCATCAAACCAGAAGAGGAGAAACAGGGCAGTGGAGGAAGCAACTGGGTGTGTGTGTGTGTGAAATTCCAGACAGAGTCCGTGATGCACCGTGTGCAGAATCCAGGCATCGAACTTTGAAAGATCCCATTGTCAGTAAAATTGCTGGAGACGACCTCCGATAGGACCCAACATCCGTGAGTCACTTGCCTCTCCTAACGGATCTGTATCCGGTCCCCCTGAATGGATGTTTTGATGGTGCTTGATTTCAAGCATGGTCTCAAAAGGACTGCCTGTTGGAGTAATGGTCAGCACCTTGGGTGTAAGTACATTGAGAGTAGGACCTGCCTGGTCCTGAGAAGATCCGAAAGGACTGCTGCTGTGAATAAGGAACATATTTGTGCTCTGGTCTATGATATGATGAAGGGAGGACTTTATGTTTGTCCTTGTCCTTGACTAAGAGAGGTTCCAAAGCTACTCCAAAGAGCACCAGGGCCTTGAAAGATGCTGAGGCAAGTTTCCACTTAGCCTTCATGTCTGCTTTCCAGTTGTGGAGCCAGAAAAACCTGCAAGTCGTAACCGTCGAAGCTAGGGCGCAGGAAGCAAACTTTGCAGCATTCAAAGATGCATCTGCAGAGTATTCTGTGGCTGCCACCAACTTATTAATATCTTGATATAGTCTGGTTTCATCAGGAGAAAGCCTCTCCTGTACAGCTGGAGCAGAGAATAAGTTCTCTGGAGCCATTTTACCTGTTATAGAATTAAATTAAGAAGGTTCTATATCAATTATAAGCCTAATTACATTGATATTATTATTAAATATAAAACTCTATATCAGGAAGAACTTTGATCTGCTATGTCTTAGATTCTAGTTCTGAAAATCTTTTTCCACTGGCTGTTCCAATTCACTTTGATAGAAAAAGAATTCAAGATCACCTAGAAGGTTATGTTATCCTAGGGAATTAGTGAACTTATTTGTTTCCACCTCTTTAAGATGAAAAAACATGGTTTGCTTTCATTATTCGAAGCAGGTTATTCAGAAGGAAATGGGGTGTATCTTCTCCCTTGCAGTCCTCTCACATCCTATCCACATCCTATCTTCAAAATACTGCCCTCCTTAGTAAATGTTGAAAGCATAACAGTATCTACAATTAAATTTCTTTATACAAATGTTGTGGAAATTCTCAGTCATCCAGGTCATGATGGATGGCTGTTCCCAAGGGTTTTTCTCCCCAAAATGTCACTGTACTTTCTTTGGTTTTGCTTGAAGATGTTTTGCTTCTCATCCAAGAAAATTCTTCAGTTATTTATACAACAGTTTATGGTTAGATTCAATATCCACTTTGTAACTTTATGTTACTTTATCCACTTTGTCCTTCACATATTTATAATAAATACATTAGATCTAAATTTAATTTTCCAGATGTACATGATGGTCTTTTCCATAATGAAGTATATTTTTAAAAATAATCATGCACCTAGTTGATTATGATGATAACTGTAAGATTTTTATAGTGCTTTCTACAAGGTGACAACCCATCTCACTTTGCAGTGTGAAAATATTAAAAAGCAATGAAAAGTACAAGGTAAAATTCTACACAAAGTGTATTCATTAAAAATATACAGTGAAAGGGGGAAATAGTTAAAGTAGTTAAAGACTCGATGATAGCATGGGGGAGGAATTTCAGTTATACATTAGTTCTGGAAAAATGGCAACAAATATGGAATAGAAATGCAAAAATGACGATGGCAAAAAAAATATATTTAAAATGTTATATAGATGGCATGTACCACCAGCAAGAATTGCAAAGATGTTCCCTGGAACTTCAGCAGAATGTTGGAAATGTGGGGCAGCCAGGGGTACATTTTACCACCAATGATGGACATGTTTACAAGCCCAAAGCTATTGGAGTAAGATAAAGGATTGGCTCATGAAGATTACAGGAGTTAGCTTACAACTGAGACCAGAGGTCTACTTATTAGGAATAAATCCTGGGAGGATAAGGAAAATAGACTGGTACCTTTTTATATATATTACACTGCGGCTAGAATTGCATATGCACAGTTTTGGAAAAGGAAAGAAGTACCATCGGATCACATGATTATTAAAAAAAATTTGTGGTGTGCAGAATGTGATAGATTAATATATATTCTTAAAGATAGACAAGAATCAACTTTCAATCAAAGATGGGATAAATGGTACAAATGGATAGAAGTAAAAATGCCATGAGGTAGATGTTAGGAAAGCACATAGCATAGATTTGTCGATACTAGATTAAATATATATAAGGTAATACTAGTTTTAAGAAGATCAACAAGTCTAAGATGCAATGTGGAAAATTTAATCAAAGATGTAATATGATGATATGAAATGTTACTTAGGAATTGTATGTATAGGGGGGTTGAATTGACCCTAGTTGTATATATGTGATTTTGTTTTGTTATCGTCTTTTTGGGGGGGGGGGTTGTCTTCAATTTATAATAAAAATTTAAAAAAGAAAAAAAGAAAAAAGAAAGGGGGAAATAGGATCCCTTCCCCCAGACCAAAAGTAAGATGACTGAGCTACAGCTATACTCTTCTCCTCATCCAGGGAGTATCTCCATCAAATGTTAGCTAGTCTCCTATTATATCTGCAAGGGAAAATCAAACTTTAAGTGAACACCAACATGGATGTGAATATGCCAAGTACTCCTGGCATGGGAAGAAAGCAAAAGAAAAATACATAAAAATCTTTCAAGAGGGAAATGTACTTTTTTTTCTCTCCTGGGGAATGATGAATGTTAACTATATTTCATTCTGACTCGTAGTCATCCAAACATTATGATACAAAATTTAAAAAAAAATCCTACAAAAACCGTTACCAGATAGTTTTCTATCCCCATCTGAATATACAGCTAAATAAAATTATTGCACCTCAATAAGCAGGGAGGTGGGGGGGGGAGTTATTGTTTTTAATGTTTGCATATTGGATTTTTATTTTTTGTAAGATACCCAGAGCCATTGAGGTGACCATATAAATTCTCATAACTAACTAACTAACTAACTAACTAACTAACTAACTAACTAACTAACTAACTAACTAACTAACTACGATATACATACCAACACCTCTTGGTTTTAAAGCAGAGGAACAGCAGTCATTTATTTTGTACAATAATTTGTTCCTGATCTAACAGTGAAGCTATCCACAAAGCAGAAACTGCTATTTACTGGTGTATCTAAAAGGAGGAGAAAAATGAGAACAGGTTATAAACATGCTGCTTGTCCACATTTTGCTTTAGTTTGCTTACTATTTATGCACAAATACATTCATTTCATAATATAGCCATTTTTACTGAGCCTTTAAGCATCCAGGATATTTTGTTTCGAATGCTTTACGAATAACACTGATATCTCCTCTCTCTCTTCTCTCCACATTTGAAAAAAAAAGGTAAATCCAATTTATATAACTCCATGTCTAATTTAGAAAATCAAACAGCAGCCTTCCTTTGTTTTTCAGGACTAAATGCATTCTGGATTGTTGGATTAAAACATTTTCCAGAATATCATATGTTGCAAGAACTTGAGTTCGGTAGAGGATTTAGTTATCGGGAGCCTTTATATTTTGAAAATCCTGAATTACCAAGCATGTTGAGAAGAACCCTTGTAAGTTTCTTCACAGCAGAATGAAAAAGAAAAGAAAAGCCAGGTCAGTTTTTAATTAATGAACACTGTTAAGATTTTGTAACAATGACCGGTTTGCATTTCTTATTTTGAAGGACACTGTTATAGAACGAGAATGCTGTAGAGTTTGTTGCAAATGTTTTGGGGAAGATGGAATTCAAGGGATTCCTGGATACTCTGGAAATAAGGTAAGATCTGAATTGTTAAGGAAATTATTTTCAAATTATGCTGATTAGTACATATATAGTACAGGATGGAGTGAAAAATGTGCTTTGAAATTTGAAGGATACTATAAATTCATTGCTTGATATAGATAGTTCTAGCTTAATGATCATTTGTTTGGGCAGTTCAAAGTTATTTCAGTGCTAAAATAGTGATTTACTACTAGTCCTCATGTTCAGATGCTTGAAAACCATCATGCATTTATGAGAATCACAGTGTCCCATAGTCATATGATCCTCTTTTCAATCTCCCCAACTAGTTTCCAACAGGTGAATTCATTACTTCTGACAAGCAAAGTCAATGGGGAAGCCAACAGGAGGTCACACGTTAGGATCACATGATGTCTTACTTCATGACCATAAGTGATTTGCTTAACAATTGCAACAAAAATTATAAAATTGGATAAGATGCCTCATATAATGATCGCACTAGGTAATGATGAATTTTCTGATTCCTCTTGTGGTTGTAAATCGAAGACTATCTGTATCAGAAAGAGATCATATATAGCACTGTTTTTAGTTCTTCCCTGCTTAAAGAATAAAGAACCAAAGAGAAACTAAGATTGATGTTTTATAGCAGGGGTAGGGAACAGTGGCCCTTTATGACTTGTGGACTTCAACTCCCAAATTCCATGGCTGGGTCAGGAATTATGAATCATTAAAGGATCATTGTTCCCCATCCCTGATTTATAGTAAAGAATCTCTCAAGCACCACTATTTGTATTATGTTTATATTTTTGGCTTTCTTCACTAACATCTAAAAGACACATATAATGAAAATTGCACAGATGGTTTTCTATCCATGCTAAAACTAGATTCAGATTTTCTCCACAGAGTTGCTTGTAGAATAATAATATTATTATTATATTCTGGGAATAATAGTTCAACAGATATTGAAGAAAATCTGACTGGAGAAGCTTACAAAATCCTTAATGCCCAAAATTTCAAATGACAAAAGCACATGTTGTTATTTGTCAGGGCAAAACGAAGTATAGCAAATTGAACTTAGTATTAATGATTCAAACATAGCATGCTTAAGAGGAAAACAAGTAAAAAATAAATATAAAATGGATGCAAACCAATTTTCTGTATTTCTCTAGTTACTTTCACAATCTCGGAATGCATCCAACAGAAATTCTTCCAAATTTCAAATGTGCTATGAATATCATAGTCTTTGGTCGACATAAATTACTTGTCATTCCAAGCATTCCATGTGTTTTAGCCAGCCAGTTTTCTCTGGTAACTTCTAAGGTTTGAAATGAAGTGAAACAAAATAAGATTCACTAACTATCTTTGCAGTACTTTGTGAGATGGTTTAATAACTTCTCCAGTGACTAATGGGAGAAAAATTTAATAGCAAGAAAAGTTGAGCTGGAAATACAATGCTGCTTAAGTATTTAAACACTTAAATACTTTAATAAATTGTCAGTAATTTATTAAAGAAGAAATCAATAACTCTGTGGGAAGAATAAGTACTGTAGTTATGAGATCAGACAGCGTGACATGACTTCTGTGTCTGTAGCCAAAAATTCAATTATACAATTGAAATTAGGTTCATAATTGGAGAAATCTACAAAATAATCTACATAATTGGAGGTCAATCTATAAAATCTGTGAATGTAAATCTACAAAAAGATCTTTAAACCAACAAATTTCATGCTAGTAAGATCTTTCTTATTACAGATAGTCCTTGATTTACAACAATTTGTTTAGTGAGCATTCAAAGTTACAATGGCATTGAAAAATGTGATTTATGATTGTTTTTCCATAGCATATGAAAAGATCATATGATCGAAATTCAATGGGCCTGGCAACTGGTTCATACTTATGGCCTTTGACTGTCATGTGATCTCCTTGTTGTGGCCCAGGCCCAAGTAGTTAATATTAAATACAAACAGTTCGAAAACAAACTGATTTTATTAGAATAGCTGAGAATTAACTCATTATCAGTATAGTCCAAACTAAATTAAAATGAATTCTTCAAAACACCATTCCTCAGTTTATCACTAACCTTGGGATAATTAGGCAAACTGCCAAAGGCTTTTCTTGGCAAAAGTTCAGAAGCAGAAGACGCTGACAAGAAATCAATACAGTGAAAGAAGAAGCAATTTTCTCAACATTGTTTTCCAGCAAAGATGCCAAGAGCCATTGTTGGTCTTTTAAGCGTTATGGGAGGGGCTAATCATCTTTTGGCCCTACTCCCAAGTTGTCCTCTCTGCTTTATCTGCTCCTGCCTTCTGGCAGCTCTTCTCATTCATGCCCTAGGAACAGGCTCCTCCTGTTCCTCTGCCTCTCGACTGTAAGTCTCTGGAGGCTGCACATCACTCCCCGATGGCCCTGGCCCCACCTCTGCCTCCAACACAGAGCCCTCATCCAGGCCTTCCTCAGCCTTCAGGACTGCCCCATGTTCTTCCTCAGCTTCATAGCTGTCTGACTCCACTGCCAGCTCTGCAGGCTGCTGGCAGACCTCAACATTCCTTTTGCAAACTTTTGACAAGCAAAGTCAATGTGAAAGCCTGATTCACTTAACAATTTAGTTACTAAGGTTTTTTTTTTGTAAACAAGTTTTATTAAAATTTTTCTTTCATCTTACATATTTTATGAACAGAGTGTGTTATACACTTTATATATATTAATCTTTTTAATCTATTTCAATCTTTCCATTTTTTTAATATAGTTTTTTATCACAAATTAATCATTTTTCACCATATCTTGTTATTTCAACTTCTACCATATTGTTCTTTTTTTCCCAAGTCCATTTTACATACTTCCAATTTCAGCCATAATATTCTTTTTCCATACTTCTTTGTCTTATCTTAATTTCACTTAATACATAATACATAAACAGTATCATTATCCACCTTACTTCCTAATCTCTTACAATAACATCAATTAATTATCTTATTTATCCATTAGAGAATATATTTCTCAAAATCCCCATCCCACTTTTTAACATTTCAACTTTGTCTCTTAATTAAAATTATCTTCAAAATTAAACCAAATTACCATTTCATATTTCATCTGCTATTCTGTTTTACTATAAACAATATACAACATCATATTCAAATCTTACATTAAAACCCTTTAACTTAATTGACCATCCATGATTAATAATATTAATTAACAGAAGTTTGTCCAGCTGGATTTCCGCAGAGCTCGTCGGAGCCCGCTATTTTTCCAGCCGGTCTCACCGCGATGCTTCCGGTTTCCCCAACAACTGAATTACTAACTTATCAACTGCAATAATTCACTTAACAATTGTGGCAAGGAAGATCCTAAAATGGGGCAAAACTCACTTAACAAATGTCACACTTAACAATAGAATTTTTGGGCTCAATTGTGATCGTAAGTTGAGGACCATCTGTATTTGCTTTAATCAAGCTTCACTAATTAGAACCTGTTGGGGGAAAAAACTCGTACAGCTTTAAAATTGAATCAGAGAATTACTTTGAGTTACATATCACATGAATCCATAGTCCTTTCCTATAAAAATTTCCTGGCTGCCCAAGAATTTTTTTTATGTCTGCCATATAATTTAAGATATACAAAGCAGCGTCTTTCTTGCTATTACATAAGAATCAGAAATCCTTGCTGAATTAATGGTACTAGCTAAACTTTTATATCTATTTTCTGGATAATTCTGCCATTTGCTATTCCCATAAAATTGTTTCTACCTAACTACAAAGCAACATGTACATTGTACCCAACCAATCTTCAATGTGGAGGCTGACAATTGGCAATCAGCTGAAGTCCACAAGAGGAAAAAAGTCTCTTCAATCACTAGATGGATTACTAACAGTTGGTATTCTATATCTCTTTGCTGCCATCTAGTGGTTATTTGGATTTTTCAGTCTTATATATTAAACACTGGAGATGGCTTCTGTATTGACTGACCCTACCCTTTGTGCTTCCTATTACCCCTCTGCCCATCTATTTAATTTATATTGTTGGAGCTTTATTATTTATTTTTATTGTTTCATTGCTTTTCTATTACTATGTTTACTGTTCTTTTACTATGTTTCACTGTTGTAAGCTACCCAAAGTAGATGGGCGGCAAATAAATTTAACAAAAAACAAAACCTCATTTTCTGTCTAAATAAGTAAGTAAAGGGAAAGGAAAATTGCATTAAAATCTTCAAATGGGCCAGTCCCTTAAAAAAAAATATCAAAGAACCAATGGATCTCTTTCTCACTAGCGAATACTAAATCATCATGAGAAAGGGAAATTGCCATTTGGTGTCATTTGTATTCTAAATGTATGTCAAAACACCACATAATTCTTAGTTGGTGAGATGGGGGCAACAGAATGTTGTCTTGGAATGTAGCCTCCAAATAGGGATCTTAGCCTGCCCTGAATAGCATGAAAATATTTGGAGAAAACTGCCTTTGCTGTTAGGTGGGAATGACATATAGATACCTTTACTCCTTAGAAAAAGCATTACGCAAAAGCCTTAATTGACCAAAGCCATGATGGGTGTCATAGGACAATGTCTATAGGTTTATTTAGTGATAATCATGTCATATAAAAGATTATAAACTGAAATGTAAGAAAAATTAAAGATAAGAATAATGAAATAACGATGAAGCAACTGAAAGAAAAACAAATATTTTATGTGTCTATGAAATCAATAGAGAAGGGGAAGGGGTAATAGATATGATTGAAAATAGTGTATTGAGGTAGAATTGATGAATATATGCTGGAAGTGAAGTACTAGTATAAGTTGTGAAGGAAAGGGCTAAAATGTATGCGAGAGAATATGAGTTATCATTTAGATTGTTGTGGATATATTTCAAAATAGGAATCCATAGTTAATAGTTGTGAGTTAGGCTAGAGTGAATAGCGAATCTGGATGAATCAGTTATGAGTTTTGAAAAACATCATGCAACATTCTGAATCAATGTGATCTGGGGGAAGAAATATTCTGATAGAATATAGGGTCAGAGAAATGAGACAAATAATTGGTCCATTTAGAGGCCTAAGAATGAATGAAAATGGCGACTAGTGAGCATATGCTTAGGAAAGGGTCTATGTATTTCAAATGTCTCACTTATTTTGGCCATATCATCCGGTGGAATTCACTGGAGAAAGCAATTATGCTTGGAAGAGTTCTATGTAAGCAGTAGAAGAAAATCAGTCTGCCAAAAAACATGTTGGCTGGACACCATCAAAACTGATACTACACAGAGCATAGAACAATTCAAAAATGTAGTACATTGGAAGATGTGGAGAAACTTGGCCCATAGAATCACCAAGAGCTGGACATGATTGAATAGATGATATCATCATCATGATTCAAATAGAAGGATTCAATACAATTGATTTGATATTTTACATTGAAAGAATAAGAGACATAGTGAAATGTGTAAAATTATGGATGCAGAACAAACAAATGTGGAATTGTCAAGAATGGATCTTTGGGTAAAATGGACACAGAAAAAAAGTAAAAAAGACAGGAAAAGCATTATGTAACATAGAAGATGAAAGTGTAGATCGTGCCATCAGCAACTATAGCACTGAAACAAAATATAAAAAATGCCATGATAGGATTGCAAAAATAGTTAATTACAATTAATGTAGAAGATTAGTCTTTGTTATATGCAAGAATCACTATGTGTCTCATCACTCCCCCAAAAATGCAAAATGAAATAAAAATTCAAACAGGCACTCATAATATACCAGGCATTGCTTTATAGTAATATCTTACCTACAGAAATGATCATATGGTTCACTAATGTGGTGATACCAGGAGACAATTTAATTGATTAAAACAATCTGGAGAAAATAACAGAATATTGTGATTTACAAAGGTTGAAAGATTATGCAAGGAAAAGTAGATTGTCAGGTTGACTATAATTAGAGATCTTAGTGCAGTGTCAAATGATTCACTTGACACAATATTTTCCACTTTTAATTTTTTTATTTCCCTTAGCATCATTAATTTTGTAAAAGAATGCCCTTCTGGAACTATGGACATGTTACAATGTCTTCTTGAATCCTTGGCTGTGAGCTGAACCATTGAGCCAGCCTACAATTGATTTGGATGAATTTAGATATTTGGCTGGATAAAATAAATAAGAATCACAAATATCTTTTAATGGTATTTCTTCGACCCTAGTTTGTATATTAACACTAATTAACAGGTTTTTTGCTTTTGGCATAACAGATTGTTTAAACTCGGTCCTTATTATATGCTCCAAATCCTGACCTTTAGTTTCACTATTAGACAATATTTGGATTGAACTGTAGAGTTCCTGATGCTCTCTAAACTTATTTTCTTGCAAACATTTCATTACTCAATTAGGTAACAATAAATTAGTGTTACCTAGTTGAGTAATGAAAGAAAATGAGATTTGTTCTTTGTTTATATAAAATGGCTCTACTTCTAGCACTGATGATGTTATCTAGTTGGTTATGAAATCTTTGCAAGAAAACACTAACACTGTTCTTTAGTCTTGTTGAAAGGAAACCATGGCTTAGTGAAATGAATTATCACAGCATTTTTCTTATCTTTGCATCAAGTGTTTTTGTTGAAATTAAAATACATGAAATAATTTGTATTCTTTAAAATTCTTTACAAATTCTTTAAATTTTTAAAATTGTTGTATACTTTGGTACTAATAATAACATTTTTGTTGATTCAATGATGTGATTTTCTATTCCATAAATACAGACCTACGTGAGTATAATGTACACCAACACATTCAATATTGTGGTTATATGTCATTTTATGCTAGATTATTTTAAAAAATTATTATACATTTCAAAATTAAAACATACAATTTGGGTATAATAATTTTGGAGAGGGTGCGGACCTGGCAGGTATTACGGAGACCTGGCTGGGCCAGGAGGAGGGGGTCCCTCTTGTTGAAATGTGCCCACTAGGTTTCCGTGCATTTCATCAGCCAAGGGCTCAGGGGAGAGGTGGGGGAATGGTGGCGATTATTAGGGAAAGTCTTTGTCCGAGGGAGACCACTGTTCCTCAGATAGCCGGATGTGAGTCCCTCTTTGTGAAGTGGGGCTGTGGGGTGCAGATGGGTTTGCTGACTATGTACCTGGCTCCCTGCCACATGGCAGCGACCCTGCCCGAGTTGACGTTATTGCCGGGATGGCGGTTGATACCCCCAGACTTATTGTAATGGTGGATTTCAATCTGCCATCCACAGGTGAGACTTCAGAGGTGGCTCGGGAGTTCATGGCTTCCATGGTGGCCCTGGACCTGACCCAGTTAGTTCAGGACCCCACTCACCTAGGGGGACAAACTTTGGACTTAATTTTCATCTCTGGTTAATGGTTGAATGATCTTGATCTAGATATTAAACCCTTGTCATGGACAGAACATTCCCTCCTTCACCTGGACTTTCCAGCCGCTTCCCCCCGCCACAGGTAGATGGAACCGACCAGATGGTTCCATCCCAGGCGACTGATAGATCCCGAAAGGTTCCTGACAGAGCTTGGGCCATTTCCTGAGACCCTGGCACACGACTCGACTGAAAACCTGGTGACTGCCTGGGAAAGTGCAGCCGCCGGGGCTTTGGACCGCGTCGTGCCTTTGTGGCCTCTGACCTGATGCCGATCTCAATTGGCTTCTTGGTTCTCCGAGGAGCTGAGAGAGATGAAGTGTTGGAAAAGACGCCTAGAGAGCATTTGGAGGACTATTCAATCCTATTCTGACTGAACACTGGTGACATCTTATATCAAGACCTACCTAGTGGCGATAATAGTGGCAAAATCTAACTATTTTTCCGCTCTTATCGCATCTGCAGAGAACCGTCCAGCCACTCTGTTTAGGGTGACCCACTCCCTTCTTCAGGGTGGGGGAGTGCAGGAAGATCCTTTGCAGGGTCGAACTGAGGATTTTGTGCAATTCCTGCATGATAAAGTCGCTCCGATTCGGGAAGGCTTGGACTCCAACTTAGTGAGTCCAGGGGAGGAGACAAGGGTAGGTCTTGAGAATATTATCTGGGAGGAGTTGATCCTGTGGCTCCCAAGGATGTGGACAGGGTTCTGGGTAAGATTAGTGCCGCCACATGTTTATTGGAACCATGTCCCTCCTGGTTGGTGGTGGTGAGGCCCTTCCTCAGAAGCCTTCCCTGGACCTGGCTGAATTAGCTAACTACCGTCCGGTCTCCAACCTTCGTTTTGTGGCAAAGGTTGTTGAGAGTGTGATGGCACAATAGCTTCCCCAACACCTAAATGAAGCTATCTATCTGGACCTGTACCAGTCGGGCTTCAGGCAGGGGTACAGCACAGAAATGGCATTGGTTGCATTGGTGGATGATTTCTGGAGGGCTCGGGACAGGGGTTGCTCCTCTATCCTGGTCCTGTTAGATCTCTCAGCGGCTTTTGATACTATCGATCATGGTATCATGCTGCAGTGGTTGAGGGGGTTAGGAATAGAGAGCACCATCTTGTGGTGGTTCTCCTCCTTCTTCTCTGACTGTTTGCAGTTTGTGTTGGCAGGGGGGCAGAGGTCGACTTCGAGGCACCTCACTTTGGGAGTGCCCTAAGGGTCGGTCCTCTCGCCCCTTCTGTTCAAGATTTATGTGAAGCCGCTGGGTGAGATCATCTGTGGTTTTGGGTGAGAGTCCATCTGTATGCTGATGATACTCAGCTGTACATCTCCACCCCAGACCACCCCAACGATGCCCTTGATGTGATTCTCGCTGCCTGGAGATCGTGCGGATCTGGATGGGGAGAAATAGGCTCAGACTCAAGCCTTCCAAGACTTAGTGGCTGTGGCTTCCGGCGTCCCAATATAGTCAGCTGGTGCCATCGCTGACTATTGGGGGTGAATCCCTGCCCCCCACAGAGAGGGCTCACAATCTGAGCGTCCTCCTGGACACACAGCTGTCTTTAGAAGAGCATATGACGGCTGTGGCCAGGGGGGCTTTTTATCAGGTTTGCCTGATTCGCCAGTTGCAGCCCTTTCTGGATCGGGATGTTCTGCACATGGTCACTCACATCCTTGTCACCTCCTGGCTGGACTACTGTAATGCTTTCTACATTGGGCTCTCCTTGAAGAGCACTTGAGGTCCAGAATGTGGCCACACGGGTGCTTATGGGCGCAACCCGTTGTGCCCATGTGACCCCCCCCCCCTGCGTGAGCTGCACTGGCTCCCAGTGATCTTCCGGGTGCGATTCAAGGTGCTGGTTACCACCTTCAAAGAGCTCCATGTCACTGGACCTGGGTACCTTCGAGACCGACTTCTGCCACCAGTAGCCTCTCATCGGCCAGTCTGCTCCCACAGAGAGGGTCTCCTCAGGGTGCCATCGGCCAAGTTATGTCATCTGGCGACACCAAGGGGGAAGGCCTTCTCTGTGGGAGCCCCTGCCCTTTGGAATGAACTGCCCATGGAAATGCGTAAGATCTCTGACCTCTGTGTATTTCATTGTGCCCTCAAGACCCTGCTGTTTCGCCAGGCTGGGCTATCAATGTAATGATTTTAAATTGGGTGTTTTAAATTTGGGGTTTTATATTTGAGCCAAATTATTTAATAATTTTAATTATTTTTAATTCATGTTTGTCTTTGTGCTTTTAATAGGCTGTACACCACTCCAAGTCCTTCGGGAGAAGGGCAGTATAGAAATAAAATTATTATTATTATTATTATTATTATTATTATTATTATTATTATTATTGTTGTTGTTATTGTTATTATTGTTACTATTATTATTATTGTTATTATTATTATTATTTAATCTTTAGTGAGATTCACAGACTTTGAGGCTGGTTAATAGCTCAGCAGCTTGAGTGCTAACCAAGGACCTAGGAACTATTAAGGTATCGTTGGAGGATGTAAGCTGTTTTGAGTAAGGTGGTTTTATTGTAGAGTCAAAATGTCCAAGTCCGGTAAATTTAGAATTTCTAAATAGTGAGGTAGCCCTTTGGGTATTGCTCCAAGAGCTCCAATTACAATTGGGACAACACACGATTTCTTTTTCCACAGTTGCTCAACTTCAATTTGCAAGTCCTGGTACTTTATGATTTTTTCTTTCTGCTTATCTACAATCCATGCATCCCAAGGTATTGCAATGTCAATGAACCATACTTTTTTCTTTTCAACTACTGTTATGTCAGGTGTGTTGTGGACCAAGTGCCTGTCAGTCTGAATCCTAAAGTCCCACAAGATCTTGAGTTTCCCATTCTCTAAAACTTTCTCAACCTGATGTTCCCAGTGGTTTTTGCTGTACTCAAATCCAAACTTCTGGCACAATTTCCAGTGAATGATCTTAACAACGCGGTCATGACGTTTTAGATAGTCAGTTTGTGAAATTTTGCTGCACCCGCTGATCAGGGGTTGTTGTTGTTGTTGTTGTTGTTGTTGTTGTTATTATTGATAACAAAGTATTCTGTTGTTTGAGGAAATGTATTTGCTGAAGTTCAGAAGAAAGAGCTCTGCTATTAATAAGATACCACACTACTGAATTAAGTCTGATTTTGTCCTTCTTGTTATCTTGCAGGGAATGACAGGCTTTGATGGCTATTCAGGCCATCCTGGTGAAGAAGGAGGAATTGTAAGTAACATACCTAGCAGTTTCATTGAAAGAACACATTGCAATCACTTAAAATAAGACTACCTGAAATTATCCTTAGCAATCTCTATTAACTCTTAGTTTTAAAATATTCTAAGGAAGGGAGGGAAAGAGGAAGGGAGGGAGGGGGGAGAAATATTTCTGTGACAGGCACTTATTAGATGTAATCTGTCAGATATATGAAAGAAGGCTTATGATTCAGCTAGTTCACACTGGTTCGCTCGAACTGGTAGCTAACCATGCCCAGCCATGCCCCTTGCCTCTCCCAGCCACTCACCTTGGGTGAGGCTGATATGTTTGACAATGGTTTTGACCGGGCTCCTGGTGCTGGCTGAGGAGGTGGTGCCCAGAGGTGGGCTGCAGCCTGCTGCTGGTTTGGTCGAATCAGTTGTAAAGATTCTGTGCAGTTCGGCAAGCTGGCAAAACCCGCCACTGGCTGGCACCTCCCCTCTTCACCCACCCCTCCTTCTCACTGCTTATTGTGTCTTGCCTGACTTGGCTGATGCCTAGTCATGCCTGCCACTCACGGCTTAGCTGCTGCTGCTCTCTGGTTCCCTCATCTCAACCATGTGGCCCAGCTGATCTCTGCCTGGTGAGCCTCCTTTGCTGATCTCTGATCCTTGCCCAGCTGCCTCCCATGCAGCCACTCTTCACCTGGCCTGAGAAGGTAAGGCCAACTGCCAATGCTGAGAGGCTTTCTGATAGCCTCACCTGTAGCAGAGATGAGAATGTCAACTGCCTCTAGCCCCTAATTCTCCTTAAGCATTGCCAAATGAGAACTGGCAGACTTTCTAAGCCTAAAGGAGAGAGGAAGGGAGAGAGGGAGGGAAGGAGGGTGGGAGAGAGAGTTCCAATCCAACCTCTGTGTGTGTGTGTGTGTGTGTGAGAGAGAGAGAGAGAGGGAGAGGGAGAGAGTGGGGGAAGAGGGAGAGGGAGAAGGTTAAGGTTAATTGTTCTCACTGTCAGGAAATTTCTTAGCTTTAGGTTGCTTCTCTCTTTGTTCAGTTTCCATCCATTGTTTCTTGTTTTGCCTTCTGCTGCTTTGGAAAACACATTTCCCCACTTTGTGGCAGCCCCTCAAAACCCTGTTTTTTGACCTGCCTATCACACTCTTGGGCAAAGCATGTGAGGCAGTGGTGGGATTCAGCCAATTTGCATCACTTCAGGAAAACCGATTGTTAACTTTCTGAGCAATTTGGCAAACTGGTTGTTGGAAGAAATCTGTAGGGCGGAGAACTGGTTGTTAAAATACTTGAATCCCACCAGTGATGTGAGCCATTTCCTCCTTTTAGAGTTCCATGAAAGTACATCTCTAGTATGTAGATGCAGAAAATAAAGTCAAAAAAAGATGAACAACATTTTTACAGAACTATAGATATGTTGAGGCCGGGGGTGACAAGGAGTGGCTGGGAGGAGAGGGGCTGGGTGAAGTGCCCCTTGACATGAGTGATGTCAAGTTGGCCATGCCCACCCAGTCACATTCCCACCTAGCCACACCCACCCAGCTACATGACCACCAAGCCACGCAAAATTTGAATCCCACCACTGCTTATGGGAATATAGCAGTTCTTACTCAATAATTCAATTGTAGATTATTTATGATCACTGAGCAAAGAAAGCTGATCATAAGGAGAAAATAATATAGAAGTAAGGTGAGGGAGAAGATGATGGAATGCTAACAATCTGCTGTTAACTGTATATCTGAACTATACCCTCTGAAAAACATTGGTTCATTTTTGCATTCATCAGGTTGTGTGCTCATAGGCATCTCTATGTGGTTCTTAAGAAGCATGGGTAGTAAGCTCATTTTTTTTAAATGTTAAAAAAAATTCAAAATATAAACATTCTATCTTTTCTTAAACACTGTGTCATCTGGGTACAAATATCTCTGTGCAACAACCAGTATTTACAACCTCATTCATGTTAATAATACTTTTCTAATCTTAAAATTATAATATATTAAACAATTAGACATAAGCCTATTCATTTTTCCTTTTAACATGTCTTCTAGTAATAATACAATGAGAACATTAAACTTAATTATCCTCATTATCAGAACACTAACAATTTTCATCTTATTTATAACTCTATCTATTCTTCTTTAATCTTTTCCTTTTATTTCTAGTTTCCCTTTTTATCCTCTAACCATTGATAAAAAAACTTCCCATATCATATAATACTCAGTTTGCTTTTTTGATTGCTAGTGTTAATCTATTCATTTCTGCACATTCTAATATTTTCCTAATCACCTTCTCATCAATAGGAATCTCTTCACTTTTCCAATGTTGTGCAAATACAATTTTAACTGCAGTTAGAACATATATAATTAAATAAGTATTCTCTTTATTATAACTTTCAGGTAAAATCCCCAGCAAAAATATTTCTGGTTTTAGCTCAATGTGTTGTTTTATTATCTTTTCCAGACATGTCTTTATTTTTGTCCAATATTTTTTTGCTGCTTACACATGTCACCACATATGGTAGCAAAATCCAGGTATCTGGGTGCGTTTCCAACATTTATCTGACTTATCTTTAAACGTCTTTACCAACCTTGCAGGTTCAAGGTGCCATTTATAAAACATCTTATACAAGTTCTCTTTATATGCAGTCAACATCATTAATTTATAATTCCTATCCCACAGGTTTTGCCACTTGTCTAATTCTATTGTGTGACCAAAATTTTTCTCCCATGCTATCATTGTCTTCTTTACTTGTTCCTCTTCCAACTTTTATACCCAGTAAGTAGCTATACAATTTCTTTATTAACCTTTCTTCTGTTTCTTTTAATATTTTATCTAATTCTGTTGGTTCTTTATAAAAACCATGTAATTTACCTTCTTTCTCATATCTAGAATGCATCTGCATTTGTGAATACCATGTTATATCAATCCCCTGCTCACTCATTTCTTATTTAGTTTTGAGTTCCCCCTTTTCATTCAAGATATCTTTATATCTAACAATATTTTCCATATTAATAACATTGGGATGAATCAATGCTTCCATTGTTGAAAGCCAAACTGGTATCCTCAAATAATGTGGTTCTTTAACTTTCTCCCATATTAATATTAATGTATTTCTTATATAATGTCTTTGAAAGAACCCATATACCATATTTTTTGGAGTATAAGATGCATCTTTTTACCCTCCAAAAGCAGGTGAAAATCTAGGTGCGCCTTATAGTCCAAATGTAGCCCCACCTATCCGCTGGCCCCACCCTTGGGAGGTTGTCGGCCTCCATGCGTAGCATTTTCCGGTTGTTTCAGGCGGTGGGGATCCTCACATTGCCAAAAATGAACATCACATTTTCAGTCTCCGCACGCTGGGAGATGGGTAGTGGAAACAGTTAGGGTGCTGCTTGGAATCGGCTGAAAACTGCTGCTGCCACATTTTCATGAGGGCGCGTAGCTATGAGAATTGCATCGGGGAATCGGGGAGGAAAATGCCAGAAAATGCAATGCATGGAGGCAATGCTCTTGCGAAGTGGGTACTTCTGCATGAGAGGTCTAAGGTGGCTCACTGCCCAGCCTGCCCCTTCTCCAGACAATCCAGCTTCTGTTCCTGGCCCAGGAGACAGATCTGGCCAGGAACGAAGAGAAAGTGAGACTGCAGAAAAGGAGGAAGAGAGTGCGCGGCTTTGCAAATTGCTTTGGGGAATTGGGAAGAAAAACGCCAGAAAACATGGAGGCAATGTTCTTTTTCCTCCGCAATTCCCTGAAGCAATTCGCAAAGCTACGCACCCTCTTTTTCCTTTTCTGCAGTCTCACTTTCTCTTCCCTCCTGGCCAGATCCGTCTCCTGGGCCAGGAGCAGAAGCTGACCACCCTCAGCCTCGGTAGTCTGGAGAAGGGGCAGACTGAGCAGCAAGCACTTTGCCTTACACCTCTCCATGCAGAAGCGCCCGCTTTGCAAGAGCATTGCCTCCATATTTCTCATTTTCCAGCATTTTCCTCCCTGATTCTCCAACGCAATTTGCAGAACTGCGCACCCTCCTCCTTCTTGGTGGCTAAAGGGGAAGAAGAAAACAACATGTCAAGTGGCTGTGGGGAGCTGAAATATTTCTTCTTCACACCACCTTCCCCCCCAGCTGCTCAGTGCAGTTCAGTTTAAGAGAATAAGGGTGGGGAGGGGGACCAACCACAACTGTGGATGGAGTCCCTTTGGGCATGAAGACTGTTTGGGAGGAGAAGGTGGCTGAGGAGGGAGGAGTATAAGCACAAGGTGCAAGGACGGGGGTTGGGGAAGACTACAGGAGAAGCATCCCTTCTCCCCTTCTTCGAGCAACAGGAGTGTGTGTGTTCTCAATGTGCCCAGAGTTTTCTTCTTCCCCTTTAGCTATTGAGAGTTCCAAGTTCTCCCAGGGTCTGCATGGAAGCAGCTCCAGCAGTTCTGACAGCTGCCTTCACAACTTGTACGAGGACTGGAGATCCCCACTCCCTATAGCAGCAGACTTCTCTTTAACCTCCTGAGATTTCTCCCCTCATGAAAATCATCCCCCACCCTACCCTACCCAGTCCAGTTAAATAGATAGGATTTGTTTTAAACTGATAAAAAGATCTGTGCTACTCGTTATCAAAATCCAAATGGAAGTGAGGATGCCTATGATCCTGATGCTGGTTGGCAGAGGCAGAATTCTTTTTTTCTTGTTTTCCTCCCCCCAAATTAAGATGTGTTTTATACTCCGGTGCATTGTATACTCTGAAAAATATGGTATCTTGTTTGTCCCATACCACAAGAAAGTATGTCAACCCAGTTGTAAATCATGCCCTTCCAATGTCAATAATCTTGTATTCCTCAATACAATACAATATAATCTATTCTTTCATCCACTTTAATACATCCTGATAATACAATTCCAAGTTTGGTAACCCAAAACCTCCTCTGTTTCTTATATCTTGCAACATTTTAAAGCTAATTCTTGCTTTTTTCCAAATATACTTATGTTTTGTTTTAATTGAGTTCCTCAAAATATTTCCCCCCCCCAATTTTATTGGAATTGTTTGAAATAAGTATAGTAATCTTGGCAATATGTTCATTTTAATTGTAGCTATTCTTCCTACCAACAATAGTTGTAGACTTTTCCATTTTTCCAGATCCATTTGAATTTGTTTCAACAATTTATGGTAATTATCTTCCTTGGTCATTATACATCTTGCTGTCAACTGAATCCCTAAGTATTTTACTTCCTTTACAATCTGAATATCTATTCTCTTCATTAACTCTTTTTTCTGCTTATCTGTAAGATTTTTAACTAGGAACTTAGTTTTCTCTTTATTTATTTTCAGATCTCCATATTCTTCTATTTTTTTTTATTAATTTAAGCCCTGTTTCTTGTGGATCTTCCAAAATAAAAACTAAGTCATCTGCGAATGCTTGACATCCTTGTCTTGTACCTTTCTTAATACTAACTTTCTCAGTCATATTTCCATTTACCATCACTTCTGCAGTTTGTTTATAATATATCACCTTAAACGTACTAATAAATCTCTCTTCAAAATCCATCTCTTTTAGCTCTGCTAGCATAAATTGCCAGTTCACATTATCAAATGCTTTCCTTGGATCTAGGACAGGGGTCAACAACCTGCGGCTCTGGAACCGCATGTGGTTTTTTGGGCCCTCTGCTGTGGCTCCCTGTTAGGTGGTCCCACCCCGGGCTGGCCCTGTCCCTCATCCTCCCTTCCCAGTCACTCCTCACCTGGCCTGAGAAGGTAAGGGTGACAGCGGGGATAGGAAAAGTGGCCAGGGCAGAGACAGAGAGATACAGAGAGAGAGGGAGAAGGAGGAGAGAGGGAGGGAGGGGAGAGAGAGAGATGTCAAAAGGATTTTGTGGTTCCTGGTGTTTTTTAACAACTGGTTCAGTTGCCCTACTGGTCAGTTTGCCCTACTGACTGGCTGGGAAGGCGTGGCTGGGGATGTCATGTGACTGGTGGAAGTGAGTGACATCTAGTTGGCCATGCCCACCCAGATTTTGTGGCTCCTGATGTTTTCTTTTCTGTGGGAAATGGGTCCAAATGGCTCTTTGAGTATTTAAAGTTGCAGACCCCTGATCTAGGAAGATCAATGCCATTTGCTTCTCTGGATGTGCTTGGTAGTACTCCAATGTGTTTAAGATTATTCTCATATTGTCTTTAATTTGTTTCTTAGGTAAAAATCCATTTTGATCTGAATGTATAAATCGATTTAAAAATCATTTTAGCCTTTATGCAATTATTGAATGAAATATTTTATAATCTGCATTCAGCAAAAATATTGGTCTATAGTTTTTTATCTGTTGTAGACCTGCATTTTCTTTCAGTAAGAGAATAATATATGCTTCCATCTATGAATTTGGTACCTCTAAAAAAAGTTCATATTTCCAATATTGGAATACTTAAAAGTATCTTGCAAGTCTCTATATAATTCTGCTGGTAGTCCATCCGGACCTCATGTCTTTTCACTTTTTTCTTTTCTCTTAGGGAAGTCGTGGTCCGATGGGTACTAATGGAATGCAAGGAGCAGTTGGATGCACTGGTACTAGAGGTCCCAAGGCAAGTCTTCAAACCTTTTCCAGAGGGATCATCCAGAGCCTTAGGTGTTCTTGTGACATTACACTTGACATGATTTCATATTTTACCGTCTTGGTGTGATTGTGTGGTTATATGTTTACTTGGTGTTTGTTACTTTTTGAAAAATGATTTCATAGTTGTCTTCCACTTTGAGAAACAAGAATGCATGGGTATCTGTAAGGCACAAGTGTCAAACTCGCAGTATCATGTTACCATCATGAGATGTATTGTGATGTTTTTTCCCTTCGCGGGCCTGCATGTGACACATCTGGTCTGTGGGCTGCCAGTTTGACACCTCTGCAAGGTATCCTTCAAAAAAATCCAGAAAGTAGCCACAATGAGTGTTTGAAACTCTATGTATTGATGCCCTTAAAAAAAGTAAAGCAAAGATTAAATTGCACTATTTTGGCTACCCTTAAAACATTTTGACCACACCTGATGATTCCCATGTTATAATGTGTGCATTTTATTCAATAAATTATAGTTGTATTTATCAAAAGAAAGTTGTTCCTGAGAAGATGAGAAAGATAATCTTCTCTCAAAAAAGGAAGATTAAACACCAGCTGTATTGACAATAACAAAAAGAGTATAACAAGATAGAAACTTCACACATGACTCAACTATTCTAATTTGTCAGCTAGAGTTGCTGGCTCCTACCAAAACCAGAATTGGACATTTTTTTTCACCCAACAAATATGCTTGGTATATGATACCCTTGTCCACAGGGCTTTGAATACAACGAATGCTCATCTCCTTGGTGGAGGAAGCATTTTTGCACATAAAAACTTCAAATTAAAAGCCTTTCATCCTTCCGAGGTAGGTAAAATGAGGACCCGGATTGTGGGGGCAATAAGCTGACTTCGTATAAAAAAGAACACTGCTTGGGGGGCCCTGAAAGCCCTACTAAGCAGGTATATACAAAAGTATGATGGCTATTGCTTAACGCATTGTAAGTCCCCCTGAGTCTCTGGAGAAGGGCGGCATATAAATTGAACCAATAATAATAAATAATAATAAAAGTCGGTAGGAACTTTATGGGTAGTAAGAAATGCACTGCTTTCTGTGCTTCTCTAAGCAATCAAAAATGGGAAAGAAGCTGACAAGTTCCTAATGTGAAATGAACAATTGCTAGAAATGAGCATTTGAAGTATCACTATACTGTAAGGCAATATAAAAAAAATCTACCATATTTTCCGGCATATAAGACAACTTTCTAACACATGAAAATCTTCTCAAAAGTCGGGGGTCGTCTTATACACCAGGTGTCGTTTTCCTGTAACCAGGCATACCAGCCCGAAAGGCTCTGACGAGCTTTAAATGGCTCTGAGGAACCAAGCTGAATTGCCTGCTGAGTTGCCGCTAATCAGCTGAGTTACATGCTAGAGCCAAGTAAAAGGAAAAGTTTTTCCTTTTACATGGTGCTGGCGATCCCAGCTGAGTTGCCTGATTAGCAGGCAACTCAGCTAGGATCGCCAGAGCTTGGATGGCCAGCACCGTGTAAAAGAAAAAAACTTTCCTTTTACACGGCGCTGGCGATCCCAGCTGAGTTGCCTGATTAGCAGGCAACTCAGCTGGGATCGCCAGAGCTTGGATGGCCAGCGCTGTGTAAAAGGAAAAAAAGCTTTCCTTTTACATGCCAGAGCTTGGATGGCCAGAGCCATGTAAAAGGAAAAAAACTTTCCTTTTACACGGCACTGGCGATCCCAGCTGAGTTGCCTAATTAGCAGGCAACTCAGCTGGGATTGCCAGAGCTTGGATGGTCAGGGCCATGTAAAAGGAAAAAACTTTCCTTTTACATGGCTCTGGTGATCCCAGCTGCTAATTTTTGCCTGCTAATTGGTAGCAAAAATCCCACCCCCTCCAGCTTGCTTACCTTAGCTGCTAGCTGCAATGCTTGCCTTGCTTCACTTGCCTGCAATCCATTGCATCAGCAAGCAACTGAATCTCCCTGCCTGCAATCAAGCAATCAAGCAGGCAGGGAGTTGTGGACTTCAACTCCCAGAATTACTCGGCCAGCAAAGCAAAGCTGGCTGAGGAATTCTGGGAGTTGAAGTCTACAAGTCTTAAAGTTGCCAAGGTTGGAGACCCCTGTTTTATTGGGTAAGTTTTTTTCCTCTTTGGGAGCTTAAAAAAAATAGTTAATTGGGTGGTTTTTTAGTTGTTCTTTTTAGACCTAGCCATTTAAAGGCTAGATCTAAGTTTTAGGCTAGGAAGTTTTAAATTTAGCTTTCATATAAAAATAAAAATAAAATAAAATAATATTTATGCAGCTTTCTGAGATTTAGTGTGTTTCTGTAGTGTTTCACTCTACACAAACGCACAAAATCTCACAAAGCTGCATGTGGAATTTTGTGTGTGTAAAATGTGAAAGTTGGATTTTGGGGCTTTTTGCGGCTGTGTGAGGTTCCTGCTTGCTGCAGCGGCCATTTTGGCCTAGCACAGCTGCTTTTACATTGTGGATGAGCCAGTTGATGTTTTTTAAATTTTTATTTGGTGTGCGTTGGAAGAGGGGTCGTCTTATACAGCAAGTATAGCCCAAACCCTATATTTTTACAGGAAAAGTTGGGGGTCGTCTTATACGCCCAGTCGTCTTATACGCCGGAAAATATGGTACTAATCCTGTCACCTGAATACTGATTTGCATTTCTGGTTATCTAGAATTTCTAGTGCAGAAAAATACTCTATATTTGGAAATATGTTTCAGAATGTTTGAATTTCTTCTGTGTAACACCCAGTTTCTTCTACATTTCAGGGAGTAAGAGGATATAGAGGAAAAAAGGTAGGCAGTTATTTTTTAAAATTTAAAATAGAGAAACTGCTTTCTTCATAAGATATGATTAAGAGATTTACTTGATTATTATTACTATTTTGTAGTTGGTAGGTATGGATTTTTAGTAGTTTAAAGCATTGCATAAGGGTACCTCCAAAGTTTCTTATCCTTCAAAATCAATCTAAATAAGATTTGTCATCCCCTTTACTTCTGCTGTATGGGATGTGGTGTTCTAGTAGTTAAGATGCTGGCCTTATCTCTAGAAGGTTGGCAATTTGAGACCCAAATACCATGTGATGGGGTGAGCCCCTGTTCTTGCTCAGCTCCTGCCTATCTAGCCGGGGGTGGGTTTCAAAACCCGTTGCTATCAGTTCACTCATATGCATGCGCAGAAACATTTGGGTGGGTGGCTGGAGCCTCCTGCCGCCACTAAAGGTTCGCCCAATCTGAGGTGAACTGGTAGCAACCCATCACTGATAGCAGTTCAAAAGCATGCAAAAGTATCACTTGAGTGGGAAGGTAACAGCATTCCATGCACCTTGGTATATAGTCATGCCAGCCACAGACAATGCTGGCTCCCTTGGCTAAGAAACACCATCTAGAGTTGGTCACGACTGGGAAACTTTTATCTTTTTTCCCCCACTTCTTCTATCTTGCAATGCTGAGAACAAGGAACGAACAAAATTATGTTTTCAACTCAGTCTTGAGAAACTGTCTTTCCCGCTTACCATCTGTGAACGAGGTAAAATGTGAGAGGAAAGCTGTCAAATATAGTGATGAAATCATGGAGTCATGAAGGTCTAGACTTACTCTCAAAGTGGCACAGAATTATTAAATGAAAGTGGCTTAATTTGAGTAGGATTATTACTTCTCTTTTCTTTATCAGTATTATTATTTATGGTTTGTTGCACAGTCAGCCAGGTGTTCAAGGTGGATTTGTCTGCCTTAACAGAATAGCAGAGTTGGAAGGGACCTTGGAGATCTTCTAGTCCAACACACTGCTTAGGCAGGAAACCCTATACACTTCAGACAAATGGTTATCTAATCTCTTCTTAAAAGCTTCCAGTGTTGAAGCATTTACAACTTCTGGAGGCAAATTGTTCCACTGATTAATTGTTCTAAGCATCAGGAAATTTCTTCTTAATTCTAGGTTGCTTCTCTCCTTGATTAGTTTCTATCCATTATTTCTTGTCCTATCCTCAGGTGCTTTGGAGAATAGCTTGACTCTTTCTTCTTTGTGGCAGCCCCTGAGATATTGGAACATTGCTATCATGTCTCCCCTAGTCCTTCATTTCATTAAACTGCCTATCAAGTCCTTCCCAAGGATCTGGGATAGGCAGATATTGATGTTTGATGGTGTTACACATGTTGTTGCTGGCTGTAAAGTAAAGCTGCCTTTTGCAATTGACTAAAGTGAATTTGTCAGTGCTGATGGTTATTATTATTTAGGTTAGCAGAATCTCATCAGAACTATTTGGTTGTTTCTAACATTATGTAAGTCAGTGCTGTTTATCAGGCCTTTGAGGATACATAGCTATAATCAGAGGAAGGGAGAAAAAAGAATGTACCATGAATGGAGGGCTTCTCATTTGATGCTGCAAAAGTAACGAAGAATTTCATAATAAACATGGTTTACATTTTCTCCAACAGGGTGAAGCTGGTAATTCCGGGGTTGATGGTATTGATGGACAAGAGGTATTTATCCAATAGATTTTTATCCTCTACATACATACATACATACATACATACATACATACAGACAGACAGACAGACAGACAGACAGACATACAGTGTGTATGTGTATGTGTGTATTTTATAAATAACTCAGGGAGGTAAACATACATAATATTTCTTCCTTCTCCTATTTTCCCCATAAAAACAACCTTGTGGATTGGATTGTGAAAACATTACTGGATCAAAGTCATCCTAGTGGTTTTCATGTCTAAGAAAGGACTAGAACTCAGTTTCCTGGTTTCTAGGTCAGAACATTTTGATGAGCCCATTTTTATATAGATGATTATGATCCACATAACGTCTGAATAAATGCAGAATTGAATTAAGTCACAAAACAATTTCAATAAAACCACAAAACCAGTCATCTATTTAACTTTGTTACAGTGTAACGAATACTTTGTAAAAGCCACTTAAAGAAAAAAATTAAACTCATAAAGGTTTCTAGATTGTCTCTAATCCAGATCTTTTTAAGAAACATGTTTCATGAGATTATTGAGTTACTGTCCTTTTCTTTTGGAGTCTAGGGAGAACAAGGATTTCCTGGATCACATGGACAAAAGGGCTATTCAGGCCGAAGGGTAAACTGAATTCTGTATTGAATGCAATTATGGGCAGGGGGCAGTATAAACACTTGCAGCTTTCTCTACTGCCCAGATGTCTTGAGACCACAACTCCCAGAATTTATTGCTGGTGATTTTCCAATATATAGGGTCAATGCATCTGAAAGAGGGGGTAACTGCTATATAGCATTGTCAGCAAACTTCAAACCTTTTGCCAAGTTCTGTGAATTAATTATTATATGATAAATAAATGCATTATTTACACAGAGAGACTGACTACTGCCCATTTATCTATCTCAAGGGCACCAGATACAAATACTGTAACCCATCTTAAAGTTAAATGATTTAAAACTTTTTTCCTTTCCACTTTACTACTATGAACATGGTTACAGACCTAGATAGTAAGCACCAAACAATGACTCTGGGATGGTAATAAGCGGTACTGGAAAATATGAGTGAGTGAACTATTCTTTCTTCTCTTTGTGGTTAAAGGGTAGAGAAGGCCCTAGAGGAGAATCAGGTGAGCCTGGACAGCCTGGAGTAAAAGGAGACAATGTAAGTAGGAATAGTTATTGTTTTGGTTTTAAAATGTAGCTTTGGCTGTGGAGTTGGGAAAAACTCACAGCATACTTTATTGTTGCTGTTACCATTACACAGATACTTTTGATATGACTGGGTTTTTTTAGACTTGAGGGTTGGGGTTTTTTTGTTTTGTTTTTGTTTTGCCTTTCTGGAACTGCACTCTTTTCAGCCTTATCTTGCAATAGCTGGAAAAGGCACGGCCATGTACATTGCACATGTCTGGGAGCCTCTTCCAGTAGCTGATTTGCAAAGAAAACTGCTGAGAAGGTACCAAAGCAAGTATATAATGGGGTCATTTGTCTCGCTTCCCCAAATTCCTTCATTGCAGGCAGACAAAGTAGCATTTTTGAAACAGATAGAGAACCTATTGGGCAGTGAATATTTACTAAATGGGGTCAAGATTTGCAGTTGTCAGAAGGACAAAGACTAGAAAGAGTACAAATAAGAGCAACAAGATGATTAGGAGGCGTGAGGATAAAACATATAAAAAACAGTTGCTGGAACTGGATATGTCTAGTCTCATGAAAAGAAGGACTAGGGGTGACATGATAGCACTGTTCCAATATCTCAGGGGTTGCCACAAAGAGGGAGTCAAGCTATTCTCCAAAGCACCTGAGGATAGGACAAGAAGCAATGGCTAGAAACTAATCAAGGAGAGAAGCAATCTAGAATTAAGAAGAAATTTCCTGACGCTTAGAACAATTAATCAGTGGAATAACTTGCCTCCAGAAGTTGTAAATGCTTCAACACTGGAAGCTTTTAAGAAGAGATTAGATAACCATTTGTCTGAAGTGGTATAGGGTTTCCTGCCTAAGCAGAGGGTTGGACTAGAAGACCTCCAAGGTCCCTTCCAACTCTATTATTCTGTTATTAGAAGGAATGGAGTTCTCTGAATCAGAATGATAGGGCTTTTAGGGTTTGTGTGTATGTGGTTGTATGAGAGAGATGAGAGTTGTTTTTCAAAAGACTCAGTTTGATTTAGTGGTTAGGCATCAGGCTAGAAACTGGATGACCATGAGTTTTAGTTCCCCCTAAGGTGAGCGACCTTGGGCCAGTCATTCTCTTTATCCCTGGGAAGCAGGCACTTCTAAAAACAATGCCAAGAAAACTGCAGGCAGTAGTCCAGACAGTTATTGTCAATCAACAATGATGACCAACAAAAGTTGATTTTCATGAAAATATTCAAATTTTTACAATTGTTCATTATATCCATTAATATCTTTTCTTTTTACATAATCTAATTTTCAAATATTTTAGCTTCAATCCATAATTCAATTCTAAGTATATTCTTCTCTCATTTCTATCTTCCTTTCTCTCTTCCTTTTTAAAATTTTTACCCTTTTCTTTCCTCTTTCTTTTGTGTTCTAACTTCTTGAGTTCCCCTATTTTGCCCTATCTGTCCCATTGTTTCCCCTCTTTTTTCTTTCTCTTTATCTAAGCCAAAAAGAAAAGAAAATTGAAACGATATTGGATTATGATTTAATTAAATAAGACTTATTTAATTGGCTTTTATATAAATGATATTGTTAAATAGAAAATTTAGGGAAATAATAGGGAATTGTATAATGTTGTACTATTCGAATTAAGAACTTTGTTTAATTGTTAAATTGATATATTTTTAAGATCAGAGATAAGACTTAAATTTGTTGAAGTAATAATTAAATAAAGAATTAATGAATAGTATATGAAGTAATAATAAAATGTATGGAAGTTTTAGAAATTGAAATAGATTCAGAAATAAGATTCAGAAATATAAATATGTTTGAACTGTATTGTTTGAACTATCTAAAGTGAGAATTCAGGGTAAGAATTGTGAAATGTATTATGGGGTATTATTTGAAATAAGATTTAAGGTGGATTAATAGAAGGGTAATTGTTTTGATTATGTTAATATGAGTAAGCTTATTATAAGATGGTAATAGCTGAGATATGTGAGCCAAGATTAAGAAATAAATGTTATGGCAAAAATAGAATATATAAAATTGTGTTAAAGATGGAACAAAAAGCTGAACAAATTTATGACCGGATCAATGCTCTGCTCCAAAAAGATGTATGGTATGTTTGTCTGTGTGTTTTAAAAAAATAAAAAAAAATGCAAAAAAAAAGGTGGTTTTCTTTTGGAGTTTACGAGAATGGGTTTAAGACCTCTTATAATACTGTGGGAAATAGCTTGTCTTACATTAAATTCAATGGAAATAGAATAGAGTCTTGCACCTTGAATTCTAGCAAAGGTCTGATGGCTTCCAATTGGTGTAGTAGTGTAACAATGGAGTGCCTTTTATTCATGCAAGCTATCCATTCAGTAACTTGCTGGAAGTCCAATCTTCAATGCCCTTAATCACACAGGAACATACTTATATGAAAAAGGCTGCAAAAGGCTGAAAAGCTACCTTCTTTCCAAATGGCTAATTATCTGTAAAGTACAAGTTTGGCACAGATATGTTGTATTGTTTGTTCCATGCTTACATGAAAACTTTTATAACGGCTTTGTAAAATTGATTTTGGTGGCATAAAGTCCTTTAGAAAGTGTTTTTTTCCCTTTTCTTTAAGCAGGAAGTTTCTGTATGTTGGAACTGATTATAGTTTAAAAACTAAAAATAGCAAGGAAGAAAACTTTATATAACTTTGTTATATCTAGGTGGCTTATCTAGGTGGCTATCTGCTCTAATTTACGCTGTAAATTTAGTGTAAATTGTTGTTCTAAATTTTGTGTCCTAAATTTTGTTCTAAAAGTGTTCTAAATTTTTCTGTTCTAATCTAATTTAATGCTGAATAATCATGAAACATATAACAATAAATACAATACTACCATAAAACATATAACAATAAATACAAATAAAGAATAGAGAGACATTGAAGCTTCCCAGGAACAATTATCAATTGTTTAACAACAATTTAACAACAAATTGAACCTCAGATACACAAATAATCTATTCATAATTTAAATTATATAATTATAAGTTTACAGTACATTTATAAACATAGGTTTGTAATTGATTTGGAAAATAGGTTTGGAAAACTGAATCTAAGGTTTAGCGGATTTCAGTTTTAGTCCCAAGAATGTATATTTGGACAGAATGAATGATATCTGAAGGGGCTTGAAATCAGTGCTTGGTTAGAATCAAGAGACCAGCAGCATTCATAGGGTATGTACCGTGTGTGTCAGGGAGTTCAGAATGATGAAAATAATATTGCAATGTTTCAATTCAAGTTCTGTCCCTCCTATACATGAATCATGTCATTGCACATGTCAATAAAAAGAGTGAAGTTTATGATGTAATATTGTTTTCATCATATGATAAAAACAATAGGTTCCTTTATAGTCCATGCAAAGAGCTGAACACAGAATCAGAGTCAAGATACAAACCAGGAATAAGGACCTATCAATCCTCATAGGATCAACGGAAACACCAAAATGTATATAAAAGTTGATCAAAGCAATGAAAACCTCATCAGTCAATCAAGATCCAAGCTCAGAAGAGTATTCTATGTTCAGGAGGACTTAATGCCTGTCATTTCAGAAGATCTACAGCTTGCTATATGAGGTTACTGTTGCTGAAATCCATTTCACTGAAATGGCATGATGTTTCACTTATATCTTTCTTGTATACATATAAACATACATACAATTTTGCAGAGATATACTATAAGACATAATGTCTCCCAGTCCATTGTTGGAATCATAATAAATTACTTGGTCCAATAATTCAGAATGTTGCTATATTTTTTTAAAGGCAAAGAAAGAAAAATTGCTTTATATGAAAGTATTTATACCTTCAATCATGAATCTACCTACCCAGATTGTATTGCAAGATTTCCTTGCCAACCACAGTGATTTAATCTGTTGTTTTTGACTGAAAGCCTAATTTATACTAAGACAAATGTAGTTTATATTGTATTATACTGACTCATTTTTTTAGCTGTAGAAAAAGTAGAAGTCTGGGAAACTAGTTAAGAGCTTGTTTCTTATTTTCAGGGGTTTCCTGGATCTGACAACAATGACCTTGGTCCTCCGGGTAAAAGAGGAAATATGGGACAGCAGGTATCCAAGCATCTAGAAATCATTAAGAGCATACCTAGCTATCTCTAAATATAACGTTATATATTTTGACTAATCTGTGTCTTGTTCTCTTATGATACTAAATCACTATGTTATTTATTAATTTATTAATGCTGATTAAAATTCATTTTGAGACTCAGGTGTATCAGAAGTGTCAGAAATAAAAAGTGAGAGCCACTCAATGACTGGCTAGTGACTCCATCTTATCTCAGGTCCGAATGTTGGAAGCACACTATGTTCCATTGTTTCCTCTGGATTTTGGCAGGTTTCCAGAGATAGTTGAAGCCAATCTGAATCAAGATGCCATTGGCAGCGAGAACTGAATTTACAAGTGTCTGTTACTTGGCTTTTTCAGACTGAACCAGATTTATATATGCACATGACATGTTCATGTAGCAAATGTATTTGCAAGTCACACATACATACACTCACAGTTATAGTGTTAGAAATGTATGCAACTGTTGTGGCCCCATCCTCTGAGCCTATCCCATTGGAGGAAGGAAGCTCTGAACATGAGGAAGAGGAGCCAGCCAGATCTCCCAGCCCCCCCCCCCTGGCACCGTCTCAGGTGCCAGCTGAAAGAGAGCAAAGTAGTGGGGAAACAGGTGTCTCAGATGAGAGTGAGGGAGAGACGTCATTCCTGGACGCACGTCAACGAAGGCGAGATAAGCGCTTGCAGCAGCTGAGGAGGCGTGCGAGGGAATAGACCTGAGTCACTGGACTTGAGTCACAGGACCAATGAGTCACTGGACCACACCCCAGAGACTTTATATAGAGGGTGGTGGTCAATGATCCCTGTGGCGAACAAAACTCAATCTGGTAGTCATTGTAGCCTGAAGCTGCTAAAAGAACGGATTTTGGCAAAGCTACGTATGTGATTTTCTTTCTGTGAACAATTAAAGCACTTGGCAGACGGTGTGAATATCGCTGCCAAGTTTGAGATAAGGACTGTGGTGTGTGCCAAGTGCTTCTTTAACCCTTGACTGGCTGTGTTTTTGTGGGTGTGTGTAGAGGGGGACAGATCAGCAACATGTAGTGAGGAGGTTTAGGAAGTCAGGCCACATTGTGAACATTTGCTTCAATTACAGATCAGAATTCATCACCAATATACTGTGAAACTTAAAAAAGACACAAATGTACTTTAAATAATCTTGCTGTCCTTTGCAGGGAAAACAAGGGACTGATGGAGAACCAGGAGAAGCAGGCAAGAATGGTGCTAATGTAAGACTACTTATATACAGAAAAAGTAAATATTTATAGCAAACACTAGAGCCATGATGGTGAACCTATGGCACGTGTGCCACAGATGGCATGTGGAGCCATTTCTGTGGGCATGTGAGCTGTCGCACTAGATCAGATTCACCACGCATGCCCATGTGCCTCCTACCGGCCATCTGATTTTTGGGTCTCTGCCATGCATGCGGGAAATGCACACGAATGTCCATGCTGCCCCTCCCCTCCCAGGAGTCTCCACATGGCCTGTTTTGGGTGCCAGATAAGTACAGGGCTCATGTGGAGGCTCTGGGAGGCAAAAAACGGGCCTACCAGAAGTCTAGAAATGGGCTGTTTCCAGCCTCTGCAGGCTTCAGGGAGGCCTGCTAGGCCCAAAATGGGGTGCAGGAGGTCATGCATGCATGCATGGGGGATGGGGGAATGTGGGAAGGTTTCACGCACCTGCTCAGGAAGGGGTGGCAGCATGGGAGGATTGTGCACACATGCACAGGGGTGAGGCTTGCGTGGGGGCATTGCATTATGGGTGTGGGCATGCACACACACACACACACACTATCACACACACTTTTGGCACCCGAGGAAAAAAGGGTTAGCCATCACTGTACTAGAGCTATGATTAAGGAAACAATCTCTTCCCTTTCTCAAATGTAATCTCTTTTAAAGATATTCTAAAATTAGCTAAATTTTAGACTAAAGTAAAATCACAAGTTGCCAAAAGTTTATGGAGCCCCTAGTAGCTCAGTAATTTTTTCACGGTGCACTTCACATAGTGTCTCATGGATGTTAAGTATTGCTGTGTTACAACACTTCTATGAGTTTCCTGCAATGCCCTTGAGTGATGTGTCACACAGTTTGGCAACCACAGCCCTAGGCAAATAGGAAAAAACCTCTTAAGCTTATTAAATCCTTTTCTGTACAAGCCTGGTCTTTTCCTCTTTATCACCCCATTATATTTTCTCCTTCAGTTTTAAGATGCCTTAGTCTAAGAAAGGTACATTATTGATCACTGTAAAAAAAAAGAATATATAATTATGTGGGGAGCTATAGAAGATGTCAAAAATATTAAAACGAAATGGGAAAAGACCTGCTCGTTTTTTATCTGCATCACCTAAGGCTCCTGCCCCCTTCTTGCCACTGCTTGGTCATATGATCAAAATTCAGGCACTTGGCAACCAGCATACAGTTTATAATGGTTGCAGCATTCCATGGTCACATAATCCCCATTGCCACCTTCCTATCTGACTTTTGTCAAGCAGTCAATGGAGAAACCCTAATTTGCTTAACAGCTAGGAGATACACTTAACTCAGTGGTGAATCTAAAATTTGTTACTACCGGTTCTGTGGGCGTAGCTTGGAGGTGGTGGTGGTTAATGTGACTGGGTAATGTGACTCTTCGGCAAAGAGGTTGTAAAAAAATGCTTTCAAAAGGCTCTGACGATCTCAGCTGAGTTGCCTGATCATCAGAGGCTTTTTTTTCTTTTAAATGCCTCTGACGATCAGGCAACTCAGCTTGGATCGTCAGAGGCTTTTAAAAGAAAAAAAGCCTCTGAGGATCCCAGCTGAGCCTCACAATCATCAGAGGCTTTTTTTTTTACTTTTAAAAGCATTTTTTTGGCCAGAGATTGTAGAAAAAATGCTTTTAAAAGTAAAAAAAAAGCCTCTGATGATTGTGTGGCTCAGCTGGGTATGTGGGGGGGGGGGGGGGGGGCAGGGATTTTAGCTACCGGTTCTCCAAACTACCTGCCTCCATCACTACCAGATCGGGTGATCTGGTCCAAACCGGGAGCATTTAACCCCTGACTTAACTATTTTGATTTGCTTAACAACCACAGAGAAAAATGTCATAAATTGGATGCAACTCACTTAATGACTGCCTTGTTGAGCAACAGAAGTTCCAAGCCCAATTGTGGTTGTAAATCAAGAACTGCCTTTATTTTATAACTTGCTTCAGTATGAGATGCTATAGCTGCTTCTTCTCCCTTCTTCTTTTAGGGTCCTAGTGGGCAAAGAGGTCCTCCAGGTTTAATGGTTAGTAACCATTGCATTCATTTATTACTGCTTTATTGAGAACAGTCTTATTTTTCTTCTCTCTCTCTCATTTAGCAATGGGTCCTGGGGAATTCACACTGAGTTCATGAATACTAATGAATTCTTTTATAGACTCCTTCCAGTGCTGAATCATTCCAGATATGGGGAACTAATAATTTAAATGAAAACTGACCTTCATGCAGGTAATGATACTTCTAATTAGAATAGAATAGAGGGAAGGGACCTTGGAGGTCTTCTAGCCCTCCCTGTTCAAGCAGGAGAACCTACACTATTTCAGATAAGTGGCTATCTAATTTCTTCTTAAAAACCTCCAGTGATGGAGGATCCATGATTTCTGCAGGAAAGCTGTTCCACTGGTTAATTGTCCCCATTATTAGGAAGTTCCTCCTTAATTCCAAGTTGCTTTTCTCTTTGTTCAGTTTCCATCCATTGTATCTTGACCTGCCCTCTGGGGCTTTGTAGAATAATTTGACCATCTCTTTTTTGTGGCAGCCCCTCAAATACTAGAATATAGCCAGTCCTAATTCTTCTTTTCTTTAAACAAGCCAAACCCAAATCTTACAGCCGTTCTTCATATGTTTTATTCTTCAGGCCTTGATCATCTTAGTTGTTCTTCTCTGAACTTTTTCCAAACTCTCAACACCTTTTTTGTAGTATGGTGACCAAAATTGATTGCAGTATTCCAGGTGTGGTCTTACTAGGGTTTTATAAAGTGGTACTAGTACTTCACATGATATTGATTCCATGCCTCTGTTTATACAATCCAGGATTATATAAGCTTTTTGGGCTGTTGCTGCACACTGTTGGCTCATACTCAAGTGATCATCCACTAAAAACTCCAAGGTCCCTATCACAGTTACTGTTTTTGTGTCAGGTCTCACCTAATCTGTGCTTATACCTTTGAATTTTCCTGCCTAAATGTAAAACTTTGCTTTTCTCTACATTAAAAATTGTTTTGTTAGATCGGGCCCAATGTTCAAGTTTGTCAAGATCTTTTTACATGCTGAGTTTGTCTTCTGGGGTGTTGGCTATTACTGCCAGTTTAGTGTCATATGCACATTTGATGACCCCCTTCTATTCCCTCATCTAAGTCATTTATGAGGATATTGAAGAGTACTGCATCTAAGATGGAGCCTTGTAGTACCCCACTACTACTTCTCTCCATGTGGATGATGTACCTTTAAGGACTACTCATTGAGTATGTTTTGTCAGCCAGCTACAAATCCATCTGGTGGTGATGTTGCCTATTCCATATTTTTCTAGTTTACCAAGAAATAGGTTGTGGTCTACTTTGTCAAATGTCTTACTGAAATCTAAGTATACTATGTCCACAGCATTTCTCTGGTCTACTAATTTAGTGACTTTATCAAAAAATAAAATAAATTAGTTTGCATGATCTGTTTTTAAAAAAATTCATGCTGGCTACTATTTATAACTTTATTTGCTTCTAGTTGTTCGCAGATCTGTTTCTTGATTATCTTTTCCAGGATCTTTCCAGGTATTAATGTTAGATTGATTGGTCTATAGTTTTCTGGGTCTGTTTTTTTTTCCTTTCTTGAAGATGGAAACCACATCAGCCCTTTTCCAATCCTCAGGTACTTCCCTGGTGCTCCAGGATTTTTGAAAGATATGGTACAGTGGTTCTGGGATAACATCTGCCAGCTCCTTCAGAACTCTGGGATGTAATCTGTCAGGTCCAGGAAGTGGCCCAACAGGCAGAAGCGACACGCCCAAAAAGAGATTCTGGCCTTGCCCTGCCCTCTCACCACCTATTCCTTACCTTTCTCCCGCGGCTGGCTGCCAGGGAAGGCAAGTGCCTAAAAGTTACCAGAGCTGCTCTCCTTCTTGAATGTGCCGTCCTGGTCCATGCGCCGGCTGTGCAAGCACACACCATTTATTTGGTGGCAGGTTGGGTATGCGCTTGCGCAGCCAGCACGTGGACCACAGCGGCGATGGTGGTGGCACATTCAAGAAGGAGAGCAGCTCTGGTAACTTTCAGGCACTTGCCTTCCCTGGCAGCCAGGCCTGGTGAGAAAGGTAAGGAGTAGGACATGCCGTGTGGTGAAGGGCGAGCGGGCGGTAGCTCCGCGGCAAGGCTGGAGTCGGGGAATGGTGCATTCCCTGACCCAGTTGAGGCAGGCAGTGAGCAGGCAGCAGCTCTGGCGCTTCAGTGAATGGTGTATCTCTGGGCCCCAGCCCCCAACCCAAAGTGAAGGGAGAGTGGATGGTGAGCAGGCGGCAGAATAGAAATTTAAAATGTTTTCCTACTGGGATCTGTGGGCATGGCTTGGTGGGGGAGTCATGTGATTGAGTGGGATGGCTGTGAGTGAGATTGAGTTGGCCATACCCACTTAGTCACTGGACACACACCCCTTCCCACCAAGCCACGCCCACAGAACCGGTAGGGAAAAATTTTAGATTTCACCCCTGGGATTATCAATACTATCTGATAGAACATTCTACAAGGTGAAAGAAGAAAAATTAAACAAGATTTACAAATTTAGATAATTTAGAGGGAGCAAATTGGAAGACTTTGAGGACTATAAAAATTGTGAATTTTGAGTAACAGTTCCAGGATTGAGCAAATTTGACTAATATTGGCTTTTTTTGGTGTTTTTGGATAATTGGGATTTTGGTTGACTATTGAGTAATTTTAAACTCATTAAATTAATGTTTCAACAGGAAGAAAGTAATACATTTCGAAAAGAAATACTAAACTATACTTCTGATACTTCAATGTATTCAAGAAACTTTGACAAGGGATGAGTATGGCAGATTTATCAAAAAGTCAATAAATTGAAATATTAAAAAGGGCAAGAGATTATGGATAGATATAGAATACTTCTTAATATGGGAATTGCTCCATTAAGGGTTAGAAAATAGAGATAGAAAGTAGAAATTGGGAAAACAGTATTATATACACTGATACATAATAGAATACATTATAATTACTATGAATATGTAGAAGTTAGAAGTTGAAAGATTACTATTATGTATACCTAAACAGTATTATTATTATTATTGTTATTAGTATTGTGTATAAAGTACATTGACCCAGACAATACACTGTTCACTAAGCACTTACTGTATGGATGTTAAAGAAAAAATTATAAATAAAATGATATTTAAACAAGCATAAAATACAAGTAGATAAATAGGTACAACTTCAGTAGGAAGTAAGAATGTTCTGTGCACTTCAGCATATAGTCATGCTGGCCACATGAACACCGGTTCTGTGGGCGTGGCTTGGTGGGAAGGGGAGTGTTTAGTTTCAAGATAATTCATGTTAATTATAGTCTACATTGCCTTATAAATCTTCAAAAGGCTCACTAGTTACTCCCAAGCATCCAGGAAGCAAGTAAATATGGAACAACAGCAACAAAAAAAGGCCTTTCAGGTGTTGTTTGTCTTTCACTATTTTCTTTCTTCTCCTTTGTTTCCCTTGTGTTATCAAATCTCATTAGTCTGTCAAGGATTTTTCTCACCATATAATAATATAATATATATTTTTACCAGTAGGTGTCATCCCAGCTCTAAGTTCCAACATTAAACAAAACAAAAGTATAACAGCTGAGAAGTCAAAACAACAACAATCCATTTTTCTTTATACAATTTCTTCCCAGTCAGACAATTTTATCCACAAATTAGATCACTTTTCACAATACTACCTGTTCCAGTACGGTCTTTCTATATTTTAAAACTTTGTACTTTTCCATTAAAATTTGTTTCTCTTTAGGGTCTGTAATCTGTCTCCGTGTGTTAGCTCACCACTTTCTCAATGTTTTGGAGAGTTTTTCTTTTTAAGAATTATTTTATTTGGGTTTAAGTCTCTAATATATTAAGTTGAAAATTGTCTCACTCAGTTCCAATCCTCTGTTCACAAACAGCTCCTCCTCGTCTCTTTTTTTGATTGCCCCAGCTTTGTTCTGGCTATAATGGCCGTTTCTCTTCCTTGTTGATTGGAAGGCTACCTAGGATTGACTAAGAGAGCCCACTCTCCCGCGATCAGCTAGGGATCCCTCCTTTCTTCATCACCCCTCCAAAGTAACTTTAGCCCTTAGGGCTGCCCAACGAGAAAGGATCGACCAGGAATTCACGGAGCCCCACTATCTTCATCATCTCACCATGACACCAAACCAGAAGTTCCTATTTTCATGCTTTTGAACATGGTGGGCAGTTGCTGGGGCAGGAATGGTAGCTTACCCCATTTTCTCGGGTCTTGAACCTGGCCTGTCAATTTTCTATCTGATAAGCTCAGTATCTTTAACCACTGAGCCATCACACTCCCTTACTGGGATAACAGATAATGCCATGTATGGAAATCTCCATTAAAACAACAACTCTATAGGGCTAAAAGAGAAAGACTGACCTAATAAATTAAGATAAAGAGTAAACTGAAAAATCCTGACTGAAAAGGTCAAAATAATCCATGTTCCCAGAGCTGGAGGTAGACTATTTTTCAACCACCTTCCCGAAAAAGAGAGTTGGAAACCAGATTATAACTATCCAGGTTGACTGGATCCAGCTACCTCCTCTTGGAGACAGATGCTATCCCATCACTTTCAAAGCAGTGGAATGATCAAGAGAAGCATTTACCACCAAACAGATCCATTCCTCTTCTTAATAAACAAGGTGGAAAATGGCTCTAAAATACAAGTGGCTGCATCCATGCTCCAAGGACCGAGTTCACATCTTTGGGACTAATAGACTTAAACCATCGCAGATAACATTACAATATTGTGCCTTCATTGCTAGAATTCAAGTGAGAGTAAATCTGAGTGATTTTATCCTAAAAAATCTTCACAGTGATATGCAGATGCTCCATTGATCCAATCATATAACAAAACGTCAGTGAAGCTCCCTCTGAAATGCAGTAAGTCAATTAGGTATATATTGTAGTGGTATAAAGGAAACTTGAAAAAATTTCCTTACCTTGTGATCTGGGCTGACTTTGGTATGATTTCCTTTTCATTTTCCTTACAATCCTGCTATTCACTTGCAATGTTCTTATAAAATCCTAAACGGCCCTGCAGGCTTTGGCATTTTTCTAAATCATTTCTATTCCTTCACTTTATGAGAAAAAATTATGAGAAAATGTTAAATTTTTATCATTTGTATAACTAGTTTTCTTTTATTTATATCTAGTTTTCCTTTATCTATTTATTTCTAGACTCTTTCCTTATTAAATGTTGCCTCAGTTTCTAAACTCAAGGAATTTCTTAGAATAGCTCATGTCTTTGTTCTAAAATTTCAACTGAATTATCAAAGGCAGCTTCCTGGTGCCTGATGCTTTACAAATGAAGTAAAACTCAAAATAGTAAGTTTGATTTCCATATTTTAAACAATATTAATATCAAGAACATAAGCATTAAATCAATGCTGTGAATGCTATTTCCAATGATTCTTCTATATACGTACATAGCCAATTATGATGAAAGGAAAGGTGTTATTGTAAAACTAGAGGAGCTATTAAGACAGACTCAGCTTCAACCTATGGCAATTTTACCCTATGGCAGTTTTCCTATCATTTAAATAGAAGTCAGGACATGGAGCCAGATTGACTACATGTCCTGATTTCTATTTAAATAATAGGAGTTAACATGTGAAAACCCTTCCTTCCTTCCTTCCTTCCTTCCTCCCTCCCTCCCTCCCTTTTTCTATAAATATTCAAATGAAATATCAGAAACTTTAAATTCAAATCTACATTTGCAGTAGCCTTGAATAAACCAGACGAATGGAGGTTTATATCTTACCGAATTTCCAGCAATAGAGCGTGGCAGTAATGTTCATTAAAAGTGTCTGAAACTGAATATAGTCTCTGAAAACCAGATGAGTAATATCAAAATGAGATATGTTTGGTTTTTAATTTTGCAAAAATGTTCACTGCAAAAACAGAAACTTGTGACTTTGATATTTTTCTAAATTGCTAATGAATAAATGCATCCTACATCCTATTAAACTTTTTACATCAGCTTTCTTCAACCTGTTACCATCCAGTGCTATTGTACTGCATTTCTCATAATTCCCATCCATGATGGTTATTGTAGAGTGTAAATCAGAGGTATCAAACTCAATTTCATTAAGGATTGGGTTTGACCTTGGAGGGCCAGGTGGATTGGGTTTGACCTTGGAGGGCCAGGTGGGGGGGTGGGGGCTGGGCATGGCCATTGCCATAGTTGTCATGACCATGGTGGGGGTGACACAGGATCGCACGTCCACAAACATGGTTTTATAAATGTATAAGAATAGGGAAGCATACATTTCTGTGATTTTGTTTTTTTAATACTTACTTGATCATCTTATGAGAGAGAGACCAGATCAAGAAATAGACTCTGTAGGAAGACTAGAACTATAAATTATTGACATAGGCTATAGAAGCAGAATACTGCAAGCCTAAAGGTAAAATATTTTATTTTTCCTCCTTTTTATAACCTTCTGAGTCAAGGACGGCCTCCTGGAACACTCTGGAGTCCCATTTTGAGCCTGGATGGCCTCCTGAAGCACTCTGGAGGCCCTGTTTTGGGCCTGGATGGCCTCCTGGAGTTTTTTAGAAGACCTTTAGGAGGACTCTGAAGGCCAAAAGTGATTGGGGGGGTACTCCCCTACCCACACCCCGTTTTTGTTAACAGAGGCACCACTGGCCAGTCCTTTGCTATTTCTAGACCAGTCGCACAGGCCAGATCTAAGTACCCTACGGGCGGGGGTGGATTCTACTTACATTTACTACTGGTTCACAATGGGGCCGCCCGCATGCACTTGCTTCGCTCATGCTCTTCTGCACAAGCTCAGAAACATCTGCGCATGCGCGGAAGCATTCTGATGATGTTGGGGTTGGTGGGCAGAGTCTCCCACCGGTTTTATTACCGGTTCTATAGAACCAGTGCAAACTGGGGCAACCCACCACTGCCCATGGGCCATATCAGACCTGCGGGCCTTGAGTTTGACACCCGTGGTATAAATCATAGTATTTCCAGTCCAGTGGTGTTGGAAGGTATCAGACTGAAGAAAGGTGCAATAGAGATAAGTAAGTGGCTTAAGTATCTATACTCGTGTAGTTCTGCCTTCTTCTGTTTGGAATTGTGACTAATATGGTTAGCAGCACTGATTGTCAATGCTTGGCAAGAATACAATAATATTGTAAGATCCTAGAAGTTTCCCTGAGCCACTGAGATGCCACAGAGCGTGAGACTTGAAATGAGGCTTGCAAAAAGTAACTGTTTTTTTATTTATGTCTTGCCCATGCCCTCCCCTGTCTTATCCATGGAGCGTTCTTTGCCCATGCTCTGTCCATGCTTTGTTATTTTACAGAGTATCCCTTGTCCTTTTTTGTTCATGCTCCTAGGCAGCCCTCCTTATCTATGGAGCAGGATGTTCATGAGAACCTTCTCCAAGGATGTGCCTAGCTCTGAAGCAAATTACAGAAATGAGAAACCAGATAGAAAAGGATACAATTCTTTTATAAAATGAATTCCTAACAAATGATTCCTAGCATAGCAAAATAGTACAAGCAACTTCTTTCACAGAAGCAAAGAGCAAAGATTAGATTGATTCGTGTCAACATGTCCTTTCAATATCATTTTAATATCAAATACATATTTCTTTTATTTCTTCATTTTTTAATCTGACAGGGTGAACTAGGAAATAAAGGGGACCAAGGCTATCCTGGGGAAGCTGGGCTACAAGGACAAAAGGTAATATTTAAGTTATATTATGCAACAATATGTATGTATATATTTGTACCTCACCTTTATTATTTTTATAAATAACTTGAGGTGGCCAATATATATAATACACCTTCTTCTTTCTATTTTCTCCACAACAACCTTGTGAGATGGTTTCTCAACATTAGCAATGTGTGGACTTCAACTCCCATTTTCAAGCTGGCTGGAGAATTGTGGGAGTTGAGGTCCACACATTTTCACTAATATTGAATCTAATTTTTCTCTTTCTTCCTCACTAGGGTGTTTCAGGGTTACGAGGAATACCTGGACCCTTAGGACCTCAAGGTCCACCTGGCCATCAGGTAAAATAGAAATTACTTTACTTTTGGGGAACTAAATTGTGTGTGCGTGATTTGGTGTTATGTAGGATTGACTGGTTATATAGTAACGTGCATCAACCTTTCAACCCATTTTGAACAACCTAAAATGGATTGTTTGAATTAAATTGAACTGAATTGAATGCTTCATTTGGCCAAGTGTGATTAGACCCAGGAAGAATTTGTCTCTGGTACAGAAGCACTGAGTGTACATGCAAAGCAACAGAATAATAATAATCAGCACAATAATTTTGTCATTCTTGCAGAGTGAATCTTGCTTTAATGAACTGACTGGGGGAAAGAGGAGTGTCTGTTATCCCCCATGTCATTGCAATGATGTCAATTATTCAAAATATATTATCTTCACAATAATATTATTCTACAAATTAGACCAACTGACACAAATAATGTACTTTGCACACTGATACCATTGCACCATTCACATAAATTGCAAGACAATTGAACGTTCACCAAACTTCAAATTTAAATCATGTTTGCTGTACATATAAATTTGTGGGGACATAGAAAGGTTTTGATTAATGGAGGAATGCATCCAACTACCATTACCATTGCTTTATCTTTCCCTCCTTAGATCTTCAGTCTTATCAATTCTATTACATTTTTTTATCTGGGAAAATCCCTTTCTCCCTGGAATTTCATTCCTTTGGATAAGCGAGTTCCCCAAAAAATTACTTGTGGGCCTGGATTATTTCATGAGACATGGGTTGGCATTTTAAAAAAGAAACGAATGGCTTCAGTTTCAGCTGTAGAGCAAGTAGAATGTCTGTGTCTCTATGCATAATGGTTTAGCAGACATTGCTTAAACTTGGATATGATTACAGAAAAAACACACAAACTATTTAACTGGCTGCCAGTAGTATCTGTGGCAGCAAGTCCATTAGCTCTGTACTTGAAAAAAAATGCCATGATTCTGTGCTATAAATGTCTGGAATTCCATTTTTTTAAAACTATCTTTCAATATGTGCTTCTGAATGTAGGGTAATACAGGAATCAAAGGTGAATCTGGTGCTAGAGGAAAAGTAGGCCATGTGGGTCCAAAGGTGAGCACTCCAGATTTTTCAATGATTTGGGGACAAGGTACAAATTCATTTCTTTTTAAATAAAATGCAGCTGACATCAGTATTAATGCAGTGTAAACAATTGTTTAGCACATTCCTTTGTACTTGGTGCAATATAAGAATGAGTCTTGAGGCATATTTCTTCATGTTTGAACTACAAAGTAATCCTCACTTAACAGCCATAATGGGGATCAGCATCTACTTCAGTAAGCAATATGGTCATTAAACAAGACATCACATGACCATGATTTGTTATTTTAACTTTGATTTCTCCATTGACTCTGCTTGTCAAAATCCAGATTTGAAGCACACAAATAGTGATCACATGAGTGAGGACGATATGATGATCATACATATCTGCAATTTCTGAAACACTCAAATCTCAATCATGTGACTGCAGGGATGCTGTAATAGTCATAAGTGCAAAGATCAGATTAAAATTACTTTTTCAGTGCCATTGTAACTTTTAAGGATTGCTAAACACAGCAGCTGTTTAATGAAGATTACATGTACCATATATTGTTTGCTGGATTTATCTAGAAAAGTTGGTTCTCTCCTTTAAAGTCCTGGGTTCTCTCTTGCCTGACTAATGAGAACAGCAGTGATAATTTCTTGGCATAAGTTTGGCCCGTCTGTTGTAAAATGCAGCTGGTAGGAATATCAGGAAAGAACTACTTGTCTGAGTACTCAGTATGTGTGGAAATTCTTATGCCAAGATATCAATGTATTTTTTAAAATCCATACTCCATCAAGTATGGATTGGATTTCAGAAGTCTTTGGCCTGATTTTAGTTTGATTGTTTTGGGGTCTGTTGTTTTTGTCCATTAGCATTTTACTTAATTTTTTGTAACCATTTTATTATAAACATTTATTTTTGGGAACTCACAATAACCTATGATTTGAGTGGAAATGTGGGATAAAATGTCTATTAAACAAATATAAGGAAGGTAGAATTTCAAAAGCATTGCAAAAATAGTCATGGAAAAGGAGAAAAGTGGAAAATTATGCTAAAAACCATATTAAATAAATATAAGGAATGTAGAGTTTCCCAAGATTAGCAAAAATGTGAAGAAATGAAGAAAGAGTTTTAGAGATTGTATATTTATCATAGACTCACTTAATCAGTTTTGACTATATAACTTTATACCCACTTACCTACGGTAGTAAGTGGTTATTTATTTATTCATTTGATTTATAGCTCACATTTCATCCAGGAGTTCAAGATATCATACATAAAATTCTTTCTTTAATTGTTCCCATAGTAAGTATATTTATGATATACTTATAGAAATATAAATATGAGAAGAGTGAGTAAGAACTTTGGTCTCTCTAAATCATATTCCAAAATACATCACTATATTCACCAACATCCCATTTATTATATGTTAGATGAGAATCATCAGAGTTGGGTTCACTGAAGTTTTCTTTTGAAAGAAGCAGCAGCAAATCTTTTAACTTCAAAATGTTGGCTGACTTGTAAATCCAAGCTAGTGATGTTGATTAAGACTTCCATGTCCAATCTTATTGCTACAAAAAGTGAACATTTTGTACAGAGATTCTTGTCTTTGATTTTATCTTCCAATCAGCTAAATACCATTGCCTCAGAGGCAGTATTTTTGTTGCATAATGCTAGGAATGAGTAGTGATATAATTCCTCTGTACCTAAACTTTTTGTACAGCGAATTTTCAGCATTTACCATAACTCATACCTTCCTTGACAGAACAGTGAGTCAGGGTCCTTCTCCCTGGCATCTAGCTTTCTATGAAAAAGGCAGTATTATATATGGTTCTGTCATTTCATTACATGAAACCCTCCTCGGAGTCTGAAGTAAGTACAGTTAGACCCATGTTTCTTGCTTTGGTGAGAGCAAGAAAACTGCAATTGGATTATTATATCAGTAGTTTACACTGTTGGGTGGCTAATACCTCTTTTATTCCATGAAAGGGTGAACAAGGTGATTCTGGAGAAAAAGGGCAAAAGGGGCTACCTGGAACAAGAGGTTTTCCTGTGAGTTTTACCTGGCTGCTTCTGAATTCCTCTTTTTTTTCTGGTTTATTTCACTGATGCTCCTTTATCTTTTATTTCAAGTTCATGAACATTTCTGTTGTTTGGAAGAGTTTTATCTTAGTATTAAGAACATTTGTTTCATTTAAGAAAAAGGGCAGCATTAAAGAATATCAATAGCAGGATAAAAAAATGAAGATGGCAGCCATAATCATGCAACTGAATTCATGCCCCTTTTAAAGTGCATTGTAATGGAAATAAAAAAGGACAGAGCTTTAATCATATGGTTGTGGCTGCCAAGTTGCCTTTTTAAATCTCTTATACTGTATATGGTCATCTCAGCAGCACATGCAGTTATCTTCTAAATTATTTTATGAAATAATCCTATTTTTAAAGCACCGGATTCCTCAAGTTCCCAATGCATCTTGTTTTTTAACTTGATGCAAAGCTCAATATTCTGAAAGAAGAACTGGTCGCTGAAGTTAGGATATTTGATTTTTGGTAATAGCAAGACATTTGTTAAACTCTTTAAATGTTGATTATAATTCATAGTTCCTAACTGAATAATAATAGTATAAAGATTCAGGATTGAAGCAAATACATTGAGTACATCGATGTAACTTTCAGAATTCAGGTTTCAGATAGGTTATTGTTCTCTTTTATACAATCCTTAACATCTATGAAGAATCAGTGATGATAGCATAGCTGTGGCAGTGAAGCTTTCTGAATATAGGCAGTCTGCATTTATTGACCACAATTGGGACCAGTAACTTGGTCTTTAAATGAAGTGGTTGCTAAGTGAAACTATGACTATGCTTATGATTTTACTTTCCTTTGCCATTACCATTCATTACCATATGTAACTGCAAATAAGTAAAAAATATAGTCATTCAACTAGGACTAGGCAAACAATTTGTCCCCAAGGCAAGAAGAGAAATTATGGTATTTTCAGACTTTTCATGGTTTCAGTTGTTTCATCTAAAATATACTCAATTATTTGTTACATATTGTATCTTGCTATTGCAATCACTACACTTTTGGTCCCAAATCCTTCTTGAAATGTCAGTGCTCCAATGTTCCATCATGGCCATCATGGTGAACCGATGGCACGGGTGCCAGAGATGGCACACACAGAGCCCTTTCTGTGGGCACATGTGCCATTGCCAGCTGCTCTTTTGGTTTCTGGCACACACCAGCTGGTCTTCACGCATGCCAGAGTGCCAGAACCCCAAAAACCAGCTGACAGGCACGCATATGCACAATGGCCAGCTGGTCTTCGGGTTTCTGGTGCTTTGGTGCTTCGGCGCATGCACATGCCCACACATTCCAGTTTGGGCACCAGGTGCTGAAAAGGTTTGCCATCATTGTCATATGGTGTCTGTCAAAAACAACCAGATCTATTAATGAAAGGTCTAAGTCAGAGGTCTTCAGATTTGCAGCTTTAAGACTTGTGGACTTCAACTTCCAGAATTCTGGGAGTTGAAGTCCACAAGTCTTAAAGCTGCAAAGTTTGAAGACCTCTGGTCTAAGACAACACCTTTATTGTCTTTTATCTATATTACAATACTCTCACTAGACTTTTTGCTTTCCCTTGGGAACAACCAGATAAGGTTCCAAGGAGTTTGGGGTGGCAATGGTCAAGTTTATGCCTCTTGCAACTGGACAAGGACTTAAGGCTAGTTCCCTGCTTGATACTTCCTGCTTGCCTGACTGGGAATTTTCCAACACATGGTGTATTCCATTGCATTTGGCTGCTTGAGATGTAGCAGAACCTCTCTGTTTAATGTGTATGTTATTTTAGATTTATTAAGCTATTTTGGTACCCTAGACAAAACATCCAAAAGTATCTATGTCTGGCAGTTATAAACAAAGTAATAAATGAAAGAAATATTAATTCCCCATCTTTTCTTGTCACCTAGAACTAGCTGATTAAAAATGTTGTCTCATGTCCAACTCTCCAAGACTGCCTGGACAAGTCCCTGCAATTTTCTTGCCAAGGTTTTCAAAAATGGTTTGCCTGAGAGAAAGTGTCTAGCCCAAAGTCAGCAGCTGGCTTCATGGCCATGGCAGGACTAGAACTTGGGGTTTCCCAATTTTTAGCTTGACGACTTAACTACTACACCAAACTAGCTCTTATTCGCTAATGTTAGGCTTGCCCCAATAGAATACCTAAGATTAAGTAGCCATTTATTTTTTTCCCGTATTTTATAGGGCTTTGATGGTAGTAATGGCTGTGGCCTTGTAGGAAGAAGAGGCACAAAGGTAAGAATCATACTTTAGTTTTGCTGGACAAATAAACATAATCTAGTGGTAATAGTAAACATTAAGGCTGTAACTATTTGAGAATACGTTTTATGGAGCCCTCAATAAAAATATTTTCTTTTTGCCATATTTATTCCTTATCTATTTTTTTTAAAAAAAAACCAGTATTACCCTTCATTCTCATCTCTAATCTTAATCAAATTCAATTTTTCTCTTCTCTTCTATATTATCCCCCTTCCCATTGTCATCTATTTTTATATCTATCCTCACATTGGTTAATTATTTAATATTACAATTGTTTAATACAAATTCAACATTTTAATATAAATCAATTAGTTATATAACTATCTTTTTTTGTATATTAATCAATATGAACATGAATATTCTAATTATTTCCATGCAATCCAATTTCTTACAAATCAATTAATTATATTTACCAATAATAATAAATCAAATAATTTCCCCCATATATTCCTCCAAACCATAACTTAACCATTTCTGCTTTCAACACAATATACAATAAATAGACCTTTTTTTCTTTTGTGTTTTAAAATCTTGAACTCTCCTCTTTGCCCTAAATTTCCCATTGTTTGTACCTACCTAAGAGCAAATCAGCTGAGAGTCGGGAGGCCGTGCTAATTAACTTGTGCTAATTAGCCTATACTGAAGCTGAATGTGGCTGTTTTTTCTTGCTGTTTGCTTGCAAGGAGGCAACTGCTGGGAGGCAGAGGGCAAAGGGTGGGGGCCAGTGGGTGGGCAGGGCTACATTCGGTGTATAAGACGCACCTAAATTTTCACCCCCTTTTTGGGGGTAAAAAGGTGCGTCTTATACTCCGAAAAATATGGTAAGTAATATATTACATTAGCTGTTTGTCTAAGTAGGGAATGGTTGTTTTCATTTGCTGAAAACAAAGGTCTCATTCCATGCTTGCAAAATCTACAATCAACTTCGAAAACACAGGTCTGTGCATCCAAACCATTTCATGGCAGGCAACAGAAAGCAATAAAATTCAGTTCATCAATGGAGAACTAAATTAAAAATTCTAAACATTTTGGCTGAAGTAGTCATGGAAGTCAGTTCCATCCCAAATTAACATTAAAATACTAATTTTATGTAATATTATAATAATCTCTAATTTTGACCATCAGGGTTTTCTCTATCAAAAGCAAACATTTTTAGGATACCATAAAATGAAGTGGGGAGGAAATATAAATAATTCTAAGTTCTAATGACATTATAATTGAAAAAAAGATACCTTTGGAAGAAACTTTCCTAAGCCAATCTTTCCTACATCATAGGACTTGGGACAGAGGTTATTCCTCTGTTTTGGCCCTATTGGATCAGCAGCATTTGATACCGTCGACCACGGTATCTTGTTGCGTCGCCTCGAAGGGCTGGGAGTGGGAGGCACTCTTTTACGATGGTTCTCCTCCTACTTCTCGGGTCGAATGCAAGCGGTGTGGGCAGGGGGGCAGAGATCTACCTTGAGGCCCCTCACTTGTGGCGTGCCCCAAGGGTCAGTTCTCTTGCCCCTCCTGTTCAACATTTATATGCAAGGGGAGATCATCCGTGGTTTTGGGGTGAGGTATCATCGGTACGCTGATGATATTCAACTCTTCATATCCACCCCAAACCAACCCAGTGATGCCCTCGACATGATGGCCCAGTGCCTGGAAGTGGTACAGGTCTGGATGGATAGAAACAGACTTCGACTAAATCCAGCCAAGACCGAGTGGCTGTGGGTACCAGCATCTCGGTTCATAGGAGAAGTTCCATCGTTGACTATAGGGGGTGAAATTTTACCCCCTGTAGACAAGGTGCACAACTTGGGCGTCCTCCTGGACTCACAGTTGAGTTTAGAAGATCATATAATGATCGTGACTAGGGGGGCATTCGCCCAGATACGTCTGGTGCACCAGTTGCGTCCCTACCTGGACCAAGATGCCCTATGCACAGTTACTCATGTGCTAGTCACCTCACATATTGACTACTGTAACGCTCTCTACATGGGGCTGCCCTTGAGGGCCACTCGGAGGCTTCAGCTGGTGCAAAATGCAGCCACGTGGGTTGTGAGGGAGAATCCCGATACTCCCATGTTACACCCCTCCTGTGCAGCTTGCATTGGTTACCGGTTGCCCTCCAGTTGAGATTCAAGGTGCTGGTGATGACCTATAAAGCTCTAGATGGCTTAGGCCCAGGATACTTGGTGGACCACCTGCAACCAGCAACGATATCCCATCGCCCAGTCCACGCCCATAGAGAGGGCCTGCTCAGGGTACCGTCAGCTAAACAGTGTCAGCTGGTGCCCCCAGGGGTAGAGCCTTCTCTGAGGGAGACCCACCCTCTGGAATCAACTCCCCTTGGAGCTCTGGTTGGCGCCTGACCTTCGTTTCCTTCCACCGTGAATTAAAAACTTGGCTATTCAAGTTTCTCGACTTGGACTGATGGGGTTTTAAGGGTTAATTTTTAAATTTCATTAAGTTTTAGATTTTAACTTTGTATTGTGGCTTGTGTATTTTATTATTGTGAGCCGCCCTGAATCCATTGGGAAATAGGGCAGCATATAAGCCAAATAAAATAAATAAATAAAATAAATATACAGCATTCCAGTGACCTTCTAATTCAGTGGTTCCCAAAGTGGGTGGTACCATCCCCTGGGGGGCGGTGGGATGCCTTAGGGGGGTGGTAAGAGCCAAGGGGGGCAGCAGGGGGACGCTAAGTGGCAAGGAGGATGGCCCCCACCCTTTGGCCTGTGCAGTTACCTCCTTGCATGCAAACAGCAAGAAAAAACAACAATTTTCAGCTTCAGCGTAGGCTAGTTAGCCCATTGATTAGATCTGCGACTCTCAGCTGATTTGCTCTCAGCTGTTTTGCGCAGGGATCTGCAGCTTCTTACAAAGAGCTAAATTGCTGGAGCAGATTTTTTTTTCTCCTTGTGCAATTCAAGCTGAAAGTGAAAGCGAAAGTAAAGAAGATTGTTGGCTTTGCTGTTTGCTGTTTGCTGCAATTCCATGCAATCCAATTGCTGTAAGAAATTGGATTGCATGGAAAATTAGGCAGAGGCAGATTTCTTTTCTTTTTCCTCATCAAAAAAGGTAGGTGCAAATAATGGGAAATTTAGGCAAAAGAGGAGAGTTCAAGATTTTAAAACACAAAAGAAAAAAAGCTCTATTTAACTAGGGAATTGCAATAATTGAGAAACTATTAATTGTATATTGTGTTGAAAGCAGAAATGGTTAAGTTGTGGTTTGGAGGAATATATGGGGGAAATTATTTGGTTTGTTATTATTGGTAAATACAATTAATTGATTTGTAAGAAATAGGATTGCATGGAAATAATTGGAATATTTATGTTCATATTGATTAATATACAAAAAAGATAGATATATAACTAATTGAACATTTTAATATAAATGTTGAATTTGTATTAAACAACTGTAATATTACATAATTAACCAATGTGAGGATGGATATAAAAATAGATGACAATGGGAAGGGGTATAATATAGAATAGAAGGGAAAATTGAATTTGATTAATATTAGAGATGAGGGTGAAGGGTAATATTGTTTTTTTTTTAAAAAAATAGATGAGGAATAAATATGGCAAAAAGAAAATATAGAAATTGTAAATTTAATTGAAATGACTAAACACTGTTTAAATTTGTGAAACGGCCAAATACTCTGTTCAAAGAAAATACATTGTATGTTTCTATGTGTGTTTCTAATTATTGCTATTTATTCATATTTGTTCTCTTTTATTCTTTAAAGTTTAACAATTCATTCTTTATCTTAATATCTTTATATTTGTTTGGGGTTGCCTTTCTTCCATTTCATTTTTTTTTATTGTACAACAATCCTTCTCCTCAAACCTACTACCTCTCTCCTTTCTTTCCTTCTTATTTTCTCTCCCCCCCTCTTCTCCTCCTCCCTAGTCCCTCTTCCTTTCTTCTTCTCCTCCTCTCTTCCTCCCTCTCTTACTCTCACTCCTACTCTAATTTCCCTTCCCTTCCTCCCTTCTCTTCCTTCCCTCTTTTTCCTTCCTTCATTCCTCTCTATTGCTGTATTCATTTTCAATTTTATATTTTCCACTACGGAGTCCAGGCAACCCCCTTCTTTCTTTCTTTCTTTCATTTATCAAATATATTTCTCAAAATTTCCCCTCATCTTTTTAATTATTAGCAGTATATTTATCTTATTCCATTTTTTCTATTGAACCTAGTGTAATCATCTTTATCTTTTTTTTCAATTATTTCCTTTTCAATATTAGCTCCTTGTTTCTCTTGCTTCTCATCTATCTTTTTTCCTTTATTTCTTTAACCAATTCTCTGCTTCTTTATTTATCTTAAATGCCTCCCCTACTTTTTGAAACATCTCCCTTAGTGTCTCATATTCATCCTCCCAATTCTTCATATTTTCAATTTTAAAAGGCTAGGATTTTTAAGCTTATTCTTTTCATTTACATATGTGTGTGTGTGGGGGGGTGCTTTTAAAGGAGCCACAAGGGGGGCTGAGAGCAGAGTCATTCTGACAGTGTCTTTTAAAATTGCTTGGAAGACCCATTTTTTCCCTAACAATAATGGTTTGTATACTTTGGAATAAAACATATACCTGGAAAAAGTATTTGCAAAACTTGGACAGAAGGAAAAGAAAGGCAGGACTGGACTCATTATCAGTAGCTAGTTAGTTCATTGTTATCAGTGACTCCCACTGATTCTAAACTCATTTTAAGACTGGGATTGGTGCCTACTGAAATTTAAGTATTCAACATTGGTCTCAGAAATCTTTGATTTGAACTATCAAGTCTTTGATTTGAACTTTGATTTGAACTATGGCAAGAAAAATCGTAAAATGGGGCAAAACTCACTTAACCATAATAATTTCTAGATATTTTAAGTGTAGAGAATTCAAGTGTTAAGAATGACCCTCTCAGCTCCTTATCCTGCACAGCACGTAGACAGCAAGAGAACACAGCCGGACACATCAAAAGGAGTTGAATGCTGGTTTAATGCTTCATCAGTTATGAGACAATGCTGAGCCATAGAACATTTTCAAAGATGGCGTAACAAGCATCCGCCTTGTAACACTCTTTATTCTCTCCACCCCACCCCGCCCGTCTTCGAGCAGCCGCTCATCAGCTGTAGTGAGGTTTCACCTTCTTTGCTCACAGCGTCCTCATCCTGAAGCGACTCACAGTTTTACAATAGAGTAACCCTGTCCCCGACACCCCACCACCTACATCCATGCCGCTTACACCCAGTGCTCCCTTCACCCTCGTGTCACTTTCTTGATGTGTTCTTGCAGTCGCTAGCGTCACCCGCGCTCCTCGCTCCTCCTTCCCGTCCCCATAGTGTCAAGCCTGCTGGACTCGACGGGCGGCTCCCCTTCACCAGATGCTCCTCTGGAAGACATAAGGTAGACAGGTTAGTTTTAGGTGAGGGTTTCCACGGGTATCTTCTGTGGAATTGCCGCAGAAGCCGGTTAGCTGCGTTGTCGGTTGCCGCCACCTAGGTGGCTTCTTCTAATGGATAGCCCTTCCACTTGACTAGATACTGAAGCTTTCCTCTATGAATTTGGGAATCTAATATTTCCTCTACCTCATAGTAGTCATTGATTACCAGGGAAGGTGGGGTTGTTGTGGGCCTCAGAGCGGTTACGGGTTTTAGGAGGCTGCTGTAAACACCGGGTGGATTTTCCCTAATAAGGGTGGGAGTTTTAGAACCACCGTAACTGGATTGATAATTTTGCTAATGGGAAAGGGCCCTAGATATTTTGGGCCTAGCTTCTGGTTTGGTACTTGGAGTTTGATGTACTTAGTCGAGAGGTACACCATGTCTCCCACTTTGAAAGGTTTCATAGGGCCCCTTTTCTTAACAGCCTGGTTCTTATACTCGGTCGCGGCTTTGTCCAAGTCTTTTCTAATGTGCGACCACACTGCCCATATTCTGTCTCCCCACTCCCTAGGTACTCCCCCGGACTGGACAGTTCTGAGTTCAGGGATTGCGACGAAGTCATGTCCATTCACTACTTGGAATGGGGTACAGCCGGTACTGCGATGAACCGCATTATTATACGCCACCTCCGCAAATGGTAGTAATAATGACCAGTCACTCTGTTGATATGTCACATAATTCGTCAAGTAGCGTTCCACCATCGCATTGGCTCTTTCAGCCAGTCCAGTAGTGCTAGGGTGGAACACCAAGCTAAGTCCTTGTGTCAAGTCTATCATTTGGAGGAAGTCCCACCAGAACTGTGCTGTGAACTGGACTCCCCTGTCCAAGATAATTCTACGAGGTACCCCGTGTAGCCGATAAACGTGTTGGATGAATAGTTTGGATAGCCGGTGGGCTGATGGTAACCCTCTACATGGGATAAAATGGGCCTGTTTAGAAAAGAGATCTATAACAGTCCAGATGCCATTGCTTTGTGGTAGGTCTACTATAAAGTCCATGGCTATCTCCTCCCAGGGTCTCATAGGGGTAGCCACGGTTTGCAATAGTCCAAGAGCTTTTTCCAGCCATGGCTTCGCTTTAGCGCAAGTGGAACAACTGTTCACATACTCTTCTATCTCCCTTCTCATGTGCGGTCACCAAAACTGCCGCCTTGTCAAATGTAGGGTTTTCAGGAAACCGAAATGCCCCGCTGCTTTGTTATCATGGCAGTGTTGCAGTACTTCGTTACGTAATGTTTGGGGAATATACAGTCTGTCATCTTTCCAAGCATGGCCATCTTTGAATGTAAAGAGTTGTCGGTGCCCTGGTAACCAGTCATCCATTCTTAAGGCAGCCCTGAGTTTGTCCCCCTATCCATGTCATACACCAGCAAGTGCTGGACTTTCCTCTGCTATCTGTGTGGTAGGTACCATAGCCTGCACAACCTCATCCCGCTTAGTATGCATACGGGACAGTGCGTCTGCTAGAAAATTTTTCCCGGCCGGTACATATTTTAGGGTGAAATTAAAGCGCTGAAAATATTGAGCCCACCGTACTTGCTTGGGGGACAATCTTCTGGGAGTTTGTAACGAGATTAGATTGCGATGATCTGTCCAAACCTCAAATTGGGTTCTTGTCCCCTCTAGGATGTGTCTCCAGGTAAGTAGTGCCCACCGGACAGCAAACGCGTCCTTTTCCCAAATAGCCCACGCATGCTCGGTTGGCGTGAATTTTTTTGACGTGTAGGCACAAGCTTGTAGTTGGCCTTGGCCATTGGGTCGTAATAACATGGCCCCTACAGCGACGTCACTGGCATCTGTTTGCATTATGAATGGTTTATTTTGATCGGGTGTTGTAGAATGGGTTCTTGGGCGAATAAGGTTTTAGGGCCTGCTGAATGCCTTCTGGCATTTGGCAGTCCACCTTATATGTTGGCCTGGTTTCACAGGTGTTCCACTCCCTTTTGTGCGTAACAGATTAGTGATAGGTAACGCTATATGAGCAAAGGCTGGAATGAACTGGCGGTAAAAATTGGCAAATCTGAGGAAACTTTGCACTTGTTTCCTCATTTTTGGGGCTTGCCATTCCATAACTGCTACTACTTTTTTAGGGTCCATTTCCAATCCCTTTTCCGATATCCTATAGCCCAAATAATCCAGCTCAGTGCAATGAAACATGCACTTTGATATCTTAACAAATAACCTAGCTGGTAACAACTTCTCCAGCACCTTGCGGACTAATTGGGTGTGCTCTTCCATTGTTTTTGTGTAGATAAGAATGTCGTCGAGATATACTAACACACCTCGATATAGATATTCATGCAACACTTCATTAATAAGTTGCATGAAAACTGCTGGAGCTCCCTGCAATCCAAACGGCATAACCAAAAATTTATAACTACCGAGGGGGCAGTTGAAAGTGGTTTTCCACTCATCACCTTCTTTAATACGAATGCGGTAGTATGCCTCTCTCAAGTCCAACTTGGTAAATATATGACCGGCAGCTAGAGTCACCAATAAATCTTTTATCAGTGGCAGTGGATATAGGGGCTCAACGCTAACTGCGTTCAAGCCTCGAAAGTTGACGCAAAGGCATAGACTACCGTCCTTTTTTCCGTAGAACAGAACTGGGGCAGCCATATGGGCCCGGCTGGGTGCAATAAAACCTCTAGCCAGGTTACTATCGATGTACCTGCGTAGTTCTTCTATTTCTTTCGGAGTCATGGCATACATGCGCGGTTTGGATAATTTGGCCTCTGGGATTAACTCTATCGCGCAATCTGTGGGCCGATGTGGTGGAAAGGTGTCACATTCATCTTCACTAAACACTTTTGCGAGGTCCGCATATATATCCAGAACCCCATCTACTTGGGGTCTTCTTTGTATTGGGGTTGGTGTCAACTGGATACCTTTGGTTTGTTCACTTGACCTCTCTACCCCTAGCTCGGGTCTGAGCTCCAGGCGTACCTTCCTGTATCCACCCTCCCACCATATCATGGGTTTCCATTTGTCCAATCACGCTAGTCCTAAAATAACCGGCTCTATTATATTATCGACCATATAAATCGTATGAGCTCCCAATGGTCTCCCGCTTCCAGCCTTACTGGTTCTGTCACGTGTGTGGCTGGCGAACCTCCTAGAATGGACCCGTCCATTTGTTCGAAGCAGATGGGAGTCCCCAGTCAGTCAAGACGGAGTCCCAGTTGGTTTGCTAGTGATGCCCACATCAGACATCTGGTACACCCGGAGTCGATTAAAGCCCGTTGGAGCGCCGTTGTGCTGGTGCGAGGGTTCTGTAGCCTAATTTGGATAATAAAAGGATGGATAGGTGCACTCACCATGGGATCATGGACGTCTTCCTCCTCACTATCGCCTAGCACCATGGGTAAGTCCATGGGTGGGCTCCCCTCCTCCTCAGTAGGGGTGTTGCTGTCAATCGGCAAGGTTTGTGATGCCACTCGAGACCGTTCTGGAGTCACCCGGATCCTCTCTTTTCCGCTGGACCGTTCTGGGGTGTGGGGCTCGGAGGTTTGAGAAGGTGGCAATGGGCATTCCAAAGCCCAATGGCTGACCTGGTTACACCTAAAGCACCTGAAGGGAGGCCTCCAGGTAGACCCTACAATTCCAGGAGGAGGGGTCGGCCTTCCCGAGGCCCCTGATGCAAATGGCTTTTCTGGGGCTTGCCTCCCCTGTGGGGCTCCAGTGACCCCCTACATCCTGAACTCTTTTAGGCCTAAGTCTAGGTCGATGATCGCTTTAAACCACTCCCCTAAACAGGGCGAGAGGCCGCGGTATATGCAGGCCTGCCTTAGATCCCTATCCAGACTGAGATGGAACTGGTGAACTAACATCCATTCCAGCCAGGCCCACAGTCTGCCCACTACTGATCGAAAGTCTTTGACAGAGTCCCTGGCCGGACGGCCCCTCTGTCGTAGAGAAACCAACTCCCCCTCTGCTTGCTGTATATGGGACTCGTCCACGAAGCATGCCCTCAAACTCTCCAGAAATAGGCCCACATCTGTCAGTTCCCGAGCGTGGTCGCTATGCAGGTCAGCCACCCAATCCACTGCCTCCCCATGCAATATTGTTGTGACCACTACCACCATGGACCATTGAGTAGGGTAGAACCATCCATACAAGTCAAAGTTTCTCTTCGGAAAGGTTCTCTTTGGAAAGGTTCTCTTTGGAAAGGTTCTCTTTGGAAAGCTAGAAAGGCTCATCTGAAGGGGATGTCATTGGCGCTTTTCCACACCGTCCCCCACCCAATGCGGCCGGCACATCCATAGGCTCCGTCTCCAGGTCACCTGTCTCTCCGCCCTCTTCGCCCTGTTTTGTGGGTCGTTCCTTCGGTCTCATCACGGGTTGTAGATCTGCCTGGGTCACTGGCCCTCCACTCCTCCTCTGTCAGCAGCTCTGGTAGCACCACTGCTTCGGGGTCCACCCCCTCCACCATTCCAAATAGCCAGCCTCACCTCAAGAACAAAACTGGAACGAAGGGAATGCCAACTTCTCTCAGCTCCTTATCCCGCACAGCATGGAGACAGCAAGAGAACACAGCCGAACACATCAAAAGGAGTTGAATGCTGGTTTAATACTTCATCAGTTATGAGACAACGCTGAGCCATAGAACGTTTTCAAAGTTGGCATTACAAGCATCTGCCTTGTAATGCTCTTTATCCTCTCTGCCCCACCCTGCCCGTCTTTGAGCAGCCACTCGTCAGCTGTAGCGAGGTTACACCTTCTTTGCTCCCAGTGTCCTCATCCTGAAGCAACTCACAGTTTTATGATAGAGTGACCTTTTCCCCGACGCCCCACCGTGCCTCTTACACCCAGTGCTCCCTTCACCCTTGTGTGACTTTCTTGATGTGTTCTTGCTGTCGCTAGCGTCACCCCCGCTCCTCGCTCCTCCTTCCTGTCCCCATAGTGTCAAGCCTGCTGGACTCGACAGACCCATTATTTAGCCTCTTTTTCCACACTAGGTACCACTATTTGATTTCTTTTCATTTTATTCAAATAACAACAGAAAACCCAATACGGTTCAATATGAATTGGCTTTCCAGTCCTTCCTTGATGCATTTTTTCACATTGGTTATCTAGTTTAAATGCCAAAGAAAAATCAATGATATATTTTTCAGACCTTTGGAGGATCACACTGTCAATTGTTCATACTACTCAAGCAAAATTAACAGGTGTGAATTAAGTTTTAGCTAAAAAATGGGAGCTTTAATTCCAGAAGTCCATTCTTTAAACTTGGACTTCTGGAATTAAAAGGCTCTGAATTAAATGGTACTCCAGACAAAAGATGGAGAAGAGTATCTTGCTTTTAGACATGATAATAGCTGTCTAGAAAGGTGAGTTATGAGCTTTCCTAGACAGGGATGCCCTCCGTACAGTCACCTATGCTCTCGTCATCTCTCATTTGGATTACTGCAATGCCCTCTACATGGGGCTGCACCCGGAGGCTCCAACTGGTCCAGAATGCAGCCGTGCGGGTTGTTACGGGGGTTTCCCATTACTCCCGTATTACACCTCTCCTGCGCGAGCTGCACTGATTACCGGTGGTCCTTTGGATCCGCTTCAAAGTGGTGGTACTTACCTATAAAGCCCTTCATGGCATGGACCCGGGGTACTTGCAGGATCACCTTCTGCCTGCCTCCAACTGCCCAGTGCGCTCACATAGGATTATCCTCCTCTGGGTTCCATTGGCCAGACAATGTCAGCTGATGGAGCCTAGGATGAGGACGTTCTCTGTGGGCACACCGACCCTCTGGAATGGTTTACCCACTGGGCTCCGGATAGCCTCCGACCTTCGCTCTTTCCGCGCTGACCTGAAAACATGACTTTTCCAACACATTTGCTGATCTGATGGGAGTTTTAATTAATCTTTTGGGGTTTTTAATTTGAGTATTTTAGTCATAATCTTACTATTTGATTGTTTTATCTTTGTGAGCCGCCCCAAGTCCTTCAGGAGAAGAGCAGCATATAAGTGTAAATAAACTAAACTAAACTATTTTGACATCATCAGAAATATAATTTATTACCTGTTAAAAATGCAAAGACAAGGACTACAAGGAGCAAATAAAAGACCTTCATGTTGGGGTTGATTCTGGACCAAATCTTACTTGTGGGACAGAAACCAGCTCTCAGCCCTCCTTGTGACTTCTTGAAAAGCATCTCCACCGCCCCCAGCTCCACCGCCTGAGAAGGCAAGGGAGGACTGCAGGTTGATCCCAAGGGGATCTGGGAATGGGTGTGAATTCATCTCACAGCCCTCTCCATCACTTCCTCTGTGAAATTGCTTTCTCCTACTCGCTGGTGGTCAGCAAATTCAAAAGGAACCCCCAGCTGAGAATCACTGCTCTAGATTGGTTGATTCAGGAGATTTCTTTAGTGTTAACTAATAGTGTTAGCTATTTTTGTTACAGGGATAGATTTGTATTGGAGCAGCCTGCAGGTCTCCCAAAGACTGCGCACCCTGTTTTTGTGAAAAACAAGTCTGTTTTTCCCAAAAACAGGAAATGCGGGGCAAGGCTTCAGGAGGCCAAAGAATGGCTGTATTCTGTGTATTTTACTGTTACTATCTTCCTTAGTGGGTCATGCAAACCGCTATTCCAAACAATGCTCTTTATAGGGGGTGGGGGTGGGGACAGTGGTGGGTTGCCCTGGTTCTCACCGGTTCTCACCGGTTCTATAGAACTGGTAGTAAAACCAGCAGGAGGCCCCGCCCACTGACCCCGACATTACCAAAACACTTCTGCAATGTGCAGAAGAGCATGTGCATGCATGAGCGAAGTGAGCACGTGTGCGTGGCCCCGCTGCAGACTGGTAGTAAAGGTAAGTAGAATCCATCCCTGGATGGGGGGCAGTGAGGATGAGTTTGTAGTACCAAGGGGCGGTGGACTGAAAAAGTTTGGGAACCACTGATCTAATTTATGCATCAGGAGATATAAAAAGGTTCCTTCATTAGAAATTCCTTCTTCTTGAAAGACTGAAAAAATGCTTTTACAAGATGGATAGACTCTATGGTCTTTACATGAACTATTACTGCAGACGAAGTCTAGCCAACTGTTTTATAATATGTTTTTAAATGGCCTTTAGCAGAACTTTTTGGATCTGCACTATTTTACCTTAATTGCCAGAGTAATGTCCTATAATGCTATTGGTAAACTAACATGTAAAGAATTGCACAGAAATATTTATATTCTGCATCTTAATTGCTGGAGACCTATTTGGGCAATATTTTCAATGAAATTTTATGTATTTGAAGAAAAATGGTGGTTAAGCCATGATTGTGTTCCATTTGTTCTGTGCAGGAACTACTGCTATTTTACTTTATGTGGTTAAAACTTTTAACCTGAATAATTCTTTAATATGTCAGCATAGAAGCAATTCTAAGTAGGTGACTGTATTTGTTCACTTCCTTTGTCCTGGATATATGGCTTGCAATAAGTCTTAAACCAGATGTATTGTAGGAAAACCTATTTTGGACATCAAGGATTGTGATAGACAATTGTTGAATCAATTAAAAGGTATAAGCTATTTCAGTTATGGATTTGGCTTTCCAAGATGGCTGTTGAGTAAAGCAATACTGGTGCCACACATTTATTTAACCAAAGAGAAATTAAAAAGAAGAACGTCCATTGATTTTTTTTCTTAAGTCATGAATAAGCAATCTGAAAACCAACATTGTATTTTTGTTTTACTAATATCAGGGATTGACTGGATATCCTGGAAACCCTGGACGACAGGTATGCAAGAGCGAGTGTTGCGATAGTGAAGCTTTAAACTTTGGGTTGGGGCTACAGCACTAGGTAACGTTATCCATTCTCCATTCTCTCTGTTCTCACCTCTTATTAAAAAAACCAATTTACTGTATCAAGATTATTATTCTTTTAGAAGGGAGGTGGGGTCATGGGACTCTAAGATTGCAGGTCCCTGATTACAATTTCTGCTTCTACTTCTTTTGTAGGGAGAAGTTGGTGATCCAGGCAATCCTGGCAATAAAGGTGCCAAAGGAATTAAAGAACAAAGGGTAATCCATGTTCATTGCTGATTCTGGTTTGCAGAAACGGGAGATTCTAATGGTCCTCAACACTGTTGTATATTTTCTTTTTTCTTGTATGTACAGCAAATTTAAGAGCAGCATGTTAGAAATATCTGCTTCAGTGTGATTATTGGTCTCATTTATTTCTGAGTCACTTGCTGCCTCAGAAATTATTCTTACTTTTTGCTTACAGTGACTGTTCCTTATTTTCCATTTTTAAAAAAGTTATGGAGATGATGCCCCCTTCAGTTTCAAAATAAGACATTGGATGTGGAAACGGAGATGCAATGCTATGTGTGTCTGCCTTCCAAGATAATGCAGACACGAAGCACACATAGAAGTACTAGCTCTAACTTTATTGCAAGGTTTCATGATCACAATCTTGCAAATCTAAAAGTATACCTCTCCCCCTTTGCCTTTATATTCAAAATACTGGAGACAGTCCCTTCTGAGATATATGCCATACCCCTATTCTTTCTATGGGTTCAGTTGCTTCTTATTATTGCCTACGGTCTGTGGCTCTTCCCTTTTTCTGCCAAGGTCATTCCCACATACTATTATACTGGGGAATAGAAGTGTTCTTTTCAGATCACCTAAGATTCTCCAATAGTTGAGTTTAGAGTTTAGAGTAACAGCAGGTCCATATATGAGAAAGTGGTCTCTAAAATAACTTGGACCTAAACTCTTCAGGAGTGATGATTGCTAAACTAGTAATAATCAACTTGATAACTAAGTTATGGTTGGATATGACAATAGTACTATATGATAACATGGTCTTGCATGTGAATCCCTATCAGTATTTTGGAACAATTGCAATTTCTACAAACTTTTCAAAGATATTCCTAAGTAGAATTCATTGTGAAAATTATTTGTAAGGCATGTATTAGTATGGTTGTATTTAACAATTATTGTTTGATTATCATCTTAGGTTAGACAAAGAGACTGATGTATGTAATTATCATACCTAGATTAAGCTATTTTGAAAACAGTCCAATTGCTTTAATGTATATCTAATAAATAACATTCAAGCAATTTTTGTAATGAATATTAAGCTAGGTTGCCTTGTTGTTGGAGAGTAAATATGCTTTTTGTATTTGTTTAAGGCCAGAAATGGAACACCAGGGACAAGGGGTAATACAGGCAGTCAAGGACCATCTGGAAAAATGGTAATATGAATATAAATTTAACCTAATATTGGTATCTGAAACTCAGTATTGATCAAACTACATTACCAAAATTAATTAAATTTATTGACCGATTTTCTGTATCACTAGACTCCAAAACACTCCTACAAGTTTATATCATACAATATGAAACATTGTCAAACATAAAACCAACTTAAACTAATAATTAAAAACAAATATGGAGATGAAATACAAAGTATTGCAATAATGATAGCTTCTTTCCAAGTACCATAAGAAACAACTCAGTCTTAAGTAATTTCTGGGAAATCAACACTGAAGACTTCAAGAGGAAAACTATTCCATAATATGGAGCTGTAATTAAAAAAACATTGTCTGAAAGTCCTTGCCTCCTGTATCTCACAAGTTGAAAAGAAGATGAGATGTACATGCTAGATCAGTCAGATTGTATGTGAATCTGCAGACGTCTATATGTTAAATTATATTGGGCACTTTAAGCTAAAGTCAGCAATTGGAATTGTACCTGGATGTATTGGTAGTTGTAAACTACCAATGTACCTGGTATTGTAAAACAGGTGCTGTATGACTATAGTGACTCTGATTCACCAATATATGACACAACATTTTTAGACCAATTGCAGTTTCTGAACATTCTTCAAAGACAGCCCAATGTGAGACATATCACAAAAGGATAAGCAAATGCTGATCAAACATGTATATACAAATTAAGTAAGTGTTTCATCTGCCATAATGTGGAGACAACTAAAGTGGAAACTTTCCTTCAAGATTAGCTGATTTCACATGCATTTAAAATTATTCTTCAATTTATTTGAAATATTTTTTGGGAGGATCCAAATTAAGATTGGGAACTTGTCTTCTAGATGTTGCTGATTTCTCATAATTAGTTATGCATGATTGACTTTTGTCTCAACTTACTTCCTCTCAAAAATCAAATTGATGGGATTCCCAGTTATAACTTTAAAAAAGCCAATTATGATCTCATAGACAATGAACTCTCATATCTTGATTGGCAAAATCTATTCTCTGGCTGTAATACTGCTGATGACCATTACATTTTCTTGCACGAACTCAAAAGAATCATTAAACTTTACGTACCACTAATATCCCACAAAACCAGAAAAAATAAACTATCAATAACAATAAGGAAATTACAATCCAGAAAAAAAAATCCCTTTAGCGAAAAAACAAAATAAACTATGTAACTAACTAGTTACATAGTTAGCGAAAAAACAAAATAAACTATGTAACTAACTATAAAACCCGCTATAAAAACTTATGTCAACAAATAAAGATTGAATGCACCAATTATCACATCAAGCAAGAAAAAAACCTTCCACGCACAAAATCCACCCGTGCTGTCTATAATTTTGTAAACAACAAACTTAAAGACTCGAGATCCATCCCACCCCTAGAAGGACCAAACAGTGAAGATTGTATTGATGAAACCGTTAAAGCCAATCTCTTTAACACGTTCTTTGGCTCAGTCTTTGTAAACAGCAACAACACATACCCAATATGTTCCAGTCGTACTACAGACAATTACAACAATTACGGTGATCTTATACATATTGATTTTACCGAAGACAATGTTGAAAAGGCACTACGCAATCTAAAACCATCTCTATCTATTGGACCTCATGGACTATGTGCATACTTCTTAAAAAGCTTTCCACTGCAATAGCAGAACCTCTAAGCATAATTTTTGAAAAATCTTTCAGTACCAGCACCTTGCTCTACCAATGGTCACAAGCCAGGGTCATCCCTATCTTCAAAAAGAGAGACCTTAGCCTCGTTGAAAATTACAGATTAATCTCTTTAGGTTGCATCATCTGCAAAGTCATGGAATCAGTCATTAACCAATTTATTACCCTCCACCTAGAGACAAACAACCTACTTTCTAACAAACAATTCAGTTTCAGAAAAAAATTATCCTGTAATCTACAACTATTACATTGCAAAAACATATGGACTACACATCTCGATCAGGGCAGAAGTTTACATAGACTTCTGTAAAGCTTTTGATTCAGTGATACACGACAAATTTCTTCTAAAACTAAAATCCTATGGCATTTTTGGACTCCTACATAAATGAATAGTTATCTTCCTGTCAAACAGACAACAAGTGTTCAAAATAGGAAGCCCTCTATCAAATCCTGTACATGTTAATAGCAGTGTTCCCCAAGGCAATGTCTCAGGTCCAACACTCTTCATACTTTACATAAATAACCTTTGTGATCATATTAAAAGCAACTGTGTTCTCTTCGCTGATGATGTTAAACTATTCAACACCACCGACAATGCAACTACCCTTCAAAAAGATCTTTTTTTTTTATTGAAAAAGTTCTTCAAGTACAAATTTTTCATTTTTTTCTCTCCCCCCAATCCAATTTATGGATTGTTGCAATTTATTATCTAAAGGATTTTTAATCTGTAATTGTTCCTTTTTCTTTATCTCTGATTCCAGTTCTGTTCTTTTCCTTTGTTGAAGTAACCTATGCTTAGAATTCATATAAATCAATACACCTCTCATATATGCCTTACTCACATCCCAAACGATTTCAATGGGTGTACCCTTGTTCAAATTCATTTGAAAAAATTCTTTCACATGTTTTTTAAGTTCAGTTATATTCTTTTCATATCTAAACAAATTCTCATTCAATCTCCAAGATCTTCTCTCTTTTTTCTCCAATTCTATTTCTATCCATATCGGACTATGATCCGTTAGCATTCTAGAAAATATTTTGGTCTTTATTGTTTTGATAAGTAAATCAGATGTAATCAAGATAAAATCAATCCTTGAAAAAGATCTATGAAGGTCTGAAAAAAATGTAAAATCCAGTTCCTTCGGGTTCTAAACTCTCCATACATCTTTTAATTCCAAATCTTCTTTCATAGCAAAGAAAGTCTGTGGTAATTTAACCCCTGATTTTGCCAAAGTCTTCTTATCGATTTTAATGTCAATCACCCCATTCCAATCTCCCATAATCAAGATAGATTTATAATTCCATTGTGATATTTTAGCGTGTAATAATTTATAAAAACTTTCCTGCTGTTGATTAGGGGCGTAAATTCCAATCAAAAGCAATGGATCATTCTGTAAGTTTATTTCGATTGCAATATATCTTCCATTATTATCTATTTCAACAATTTTAGCTGATATTCTTTTGGAGATATACAAAACTACTCCATTCTTTTTTTCCAAACTTGAAGATAGAAAATGTGTTCCTAATTTAGAATTTATCAAGTATTTTTGATCCTGGGTTCTAATATGAGTTTCTTGCAGGCAAACAACATGATTTTTAAACTGTTTCAAATAATGAAATATTTTCCTTCTTTTCTGTGGAGAATTCAGTCCATTCACATTCCAGGATAAAAATTTAACTGTCATTTGAAGTTTCACGAAGCGAATCGAGCAATTGACAAAGATTCTGTTGCAGAGCAGTAGTCTTCGGTCTAGCTCCTCCCATGGCTTCTGATTTCTGTAATTTGCCATTATCCCCCTTTTCCTCTTGTGGTGTACTGGACCTCTGCTGTTTCTGCTTTTCTAACATTTGTTTCTCAGCTCGAGTTATACGTTTATCTTTCGGTTCCTGCAGCAACAGTTCAAGGTCCGGTGCCACTTCTCTTGTACTTCTGGGGTGCTTAATTTTAGGCTCTGGAAAATCCATGAGGAGATCATCTGAAAAACCACCTACTGCTCCTAGAGTTTCTTCTATTGCCCTTTGAATTTCTAATTCCATCTGCTTGCATTGTTCCTCAGTCTCTCTTTCAAGTTCTTTGTCTTTAATACCTTTTTCTATAGTTAGCGACGTGGATGAATGTGGAGATGTGGGAGCCCTTTTGAAAATGTTATTGTAAAAATGTTCTGCTTTCTCAATAGTATTTAAACGGTATCTCACATCCTCATATCTCAAAATAATGCCAACTGGGGCATCCCATCTGAATGGAATCTGGTATCTTTTCAATTCATTCACCAAAAATCCATAGTCCTTTCTGTCTCTTAGCTTCTTAGGTGGTAACTCTTTGTAGACTCCAATCTGATTGCCTTCTACCTGAATATAAGCTAAGTAAGATTTCTGCAAAATATCATTCCTCAATCTTCTGTCAGTAAAATAAACAACCACATCTCTAGGCAAATTCCTTTGCCTGGCCACACGTGAGTTCACTCAGTAAGCTTTATCAATGCAGCTATGGATTTTATCAGCTCCCACTTTCAGAAGTACAGCTAATGCCTCCGCACAAACTGTTCTTAAGTCTTCCCTGGTATTCTCTCTTATACCTCTCAATCTTATAGCAAACTCCATGGATCTAAACTGCAGCATTGTCACATCATTTTCAATTCTTTGGGTTCTAACATCAGCTTTGAAAATTTTTTCTTCTGTTACTCTCATCTTAGATTCAACTTCTGTACTAAGTTCACCCTCTTTTTTGTCAATTTCCACCATCGCATCAGAAAGACCAGAAACTACTTTAATGATGTTTTGGTTCAATTTGTCATATTTTTCCTGTACCAACTCTTTAACTTCCTTTTGAGATCTTTCCATTGATCTTTCCATTTTTTCAACAACATTTCCCAAAGTCTTAGTGATAAACTCTTTCAAATCCTTATTTCCAGTTCCCTGGAGCTGCGTTTGAGGCTTTTCTGATTTTTCCTTTGTCTGATGGATAGGGGAGCCCCCCCCCCACACCTTTAGTTTGTTTCGAAGTCATACCTCCACAGAGTCTTAGCTTCTCCAAAAAAGAGGATTTTCCTCCCTTTCCAGCTTTTCTACCCAGTTTTGTGGAGGCAAAAAATTAAATCTATCTTCTTAAATTTTTAAAATGTCCCAATTAGTTGCTACAAGCAGGCAAACTTTCTCACTTTTGCTTTCAGCTCTCCCTTCTTCCATTTGAACCAGTCGCCATTTTAAGTTACTTTGTTTCTTTTTACTCCCGTTTGAATCCTTTTTTTAAAAAAGTAAAATTCTTGCGATTTTAAGGCTTTAAAATCTGGATTTCTCCTTGTTTCCTCTAATGCAGATTTCTGTTATTTTGGAAGGCGTTGCTCAGCCGTCTTGCTCTGACAAGGGAGAGATCCTCCGCTGTCCGGAGCCCTGGCGAATTGAAAGGGGAGCCTTTTTTTCCCTGAGTCCTCCCCAGGACAAAAAAACAATCCTGGGGGCTCCTCAGGGGGCTCTACCTGTCTCACCGGCTCTAGCTGTCCTTCCCTACAGAATGCAGCCTTTTTGAGCCACCTCACAGTTGTTGGGGAGGCTCTTTACAAACAGTGAAGCCGGCGGTCATGAAAAGACCGTCTGACAACGGCGGAGATGCCGACTGGAAGCCCCCTTCAAAAAGATCTTGACTATGTGTCAGATTGGTCTAACAAGTGGCAACTCCAAATATCAACCAACAAATGTTCTGTCTTGCACATTAGCAAAAAAAGAAAAAAAATCAAAACATAAAATACAAATTAGATGGACATGACCTTGTAGATGACCCTTACTCTTTCAAGGACCTTGGAGTACTCTTTTCTAATGATCTAAGTGCCCGAGCCCACTGTAACAACATTGCCAAAAAGGCAATAAGAGTTGTTAACCTAATCTTGCATAGCTTCTTCTTTGGTAATGTACTACTAACTAGAGCAAACAAAACATTTGCTAAACTAATTCTTGAATACAGCTCATCTGTCTGGAACCCGCACTGCATATCTGACATAAATACAATTGAGAGAGTCCAGAGATATTTTACGAGAAGAGTCCTCTATTCTTCTAACTGAAATAAAATACCTTATGCCACCAGACTTCAAATTTTGGGCTTAGACAACTTAGAACTATGCCGACTTCAGTCTGACCTAAGCATAGTACATAAAATTATCTGCCACAATGTACTTCCTGTCAATGACTACTTCAGCTTCAACCACAACAATACATGAGCAAATAATAGATATAAACTCAAGGTAAACCATTCCAAACTCGATTGCAGAAAATATGACTTCAGTAACAGAGTGGTCAATGCCTGGAATGCACTACATGACTCTGTAGTTTCTTCCCCAAATCCCCAAAACTTTAACCTTAAACTGTCTACTCTTGACTTAACCCCATTCCTAAGAGGTCTGTAAGGGGTGTGCATAAGTGCACTAGCGTGCCTATTGTCCCTGTCCTAATATTCCTTTTTACTTACTCTTTTCATGTATTCAAATTATGTTTATACTTTTACCTGTTATCTTATATATGCTTGACCAAATAAACTTATGACTTAGGGGGCTGTTGAAAGTTGTGGGGCAGCACCCTCTGGATTCTTCATCTCAACAAATTTATCATCTCTCAGCTGAAAACATTGGTCAGTGCTAAACAATTGTCATGCAGTGCCAGATTTCTCTGAAACAAATCTGTACATTTTAGTATGTTTTGTTAATTGCAGCTTGTTACTTAAATCATAAAGAGCATGTTAATGCAGATTATTAGGTGATTTCTGAGTGATGGAACTACCAATTGAACATAGACGTGTAGGAAATCTCCAAGTTTGTATTCCAGAAGGAGAAGAGAACTGAGAGGGAGAGATTTGGGAGGTATGGGTGGGAAGACAGGTCTAAGGGATGCTAAGCCTAAGAAAACCATAATTTGTCCAAATGATGGAGATATGAATTATGTGGTTCCAAGGAAGGCATTCATCAAATTATAGATACATTATAATACAGGTAATTATCAATTTATGAGCTTAATTGAGACATGGTTGTTAAGTGAGTCAAATTCCCCAATAGGTGATTTTTGCTAAATATCAGAAGTAAATGCTGGAAACTGGCAAAAAAAAAAAAGTCACATATCATGATTCAGTGTCTGTGAGATGCTGCAAATAGTTACAAAGGGCTGGTTGCCAAATGCCCAAAATGTTATCATATGACCATGGGGTTTATGTAGGCATTATTGTAGCCTGTGTAGCGTAGAGGGCTAATGCCTCCTACTAAAGGCAGCAATTAACACCAGCTGCCTGTAATTTCTCTGAGTTCAATCCTCGCCAGGCTCAAGGTCGACTCAGCCTTCCATCCTTTCTAAGGTAGGTCAATTGAGGACCCAGTTTGTTGGGGGCAATAAGCTGACTTTGTATAAATATACAAAAGTATGAAGGCTATTGCTTAACACATTGTAAGCCGCCCTGAGTCTCCGGAGAAGGGCGGCATATAAATCAAATTAAAAAAAAAAAAAAATTTCAAAAATGGTTTGTAAGTAGATTTTTGGGGAGTCCATGATAACTTTGAATGTTTGTTAAGAGATCAGTTGTAAGTCAATTTTATGGGAACTATTAACCATCTTAAATAATTTAAACCAAGTATGTTTCTTTGCTTAATTTTACAAAACAACTGTGCTTCCTATATATTCCTAATGTGAATTGAACAGAAAGAACAGAACAGAACAGAATGAGATGAAGGGACTTCAGAGGTCTTCTAGTTTAGCCCCCTGCTCAAGCAGGGGAACCTATGCTATTTCAGATAACTGTCGCTTAAAAACATCCAGTGATGGAATGCCCACGATTTCTGGAGACAAGCTGTTCCACTGGTTAATTGTCCTCACTGTTAGGAAGTTTCTCCTTAATTCCAAGTTGCTTCTCTCTTTGGTTAGTTTCCAACCATTGTTTCTTGTCCTGCCCATTGGTGCTTTGGAAAATAATTTGACCTTCTCTTCTTTGTGGCACACACTCAAGTACTGGAATACTGCCATGTCACTCCTAATTTTTCTTTTCTTTAGACTAGCCAAACCCAAATCCTATAGCCATTCTTCATTTGTTTTAGTCTCTAGGCCTTTGATCAATTTAGTTGCTCTTCTCTGAACTTTTTCCAAACTCTCAACACTTTTTTTGTAATTTGGTGATCAAAATTGGTTGCAATATTCCAGGTGTTGTCTTATTAGAGTTTTACAAAGTAGTACTAATACTTCATGTGATCTTGATTCTATGCCTCTGTTTATGCAACCCAGGATTATATAAGCTTTTTGGGCTGTTGCTGCACACTGTTGGCTCATATTCAAGTGATCATTCACTAAAACTCCAAGGTCCCTATCACAGTTACTGTTTTGAGACAGGTCTCACTTAATCTGTGTTTATATCTTTGAGTATTCCTGCCTAAATATAAACTTTGCTTTTCTCCACATTAAAATTCATTTTGTAGGATAGGGCCCAATGTTCAAGTTTGTCAAGATCTTTTTGGATCCTGAGTTTGTCTTCTGGGATATTGGCTATTCCTGCTAGTTTAGTGTCATCTGCAAGTTTGATGAATTCCCCTTCTATTCCCTCATCTAAGTCATTTATGAAGATATTGAAGAGTACTGGGCCTAGAAGCCTTGTGGTACCCCACTACTTACTTCTCTCCATGTGGATGATGTACTTTTAAGGACTACTCATTGAGTACAGTTTGTCAAATGCTACAAATCCACACTGTTCACACATTGATTTGGTATTTTTTATATTAAAATAATTTTAAAAAATGGAATGAGGATAGAAGCATATCAAATTATTAGGATTGAAAAAGTACTGGTTTTAGAATATCTAGTGTTGCTTCTTTTCATCCATCCATCCATCCATCCATCCATCCATCCATCCATCCATCCATCCATCCATCCATCCATCTATCATAGATAGATAGATGGATGTATGCCTACAATTACTGCAAGTTCAAATCTCACCAGGCTCAAGGTTGACTCAGCCTTCCATCCTTTGGAGGTAGGTAAAATGAGGACCCGGATTGTGGGGGCAATAAGCTGACTTTGTATAAAAAAGAACACCGCTTAGGGGGCCCCCAAAAGCCCTACTAAGCAGGTATATACAAAAGTATGAAGGCTATTGCTTAATGCATTGTAAGCCGTCCTGAGTCTCGGGAGAAGGGCAGCATATAAATCGAACTAATAAGTAAATAAGTCTGTCTGTCTGTCTATCTGTCTATCTATCTATCTATCTATCTATCTATCTATCTATCTATCTATCTATCTATCTATCTATCATCTATCTATCATCTATCTATCTATCTATCTATCTATCTATCTATCTATCTATCTATCTATCTATCTATCATCTATCTCTCACTATCTTCTTTATAATGTGTTTTTTTCTCTCTCCAGGGTTTAAAAGGTCCAAAAGGCACAACTGCTATGACAGTATGTATTGTTATATTTGACATTGTGAACTACTAGCCTTTCTGTATACAGGATTAATTTAACTATAAAAATATATATTTAAGCATAAAAACATTCTTCAACAGCTGTTGATTTTCAAAATTTCTCCTGATTTGGCTAACTATGAGTTAAGCAGACCATATGTGGAGAAGAGAAACAGCCAAAATGAAAACTTTGAAACATTATTTAAATTTAACTGACTTCAAAACAGAAGAAAATCTCAAGAAATATAGGATACTATATATATATATATAGTAATTCTGTAGGTTTCTGAGCATATATACACAGAGATATGCTACTAATCATGCTATTTTGCCTGTTGTCTGCAGACTTGTCAATTTGTGAACCTTACAAGAGGAAACTGCCGTAAGTAGTAACTTCAGGCTACCAGTATCTACTATTACTATGGTACTAAAACTATTACCAGGTTTAAGAAACCTATTAATTTTTATTGGGTTAGTTATATTAAATTATTTAATCCCAAACCATACAGATCTATAAGAAAACATATTCCTTGAGTTTACTTTGAAGGGAGACAGAACTATAGCAACCTAGCCATGGAATAAGTCATTGATGTTATTATAAAAAGACACATTGGTTATAGTAGACGATGAATGGGAATTGCCACGATGAAGATAAAAAAGAATGAAAATGTAAACTTTTAGAAAGACAATTCTCTTGTTTTAAAGCAAACAATGTTAGCTTTTTAAATTAAAATTGATTCCCAAATTAAATCAATTTTTATATTAAATTACATTAGTATTTTATATTTAAACATAATAGTAGCAAAATTTTCAAAGCCATTTCATGGCTCAGTTAAATTTAACATATCCTTTGGCTTTAAAAAGGTACCATATTTTTCAGAGTATAAGACACATTGGAGTATAAGATGCAGCTTAGTTTTTGGGAAGGAAAATAGGGGAAAAAAATCTGCCTACCATATATTCATCTGATTATCATCTTGAGCCTAGATAGCTCAGCAGACTAATGCATTGTATTTAACTCCAGCTGTCTGCAATTATTGTAAGTTTGAATCTCACCAGGCTTAAGGTTGATTCAGCCTTCCATCCTTTCTAAGGTAGATAAATTGAGGACCCAGTTTGTGGGGGCAATAAGCTGACTTTGTATAAATATACAAAAGTATGAAGGCTATTGCTTAACGCATTGTAAGTTGCCCTGAGTCTCCAGAGAAGGGTGGCATATAAATCAAATTTTTTTAAAAAATTAGCATCCTTAGTCTGGTCAGCTTCAGCACATTAGTTTGCTGGTTTTTATCCCATAAAAACAGCTTCTAAAACACAACTGATCTTTGGAGAGAGAAGCAATAAGAAAAGCAGGCAAATCATAGAGATCGCTTCACCCACTAGCGCTTCATTAGGGCTGAAAAAAAACCTTCAGAGCTGAGAGTTGGAGGGAGCAGGGAAAGATCGCTTCATTGAAAAAAAGCTTCTAAAGCACAGCTGAGTCAGAGGTAAATCTAGCACCTCCTTAGGGCTGAAAAAAACTTCAAAAAAAGCTACATTCGGAGTATAAGATGCACCCAAATTTTCAGCCTCTTTTAGGAGGGAAAAAAGTATGTCTTATAACCTGAAAAATACAGTATATTACTGTTGTGATATCAATTTTTTTTCAGTGTTTTATCCAAACCTGAAGCTAATTTTTCATTGGATATTGGATATTGAAACAAAGAGCATGCTCAGAGCAAATTCCCTGTTGTGTTTATTGATGGTGTATAGTTGGTCAAATAAGTATAACAATTTCAATTAAAACAACTTTCTTTTATCCCATCCAGCTTGCTGTGTAGGTAAGTTATTTGAATTAGATAATATTTAATTTAAAAAAAGTTGTGCTCTCTTAGCCCAAGAAATATTCTGATACATTTTTACTTTTCTTACAAGGCAAGAGCAAATGTCCAGTTTACCCAACTGAAGTGGTGTTCGCTCTTGATATGTCTGAAGATGTTACTCCAGTTTCCTTTGAAAGGATGAAAGGCTTTATGATGTCTTTGCTGAAGGATTTGAACATTAGCAGAAGCAATTGCCCAAGTGGTGCTCGGATATCAGTGCTTTCGTACAATACCAATATAAAATACCTTATCCGGTTCTCTGACTTTCAGAGAAAAAATCTTCTTATGGAGGCAGTACAGGGAATTCCTTTGGAGAGGTCTTCAGGCCAACGGAATATTGGAAGGGCTATGCGCTTTGTTGCCAGGAATGCTTTTAAACATCATCGTCAAGGGGCTCTTATCAGAAAAGTTGCTGTTTTCCTTACTGCTGGCCCATCAGATGATGCTGCTTCTATCAATACAGCTGTGCTGGAATTCAGTGCTTTAGATATCATCCCAACAGTCATTGCTTTGAGAGAAGCATCAAATGTCAGAGAAGCATTTTTGGTAAGGAGGTCATTGTCAGAAAAAAAGAACTTACAGGTTGATGAAGGAGTGCGGCCAGAGCGGTGTTAATAGCAATGTAATGATGCCATAGGTATGTTTGTGACCAACATCTTTTATCAGACTTATGTCTGTGAAGATTCTCAGTGATCCAGTCAGAGTTGCCTGGAAATTGGGTCATGGCAACTGGGCTTTGATATGTTTTTCAGAAGTTCCCATCAGAGTTCTAACTAAATTCTGACTCCTCTCCATTCTCTAGATTTATTCTCCAGATGTTTGTTTTTAGAAAATATTTTCTCCTGATGGGAGGGCTCTCAAAAATATTTTCTTGATGTGAGTGAATGTTGTACTAACAATTCCTTAGGTATGAAGGCCAATTGGGTGACTTTGGGCAAGTCACTCTTTCCCCACCCAACTTACCTCACAGGGTTGTTATGGGGAAAATTGGAGGAGGAGGAAGGTGTGTGTCAAGATTGAACCATTTTGCTTTTTTCAGACCTAATGCTTTTCAACTTGCCAATGACCTGGTGGGAGGGAAGGGGTAATAGAATGGTGAGAATGTGTGTGAGGATTGTGAAAGCTTGGCAACCATCAATGCAGGTGTTTGAGAAACAGATGGACTGTTCCCATAATAAAAGGACATCTCATAATTGGACAATGTGATCACCCAGAGGTGGAGAGAAAGGGGACCTATTGTTTAAGTAAATAAGCATTTGTGCAGGAAAACCAGAAGTGATTTTGATTCTTCAGTACTGAAATGGTGTATCCAATAAAGTTTTACTTTTGGGAACTCAAAGCTCCTGAAAGTGTTTCCTTCTTTTACTAGTTGGACAGTTGACATTAAACTAATGTCAACTTAACTTAATACAGCCTACTTGGATGCATCCGAGAGAGCTGTGACCGAATGATGTCTGGAACGGAGTGGAAAGTTGATGCTGTGGTGAAGCCTGTATCGGTCTCTCCATGGAAGGCACTCGCAGCAGCCCAAGCTGACTCTGGGATGTAGACAGTGGTGACCCGATCCAAGGTGAGGGTGGGCAAGCCGGAACAGCTTGAGGAAGGAGCCATGGCAGGATCCATTTGTCTTGACCTGAAGATGTGATGGCTGAGTGGATTGGGGAAGGCAGCTGAAACAGAATTCCCTTTGATCCCGCCTTGAGCGGTCATGAATTGAGGGAGCAGGCCAGCGGGGCTGCAGACTGGGAAAAACCAGTGGAGTGAAAATTCCTGACAGTCTGCTTCAGTCCTTCAGAGGAGCAGCTGTGTGAGACATTTGTTAGAATGGAGATGTGGGGAGTGATGTTGATGAAATCATTGGTCCTGGGAGCAGGATTTGGGACTGGCCAAGTGTTGGCAACCCTGGCTCCACCCCAACTGGTGAGGCTGGGGAGCAATGGGCAAATAGCTGGGGTCCCCAGGGGGGAGGGCTGCTGTCCCTCCCACAGTTGTGGGACAAGCTCAGGGATCCTTGCAGTGGCAGGAACTCAGGCTCAAGCAGTCCCACAGGCAGTGGGCCTGCCCCCGTGTTATGTGCTAATTGGGGATGACTGAAAACCCCTTCCTCTGAAAGCTATGTTTGATGGGCAGCTGGAGAAGCTAGCCTATTTCCTGAACCAGGTGTGGAACTATTTGGAGCTATATGGAACAATGTACCCGAATGAAATTGCCTGTGTGAACACAATTACTTCAAATCTAAAATGAGAGGCAGCAGAGTGGGTGGTATTCCTCCATGATGATAGGGCCCTGGAGCTGGGGAATGTGGATGCATTCCTGGATGACCTTCGAGCTAGATTTGGAGACCCTGCACAAGCCCACTGAGTGGAATCCAGGATCCAGACCATAAAGCAAGGGAGTATGCCAGTAGCTGAATACATTTGGGAGTTCTGCAGCCTGACTGGGAAGCTGAAGGGGTGGCCAGAACACTTGCTGATCTATCACTTCCAAGACAGACTAAACAAGGAACTGTACCTAAACTGCCTGCCCTGGGGAATTCTGGACAACCTTGGGGCATGGTATCAGTTGGTGACCATAGTGGAGATAGACCTGTTGGAGTATCGGCACCATGCAGCACATGAGAGTCATCCCCAACAAGGCCAAGAGATATGCCTGCCAGTGCACAAGGGACTGACAGCCCCTCCCTTGACCCCAAAGGAGAGTTTAGTTTAGTTAGTTTAGTTTATTAAATTTGTATACCGCCCTTCTCCTGACGGACTCAGGGTGGTGAACAGCCAAACATTAAAATACAAGCAATATAAAAGTTAAAATAATCTAAAACATAATTAAATCAAATTTTGGCTTTCCCAAATTTAAAACCCCTCATAAAATTCACCCATTAAAATCTACGTTAAGCCAGCCCAGCTTGCTGGAATAGAAAAGTCTTTAATGCCTTGCGGAAAGTGCAGAGGTCTGGGATTAATCAAATCCCCGGGGGTAACTCATTCCAGAGGGCGGGGGCCCCCACAGAGAAGGCTCTCCCCCTGGGGGTCGCCAGTCGACATTGCCTGACCAACGGCACCCTGAGGAGACCCTCTCTATGAGAGCGTATTGGCCAGTGGGAGGTTATCGGTGGCAGAAGATGGTCTCGTAAGTACCCAGGTCCTAAGCCATGGAGCGCTTTAAAGATGAGAACCAAGACTTCAAGCGCACCTGGAAGACCACTGGGAGCCAGTGCAGCTCGCGCAGGAGAGGTGTCATGTGGAAGCGCCAAGTCGCCCCCATAATCACCCACACGGCCGCATTCTGGACCAGTTGGAGCCTCCGGGTGGTCCTCAAGGGGAGCCCCATGTAGAGAGTGTTACAGTAGTCCAGGCGAGAAGTGACCAGGGCATGAGTGACTGTGCATAAGGAGTCCCGATCCAGAGAGGGACGCAACTGGCGTATCAGGCAAACCTGATAAAAAGCCCCCCTGGCCACGGCCGTCATATGCTCTTCTAAAGACAGCCATGGATCCAGGAGGATGCCCAAGTTACAAACCTTCTCTGGGGGGCCAAAGACTCGCCCCCAATAGTCAGAGAAGGCACCAGCTGGCTATATCGGGACGCCGGCATCCACAGCCACTCGGTCTTGGAAGGATTGAGTCAGAGCCTGTTCCTCCCCATCCAGACCCATATGGCCTCCAGACACTGGGACATCACTTCGAGGGCATCATTGGGGTGATCCGGGGTGGAGATGTACAGCTGCGTATCGTCAGCGTACAGATGACACTGCACCCCGAAACCACGGATGATCTCACCCAGCGGCTTCAAATAAATGTTGAACAGGAGCGGCGAGAGGACCGACCCTTGCGGCACCCCGCAAGCAAGGCGCCTTGAGATCGACCTCCGCCCCCCTGCCAACACGGACTGTGACCGGTTGGAGAGATAGGAGGAGAACCACCGCAACACGGTGCCTCCCACCCCCAATCCCTCCAGCCAGTGCAGCATGATACCATGGTCGATGGTATCAAAAGCCGCTGAGAGGTCTAATAGGACCAGAACAGAGAAGCAACCCCTGGCCCGAGCCCTCCAGAGATCTTCAACCAACGCGACCAATGCTGTCTCCATGCTGTACCCAGGCCTGAAGCCGGACTGGAATGGATCTAGATAGACAGTGTCATCCAGGTACTGCAGGAGCTGTCGCGCAACCACACTCTACAACCTTCGCCAAGAAGCGAAGGTTGGAGATCGGACGATAATTTCCCAAAGCAGCCGGGTCTAGAGAAGGCTTCTTGAGGAGGGGTCTCACCACCACCTCTTTCAAGGTGGTAGGCAAGAAACCTTCGCTCAAAGAAGCATTTATAATCCTCTGGAGCCAGCCTCGTGTAACCTCCCGGGTAGCCAGCACTAGCGAGGAGGGACACGGGTCCAATAAACATGTTTGCAGCACCTTCCTGGAGCCTGCTTCTGATATGGGGAAAAAGGCTATTGGGCTGCCAATTGCCCGGTCTGGAACCCATGACAGCATTGAAGGTTCCGAGTCAACCAAAGGCCAAGAAGGCACCCAGGAGGGAGAAGGAGTAGAAGGTTGTGGAGGTCTCTCCCTGCTCCAGTGATGGGGATAAAATTCTGATCCCCAGCAAGCCCAACCTGATCTATGAGAGTGACAGTGAGGGGGATGATGATCCGATGGTAAGTGGAACCATTGCCCCATTGACCACCCCAGTGGAGATGTTAATACCCCACTCTGGAGCAAGGTAACCAAGCCAGTAACCCTAAAAGTAGGGAGCCATGAGGAAACTATTTGGTTTAAAGCAGCCCCCCAAATGGCAGAGACTATGAAATTGAGATTGGTGCGGCTGAAGAAGTGGAATCCAGGAGTTGACTGGAAGGACAACAAGTGGCACTTGAAGAGTAAAGCAGGTGGATTGCAATGCATGTGGACAACACGCAAAGATGGTGAAACCATTGGTGAGGAGAGGAAATGTATAACCTGTGAATGCATTATCTGAGAGTGGCCACATGGGGCTGGCCATCCCAAAGAAGTACCGGGACCTAGCTGAAGCATTTCACGAGCGAGAATCAGACGTACTCCCTCCCCATTGCTCCACTGATTGTGCCATTGAAATACTGCCTGGAGCAAAATTACCCAAACCAAAGATGTACTCAATGACTCCAAGAGAAATGGAGGAGCTCAGAAGCTTTGTGGATAAAAAAACTAGCTAGGGGTTTCATCCAACTGGCAAAAGCTAGGATGGCAGCTCCATTATGCTTCAATGAAAAGAAAGATGGGTCTTTGAGATTATGTGTGGATTTTGGGGGGATTAATGAGGTCTGTGTGGAAAACATGTACCCCCTCCCCATTATGAAGGATACTTGGCCAAGAGAATGATGTTTACCAAACTGGACTTGCAGAAGCATACTACCAAGTGAGAATTAAAGATAGAGACAAGTGGAAAACAGCTTTCAATTGTCCCTTAGAGTGATACCAATTCTGGGTGATGCTTTTTGGGTGCAGGGAGCACCTGCATTGTTCATGGAACTAATCAACTAAGTACTGCATGAGTACCTGTATAAGAGAGTGCTGATATACCTGATTGACACCCTCATTTATTTTGAGGTGATGGAAGCTCACATAAAGTTAGTGCAGGAAATGTTAAGAAAACTATTGAAAGCCAAGTTCTACCCTAAACTATCCAAATGCGACTTCCACAAAACCAGTTTGGACTACTTGTAGTACCATATGCCCAGTGAGGGAGTGGAGATGGATCCTGGAAAGGTGAAAGTCATAGAAGAGTCCAGAAGATCCCTGGGCCAAAAGGCAACTACAGAGGTTTTTGAGCTTTGCCAACTTCTATTGCCGATTTATTTCCTCATTTGCACAGATAGCTCTGCCTATCACTGAATTACTAAAAATGGGCAGGGTATGTGTGTGTGTATGAAACCCAAGGTGAGCCAGCCACTTAACTGGATTATAGAATGCCAAGTGGCTTTCAAAAAGCTCATATGGCTTTTTGTAGGGGAGCCAAACCTTAAACCAGGAGTGAAATCCAGCAGGTTCTGATAGGTTCTGGAGAACCAGTAGCAGAAATTTTGAGTAGTTCGGAGAACTGGTAGTGGAAATTTTGAGTAGTTTGGAGAACTAGCAAATACTACCTCTGGCTGGTCCCAGAGTGGGGTGGGAATGGAGATTTTGCAATATCCTTCCCCCAGGAGTGGGGAGGGAATGGGGATTTTGCAGTATCCTTCTCCTGGAGTGAGATGGAAATGGAGTTTTTGCAGTATCCTTCCCCTGCCATGCCCACCAAGCCATGCTCATCAAGCCCACACCACACCACGCCCACCAAGCCACAGAACCGGTAGTAAAAATATTTGAATTTCACCACTGCCTTAAACACCTGAATCTGGAGGAGCTGTTTGTAATACAAGCTGATGCTAGCAATATGGTGTGGGGGCTGTTCTGCTCCAAAGAAATGTGAAAGGGATGCTGCAACCCTGTACCTACACTTCCTGGAAATTGACCGATACCAAGAGATATATGCTGTTCAATGGGTGCTGATGGCTTGGAGGCAATTATTGGAGGGCAGTAAGATCCTTTCGAAGTGTGGACTGAGCAGGGGGTTGGACTAGATGACCTCCAAGGTCCCTTCCAACTCTGTTACTTTTACAATGGGCTCAGAACTTTAATCAGTTCAGTTTCACCCTTCGGTACTTGCCGGGGGGGGGGGGAGGGAGAATTTCTTCACTGATACACTCTCTAAGATGCCCCAATACAAAAGTACCTTGGAGGAAATAGTTAACTCCATTATCCATTCCTAGCAACTGGCACAGCTGACCCAATGCCTAAAGGAAACCCTAGAAGAAGATGCATGGTTCAAGGACCACAAAAATGAGCTGACGATGAGAAAGGACCTGGCATGGAAGGGAGACAAACTGTATCTATTAGCCAGCCAGAGAACCCAGAGCCCATAAACAAGCTGCAACATAAAGCCGGCAGGCCACTTTGAGATTGTAAGGGCCATTCACTTGGTTAAAAGGCAATTCTGGTGGCCCAAGATGAAGAAAGACATAGAAAGCTATGTAACCAGCTGCCCGGTGTGCACATCAATGAAGCAATTGCCAGGGAAAACTCCTGTGTTGCTATAGACAGTTGTTGTTCTTCAGTACCAAAATTTTCAATGAAGTTTTACTTTTGGGAATTCAAAGCTCCTGAGAGTATTTCTTTGTTTTGGATTAACTAGTTGGACAGTTGACATTGTGTTGGATATGTTTGCATCCTGAGTTATTTGTAAAAATAATAAAGGTGAAATACAAATAAATAAAAATAAATGCTGAGTCGGGGTTTGCCATACCTGGGGGTAGTGGAGATGGTGGCACAGTCCAGGTAATTCCGCCAAGGTGAGGAGCTGTGGAACTGGCAGAGCAGGCCATGGCAACATCAGTGGCAGTGGAGTGTCCCACATCCACAATGACGGTGGCAGCATGGCCCAAGACATCAGTGGTGGTGAGGAGCTTCTCTGGACACTGTCAGCCTTGGCTGATACCGGTGGTGGGGGCAAGGCACGCCATGACAGCGCCGGCCAGCCAGCCATCAGAGTGTGTGTTCTCAGCTGAATTCAGTGGCAGACGTGCAGCTGAAACAGATAGGACACCAGTGGCATATGGGGCTGTTCGCTATGGCTGCGCGTCAGCTCTACACCCTGCGGCTGTCTCTGCGCTTCCATGTGGGTGCTGCCTCCTAGGCTTCGGCCCTTTTGGCCGTTGGCTTGCAACCGATGCCCTTGAAGTGATGTCCCGGTGCCTGGAGGCTGTGCGGATCTGGATGGGAAGGAACAGGCTCAGGCTCAACCCATCCAAGACTGAGTGGCTGTGGTTTCCGACATCCTGATATAGTCAGTTGGCGTCATCACTGACTATTGGGGGCGAATCACTGGCCCCCACGGAGAGGGTTCGTAACTTGGGCGTCCTCCTGGATTCACAGCTGTCCTTGGAAGGGCACCTGACGGCTGTGGCCGGGAGGATTTTCTATCAGGTTCGCCTGATCCGCCAGTTGCGTCCCTTTCTGGATTGGGACTCCTTGCTCATGGTCACTCACGCCCTTGTCACTTCCCGTCTAGACTACTGTAATGCTCTCTACATGGGGCTCCTCTTGAGGAGCACCCAGAGGCTCCAACTGGCGCAGAGTGCGGCCGCGCGGGTGGTGATGGGAGCGACATGGCGTTCCCATGTGACACCTCTCCTGCGCGAGCTGCACTGGCTCCCGGTGGTCTTCCGGGTGCGCTTCAAGGTTTTAGTTACCACCTTTAAAGCACTCCATGGCTTAGGACCTGGGTACTTGCAGGACCGCCTACTACCACCAATAGCCTCCCACCGGCCAGTACGCTCTCATAGAGAGGGGCTCCTCCGGGTGCCGTCAGCCAAACAATGTCAGCCCAGGGGGAGAGCTTTCTCTGTGGGGGCACCTACTATCTGGAACAAGCTCCCCCAGGAGATACGGAGGATCCCGGATCTGCCCACCTTCTGCCGCGCTCTTAAGACTTTTCTATTTCGCCAGGCGGGCCTGGCCTAACTACTCCCCGTTTTTAGTGTTAAATTTTAATCTGTTTTAAATTATTTGGGGTGTTTTAATTCTGTCTGGGCCAAATTTATTTAAGTTGGTTTTAAATTTTCTGTTTTTAGTTGGTTTTAAATTTTGTATTTATGTATTTTTTATTGTTGGCTGTACACCGCCCTGAGTCCTTCGGGAGTAGGACGGTATATAAATCCAATCCAATCCAATCCAATCCAAATCAAACCAGATGCCGGTTAGAGGGTGGATGCTGGGCTGTGGCAGGTGTGGCTGGCTGGACCATTGGCGGGGGTTTGGACTACAAAATGTGCTGGGAGGTGAATGCTCTCAGCGCTGACTTTGCGCGGCTCTGAGCATTATACTTGATCTGTACCAAGGCTCTGGCTTCTGAGGGAAGTAAACCTGGATTCATGAGCTGAAGTGTTTCCTGCATCTGTTTGCTTATTTCCTCTCTGGCTCGGGACTGGACCATTGGATATGTTTCCATCTTGAGTCATTTGTAAAAATAATAAAGGTGGAATACAAATAAATACAAATAAATAAATTACAATCATTCACTTCCCAGAGTGATCAGCTGAAACAGTGTCAATACAGAGATCAAAGTGAGTGAGACCCCCATTCAATCTCTGACACTCCACGTCTTGTTTCTGAAACTTAATTTCTTTTGTCTCTCCCCTCCCAAATGTCAAGTAGCAGGAAAAACCCACTGCACATACCTGAGGCTAGATTTATTTCCTGCAGGAAATCTCTAGCAGTAGAGAAAGGTTACATGGATTTAAACCAGTATAGCTATTTTGCTGCAGAATAATTCAAAAAAATTAATCCAAGTATCATTTAGGCTAATGAAAAACAGGCAAATTCACATTTATGCATTAAGTTGAATGTTAAATATGCAAATACTATATAAATTCAACAACAAAGTCTGAATAGTGAAATTGGAAGACTACCATATTTTTATTTAGTTATTAAAATGTCAAATCTTTTGCCACTTGATTTCAGAAAACCAAAAGTGTACTTGGTTTATAGAATCCCTTTAAAAAATCCAGAAAAAAAGAAAAATAATGCAGGGATGGAGAACATTGGTCTATGTATGTTGGGGCAATGGATTATTAAACTTTATTTGTGTTGTGCAGTTTCTTATTTTAAATATATAATTAGTAATCACAAGGCTTAATTCATTTTCACTTGATCATTTGTAGTTAGTTATATGGAAAAGAAAATCTGAAGCAAAAACTCATTCCTACTGATTATAAGATTTGGGCAGTAAATCAGTAAAAAAATAAATCTCTTTCAATCTCAGAAACTGTACTTGACCTAATTTTTTTTTAAAAAATTTGATATTCAGAAACATGCAGACCCATGAGATAACTAATGCATGCTCAGGATAGTAAAAATAGAAGTTAATCTTGGGATTAATTTGGGAATAATCTAGGATTATTCTTGTATTTTAATTGTTGTATGATGCATTTTAGAGAGCCAAATTGCATTCTAGATTCCTATTCCAAAGTATAATGATTTGTACAGAATCTTGAATTTTACTCTGATTTCTTGCCCATTTTAAAAATTATTTCGGTTTAGTTTCAGAAGTTATAAATTGAGAGCAGTAAATGAAATAGTTAATTGCTTTTGAACCAGCTGTAAAATAGCAGGTCATATTGAAAGATATCCAACTCTGAAGGGACTTTTTTGCTTGGGTATTAGTAAGGCATATATTTTTTCCTATGAATAATTCTTTGTGTGACCTTGTTTTGCCTTTGATCATGTTCTCCATGAATGTAAAATTTTAATTTTTCTATAGCATTGAGTGAATCTGCTCTTTTTTTTCAAAAGAGTGAGAATCATAAGATATCTTTAAGAAAATATGAAAGTATATCCAGATTCATTCATTTAAATTAAGATTAGAAGTAAATTAGAATATAGTGCATGTTTCTGTCTGGTGGATGGGATTCTATAGAAGGGAGTGTAGATGTCTTTGTGGGTTTCTTTCTTCCATTATCACGTTCTCAGCAGTGGCAAATATTAGCATTATTCTGACCATTGGTGTCCAATCTGAGTTCTGAATTGGGATGTTCAGCAATGGACTGGGGAGAGACATCAGTTAGCTTTATATCTGGAGGCAAATCTTACCCTTTCCCCAGCATCTATGGTAAACTAGCTCCAAGAAAGTCTAAATATACTATTACTGTATTTTTCAGAGTATAAGACACACCTTCCCCCCCCCCAAAAGGGGGTGAAAATTTAGGTGCGTCTTATACACCGAATGTAGCCCCGCCCACCCACTGGCCCCCACCCTTTGGCCTCTGCCTCGCAGCAGTTACCTTCTTGCAAGCAAACAGCAAGAAAAAACAGCTCCTTTCAGCTTCAGCACAGCCTAATTAGCACAAGTTGATTGGATCAGCCTCCAACTCTCAGCTGATTTGCTCTCATCTGTTTTGTGCAGGGCTCTGCTGCTTGCTGCAAAGAGGTAAATTGCTGGAGCACATTTTTTTCCCTTGGGCTAATCAAGCTATGCTGAAAATGAAAATGAAAGTAAAGCAGGCTGTTTGCTGTTTGCTGCAATGAGGCAAAATTGCTCAGAGGCAGAGGCAGAGGGAGATTTCTTTTTCTTCTTTTGCTTACCAAAAAAGGAAGGTGCGTTTTATACTCCAAAAAATACGATAATTCATACTTGAAGCCAAATTTATGTGACTCTCCATTTTGAACCAAGGGAAACGGAATCTTTTTATCTGAAATTTAGAATGTTATGAAGTTTGCAGTACAATTATCTGATAAATAGTAATTCTAAAATATTTATTAGGAAAAGTCTGTAGGAGAAGATGGACATCCCCTTTACTTCCAGATTATCAGATTAAGATTTAAAATAAAAGGAAGCTGTTAGCACTAACTGAATGTTTTTGATGTCCACTCTACTTTCTAAAATATGGCATACATATTAACATTATTTGCTTTCCTGCTATTAAACAGATTGGGGCTTTCCTTTGATTCTAATATTTTGATATCCTCCCAGCTATGGGCTTTAACAAACCCTTGAAATCCCTTTCTAGTTACATAAGTTTATGTTTCTGTATGTGCATGTGTAAATAAAATACCTTGCAGTTCAGAAAATATTTTCAATGTATTTCTTCCTGTATTATCTTCTCCTTTATCTAGACAGATGATACTGGTCGATTTAAATTGTTTGTTTGGGAATTCAAGGAGGAAGAGAAATTGAATTATGTTTCACTTTGTTCTCTCTGCTATGGTGAGCTCATTGATTCTCTTATTTCTTAAAATGGTTATACATACACTATTTTCTCGGAGTGTTTCATAAATATGCACATGCACACACTAAGTCTTTTAATTTCAGAACTCAAATTTTCTTCATCTGTTTGTATGGATCTAGCAAGCATCAGATATTCTCTGGTAAAATTGAACAAAAAGAAGATGTCATGTTAAGATCATAGGTAAAAATAATGATGATGAAAAATAATAGAATGGATAGTGCACACTTATAATGCAGTTTTTTGCCTTCTGTATCTGCATCCTGTCATCAGATAGAAGTCCATAGATTAAATACCTTCAGTGATATTTCTTCCTCTTGCTCACCTGACAGATATTTAAGACTAAGATGGAAGCTAAGACTTTAAATGATTTGGCATTATAAAGCTCAGCTGGAAATTTAGAAACCAAGATATCTTGCTTAGTTGGCTTAGTGATCAAAATCTTTTGGGGGAATGGTGCTAATAAGAAAAAAGAATGGAATTGTAATCACATGTAGAAAGTCTGAAACTGGAAGGTTGCCATAACTTTAAGTGTAATCTACATTTATTATTTATTTATTTTATTTGTCAAACATGTACTAGATAACAGGTATAAGTATAACCATGGACATGAACAAGGAATTATGTGGAAAGGTATTCTACCTGTGGACCATGATTCATTGTTTGGTTTTTATATATTATTTAAAACATTTTTTAAAGAAACAGTATAAGTAGTTCACTGTGAGCAGAAAATATAGCTAAGTTAAATAGGATGATTTATTACTAATATTTTTGTGCAATTTGATATGTTTTTATTTACTTTAGTATATTGTTTTTGTTTGGTCTGTTGTTTTATTTTTATTTTATAAAATACCTTGATACTTATCATGTCCTTTGCTTCTACCAGAGGCATTAGCAGCAGGGTTTAAAAATAAGAAGACAACTACAACTCTGTGCTTGAACCCCTTCCCTTTTTTACATGTGTTGTGCAGGTAACACAATTGAAAAAGGGACATGGTTTCAATTGCACAGGCACTACTTTTTGGACCTCCGAATCCTGCCCCTGGATGCTCCTGGCTAATAATTTTTAATATAATGTTGAACTGAACAATCAATTAGTGTCTTAATCATAAGAAATAAATACATTCAACCAATCAATGTGCAGAATATTCTCATCACATAGTTCATCACATAGACAGATTTTTAAAATATGAATCAAGTTCTAATCACAGCTACCCTAAAATATTTTCTCAAACTAGGTCCCTTTAAATTTAATAACAGTATAATTTTCAGAGTTCATACCAATATGAACTTGTGTCTCTGTGTGAGGGTAATTTCAAATTCATTTGTTGAGAAACATTTATAAAAGAGAAGCCAAGCAAAATATTATCTTTGTATATTCAGCTTTTCAATCATTCCATGGAAATAGTCATTACTTTGTGCTTCTTCCACAGATACATGTAACCCTGTTTCACAATGTGAAATAGTGGATCCCCCTCCAATTAATATAAATATGGATATAGCTTACATCATGGATGGCTCTCGGGATGTCAGCAATGAGGAGTTTGAAACAATGAAGGAGTTCGTGAGCAAAATGTTGGATTATTTTGCTATTGCTTCCCTGCCTGTTGAGTCAGACAAAGGAGCTAGAGTGGCTCTGGTACAACATGCTTCACCAAATTTCTCAGGGACTGAATTATCAAGCTCAGCATCTTTAGAGTTTGACTTGACTACATACAGCACTAAGGATCTGATGAAAATGCATATTCAGGAATCACTTCACCAGCTGAAAGGTTCATCAGCTGTGGGTCATGCCCTAGAATGGACCATTAATAATGTGTTTTTGGAAGCTGATAGGCCAAGAAAGCACAAGATCATTTTTACAATACTGGGAAGTAAGACAAGCGCCTGGGATAGAGAAAAACTTCTAAAAATGTCATTGGAAGCCAAATGCCGAGGATTCACCATGTTCACCTTAGCCCTTGGCAGTGAAACTGATGATTCAGAAATAACAGACCTCTCCAGTGTTCCAGTGGAGCAGCACCTATTACAGATGGGCAAAGTTCATAAGCTTGAATTGCCATATGCTCTGAGGTTTAGCCAGGCCTTCTTAAATCTTTTGAAAAGTAAGTAATATACTTTAATTCTTTTGTGGCACTGTTTGTTGATGCCTGATACATTTATTATTTTGACATCTACATGGCTTGTTAGAGATGTGACAACATGCTTGTTACATGGGACAAACAATGAAAATAAGCTTGGATGCAATCACATTCTGATTTGCTAAGTGACATTAAGCCATCCTGTCTTTGTCTCAGCAACCTCTTACCCAAGCCTATGTGCAAACATCTAATGCAGGAGTGGGCAACTGTGGCCCCTTTATGACCTGTGGACTTCAACTCCTAGAATTCCTGAGCCAGCCATGCTTTGAATGATCTGGTACTATAAAGCTCAGCTGAAAATTTTAAAAGCTGGCTCTAGAATTCTGGGAGTTGAAATCCACAGGTCATAAAGGGGCTATGGTTCCCCACCCCTGATCTAATGGGATGTATATATGACAGAGGAATGCAGGGCATGACTCACTACTAGATCTTCTCAAATCATAGAATATGAACATGCAGACATTTGTTTAAATGCAAACAGTATTTTTTCAATTATGAATAAATAATTTATTGTAGTCTTCAGCTCTAAATAGTGTCTTTCCCCATCCTCACAGGGGAATTGAATCATTATCCTCCTGAAAACCTGAAAGAAAAATGTGACAACCTGGATCGAGGAGACACCTATCAGCAAGCTGTAGGGATAATTGACAGGTACAAAAATCAGTTCTTCTTCATGAGAAGTAATTGGTATAGTAATTGCCATAGGCCTTAGCTGATCAAAAAGTCCTGAATTGGATAATGGTATATCAATGGTATATGAATTAAAGACTCCTCGGGTATAATTTTCAAAATTGTGTAACTAAACATTAACTTTTTGTTCCTTTTCTGTTTATAGGATTCTGTTTCCTGGATTGAAACATAATGATTTATTGCAACCTTCAGAATTATCCAGGAAAAATGTGCAAAACAAAAATTTAAAGACTACCCAAGGACCAAAAGAAGAACAGTATGGTCAAATAGAAAATAAATACTTCACCAGCATCAGTATTCAAAATGGGAATGGGACAGAGACTGAAGAACCTTTTGAGAAAGTACAAAGAGCAAAGGGTATGTACATATGGATGTACAGTATGTGTGCACATTATATAAATAGGGATGTTGAAAATTGCCTACTGGGTGTTTTTATAAAAACTCCTTAAAATGTGAAATGTCTATCATTATATAATGATACATTAATGATGTCATACATATACTTAATGCAGTGGTGGGTTGCTATCAGTTTGCACCGGTTTGGGAGAACTGGTAGTGGTAGTTTGGGCTTGGTTGCTGTGCCGCTAGTGATCACTGGCTGGCCACACCCCCAAACCAGTCCCCGCTCGCTGGCTGTGGCCACCCGATACTTGCTCACTCGCCCCCCTTTCACCGAGTCACTCCTCACTTCTATTCCGTGGGTCTTCGCTTGCAGCTTGCCTGCCTGAAGCACTGCGTCCCAACTGAGTGGCCCTGATCTGCCTGCCAGCTAAGCCTGCGAGTCGTGACCTACCTAGTTGCCCCCCACCATCCCAGTCTGACTCCTTACTCCCTTCCTGCCATGCTTCCCTGCCTTCCACATGGCCTTCCCAGTGTCCCCGTGGCCATCTTGTGAATGCAGGCAAGTGGGCCTGGCCACAGGGACCACCGGGGAAGGCAGGCAAGTATGGCAGGGCTGCCTGGCTGTGGGGAAGGGAGCTAACAGTCTACTTTCCCACAGCCCTGCCATGCTTGCCTGCCTTCCATGCTGCCTTCCTTGTGTCCCTGTGGCCAGCTTGTGAAGGCAGGCAAGCAGAAGGCCACGTGGAAGGCAGGCAAGCATGGCAGGGCTGCGGGGAAGGGAGCTAGCAGCCTCCTCACTTCCCTGCCATGCTTGTTTGCCTTCCACGCTGCCTTCGTGGTGTCCCTGTGGCCAGCTTGCCACCCCCCTACCCTGCTTCACTTTTACCTTTCTTTAACACGCCCCACTTCCTTCCCCAAACCTCAGGAGGTGGCCGCTCCCATCATCGCGGTATGTGGAGGAAGTGTCCGTGGTGCTGCAAAGCCCTTGAGGTGACTGCAGGAGGGGAAAAAAAGATTCTGCCTCTGAAGCCTCGTGAAGGAAACCTCCTTGTGTGTATGTTTGGTAGCACACAGAAGGAAAGGGGCTGATCGCAGCCAGTGTGGTTCCCTGGCTTCCTTCACCTGGCTCTCACCTCAGCCCACCAAACACACATACAAGGTCTTCTTCAAGAGGAGCCTGCAGCTGCCTTGAGGGCTTTGCGGCACCAAGAACACTTCCTCCACAGGCCACCAGCGACCACCTCCTGAAGTTTGGGGAGGGAAGCAGAGCACATCAAAGGTAAAAGGGAAGCGGGTGGAGGGAAGAGAGAGACAGGCTGTTGGAGGCTGGAGGCTCTTTTTTCATTTGTTCCATGTTTCTCTTTCATCCCCCCCCCCCCCCAAAAAGCTCAATTTGATCTAAAGCCGAATGTCTTTGGAAACAATGCTGTCAGCCAGGAGTATTTCATTTCAGTCTTTAACTGGGCAATGAATGAATTGGGGGTTTTTTTGGTTCTTTTTCGTGACTTGGATTGTTCCCTAAACCAGGAGTTTCCAATGTTGGCAACTTTAAGACTTGCAGACTTCAACTCTGGGATTTCTTCAGCCAGCTTTGCTGGGAGAGCTTTGTTCTGGGGTTGAAGTCCACAAGTCTAAAAGTTGCTAGGGTTGGAGACCCTTGCCCAAGACCACGTTAGGAGCAAAGTGGTGGGTTTTGCTGGCATTTCAGGAGGAAGGGGAGAGAGGGAGGAGGAGGGGGAGAGAGAGAGAGAGAGAGAGAGAGAGAGAGAGAGAGAGAGGCAACAAAAGAAAGAAAGACGCAAAGAAAGAGAAAGAAAGATAGAGGAAGAGAAAGAGAAAAGAGAAAGAGAAAAAGAAAAAAGAAAGAAAAAGAAAGAAAGGAAAGAAAGGAAGGAAGGAAGGAAAGAAAGAAAGACAAAGAAAGTGGAAGGAAGAGGAAGGAAGGGAGAGAGAGAGAAAAGAGAGGGAGAGAAAGACAAAGAAAGAAAGAGGAAGGGAGAGAGAGAGGAAAGAAAGAGAGAAAGAAAGAAAGAGACAAAGAAAGAAGAAGGAAAGACGAAGGGAGAGAGAGAAAAAAAGAAAGAGAAAAGAAAGAAAGAGAAAGAAAAAGAGAAAGAGAAAGAAAGGAAAAGAAAGGAAAGAAAGAAAGAAAGAGAAAGAAAGAAAGAGGAAGGAAGGAAGGGGAGAAAGAGAGAAAGAGATGAAAGAAAGAGGAAGAGGAAGAAGGAAAGAGGAAGAGAGAGGAAAGAAAGAAAGAAAGAAAAAGGAAGTAAAAGAGAAAGAAAGGAAGGGAGAGAGAAAGAGACAAGAAAGAAAGAAAGAAAGAAAGAAAGAAAGAAAGAAGAAGGGAGAGAGAGAAAAGAGAGAGAGAGAAAGAAAGAAAGAAAGAAAGAAAGAAAGAAAGAAAGAAAGGACGGAAGGCGGGAGAGACAAAGAAAGAGGAAGGGAGAGAGGAAGGGAAAGAAGAAAGAGAAAGAAAGAGGAAGGGTGGGGGGGGGGGGTGGGGGTAGGGAGAGACAGACAGACAGAAAGAAAGAAGAGGAAGGAAGGAACACAAGCCCTGGCACTAGACATGGCTTCAGAAGACGCTTTGAAACAGGACAGCACTCTAGGGCTGGAAGGGACGTTGGAGGCCATCTAGTCCAACCCCCTGCTCCAGCAGGAAACCATATATCATCTGGATTATTTTGGTGCCTCTAACAGAGAGGAAAATTGCCAGAAAGGAGAAGGAGTTTATTAGGACAAGGCTGCCATGCAGAGGAAGGCAGATATAGTCCTTGACTTATGACCACAATTATGTTCAAAATTTTGGTTGCTAAGCAGGAGCGTCATAAAGTGAGTTTCACCACATTTTACTCAATCCATGACCTCTCCTGGCTCTAACAGTCATGCAAGCTAGGGAAGAACATCTGAAGGTGTATGTTGGTGTAATAATGTTCTAAATGTACAGAAGTTATAGTTAAATGTGTGGCAGAAAGTGGACTCTGGGTGTGTTTTTCTAAATGTAGTAAGTGAGGTTGAATGTGTATAGTTTTAGAAGAGGGGTGTGTGTGTGTGTGTACATACTCAAACAGTATATACAATAATGTATCTTTTTGTGTGTCTATACACACACTATACTATGTAATATGTATGTACGCATAAGGCATATGTACATAGGATTAAATAATATATTTAATAGTAAATAAATAGACAGTGAAATTGTATCTCGCTGAGGTCTTTGAAGTTAGGAGAGTCCAGACACCCTAATTGTTGACCTGAATGACGTCAAGTTGGCCTTGCCCACCCAGTCACATGATCACCCATCTATGTCAACCCAGTCACATGAACACAAAGCCACACCCACCCAGTTACATGACCATCAAGCCACACCCACATAATAAGCCATGCCCACAGAACTGGTAGTAAAAAAAAATTGGAATCCACCACTGACTTAATGTTGGGGGAAGATTTGAGAAAAAACAGCCTACAGCTCAGTTCCTAAAATTAAAGAGACATTTATACATTTTAGTAATCAGTTTTGTTTTCTGATCAAAGGCTGTCAGGGTTGAGACGTAGAAAAAATGTACCCTGTTTCTTCCCATCTTCTTTATTTTTCTTCAGCATGTTCTGTAGTTAGACATATCATTTAATGGCACTATGGTTTGACAAAGGTCAAAGTTATATGTAAACATGCATTTAAACTGAAATTCTTACTTTCACACTGATCTGAAATTTCTGGAGTCAACAAGCATTTCCACTTAAGTGATTTTCTAAGTCCATTTTAATTTTTTTGTTTTTAAATTTTTGCACACCTTTTTTTGATTTGTATCAGTTTTTAAAATGGAAATACCTCAATACACTTTGAATTTCTCTGTGTATATTATGAAGATATATACCTGCTGTTAGGGACAATAATTCCTTTCTTATCCAGTTTGAAAGACCATAGAATTGGGATTATGAGGCTATAGTCAACTATATTTGGAAGGCATCAGATGACAGAGAAAAGGCTGATAGAGAAATATTATTTGAATTATGTAGCTTTTGAACATCATTTAAACCGGAGCCATATATTGTTTATTCTCTATTTTTTTTGTTGTTAACAAATTTTATTTCATAATCAACATGCAAACATATAGGCATATAAACAAAACATAGTCAGTAATCAAAATATAGCATCTAATACCTCAAAGCTTGAAAAAGTTTTAAAAATCCACTAGATAACATTAATGTAACTTAAAACAAAATATAAAAATTTTAATGATATCCTTCTTGGAACCCTTGAATTTGTATTGAGAGATCTATACTGACCTTAATTTTAACATCCACAATATTTCCCTTTTATAGTTTTTTTTTAAAAAACACTGTTCAAAATGTACTTCCAAACACCAGTAAAAATTTAGCCAGTAACCTATAACAATTCAAACATAACATTACTTAAAATAACTTTCCAAAGTAAATCATGTCCCTAAATATAAGTAAATCATTCATTTTCACTCTAATATAACATTTCAAAACAAAACAAATCATATCCCTTAATACAAGTATAGTAATTCTTTTTCACCATTATTATCCTCCCCAATAAGGAGGAGTATAATTCTTCCATCTCCATTTTTTCCTGGCTTTTTTATGAGCCTTCTTCTTTAATCTTATTCCTCCATCTTTTTTTATTTTTACAAATAAAACTCTTGAATTTTCAGCTGTAATTTTTGAGTCTTGCAATCTTGTACACTTCGCAAAATAATTCCTTTTAATGAGCACACCTCTTTAACTAGAATTGAAAGTCCATGTTTGTAAAGAAATTGTAATGTTCCATTTCGAATCCTTCTTCTTATATTAAAAATCCCAACGCCTCCTGTCACTTTTCCATTTGACTGTGTCAAAACCTCTGGAAAGATCTCTCTCCATATCTCCTGATTAATCTCCTTCAAGCCTGTCAACTTTCCATTCTTAATTTGTAGAACATCCACTCCATTTTCCTCAGGCGCTTTGAACTGGGTTACTTCTTCCTCCTCTTTGTTCAGCGTTTCAGTATTATTTGGCATCTGGGATACCAATACAGTGTCTCCCCTTATATCTTTGTTACAAAATTGAGTAAAAATTTTCTCTAAACGCCCTTCTAATCTTTCCATTAATGAGGAGGTAAATGATTCTAGCCTTTCTTCAAAGAGATCTACTGTCAGTATTTGTACATTTGCTGATGTGTGTGATAATAAACCTTCATTCCTTTCAGAAATCTTGACCACTGCTGTTTTTAGTTGTTTAACCGCCATTTCCAAAAAACACTTTCCAGCAACCTCACAACAAAGTCAGTAAAATTCTTATTCTCAGTCTCCAACAGGTATTACCATTTAATAGTCAATAAATCCTATTTTCTTGAGCTGCAAACCTTAATTTCAACTTCATTCGGCAAAACCTTAAGATACTGACAACTTTAACAACTTTAATGAGCACTAACGAGCATTAACAATCACTTTCTTCTTTTCATTTTCACTCCTAGCAATTCAGCGCCATTTTGTTTCTTTTAAAAACTTTCTCTCGCCTCTGGAAGGAAGTAGTATTTATTGGAGTTAAAGTATAAGTAAAATACTTGCAATAATTCTCCTGTTTTGCTCTGCCTGCTTTAAAGTCACTCCTTGGAATCAGTTGGTTCGCAGGGGTGGTCGCGACGCCTTGTTCTGTCTTTGACAGAAACGTCCCAGATCTGGAGCTTCTTCAGGCGCTTGGGGAGCCCTCGCCCTCTGCACTCACGCCTGTGCACTTGCTTCCCCCTCTTCGCCCGAGGGGAAATACCTGCAAGCAAAACAGCTGATTTTCGCTGTTTTGGTGGCTTTACAGATCGCGGGAGTTGGAGCTCCCAAAGGAGCTGCTGTGGCCCCGGTGGTGCCACCAGAAGTCCCACAGCAATTTATTTATTTTTTTTAATTGAAAAGGTTTTACAATACAAGAATTTTTTCATTTTCACCCCCCCTCCCCAATCCCCCCTCCCTAACCCTCCCATCCTCCCTCAACCCCAACCCCTTCCCTCCCCACCCCCCCCTGACTTCCGCTACAGGTTTAAAAAAAACCAAAGTTTAGAACAAGGGAAAAAGAAAAAGATTATTAAATATTCAAATTCTAAATTAAACAAATTTCGAAAGAGGAAGAGAAAGAGAAGGAAGGAAAGGAAGAAAAAAAAAGGTAAAAGAAAACAAACATTAATATATTTCTAAAATAAACAATATTATAATAAAAAAAACCATTAATAACCATTATAATTCTATCCTGACTACACCTCTTAACTAAAGAAAAAACCCCAAAAACATAAAACATAAAAAATATATATGCATATATAATTATAATCATACAATTATGTCATTAAGAAAATTATCTTTTGTTTAATTCATTTCTCAGGCTCTATAATCCAAATTTCAATCTTCTCTTCAACTTGATTGAAGTCAAACATAAATCCTGCTTCAATAATCTTCATCTTGCCGCTGTCCCCATCAGCAAAGTAAAACATTTCTCCACACCACCCCCCGAGTGACTTTATATAAATAATATCCAACCACGAAGGTATTCACACCTCTAGGAAGATTCATTCAAACTAACTTATGCTGTACCTAAAAATAGGCTTTCGCAGCCTTAACCAAACCTTGAAGAAAAAAAAAAGAGAAGAAAAAACCAACTAGGAGCTGCATTCCCAGATGTTCCTTTAAAATTCTTTCAAATCCTGCCACCCTTTGCAATTCAGTCCTTCGGGTTATAAGGTATTTTCAATTACATAGTCTTCTCCTAGATGAGTTCCACAAAAAATATATAATTGGGTAACCAGTGATCGCTGCTAATTTTGCAGCAATCTATCAACACTCAGGATATCATGTCCAATCCAGGATAAACTTCATAGTAAAATTTTTGTAATCCATTTTAATATATAAGTTTAGTGTTAATCCAACTCAAAGTAAACTTTTAACAAATTGTTATACATCTTAAAAGATTTTTTATAATCCATTTTTTCCAAATCTTTCAATGCTTTCTAATTCAGTATCAAACGATTCACAATGCTCCTTAAATTTATCATCTGTGGTTTCCATTCGGATTTCCTCATTAACTTCTAGTTCCTGTCGATTAGCATCACCCCCCATTTCTTGAAGAGTACTGGACCTCTGCTGCTGGTCATTTCGAAGTAAAACTTCATTTTTTGAATCTTCCTCCAGCAGTTCAAGGTCCTGTGATCCCCCTCCAAGGTCACTGAGGTGTTCAATTTTCTTATCAGAAAAATCCATAGTAAAATCCTCTGGACAACCACCAAATTCTCCTTTTACTTTTAACACACTTTGATTTTCTTCTTTCTGTTCACATTTTGTAGACTCTGTTTTTGATTTTTTATTCTTGAGATATTCCGGTGCTCCCTTAAAAATATTTTGGTAAAAATATTCTGCTTTCTCAATAGTATTCAGACAATGTCTCACACCATGATATCTAAAAATTATACCAACTGGAAAATCCCATCTAAATGGGATATTACTTCTCTTCAGTTCCTTGACCAAAAAATCAAAATCTTTCCTGTCCTTTAAAACCTTCGATGGTAGCTCTTTAAAAATCCTGATTTGTGTACCTGCTACCTGCACTCTCTCAGAATAAGACTTTTGTAAAATATCATCTCTCAGTCTTTTATCAGTGAAATAAACAACGACATCTCTAGGCAGATTCCTTTGTTTAGCCAGATGCGAGTTAACTCTGTAAACTTTCTCTATAGAACCCAAAATTAGTTCATCTTGTATCTTTAATAATTCTGCAAAGGCCTTTGCACAGGTTATTCTTAAGTTTTCTCTGTTGTCTTCTTTTATACCTCTTAGTCTAATTGCAGATTCCATAGCCTTAATTTGAAGCATAATAACATCATTCTGAATGTTGTGGTTTTTGGCCTCTGCTTCCAGAAGTTTCCCTTGTAATTCTTGTATCTGAGCTTCAAATTTACTACTAATCTCAGTCACTTTCTTCCCCATTACAGCCACCGCAGTTGAAAGATCTGAAGCTACTTGAGCAATAATTTGACTTAGTTGGTCATATTTTCCAGAAACCAGTTCCTCAAGATCCTTCTGTGATCCTTTTATCTTATCTACCACACTCTCTAAGGACCTTGTAATTAACTCTTTTAAATCCAGTTCTGTAAGTCTCTGCAAATGAGACATTTCAACTTTATTCATCTGACTCAAGGGGGAGCCCCCCCTTCCTTTAAGTTTAGGCATCTTTGCTTTTAAAAAGGACCAAAAAAAATTCCTTCTTACTTCAATAGAGAGAAAAGAAAGGGGAAAAAAACAGAAGAAATCTATTTAACTCAGCCTTTGTTCCTTTAAATTCTTTTTCTGTAACAGAATATTTCTTTCAAAGTCTTTCAGGACTGAACTCCGCATTCCATTTCCGCTCTCACTTTTCTTTCAAGCAGAGCCAGTCGCCATCTTAAAGGACTTTCACTTTTCTTCCTCTCCTTCCCCCTTCCCCTCCTTCCTCCTCCAGAAAATCAGTAGAAAAAAATCCATACTTGCTTTAACTTATCTTCTCTCTTTTCCAGCTTGCTCCAATTATCACTTCAATTGTGGTGCTGCTCCCAGCGTCTGGCTCCGCTAATTAGGTAATTAGCGGAGGACCCTCTCGGCGCGGAGCATACCCTGGGGGTATGGAGGGAGCCATCCCTCTGAGCCTTCCCCAGGACAAAGGAAAAATTCCTGGGGCGACTCAGGGGGGCTCAACCTCACCCCCAGAAGCTCTCCCTGCTCCTTCCGTTAAGGAGCAGGTTTTTCGAGCTGCCTGCCTGTTGCACGGCGGCTCTAACGCGCCGAGAAGCCGGCAGGCATGAAAAGCCTGCCGCCAATGAGGAAGGCGCCACCGGAAGTCCAATTTATTGTTAACTACATATTGAGCAAGAGGCTTTTAAATTAGGTAGTGCAAGTGATACACCATCCACACCTATAAAAATAATAAAGCTAAGTAATATACAGAAACATATATATTTCTGGAGGAAAGAACAGAAAAGAATTATACAGCTTTGAAAATTTAGAATGGCAGCATATTAGTTGTAGAGTAAAGAAAACTGATAGAAAAGGCTGCATTTTGTAGGCGAACTTGAAGGAAGAGGGAAGAACTCTCTTGAACCAAAGTACTGTTTCATTTTAGATGTATAGCACTCACCAAATTCCATTTTTTTCTTTCATTGATCTAACCAAAATTGCATGAAGATTGAAAGAACACGATGCCTATTTTCCGATGAAGGTCCAATTTTGTTTATCTTAATTGAGAGAAAAATATGATTAAGCAAATAGGCACTGAAGAAATTAAGGAGTGTATAGAATGAGTTAACTCAATGAATCTTGTCTTTTCATTCAATCAATGTCTACAATATCCTTTTACTAATTTCATGATGTTTGGATTAGTTGGGATTATTACTGGAGAGATTTTCAACTACCATAGGATAGCCATATCCTTTGAGGGAGATGGGTGGTTCAGAAATGTGAAATGAACAAACAAACAAACAAATAAACAGCTGGGGGTTTTCAAAAAAAAGATTGACCAACCATTTGTCCCGGATGATAGGAAAACTCCTACTGTTGTAGAAAGAGGAGACTGAACAACATTCCTGGTCAGCCAGAGACAGTTTATTGCACAGTTTCAGAATCAGATTTGTATCTGCAATTCTGAACAAAGAAGAGCTCTGATACAACTGCTTTTATACATATCCAAGACAAAGGATTTTGTGAGCACAGCAGTTTTCCATATATGGTTAACATACATTTGTTACATGATAATTGATACTTTCTAAATTACTAAATTCCTACATTATTTTGTAGTTCATAAGTTTGTTTTAGCTAAACAATCTTCCTCAGTTCTGTGATAGCTGATGTGTAGAGTCATGGCTGCTTTGGATAATAAGTAACTTTTGTTTCATATGGATGTCCTTGCATTCTTGACAACTAGGCGTCTCAGAAGATATATTACCAAGAATGGAATTTAGCTGATTTAGTGTAATCTCTAAACAAGCACATTTCTTTCTTATAATAATGTGAATAAAGAGGGTCTTCCAGTGTTCATATAGCTGACTCTGTACCATTCCTACATCATTCACATTATTCCCCCCTTTGGAAGTTTTTCCATGAAGAAACTTCCACTACTCCCTACATGTTCAATTCTCTAGTAGATAACATTCTATTCCTTCTTAATAAAGCAAAAATATAATATTTAGCAAAATATGACTAATCCAGGCAAGGGATAGGTATTTCTTGATCTTCACTCCCTTAATCCTTGGAGATACTTGGAGGCGCTCCATCAAAACTAACTCCTTTTCAGATTGCATTTCCTTCACCTCTCTCATTGATAGCTGCTGAGTAGAGGAATTACACAAGGAATAAAAGCTAGGCCTGCCACAGCACATATCAACAAGAATAACATTTGTTTAATCCAGCTGGATCCAGGCAACCAAGAAAACGACATGTCTGATGTTTGTAACCTCTGGCCTATCTTGGAAGCCCTATCCTGCAATTCTTTGGCAACTTCTTCTGATGGACATTGTTCTTCTGTCAGGGATCCTACAGGCCTACCAGGTTTCTGATGTCTCTTTTCACACAGAGAGGGTGACCCTATGAATTCCACACCTGTGGCTATTGGGCCGGCAATAGGGAGGTGGCTTTTTCCCAGCCATTTGAATGCCTTATAAAAATCTCCTTGCAACCGAGATACTGGTGCTTTGTTTCTACTCTTTTTCAAGGACTATTGTAGCCTTTGTTCTAGCCCAGAGCCGTGGCTTGACAGGAACAGCATGATAAGATGAAGGGCCGACAGATAAACACAACCAGCATTTTTGACCAAGGGTAGAGTCATACTGATTAACAAGGTTTTGACCCAATTCCAGTATCCTTGATATGTAGTTTCCTCTTCTCAATTGTTGCGGGGGCCCATTTTTCCTTTCTATTCCCCCCTTTACTGGAATTCTCAAATGCTTGATGCACTAGGAGTTGGTTTAGGTCTAAGGTACCCACCTCACCTTCTGATGCCATGTCGTTGGCGGGAGTGGACCTGACCCAAAGTGTCCCCACTCAGTGTCCTGATGCTGCTCGGTCCCCTGGGATTCTCAACATCTTCAAATCCTTCCGCAGGGACAAGGGGGATTTATTGGACACACACACAACATCGGGAACTACTGTTCAAGATAGTATCACTCACTAGACCCTTAGCTAATATTACCCAAAGCCACAAATAAATCATAATGACCTTCTTCCTACACACACAAGGCCTTAAGAATGCAAGACCCTTATTTTATATCCGTACCATGTCAGGAAGTGGGTCAGGGGTAGGTGTAAGTTGGGAAAGGGGAACAAAAGCAGTCCTAGGTATCCGACAGGGCCAGTTCCTATGTAGGGAATACAGTATTCACAATCCTAGAACTAGGATAACAGCAGCCCAAAGTCCCTACTCCCAAATTTCTTCAAACATTAATATCTCTAGTTTGGCACCAGCTTTTCTCACAATTAATGAGGTTAGATTGAGCACCAACCCTTCTGGATTGGGGTTGATACCAAAAGAGTAGGCGTCCAACACAACAAATTACAATCTTCCCCTCCCTCTTTGTTATTCTTCAATTATCTTAATGTCACACTCTGTCTTGCACCCAATACACAGAACACAATCAATGCAATGAGAACCATAGCAGCACCCACAAGCACAATTACAAAACCAACATCTGGGAGAGCGCGCAATGGAATCTCATTAGTAGTAGTCCTCTTCACTTGAGGAAACAGCATAGGCAACCACTCAGTCCTAAGAAAGAAAAATACAAATATAGTCCAGATGATGAAGAACGCTATTCCCACTGGTTACTGCCCACCAGTCCATTGGGTTCTTTGGATCGTCAATTTCAATGGATCTCCTTGGTGAGATTCCACCTTCCACTCCTTTGGGGCTGGCACGGGCCCTTTCACTTGGGGTTTAACTTCCTTCCAGCTCCGGATCAACACCAATCATCCTAGTGGAATTTGTGGACTGGAAACTCCAAAGGTGGTGTTTGGGCTAATAGTCCTTGTTTCCTAAGAACTTCAAAATATCTGGGCAGTTTATACACATATTGTTTCAACACTTTTTCTTTGGTTTCCAGGGAATCAATCATATGCTTCCTGTAGTGAAAACTACTCCAAACAACAATTCATATGATGATAATCTTTCTAGGTTAGGTCTAATAAAACCCTTGACACCACTGTTGCTGTAGCATTACTGCAGTGAAAAGCTTCAACCCACCCTGTGAGGTGGTCCACTATGACCAATAAATATTTTACTCTCCCCACTTTTGGTAATTCTGTAAAATCCACTTGAATACATTGAAATGGTCTTAAAGCTGGTGGTCTCCCACCCATCTGTTGTTTCCTGACAGCTTGTCTATTCGCCTTTTTGCAAATCAAACATTTGTTTATAATTGACTTTGCTAAAGGGTATATTCCAATACAACCATAGCATTTTAAAAGTTCATCTACAATAGCTTGAATTCCCCAATGACTCCACCCATATTTTGCCAAATGTATGCACTATCCCAAATGCATACTTGGAATCTGCCTATTTTTCCTTCCAAGATGCACAGAGCTTGATTTAGTGCATACAATTGACAGGTTTGAGCAGACCAATTTCGAGGCAAACCCCCTTCTTCCAGGATCTCTTTAGTGTGCCCATTTATAATAGCATATCCGTTTTTCGGTACTCCTCCACCCTAGAGGAACCATCTATAAAAATTGCTTCTCATTTCTCCAGGGGATGTTCCTCCAAATCAGGTCTTATTTTCATTTGTAAATCAATTACTTCAGCACAATAATGTTTTAATCCATACTGATCCATTGATTTGGTGTTGGCTAAGAACTGTGCTGGATTCAAATTGTGATCTGTAGTTAAAATCAAGTCTGTCTGCTGCATTAAAATTGCTTCATATTTTAGAAAACTGGAATTAGTTAACCACCACCCCGCTTTTTGCTGAAGGATGGTTCTGACTTGATGTGGGGTGTTCACAATAAGGGCTCCTCCAAAGGTCAATTTCCTACTTTCTTGGACTAATATTGCAGTAGCCGCAATTGCTTGGATGCATACTGGCCATCCTCTTATTACTGGATTTATTATTTTTGACAGGAATGCCACGGGTTTCTTTTGTTCTGCCCAGTCCTGAGTCAACACCCCCATGTGCAATTCCATTTTCTGTGTTTACAAAGAGATGGAATGGCTTTTCCAAATATGGTAAACTTAATACAGGAGCCTTGGTTAAAGCTTGTTTCAAATTTTCAAAGCTTCCTCTTTCGTGCCCCTCCCATTTCAAGCTCCAAGGTTCAGATTCAATTAATTTTGCATACAGGGGTTTGGTAAGATCAGCATACCTATCAATCCAGAGTCTGCAATGTCCAACCAAACCTAAGAATTTCCTTAGTTCTTGCTTGTTTTTAGGTAGAGGTTGAGATGCCACCCCTTCTATTCTATCAGGAGTAATTTTCCTACTCCTTTCACTAATTAAGTGTACTCTAATGCTTTGTCCACTTAATCTGATTTCTGTCAATTAAAAACACCACTTCCTCTTCTTTAGGTCGCACTACTAAATTTATTAAGGGCTCTCTGTGGAACCCAAAAAGGAATCACCCAACACCACTAGTACTGACTTTCATCTTCTGCCTTCATGTTGTACACTTATGCCTCCCTTCTTTGGATCGGGCAATCTTTAACTCTGTCTTCCCTACCCCTACCACCACCACTTCTACCCATTATCACTTGGTTCCACCCTCACATTCCTTTCTTCCTTCCCCGTCCGAAGTTTCCCTATGATCCAAAAACAAATCACATACCTTCTCCCTTCCATCGGTTCTACTTTCTCTAACTCCTTCTTCTTATAACACTAAACATTCAATTCATCCTATCACTACCATCCTGCTTCCAAATCAGCACAAGTCGGTGCAGACCAACTTAAAGGCAACTTTCTGGCTTCCATTAAAACTTCCTCTCTCTCTTCTACTATTGTATATCCATAATATTACTGCTTTATCTCTCTTTCTACATATTATAATTGCTAACCCATCTCTGTAACAATTTCTTTCTTTTTTTTATTGAAAAAGTTTTACAATACAAAAATTTTTCCATTTTCACCCCCCCTCCCCAGTCCCCCTACCCACCCCCTCCCATCCTCCCTCAACCCCAACCCCTCCCCACCCTAACCCCCCCCTGACTTCCGCTACAAGTTAAAAAAACCAAAACTTAGAACAAGGGAAAAAGAAAAAGATTAAGTATTCGAATTCTCATTTAAACAAATTTCGAAAGAGGAAGAGAAAGAGAGAGAAGGAAAGAGAGAGAAAAGAGTAAAAAAAACAAACAAACAAAGAACCAAACAATAATATATTTAAACAATATTGAAAAAAGACCATTAATAGTCATTATAATTAAGAACACTATTATAATTGTCCTAACTACGCCCCTTAACTAAAGAAAAACCCCAAAAACATAAAATAAGAAATGTACGTGCATATATATTTATAATCATACAGTTATATCATAAAGAGAATTATCTTATTTAATTCATTTCTCAAACTCTATAATCCAACTTTAAATCTTCTCTTCAACTTGATTGATGTCAAACATATTTCGTCTCATAAATCCAACTTCGATAATCTTCGTCTTGACGCTGCCCCCATCAGCAAAATAAAACGTTTCTCCACACCACCCCCCGAGTGACTTTATATGAATAAAATTCAACCACGAAGATATTCACCGCTCTAGGAAGATTCATTCAAGCTAACTTATACTATACCTAAAAATAGGCTTTTGCAGCCTTGGCATTCAAACCTTGAAAAAAAAAAAGAAAAAACCAACTAAGTGCTGCATTCCCAGATGTTCCTGTAAAATTGTTTCAAATCCTGCCACCCTTTGCAATCCAATCCTTCGGGTTATAAGATATTTTCAATTTCATAGTCTTCTCCTAGATGATAAGTTCCACAAAAAATATATAATTGGGTAACCAGTGATCGCTGCTAATTTTGCAGCAATCCATCTGAACTCAGGATATCATGTCCAATCCAGGATAAACTTCATAGTAAAAGTTTTTATAATCCATTTTAATAGATAAATTTAAAGTTAGTCCAACTCAGAATGAACTTTTAACAAATTGTTGTACTTCTTAAAAGAATTTTTATAATCCACTTTTTCCAGATCTTTCAATGCTTTCTGATTCAATATCAAACAATTGACAATGCTCTTTAAATTTGTCAGCTGTGGTTTCCAGTCGGATTTCTTTGTTAACCTCTAGTTCCTGTCGATTAGCATCACCCCCCATGTCTTGAAGAGTATTAGACCTCTGTTGCTGGTCATCTCGAAGTAAATCTTTGTTTGTTGAGGCTTCCTCCAGCAATTCAAGGTCCTGTAATCCCCCAAGGACACTGAGGTGTTCAATTTTCTCATCAGAAAAATCCATAATAGAATCCTCTGGACAACCACCAAAATCTCCTTTTGTTTTTAACACACTTTGATTTTCTTCTTTCTGTTCACATTTTGTAGACTCTGTTTTTGACTTTTTATCCTTAAGATGTTTCGGTGCTCCCTTAAAAATATTTTGATAGAAATATTCTGCTTTTTCAATAGTATTCAGACAATGTCTCACACCTTGATATCTAAAAATTATACCAACTGGAAAATCCCATCTAAATGGGATATTACTTTTCTTCAGTTCCTTGACCAAAAAATCAAAATCTTTCCTGTCTTTTAAAACCTTCGATGGTAACTCTTTGAAAATCCTAATTTGTGTACCTGCTACCTGCACTCTATCAAAATAAGACTTTTGTAAAATATCATCTCTCAGTCTTTTATCCGTGAAGTAAACAACAACATCTCTAGGCAGATTTCTTTGCTTAGCCAAACGTGAATTAACTCTGTAAACTTTCGCTATTGAGCCCAAAATTGATTCTTCTTGTAGCTTTAATAATTCTGCAAAGGCCTTTGCACAGGTTGTTCTTAAGTTTTCTCTGTTGTTTTCTTTTATCCCTCTTAATCTAATTGCAGATTCTTTAACCTTAATCTGAAGCATAATAACATCATTCTGAATATTATAGTTTTTGGCCTCTGCTTCCAAAAGTTTCGTTTGCAACTCTTGTATCTGAGTTTCAAATTTATTACTCATCTCAATCATTTTCTTCCCCATTGCAGCCATCGCAGTTGTAAAATCTGAAGCTACTTGAGCAATAATTTGATTTAATTGGTCATATTTCCCAAAAACCAGTTCCTGAATATCCTTCTGTGAGCCTTTTACCTGGTCTACCACACTCTCTAAAGACCTTGTAATTAACTCTTTTAACTCTTGTTCTGTAAGTCTCTGCAAATGAGACATTTCAACTTTATTCATCTGATTCAAGGGGGAGCCCCCCCTTCCTTTAGGTTTAGGCATCTTTACTTTTAAAAAGGACCAAAAAAAAAGAATCCTTCTTACTTCAATAGAAAAAAAAAAGGAAAAGAAAAAACAGGAGAAATCTATTCAGGCTCTGTTCCTTTAAGTTCTTTGTCTGTAAATATTTCCGCTATTACTTTCCTTTCAAGCAGAGCCAGTCGCCATCTTAAAAACTTTCACTTTTCTTCCTCTCCTTCCCCCTTCCCCCCCTCCTCTTCCAAAAAAAAAAATCCGTTGAAAAAAAATCCATACTTGCTTAAATTTCCCTTCTTTCTTTTCCAATTTGCTCCGATTCTCATTCAAAGTGTGGTGTTGCTCCCAGCGTCTGGCTCCGCTGATTTAGCGGAGGTTCCTCTCGGCGCGGAGCATACCCTGGGGGTATGGAGGGAGCCATCCTTCTGAGCCCTCCCCAGGACAAAGAAAAAATCCTGGGGGGCTTGAGGAGGCTCAACCTCACCCCCAGAAGCTCTCCCTGCTCCTCCCGTCAAGGAGCAGGTTTTTCGAGCCGCCTGCCAGCTGTGAGGCGGCTCTAACGCGCCGAGAGACCGGCGGGCATGGAGGAGCCCGACGACGACGAGGAAGGCGCCACAGGAAGTCACTGTAACAATTTCTAAAAGGGCAACAACTTATGCTGCTAACAAACAAACAATGCCATATGATGGAGCACCTAAGCATTCAAAATGCACACAGACATAAAGACATTTTTTTAAAAAAAATGGAGGTAATAAGAACAGCTTCAAAAATAAAACAAACAATTTAAATGAAGTATTTTGGATCAATGCTCTGAAATACATTTGGATCAAACTTTAGTGTCAATCTCTGCCTTTAGTAAAATGCAAGACAGATTCAGAAAATCTTTCAAAATCATTTCTTTTATATAGGTTTAATTAAATATTTTAAACCTCAAAAATTTCCAGAAAAAAATAAAATCAAAATTGTATTCAGAGCAGAAAAGAAAATATATCTGCATAACTTTTATATGCAGATGAAAGAGACCAAAACAGTGAGAGGCAAGGCTGCATGAGCAGGTCACCATTTCCCCCTCCTCTCTCAGACAGGTTAAGAGAAAGGAAAAAAATGGTTAAAACAGGCAGAAAAGCATCACTCCCCCCTTCACTCAGCATTCTTTCAACAAAACAACACTCTCTGCATTTCTCTCTAGCCTCAACAACTCACAGATGTTTTCCACAAATTTCTACTTACTTCACCACAGCAACAACAACAAAACCTTGCAACTCATTGTTTCTTTATACGAAAGGGAATCAAAGTACATTCACACCAACTTTTACCCTCAACACACTCACATTTGCGCTGCAATCAAACTGCTTGTGTACACCAATTTCACATGCAAAAACCAATCATTACAATTATTTCAGGGATCTTTTTCACAAGCCAATGGGCTCCATTTTCTAAATAATTTTGTGTACTATTATTAGAGGATTTCCTCCTTCATCCAGCTCCTTCCATTTTTTTTTCTTTCCTTGGTCAATCTGTGGCTTCAAGCAGTGGGAAAATTCAGGAAGCAGTTTTAATCACAAATGTGATTTTGGGCCCTAACCACTGCCTGTTTCCCACAGCTTCAAGCCCAAGCTTACTTAATTTGCTGGCCGGCCAAACATATCACAATCAACTCAATCCCATTCAATTCTACACATTATCATTATAGATGCACATCAACAAAATAATTTTTAACAGAAATCACATCAAATTAATCAATTCAAATTATCTGAGTCTTCTCATTTAGATAGGCTTTACCTTTTTATTACCTGCTAAACCCCGGGTGGGAAGAACAGTAAACAATTTCTTCTTTATTCTTAGTTCTTTCAGAGTTCTCTGGCTTTTTTTTTTAAAGAATGGTAAATTATCAAAATCTTTATAACATTGCAGTATTTCTTTTCTCCTCCTAACAACACTACCCTTGGCTCACGACGCTGGACTTTCCAACAGTCGTCAATGAGAACCGCAAGGGTTTAACCACACACACAGTCCTAACAGGGACACTTGAACTCCCAACAGTAGACTTAAATTCCTCACTGCCACACAATCCTAACAGGGAGACTCGAACTCCCAACAAGAGACTTGAACTCCTCATTGCCACACAATCCTAACAGGGAGACTCGAACTCCCAATAGGAGACTTGAACTGGAGACTTTAGGACGAAGCCTTGTCTCCTAGGAGGGTGATCAGGCCCCCTCTTCTACCACTAAATTGGTGGGTACTCCTTTTACATATACTTGCCTGCAGGCATCTTTCTCCTGGACTTTTGTTGACATCTCTGAGTCTGGCTGACCTTGAGGATCCTTAACTGATCTGCTTCTCCAGCGGGTTCATGGCACTTCCCCACCAAAAGATTCTGTAGACTTCAATGGAATCCTAATGGCCTGCCAGTGGACTTTCCTTGGGGAGGCGTCGGCCCCCACTGGGGCAGGCCATCAGGCAAATCAATGGTCGCTGTTCCTCAGTCCCTTCATGCAAGTCGCCAGAAAATGTTGTAGAAAGAGGAGACTGAACAACATTCCTGGTCAGCCAGAGGCAGTTTATTGCGCAGTTTCAGAATCAGATTTGTATCTGCAATTCTGAACAAAGAAGAGCTCTGATACAACTGCTTTTATACATATCCAAGACAAAGGATTTTGTGAGCACAGCAGTTTTCCATATATGGTTAACATACATTTGTTACATGATAATTGATACTTTCTAAATTACTAAATTCCTACATTATTTTCTAGTTCATAAGATTATCTTAGCTAAACAATCTTCCTCAGTTCTGTGATAGCTGATGGGTAGATTCATGGCTGCTTTGGATAATAAGTAACTTTTGTTTCATATGGATGTCCTTGCATTCTTGACAACTAGGCGCCTCAGAAGATATATTACCAAGAATGGAATTTAGCTCATTTAGTGTAATCTCTAAACAAGCACATTTCTTTCTTATAATAATGTGAATAAAGAGGGTCCTCCAGTGTTCATATAGCTGACCCTGTACCATTCCTACATCATTCGCATTACTATCATGGATCAACCTAAATTCCTTTGAACTTTATGATTCTATGGATCTTACTAGTAGGAATATTTAGTTAACTATGTCTGGAAGCCATTAGGCTTTGAATTCTTCCAAGGAGAGAGACACAGCAAGAACTCCCTATTGAAAATGCTACAGAACAAATATGTCAAGAAACCTTTGCTAACTTGTATGCAAAGGAACTGTTGGATATCCAAAAAGCTTGGTAGGGTGATATTATTCATTTTAATACCTTATGCTGCCATGCTTTGATTTTTTAAATCAAAGCAAATGACTATATAAAGTCTTTTTTTCATAAAGCGATAAAACTTATTTTAGACAGGAAACTAGGGATGAAATGCTCCCGGTTTGGACCGAATCACCCGATGCAGTAGCGATGACGGCAGGAAGAATTGGTAGCAAAAATCCCTGCCCCCCCCTCCATGCCCAGCTGAGCCGCGCGATCATCAGAGACTGGTTTTTTTTTTACTTTTAAAGCATTTTTTCTACAATCTCTTCGACCAAAAAAATGCTTTTAAAAGTTAAAAAAATAAAGCCTCAAGATGAAATAAGTACAGGGATACTACACTATCTGGGAGAAATACTGCATAATTCTCTCTGTTTTGAAATTACATTTCAAGAGCTGATGGCTCAGCAGACTAAAGCATTGTGATTAATACCAGCTCTGCAATTACTGTAAATTCGAATGTCACCAGGCTCAAGGTTGATTCAGCCTTCCATCCTTTCTAAGGTAGGTAAAATGAGGACCCAGTTTGTGGGGGCGATAAGCTGACTTTGTATTAAAAATATACAAAAAGTATGAAGACTATTGCTTAACGCAATGTAAACCGCCCTGAGTCTCCAGAGAAGGGCGGTATATAAATCAAATTTTTTAAAAAATGTAGAACCTCTCTTTCAAACTGTCTTGCCAGGCTTGAAATAAGTGTATTGATTCTGCTTCTGAGTGCAGAGAGTATTTCTATCCGCTAGTAATGGAAGTGGTACTTGAAGACTTACTTACTTCTGGATTTTTCTATCATTAGAAGTGAAGACGTGAGGGCCTTTTCAATTCTGGTGCACCAACCTTAGCAAGGTGTTTTAAAAAAAGGTTTCCCTATGCTGAATAAGATTTCCTTTTATGTTCCAAATTTTAAGAAATAATATTTCTTAGTCCTACATTATACTGTCTTTAACGAACTTAATTATTGGAGTTGTTTTTAAACTCATTAATTTCTTATATTGTATTTTATATGTAAGCTGCTTTGGAAATCTTTGGACTAAAATGGGGAAAGAAATTAACAATAATAAATTAGGATAGAGTTATGGAGGATCAGGGGTGGGTTCTAAAAATTTTTACTACTGGTTCTGTAGGCGTGGCTTATTTTGTGGGCATGGCTTGATGGTCATATGACAATTCTTTAGGATTTAGCAGAGGTACTGGTCTACCAGGCTTTTAACTGCTTGCAGAGCTGTACCAGTCTACTCATTTGTTTTTGAGGCACTGGTCTACCCATTTATTTTTGCAGGCACCGGTCTACTCATTTGTTTTCTTTTAACACTGATCAGCTGTAGGGCGGCCCTTTGAAGCTCCACTGCAAGAGTTTAAACAGTTTTTTTCCCTCTAGCTGATCAGCTGTGACTCAGGAGGCAGCAATAGATTGGGGGTGGGGCCAAATAAAAGGTAAAAATAATGCAGGGGGGCGGGAGGGGCAGAATCGGTTCAGTGACATCATATCGTCACCGCTACCGACTCGGTGGAACTGGGCGGAACCGGGAGGAACCCACCACTCTGGAGGATGGATTGGAAACAAAAGTGGGTTTGACAGCTGAGAAAGTCTGCACAGGTAATAACCCACATCAAGCCAAAGATAAGCCAACACCTCTATATTTGTGGACTCAACAGACTCTTTTTTCTATGATGCCAAGAAATAAAAAAAGCAGTAAGAGGATCTGGGACACAATTCTACACAGCAGCTTGCTTATCCTTGAGTCATAAACTGCATAAAAATATTTGAAACTGCAAAAAAGGCCTTGCCTATAGGTAGATATTAAATTTTACAATACAATAAGAATATAAAAAATAAAAATAGAAATCAGAAAAATAAAAAGTAAATAAATAAGAAAATAGAAATTTGATTTCTGCCTTTTTTTCCCCAGTGATTGTCATCGTATTCTTTCCCTTAACTCTTTTTAACCTCAGACCCATAAATCTTCATTTCAATTCTTTTCTTCTTTTCATGCAAGGTTTCTAGTGTAAAGTCTTTATTGTTTCTATGCAACTACCTTATTCTAATCACTAGCCACTTATGGTTGTAGGCCTGATGCTAAATTTGTGACTGCATGTATAGTGCATTTTTCTACAACATGAATTCTTCTCTCTAGATTTCCCGCTTTCTCATTCTTGACAGCAAGATTCATCATGACTGATCTCATGTCACTAACAAAAAAGCATTTTTTTTAAATTTTTTGTAGATGTTTGTTCAAAAGATATGGACAGTGGCGAGTGTGAAAATTATACTCTGAAGTGGTACTTCCATAAACAGCAAAACATGTGCTTCCAGTTCTGGTATGGTGGCTGTGGTGGAAATAAAAATAGATTTGAAACTCAAGAAGAATGTGATGCTTTATGTGTGGTATTCCTGTAGTATTAAAATTTATAAACTGTATGTCTAGTTACATGCTAAATAAGAAAAAAGTAGAATGAACCAAATATAAATTCCCAGTTTCAGTTAAAACAGGTTTTTAAATTTTTTGTTGTAGGGATAAAATTTGCACAACTCATATTTGCTCGAATGCAAATTTTAAACAACAAGCACTTTTGTGGCATTTTAAAGGTTACCATATTTGGCATTTTGAAGATCAACCTGTGTATTGTCAATTTCTTAGTCCGTAAGAATTTGTTTTCTGATGACTTTTGTTTTTTGCTAGACTAAAGTTATAAGCCTGTTCCCAATTACCTTAATAATTACTGTCGTATTCAGTGTATTAATGTGAATACAGTGATATACTCAGAATTGTACTGTAATACAATAAGATTTCTGTTTCATATTTAATGCTATTGTATTTCTATGCTTTCAGATTATCTACTTTGTGAATTTTGAAAGAATTATGTGATTGAATAAAGAACATTTAATATGGATTACAAAATGAATAAAAGTTGATATTGCTTTAGAGCAGCTAAATATATATTTTGTTCAAAGGGAAAACAAAACAAAATATGGTATTTCAGACAATTGTATATTTATCTTTGGTAAAACTAAATGCAGAAATGTATTTTGTTTTCCAAGATGCATGCAAAAGTACGGTCAATTTTTTAAATACTGCTTTTTGTTAGAAATAAACACATTGAACAAAAAATCTCTCTTCTTCCTAAAATCCAATGGTTTGAGCATTTTTAACAAGTCTGTTTCATTTAAGTTATAAAAATAATGAGAGCCTATGGTTCCCAAAGCCCCATAATCTAAACAAAGAAAATCCTTAAAATCATCTTAGCAGAGACATCCAGAGGAAAGACAAGAGGGGCAGAGAGAAATGATGGAAGCAATGCCTTACTGTTGTAATGCAAGGCCCACTCCTTTTGTATGTGCATTCTGATGCTGCATGTACAAAACAGGTAGCATGTTGCAAAACTGATGCTGCATGTACAAAACAGGTAGCATTTACAGGATAGCATTTTAAAAGAGCAAGCTCCTGCAGACCCCATGTTCTCAGATATCCCAGATGCTCCAACCATTATAGATATATTCCAGGGGTGGGTTCTAAATTTTTTTACTACCGGTTCTGTGGATGTGGCTTATTTTGTGGGCGTGGCTTGGAGGTCATGTGATTGGGTGGGCGTGGCTAGCTGGTCATGTGACCAGGTGGTTATGGCTATGTGTATAGGGACTACCCAGAGGGCTGAAAAAAGTCATTTCTAACAGGTCCTCACACTTTTGACTGGTCCTCACACTTATGACCATCCTCACATTTATGCCCGTGCAGCATTCTTAACAACCATGTCACTCATTTCACAACTGCTTTTCTTCACCATGGTGACAAGATAAGGCAAAAATGTAAAATGTGAGGACAGTCGTAAGTTCAAGGACTGGTCAAAAGTGCGAGGACCAGTCAAAAATAACTTTTTCAGCCCTCTGAGTAGTCCATATGCATAAAAGGATACAGCAATAGAGAGGGATGAAGGAAGGGAAGGGAAATTAGAGTAGGAGGGAGGGTAAGAGAGGGAGGAAGAGAGGGGGAGAAGGAGAAAGGAAGAGGAAGTAGGGAGGAGAAGAGAGGAGAGAAAGTAAGAAGGAAAGAAAGAGAGAGGTGGTAGGTTTGAGGAGAAAGATTGCTGTACAATAAAAAATGAAATGAAAGAAAGGCAACCCCAAACAAATATAAGGATATTAAGATAAAGAATGAATTGTTAAACTTTAAAGAATAAAAGAGAACAAATATGAATAAATAGCAATAATTAGAAACACACATACAAACATACAATGTATTTTCTTTGAACAGAGTATTTGGCCGGTTCACAAATTTAAACAGTGTTTAGTCATTTCAATTAAATTTACAATTTCTATATTTCCTTTTTAACATATTTATTCCTCATCTATTTTTTAAAAAAACCAATATTACCCTTCATCCTCATCTCTAATCTTAATCAAATTCAATTTTTCCCTTCTATTCTATATTATACCCCTTTTCATGGTCATCTATTTTTATATCCATCCTCACATTGGTTAACTATGTAATATTACAGTTGTTTAATACAAATTCAACATTTTTATATAAATCAATTAGTTATATAACTATCTTTTTTGTACATTAATCAATATGAACATGAATATTCCAATTATTTCTATGCAATCCAGTTTCTTACAAATCAATTAATTATATTTACCAATAATAAATTGGTATAATAATTTCGCTTTTTCAGCAAAGGTAGGGGGGAAAAAACCTGCCCCAGCATTGTTTGCACCTAGCAAAAGACCCCTGCACAAAACAGCTGAGAGCAAATCAGCTGAGAGTTGGGAGGCCAATCTAATCAATGTGTGGTAATTAACCTATGCTGAAGCTGAAAGAGGCTGATTTTTCTATTTTTGCAGGCACTGGTCTACTCATTTGTTTTAACACTGATCACCTGTAGGGCAGCCCTTTGAAGCCCTGCGGCAAGAGTTTAAACAGTTTTTTTTCCCCTCGAGCCATCAGCTGGGACTCAGAAGGCAGCAATAGATTGGGAGTGGGAGGGGTAAGCGAACTGCCACCGGCCGGGAACCGGTTCGGGGGTGTGGCCAGCCAATCTTATTACCGGTTCTCCGAACTATTAAATTTTTTTACTACTGGTTCTTGCGATCCAGTGCGAACCGGGACAACCCACCACTGGTATATTCTGATTGCCTGAATTACAATTAGAGGATTATGAAGATAACCACAAAAGTTGTAAGTATGAGAACCAACTGTAATTCAGTTTTTTCAATGCCAAAGTATCTCTGAATGGTCACTAAACAATTATAAATTGAGAACTATCTGCATTATTAATCTTTTTCCTTATAATATTAACTGCAAGAAGAGAATTTAGATGAGGCAGGAGCTGCAAGTCATCAAATCATTTTCTTAGTGAACATTTTAATGTGGATTTTTTTTTTAGATACAAATTCATCAATTCTATTAGTTAAAGCAATGGGCATATATTTTATGATGTACTATTGTTCGCTAGACCTAGAAAACTGTTCTATAGTTTTCTAGGTCTAGCGGAATTTCATAACTGTTCAGCCTAATTTCAAAAGGCTTTTTTCATCAGATCAGTTCAAAATCTTGATAAAGAAGAACCAGCTTTTTCACATAGACTATAGCTTGACATATAGAAAAAAGAGGGATACCAGAGATAGAAAGAGAGTGTGGGTTTATTAGAAAGGGTAAGAGCATCCATTCTCTGCATCCCTTTACTTTAGTCCTTTCTATCCTATGGCTCCAACAGTTTATTCAAAGGAGAGGAAGTCTTCCAGAAGAAAGAAAAGTTTTCTATTGTACTGTATATTATTGATTGGAATTCTGTGCTCCTTCAAACATTTCCTGACTTACAAAACAGCAATGTGTTGGACATTCAGCCTCAAATTGATAATCTATCATATTCCATCCTTGTCCTCACGTTAAACAAATCTGCCTGACTGTCACCTGTCCTAATTAAAAAGAGAAGAAGCTAGACTTTGAATTCATGAAGTTCCATATGTGAAAAGAAATGAATATGTGTTCTGAAAAGTTATGTTTTCCTTTCCTGCCATATGCCTATATTACTCCTAACAAGGTGAAACAAATGCAATTCTCTTGACTGGGAAATCTTAACTTTCAGTAAAAAATAGTACAAAATAAATTGAATTTTAATTCAGTGGAAAATCTTGTTGAATTTTGGCACGTATCAGTTCTACTTTATTGGAAACGTTAATATATTTCAAAACTGCAAATGTTTTCATAGAAGTATATTCCATTAACACAGGGTTGGGCTTTTTTTTGTACTTTAAAGATGAATAAAATTTTGTTCTTGCTCACAGTCCTCTTTTATTTGTAAGAATAAAGATCTTGATCACATAATACAAAATAAGAAAGGCTTAGCCTCTGGTGAAATTCAAATATTCTGAAAAAATGCTGGTGCATTGAAATGACCATGGCAATATTAATTATATATTAATTATAAATATTATACATACACAGATATAAAGATATTTCTTTCCTTCTTATGATGTAAAACAAATAACAATGCAGCACTTTTTGAACCTGAAACTTTACACTTCTCCAGGACCTGGATTTTTTGAGCAGGCATCATGAACCATAATAAACATGAACCATAGTGTATAAGGAAAGCCCACTTTTAACTGAAATGTATCTGGATGAATATAATATAAGCACATCAGGGCCTGATGGAAAAGTCATGTATATACTTTACAAAACACCTCCAGTCAATGCCTATAAAAAGGTATAGCATGCTACATTCCTGTATTTTTAATATTCCTATTCATGCTCTGTGGAATTCATAAATCCAAATGTATAGATGTCCAACTATTACATTTCTCAAACTATCTTGAAATAGGTTTTCCATATGCTATATTTTACAGGCTACAAAATAAACATATTCCAGCAAGCAAATGAAATACTTTACAAATATGCTTGTAGTTTTGACCTTAATAATTAGAACTATTCTAGAGAAATAATACAGAAAAACTATAATATATTATTACCTTGAGTAATAATTCCAAAACATTGGCCTGTGAATCCAATTTTATTTAGACAATTTCCTTGTTAGATGGACAGTATGATGTGGTCCAGTAATGGGTTGCCCCCAGTTTGGACTAGTTTGCAAAAACAGGTAGTAAAACCGGCGGGAGGCTCCGCCCACAGCCCTGGATGTTATCATAGGTGATCTGTGCATGCACAGAAGCTTCAATCCCGTTGCAAATTGGTAGTAAAGGCAAGTAGAACCCACCCCTGGTGTGGTCCTAATATATTTTGATAGCATTGAAATATTTGAGAAAGAACTCTATGATATCAAATGATTCAGACTGGATCTGGTGGAACAACTTTAGTCAAGTCATATTTGGCTGGAAGGAAGAAATGTTTCTTCATGGTTCCTCTGAAATGGAAAATTTAAAGGTAGATTCCAGTAAAATGTTAGGACATTTTTCTATACTAAAAGAATCAACAGAGCCTGGATATCAACTTAATACAGTCCTTACAACAGTTCACTTAGTGCTGATCAAAGTTACAACTACACTGAAAAAAAGTGGCTTATGACTGTTTTTCACATTTATGATCATTGCAGCAACCCCATGGTCATGTAATCAAAATTCAGATGCTTGGTAACTGGTTCATATTTATGATGGTGGTGGTGTCCCATGGTCATATGATCAGCTTTTGTAAACTTCTGACAAGCAAAATGTCAACTCGTAAAGTATCCCTGGCCTGCTCTCAAGTTACCATAGACAAGGGGGATGGGAAAATGAACTCTGCAGCTGCAGCAAGGCAGCACATCGGTCAAAACAAAAGCACATTCAGCCATATCGGTGTCAAGGCCATCTCCCGATTACCATCAGTGGCCGGAGGGGAGTGATTTTTAAAATTGCTTCATTGGAGAATGTGACTGATGACACACCTTGGGGGGTGGGGGGAAACAGGGTCAGAGCTGGAATGTAAATTACATGGTGTCATAGTTGGCTCCACCTGGTTCGTGCCGACATGAAGCTCTTAATAAATAACTGGATTTCTTTTGAAGCTTGGCTTGAGGCGCATGATTTAATTAGGGCATTGGTCAGAACCCCGACAGCAAGCCAACTCTGACCTCACATCCCAAAAACAGGAACCCAGGGGACTTTTCAAGCCCTAATAGACACAGGCTGTACTAGATGCTTGACCAACCTAACCACAGTCCTGAAACGGGATTAGAGTGAAAAGACTGGCCTACCCGATTGGGGGGAGTCTACACCACCTACCTGACTAAACCAGTGAAGTTAGTGCTAGCGAATCCCTGGGAAGCAATTCAATTCATAATAGCCCGCAAAATGACAGACAGAGTCATATTGGGGTTCTACTGGCTAGGCAAGTGGGGCCTGACCATCTGGTGGCAAGGGGTCAACTGAAGACTAAGGATAGCAAGGGGATCCCAACCCTCTCCACACCAGCAAATAGAAGCATCACCCATACAGGGAACCCTCCCAAAGGGCCCACTAGAACAACTGGCAGCCACCTCTGACAAAACCCCAGAAGCCGAACAGATCCCGAGAGAATATCAGAACCTCGTGGAAGTAGTCAGAAGAATACCCTCTCCCACCGTGAAACAGACTGCACCATTGAAATCATCACTGGAGCAAAACTACCCAAACCCAAACTGTAAGACATGACACCCTGGCAAATGCAAGAAATGCACAAATACATAGACAAAAACCTAGCAAGGGGGTTCATTGAGCCAGCTAAGCTGTAGGTTGCAGCCCCAATCCTGTTTAAAGAAAAAAATGATGGAACTATGAGATTATGCACTGACTTTAGAGGTATAAACTGTGCGCGTATACAAGCTATACCCCCTCCCTCTCATGAAAGACATGCTATCTTATCTAGCCAAGGGAAAAGTCTTTACCTTAACCTTTACCTTTACAAATTAGACCTCAGAGAAGCATACTACCAAGTCCGCATGAGGGAGGGAGATGAATGGAAAACAGCATTCGGCTGCCCCCTAGGGGGCTTCCAATTCAAAGTGATGCCTTTCAGATTGCAGGGCCCCCCGGCAGTGTCATGTAGTTAATAAATAAGGTGCTGCATGAGCACCTCTATAAGAGGGTTCTTGTCTACCTGAATGACATCCTCATCTGCACTGAGACCATGAATGACCACATACCCCTACTCCACCAGGTACTGGAAAAACATCTGGTGGCTAACATGTATGTCAAACTGTCAAAATGTGAATTTTACAGTGATGGCTAGACTACCTGGGCTACCAAGGGTCAAATGAGGGCATAGAGATGGATCCAGCCAAAGTACAAGTTGTCCTAGGCTGGCAGCCCCCTTGCACCCATAGACAGCTACAAAGCTTCCTCGGATTCACAAATTTCTACAGGCAATTCATCCCCTCCTTCATGAAAATTGCCAAACCCATGACAGATGTCCTAAAGACAGGGGGCCCAGGGACAAAGACCCACCCAGGACAACCTCTACAGTGGGACCTAACCTGCCAAAAGGCATTTGAAACACTAAAATAACTTTTTGCAAAGGAACCAGTGCTGAAGCATCCTGACCCCAAACAACCCTTCGTTAGCAGACACCAGTGATGTGGCAGTGGGAGCAGTGCTACTCCAAAGAAATAGCCAAAGAAAACTACAGCCCTGTGCCTACACCTACAACCAAATAATTTCCCCCATTTCTGCTTTCAACACAATATACAATTAATAATATCTAAATTATTACAATTCCTTAGTTAAATGGAACTTTTTTTCTTTTGTGTTTTAAAATCTTGAACTCTCCTCTTTTGCCCTAAATTTCCCATTGTTTGCATGTACCTTTTTTAGTGAGGAAAAAGAAAAAGAAATCTCTGCCTCATTTTGTCACGTTGCAGCAAAGAGCCTGCTTTACTTTTCGTTTTTTTCAGTATAGCTAGGGGGGAAAAATCTGCTCCAGCACTCTTTGCAAGCAAGCAGCAGAGTCCTGTGCAAAACAGCTGAGAGCAAATAAGAGAGTCGGGAGGCTGATCTAATCAACAGGCTAATTAACCTATGCTGAAGCTGAAAGGAGTTGTTTTTTCTTGCTGTTTGCTTGCAAGGAGGTAACTGCACAGGCCAAAGGGTAGGGGCCACCCTCCTTGTCACTTAGTGCCCTCCTGCCGCTAAATTTTGCCTCTAGTGCCCCCCTGCTGCCCCTCCTGCCTCTTACCAAGGCATCCCACTGCCCCCCAGGGGGTGGTACCACCCACTTTGGGAATCACTGGTCTACTCATTTGTTTTCTTTTAACACTGATCAGCTGTATGGTGGCCCTTTGAAGCCCCGCGGCAAGAGTTTAAACAGTTTTTTCCCCTCTAGCCAATCAGGCCCTCTGCCTCAGGAGGCAGCAATAGATTGAGGGTGGGGCCAAATTAAAGGTAAGAATAATGTGGCGGGGGGGGGGAGCGGGGAGCCAGAACCAGTTCGGTGATGTCATATCATCACTACTGGCTCAGCAGGCTAATAAAATTACACATTTTAAAAATTTCCAACTAGAAATGGTAGAACCTCTTAGGAATTACTTACTAAAATACAACTTGTAGGACAGGTGCCACCATCTTGGAGAACAGCTTTTATCTCTTTGATTCCGAAAGAAGATCAAGATCATAGTCAGCCAAAAAACTATAGGTCTATATCATTACTTAATACAGACTATAAGATCTTTGCTAAAATATTAGCAAATAGGTTAATGTCAGTTATGCAACAAGTGATTCACAATGACCAATCTGGTTTTATACATGGGAGACAAATGAAAAGTAATGTAAGACAAATTGTTAATATACTGGAGTATTTGGGAAAGAATAACCAAGTCCCTGCAGTGCTTATATTCTTGGACGCGGAGAAAGCATTTGATCGATTGAATTGGCAACGTCTAATGAAAATAATACAAAAGATGCAGTTTGGAGAGTATTTTATACAATCTATTAAGGCAATATATCAGAAACAAACAGCACAAATTATAGTTAATGGTAGCCTAACAGAATCTTTCAAAATCGAAAAAGGAACCAGACAGGGGTGTCCCCTGTCTCCATTACTGTTTATTTTAACTCTGGAATTATTGCTGAACAGAATACGTGATTCAGACGATGTACAAGGGAATTAAGATTAGGCATTATAAATATAGATTACGAACATTTGCAGATGACTTGGTTGTAACTTTAACCCAACTGGGAAAATCAGCTATAGGTTTAATGGACATAATTAATCAACATGGTCAAGTATCTGGGTTTAAAATAAATCTAGGGAAAACAAAGATGATAGTTAAAAATATGTCTACAAATCAAAAAGAAGAACTAGAAAGAGTAACAGGATGTGAGATAGTAAAAAAGGTTAAATATTTAGGAGTTTATATCACAACTTCAAATGGGAAATTATATAAGCATAATTATGAACCATTATGGCATAAAATATAGACAGAGATGGATAAATGGAAAAAATTACAACTGTCTTTGTTGGGAAGGAGAGCAGTAGTAAAAATGAATGTTTTGCCTAAGTTCTTATTTCTTTTTCAAATGATACCAATATTCAAAAAAGATGCAAATTTGGAGGAATGGCAGAAAGGTATTAATAACTTTGTTTGGGCAGGGAAGAGACAGAGAATAAAACTTAAAATAATGCAAGATATATGTGAAAGAGGAGGTTTGAAAATGCCCAACTTAAAATTATACTATGAAGCAGTTGTTTTATCAACAATTAGTGATTGGATTAATTTAACAGTGGACAGAATATTGAATATTGAGGGATATGATTTGGTATATGGTTAGCATGCTTATTTAGTATATGATAAGAAGGTGGACAGGATTTTTAAAAGCCATATATTAAGGAATGTTCTATTGCTTGTCTGGAAAAAATACCAATATAAATTAAATGACAAGATACCTATATGGGTAGTACCCAGATAGGCAATAGAGAATATAAGTATAGAACAAAAACAGGATGTAATTACATATAAAGAGCTTTTTAACATAGAGTTAAAGCCTTTGAATTTATTAAGAGAGGAAAGGGTAATTCAAACCTGGTTTCAGTATGGACAGTTACAGGCTAGATGGAAAAAAGACCAGAAAATTGGTATCACACAAAATGAGGAAAATTTGGTAAAACAAATTAGGGACCAGAGTCAAATGCATTTAAAAAGGTTGTATAATATATTGATAGAAATAGATTCGGAAACAGAGTTAGTTAAAGATTGTATGATAAAATGGGCACAAAACTTTAAAGAACCAATAACGATGGAAACATGGGAAAAGATCTGGGTAAGAAATGTAAAATTTATGCAAGCTCAAAATTTGAGAGAAAACTTTTATAAAATGCTTTATAGATCCCAAAAAACTAGCTTGTATGTATCCGAATTTACAATCCAAATGTTGGAGATGTGATTGTGTTGACACTACGTATTATTATATATGGTGGACTTGTAAAAAGTTAAAGCATTTTGGATAAAAATATGGTGGGTTATTCAAAATATCCTTAAAAAAAGGATAAAGTTTACTCCTCAGTTGTTCTTGCTAGGTATAATAACAGACTGTACAGTTATAGAGACTAATTTGATTCTGAACTTAATAACGGCAGCAAGATTGTTGGTGGTGCAGTATTGGAAGAAGGAAGTTTTGCCTACTATTTAAGAATGGACGTTAAAAGTAGTAAATTTAGCAGAGATGGCCAAAATCTCAGCATGTTTGAAGGAGATGAGAAATATATGTTGGAATGGAGAAAATGGATTGATTACATTCAAAACAAATATCGGACCAAAAAATTTCAATTAACTTATGAATGAACAAAGAAACATTATAATCTACCTAAATTTAGTTCAATAAAAGGGGAATTAAAGTACAAGAGGGAGATAGGAGGCTATAGTTAGTTAGCTTATGTTAGCATATGATTGTTAAATGCTATACCCTGTATTTTGCTCTGGTAAATTGGGGGGAGGAAGGGTTGGAGGGGGGAGGGTTGGGGGAGAGGAGGGAGGGGGAAGGGGAAACATTTGTAAAATTTATTAAAACTTTTCAATAAAAAAAAAGGATTACAAGCAAAAGGGAAGACAAGCAATTGTTTCAGGATATTAAGTGTGAATTCAAGCAATTGTGAATCCACATTTTCAAATTTGTAATGCTATACGATTCTATATATTTCCATTGGAATCCAGTCAATTTATACCACTATTCCAACTACCTTAGTATGATCTACATAGGCCTGAGACAGTCTTGATAACATTTGTTGATGACCTTTGGCAGACCTAACACAGGCTTCCAAAAGAATTCTAGTTCTCCATGATTTTTCATTGGCTTTTTCATTCACTCCATTAATCCAGGGATGAAATTTACTTAATCTTTGCTACTGGTTCACAAATGTGAGCACATGCACCTCCTCCATGCATGCACAGAGCCTTCTGTGCATGCTCAGAGGGTCAAAAACGGGACGTGATGATGTTTGGGTGGGTGGGCAGAGCCTCCCGCCGCTGACGCTATCGATTTGCCCAAGCTGGATAGAACCAGCTAAATTTCACCACTGCATTAATCATGGCATTGTTCTGGACCAACTATGGGGATTAAGAGTGGGAACCATCAAGTCTTGCAAAATTTCTATTTTTAGTCCTCAGTGAGCTTGCATTTCCCTATTCATGATTGGTAGACAACTTGAAGAGTTTTCTAAATTTGCAAGTCTTACTTGAAAAGCAGGGGCAACTCAGATAGGAAAGCTTTTGTGCAGATTCAATTTTTGTGCTAGCTGTAGCCATTCTGGCTTAGAGAGCCCCTTCAGATAGCCACTCATATTTTGGTCACTTCACATAAGGAATATTGTAATGTAGTCCATAAAGGGTTGCTGTTGAAGATTACTCAGAAGTGGCAGATAATACAAGATACAGTGGGTTCAGGCAGTAATGAGCATGCCATAGAATATAATATCTGCTTTGTGAGTTTTGTGAGCTTTGTTGCTTGTTAGCTACTTCCAGCTACAATTTCAGATGCTGATTGCTGCCTATAAAGCCTTTCATGGCATAAGGCCTGGCTATCTGAGGAACCATGACTCCAGTAGTTTATATTGATCCTTTACAATGCGAATTGCCTTGCTTGGGAATCCCATTGATCAAATGGTGCCAACTAATGGGGATCTAAGAAGTGGGCCTTGTCTATTGCAGTGTCTGTCTTCTGGAACAGCATCTTTTCAGATATGTATATGATTTCTTCCTTGCTCTTGTTATAATGATCTATAAAAAAATAGCTTTGCCCCAGAATTTGGGTTGGGGGGGGGGCGGCGGGAGATACTAGACCTCCTAGGCGAACATCTATCTTATGTTGTATGTTTTATTGCTCTAACTTATGATATTATTTTCATACTGTTTGTTTTGGTGCATTATTCAGAACAACAACTGATTGGCCATATAAATTTAGTAAAGAAATATATCTCATAGCAGAGTGATTTCTAATCCTTCTCAAGAAAAGAACTTTATTGGGGGAGGGGGGGCTTCTTTTATTATTAAAACACTGTCTCAACGCTACAATGTTTCAATTCTTTTGATTAGAACTAGTTCCAGACAAGTACATAGTTTTGTGATTACTTACATAGAGTGAGCTCAAGTGTTAACTTTCCAGCTGGCCCATTTTAGGAAAAGTTTGAAAAAGCAACTGAAGACAATTGCTGAATTCATATAGCATGCTTAAGACTCTCAGTTAAATAAATAGTAGTATTTTACAGCATAGTAAGGTTGGTTATGGTAACCTTGCTTAGTTTGCATCAGTTTAGTATATTTATTTGTCTATTTATGATTTATTGCATAGTATTGTATGAATCTAGAAAATAGGATTAATTCTATAATATTGTGTTATGTGAATGTAACTAAGCAGCTTCTGAGCAGGTGATACTTTGGCTGTTCAGAGAGCCACATGCTAAGCTTTGTATCCAATAATTATTAAGCATTCATAAACATTTCAAGCAGGGGCTCCGCAGGATATGATAACAAAAGTGCTCATGGCCATGTGACTGACACTGATAGTGCTCATGGCTATGTGACTAAAGTTCTACCTATAGGGTGTTCTGATCGAGTTCCTCAAACATGACAAACCTTCTGAAGTTAAATAAATGATTCCTTTAGTAGGAGGGCCAGCAGCCCAGGCAAAAAGTTTTTCATACAGGCTAACAAGTCTGTCCAGCAGGGAGATGAATAATTGTCTGCCACATCAACTCATCTCTGCCGCCTGCCTTTTATCCCCAGAGCTAGGGTGGGTCTTGCTAGTAATGGTGTCTCCTCCGTCCCAAGGATTGGCCCACACATTTCCATTCCTCTCCTCTCCTCTCCTCTCCTCTCCTCCCCTCCCCTCCCCTCCACTCCTCTCCTCTCCTCTCCTCTCCTCTCCTCTCCTCCTCTCCTCTCCTCTCCTCTCCTCTGCCTTTTGAGTATCTGTGTGTCAGGCACTGGACCCAGCTGTTTCTTCTTTTCCTCGTCAGCCACTTCTAGACCTGAGGGCTGTTGATTCCATCTGAGTGCTGATGAACGGCCCAGGCTCTGCCTCTCTCTCTCTCTCTGACAGCTCCATTCCCACTTATCCCTCAGAACTCTCAAGTTGCCTTGATTCTGACCCTAACTCTCATGCCTTCTCCTCATTTGATTTGGGTGCCGGAGAGGGTGCTGGTTCACAAATTTAAACAGTGTTTGGTCATTTCAATTATATTTACAATTTCTATATTTCCTTTTTGCCATATTTATTCCTCATGTATTTTTTTTAAAAAACCAATATTACCCTTCATTCTCATCTCTAATCTTAATCAAATTCAATTTTTCCTTTCTGTTCTATATTATACCCCTTCCCATTGTCATCTATTTTTATATCCATCCTCACATTGGTTAATTATGTAATATTACAATTGTTTAATACAAATTCAACATTTTAATATAAATACATTACATTAATCAATATGAACATGAATATTCCAATTATTTCTATGCAATCCAGTTTCTTACAAATCAATTAATTATATTTACCAATAATAATAAACCAAATAACTTCCTCCATTTCTTCCTCCAAACCACAACTTAACCATTTCTGCTTTCAACACAATATACAATTAATAGTATCTCAATTATTACAATTCCCTAGTTAAATAGAGCTTTCCCCTTATGTTACTCATTTTCATATCTTAAACTCTCCCAATAACCCAAAGTTTTGCCCATATAATCATCAAAATTACAACTTAATCATTTCTACTTTCATCACAATATATAATTAAAAATATTTCAATCGTTACATTTTCTCTAATTAAATTTAAAAATGTTCTAGCTGTTATCCAAGCTACAACTTAATACTTTTTACTTTCATCACCATATACCATGAAATATTAAAGGTATTTCAATTGTTACAGTTTATACTTATTCATATTTCTAAAAAAAATAAAAAAATAAAAACTTATCATTGTCTAGATTTCAAAAATACAAAGACAAATATTCCAATTATTATTCATTTCATTTTTACAATCATGATTTCCCATTTATTTCTTACTACTAATCTTATTTAAATTCCAAATAAGAAATTCCAAACATCTTTCTCTTTCATTTCTTTTTCTTTTTCTCCCTTCCCATTTTTATTTTTGTCTTTTTGTTTCTCCTTTTTTTCTTTTGTGTTTTAAAATCTTTAACTCTCCTCTTTTGCCCTAAATTTCCCATTGTTTGCACCTACCTTTTTTGGTGAGGAAAAAGAAGAAAAAGAAATCTCCTCTGCCTCTGCCTAATTTTGCCTTGTTGCAGCAAACAGCCTGCTTTACTTTCAGTTTTGTTTTCAGCATAGCTTGATTAGCACAATAGGGAAAAAAATCTGCTCCAGCCTTGCAGCAAGCAGCAGAGCCCTGCACAAAACAGCTGAGAGCAAATCAGCTGAGAGTCGGAGGCCGATCTAATCAATCTGTGCTAATTAGGCTCTGCTGAAGCTGAAAGGAGCTGTTTTTTCTTGCTTGCTTGCAAGGAGGTAACTGCTGTGAGGCACAGGCCAAAGAGTGGGGGCCAGTGGGTGAGTGGGGTACATTCAGTATATAAGACGCACCTAAATTTTCACCCCCTTTTTTGGGGGGGGAAGGTGCGTCTTATACTCCAAAAAATACGGTAGTACAGCACTCTACCAAATGCTCTCTTCAGCAAGGTACATCTTCAACACAATTTCCATTTAATCAGCTATCGATTTTATTTGTTTTTTAGTGTTCTGATACAGGTTTTCTCCTTTGTCATTACACTAGGCCTTGGCATGTACCAATAGTACTAGCACTTAGATTTATATTCCACTTCATAGTACTTTATAGCCCACTCTAAGCAGTTTACAGAATCAGCGCATTGTTTCAAACAATCTGGGTCCTCATTTTATCAACCTTGGAAGGATGGAAGCTGAGTCAACCTGGAGCCAGTCAGGACTGAACTCCTGGATGTGTGCAGAGTCAGCTGGCAATACTACATTCGAACGACTGCACCACCATGGCTGTTCAGACGTAGAGATCTGAACAAAGTTATACTCATCTTTTTCACAAACAAACATGCATATCACCTCTTTGATGAATGAATATTGATGTGCAATTTTGTGATGGTAATAAGAAATCAGTATTAATGAAACATTGTCTCCTTTCTCCATTTGTTACGTGCTCTGCCTACTAAAACATCTCTTAAGGTTAGATGTAATAAGCAAGGGTCCCTCTTGAGGTCAGTCAAAACTCAAAAGGGGGTTAAACAGGGGTGCATTTTGCCCCCCTTGTTTTCCAACTTTTATACAAAAGACATGATAAAAATGGTTAACTAAACCAAATTATCACACACACACACTCCAAAATAGGTGACTGAAGCATCACCCTGCTGCTCTATGCAGATGATGCTGTGATCCTGTCCAGGATACCTGTAGGCCTTAAAAGAGCCTTGTGAGTACTTGTCCAGAAAACCAAGGTTATACCCTTTGCAAAAGGGGCAAAACTCTGCTCATAGTATCTTAATGGTAGTAATATAGGGCAAGTAACCACCTTTAAGTACCTAGGGGTACTCAAGAAAAGCACATGGTGAATATGCGACTGATTCTGGCCAAAGATCAGCAAACATCATTCTCAAATTTTTCCTCACAAGAGGAAGATACTAGGTCCCTGCTGCAATTAAGCTTTTTTAACCAAGCCATTAGCACAGCTTCTTTACTGCAACCTGCCCAGACCCTCGTCTTTGTGTTTCATACCATTGGAAAGAGTTCAATCCAGATGCTGTCTTGTGTCTCAAATGCACTTCTGCTCCTGAAGACAGGCTTGATAAAAGTTGAAGCAAGAATCTATATAGCTCAGTGGTGGTATTTAGCTGTTTCTATCTGGCTTGGGCGAACTGGTAGCAGTGGCTGTGGGAGACTCTGCCCACCCACCCAGTCCTCATCATGTCCCATTTTTTATGATCTGTGCATACACGGAAATCCCTGCACATGTGGGAAGTGGCGCATGTAAGCAAAGTGAGCTTGTGCACTCACATTTGCGAACTAGTAGCGAAGGTAAATGAATACCACCCCTGATATAGCTTTTTAAAATCTCTGGCTAAAGCTTAATTTCTTTCCACAAGGCCTTGCTCCATTAATCCTCCAAGACAAATTCTCCTCTTCATGGATCAAGGCCATCAAATCAAACTTTGCCAAACTAGGTTTCTCTCCAGCCTTAATACTCAAATTGGACTATGACCAAGCAAAACAATCTTACGACAAAGGGTAGAGGACATCAAGAGGCAAGCAGATTTAGGGAAAGCTCTGTTGTTTCTGGCTCCAGACTTTATTAGATATGTTACTTCTTCCAGTTATCTTAGCCAATTAGAGTTGGCAAACCACCTGAAAGCTTGCACGTTGCCATGCGTTTCCATTGGCTATCCTATATGGCAAGTATAAAAAGCATTGGTTAAAAAGCAATGGTAAAAGATACCATTGGTTAAGAGACTTTGCTCTTCCTGTGGCTCAGGAGAGATGGAGACCATTGGACACATACTCCTTTGATGCTCTTTTTATAGCGATATTTGAAAAAAAAATATTCTTCCAATAATTAATAGATATCCTGACTGTTCCGACACTATGTAACTCCAGCGGCTGCTTAATTTTACACAACCAATAAAGCAAACTTTTTTGCATTACTAGTTTTTGGGGGGTTTTTTGCATTTTAGTATTTAATGACTATGGGCCCACAGATTAAGGATTGATATTATAGTATAGTTAGGCCATGTGTAACTGACAGACTGGATGCCAAATTATGATTTTAATATAGATTTTACCTGTTATTTATTATTTTATTCTAGAATTTTTAACTGGATATTCATTAATGTTTTTATTTGTTCTGGTCTCTGGTCTTTGACTGTAATACACTTGATTTGATTTGATTGGATTTGACTCCACTTTTTTTAAAAAATTTGATTTATATGCCGCCCTTCTCCGGAGACTCAGGGCGGCTTACAATGCATTAAGTAATAGCCTTCATACTTTGTATATTTATATTTATACAAAGTGAGCTTATTGCCTCCGACAAACTGGGTCCTCAATTTACCCACCTTATAAAGGATGGAAGACTGAGTCGACCTTGAGCCTGCCTGGGATTGAACTCACAAGTAATTGCAGCAGCTGGATCTTAAATGCTGCCTTTGTAGGAGGCATACTACCCTGCGCTACTCAGGCTCCTTTAACCAATGTTGTCATCTATATGAGTTAACATAACATCTTCAGGATTTTTGTTCCTACTGTTTGAAAATTGGGTACGTTGTTCTTGAATTGAGTATTCACTACATCAGGAGTATACAAACTGGGAGCTCTGTACGGTGTCCTAAAAAGGTCCTACTATAAAACAAATGATTAGGCTGACTGGGCTTGGAAGTTAAGCAAGATTGGGCCTAATTGATTTGAATGGGAGACTATCAGGAATTTGTTGTTAGTTACGAAGTCATGTCCGACTCATTGCAACCCCATGGACAATGTTCCTCCAGGCTTTCCTGTCCTCTACCATCCTCTGGAGTCCATTTAGGCTCATGCCTACTGCTTCAGTCACTCCATCCAGCCACCTCATTCTCTGTTGTCCCGTTCTACTTTTGCCTTCAATCTTTTCCAGCATTAAGCTCTTCTGTAATGTGGAATGAGAAATCAAAAACTTCTCAGGAGAATTATTATGGCTTCCCTACAGTTGCCTAGAAGATACCAGGAACTGAGATTTACACAAGAAAACCTTATTGTTTATTTGCATAAACAGATGGGACCGAACCAGGATAAAACATAGTCTATTGAATTTCAATTAGTAATAAATTAAATTTAAATGAATTAAATGCAGATTATGAGATTATTCCCCCTACACCCCTTGCAATTAAAATGTTACTTTATTCTTATTAAAAATGATGTTTTGAAAACAATTTTGGAAAGATTTCAGGGGATAGCTCCAGTAATTTAAGAACCACAGGTGGTCCTGGACCACAGACATGCATCCTGACATCAGCCCAATGACCCAGACAGTGACTTGGGTTCTTTGCCCTTCAACAGACCCTGGACATTGACCGGGTTACTACAGGGCAGTGGTCACACTGCAAGTGAAAAATGTTCAATATTAAATATAAGGCCTCTTTTAAAAATATCATTTTCTCTACTGTTATCATTGGAAATAGTCTTAGCTACTCTCACATTATGAGTATTAAAGCACGCAATCGGACATACCATTCATTTTTCAGCAAACCTTTGCAGAATATATTATATTTATATAAGTCAGCAATGGTTCTCCTGCCTGTCTACTCTGAATCCAAAATCATTTCTGGGATTGAACAAGGAAGAAATTTCTCCAGTTCATTTTGTCTAAAGCCAAGAATGGTGCATTAAGGAAGGCCAGGAAAAATCGCTTGAAGCTCATCCCACTGGAACTCTTCTAGCATTTCAGTCACCAAAGGAAGTTTCAGGAAGTTTCAGCTCAGTTTTTTTCTCCAAATTGTCTTTGCAGAATTGTTATCAGCGGGCATCATCTTGCTTGCCAAAACTCTACTGGGAGGGGAAAATATTTAATCCTGCAAATAGGCATATGAAGAATTTATTTTAAGATGCTTCAAGTTTTTTCACCCTTTCTCTCTTGCTATAAGCTACAAAATACCAGAACCATCTGAGAAGTTTCTGCTCCTGGAGAAGGAATTTACCAGATTGGATTGAATCCCAAAGAGCAATTCAGGTTAGTAAAAAACTCTCCTAGGTCAAAATTTAGACAGAATCACTTTCTCCTTGGCTAGTGGTAAAATCAGCATTGAAAATTTGCTGGGGAAAAAAAAATCAGGAAACAGTGGGAGATAAGCCTGTAATCTTGAGGCAGAAAATTTGATTGCAACATTTTTACAGTTACACCTTAGGACTGCAAAGTAATTAGAGAGACTTAGTCCCACCTCTGAGATCCTTTGGACCAGTTGCAGGTTTGTTAAACAGCAACTGTCTTTAGTGCTGAATATGACAGGAGATTTCATTGCATCACACAATGTCTCTTATTAGTTCTCTATATATGCTGAGTTCAACAGAAACTTTCAAGATATGTTTTTTTTTTTTTTTTAAATTGATCTGGACGGCTATTTAAATTATGGTGATTGGACTCACTTTCAATTCCTCTCCAAAATAGGAATTTAGATACAAAGATTGACATACAACATTTTTATAAGGGAAGATATATAAATCTTGGCATCAGCTTATAACTTTTTAGCTTATGGTTTATAATGAATACATATTAGAATAACCATGATCAGTCTTTACCGTTTTTTCTTTGAAATTCTAAAAGCATGTGAATTAAGAGATGATCTAGATATTATTTTTGGGCAAAGCCAGTTACACACAAACAAACAAAACACACTTGAACTTTCTAGCAAATAGTTTTTAAAATGCCCCCAACATTTATGATTTAGAGTGCATTAGGAAAACAAAGAATCTATCTGAGTCAAAGTGAATCTATCTCTAGAAAAAAATAACTACATTGTGTTTACTTTGAAATACATAAACTAAATTGGATTTTAAGAGGATAAGAAAGAACATTTTTTGTCTGCAGCTAACAATGAAAATCCCCAAGCTATATAGGTGATGGGTACTTCTAAAAATAGGGTGTGGAGTTACTGGGAAAATGAAGGAGATGAAGACTAGAATTTTAAAAATATATTTGAATATAGTTGTCTATTTTATAAAAAATGTTTAACATTGATATAAATTTTCTATTTTGAAATGTTTACTTTAATCACCATAGTGTTAACAGCTTCCCATTTCCATTTAAGACACTAGTGAACTTAGGTATTGTTTGTATGTTATAATATATTATTTCTGTTCTTTAATAAAAAAATAATTTAGAAAAATATAATAAAATGATATCTAGTACTGTTTAAATAAGGCTAGAACTTTTCCCCCATTGACTTCCTAAAATTATTTTTCAACTGAATCCTAGTTTACTGTTTTTTTTTCTTAGAAGTCTATTACAAAATGTCCAAGAAAAAAGAGATAGAAACTCATGTAGAGAGAATTAAAAAGGAAACCTTTCTTTCTGTGCTTGTCGCGAATCAATTGACATTAGGAATTTATGAAAACTTTAACAATGGATAATGAAGATTCTTACTAGTTAATTTTTGTAATGCTGGATTTAGTCCCAAATCAATAAGAAACTTATATCACCCCATTTTCAGACCTGAAGAAGTTCAAAACTTTGGGTGTATGATAGAACACAATAGCTCCCCCTCTCTCCAAATGCCCACAAACATTGGGTGACAATATTTATTCTCTGAAACACTTAATTTCAAAAAAAAAAATTCTCAGCTGTTGAAAGCTGTGTTCAGGGGGGAAAAAACTGTACCAAAGATTTCCTATATCTGAAAAAAGGAATCAAGAATATTTTCCCCGAATAAATTTGATGAGGCTGGATATCTTAATTGTACTACATCTACATGGAGGGAAGTAAGCAGTTGGGTACCATAAGATTCCGTCTTAGGCCCAGTACTCTTCAATATCTTCATAAATGACGGATGAGGGAATAGAAGGAGAACATACCAAATTTGTGGATGATACCAAGCTGGCAGGAATAATGAACACCCTTGATCTGTGATGGCGAACTATGGCATGTGTGCCAAAGGTGGCATGCAGCACCCTTTCTGATGGCACGTGAACTGTTCCCCCAGTTCAGGTCTTCCGCACATGCGCATGCACCTCTCACCGGCCAGCTGGTCTTTGGGTCTCTGGTGTGCATGCTCGGGGGCAGAGCACCTGCAGGAGGCTGTGTGTGCATGCGTGAGGGCACATGCATGCACGGGGTGGGTTGCATGCAGGGGGCCACATGAGCATGCATGGAGGCATGCCACATTGTGTTTTGGGGGTTCAGATGCACACACGTGCATTTGCGCACTTACACACATGCTTTAGGCACTCAGTCCAGAAAAGGTTAGCCATTACTGCCCTAGATCAAAGGTCTGCAACCTTAAACACTCAAAGAGCCATTTGGACCCATTTCCCACAGAAAAGAAAACACCAGAAGCCACAAAACCTGGGTGGGCATGACCAACTCAATGTCACTCACTCCCACCCAATCACATGACTGTCTCTCTCTATCTCTGTGTCTCTTCTCTCTCTCTCTTTCCTCCCCTCTTGCTCTCTCTCTTTCCCTTCCTCTCTCTCTTCCCTCTCTGCCTGACTGCAGCAGGAAATGGTGGATAGCTACTTCTGGCCTTGATTCGTGCTGGATGTACAACCTGCTGTCCACCCCAAGACGCTGGCCTACTTGTGCTGCGCTATGGGCAATGCCGCTGCTGTTGCCAGAGGCAAGTGGGGAGGGTCACATTGTGACTCTGTGTCATAATGGGCTCCAGAAGGAGGGGGGATCCCATCTCCCCCATTGAGAAGCGCGCTAACTTTCACTGTGCTGCGAATGGTGGGCAGGCCATGGAGGCAGTAGCAGCCGTGGCGTAGGGACTGGCTGCAAAAGGCTGAAAGCAAAAGGCTGAAAGAGCTGGTGGCTCCAGAGCCCAGGTTGCTGACACCCACCCTAGATGATAGGCTCAAGATCCAGATGGGTCTTGGCAGCCCTACCTAACAAAATGAGATTCAACGTAAAGAAAAATAAAATCTGACACTTAGACAAGAAAAACCTAAAGTACATATATAGACTGGGTGAAACCAGGCTTAATAGCAGCAACTGTGAGAGGGATCTTGGAGTCGTAGTGGACAACCAATTAAATATTTAGCTGCCACCACACACAACAGTGTGTGGCGGCAGCTAAAAAAGCCAACACAATCCTAAATTGCATCAACAGAGGGATACAATCAAGATCAAATGAGGTACTAATATCACTCTATAAAGCCTTAGTAAGACCTAGAATACTGCATCCAGTTTTGGTTACCACACTATAAAAAAGATACTGAGACTAGAAAGAGTGCAGAAAACAGCAGCAAAGATGATTAGGGGACTGGAGGCTAAAACATAAGAAGAATAGTTACAGGAACAGGGCATAGCTAGTCTAGTGAAGAGAAGGACCAGGGGAGACATGATGGCAGTGTTCCAATATTTGAGGGGCTTCCACAGAGAGGAAGCGGTCAAGCTATTTTCCAAAGCGCCTGAAGGCCAGACAAGGAATAATGAATGGAAACTGAACAAGGAGAGATTCAACCTGGAAATAACATTTTCTGACAGTGAGAGCAATCAATCAATGGAACAGCTTGACTTCAGAAGTTGTGGGAGTTTTATCATTGGAAGCTTTCAAGAAGAGACTGAACTGCCATCTGTCAGAAATGGTGTAGGGTCTCCTGCTTGAGTGGAGGGGGGTGGTTGGACTAGATGATCTACAAGGTACCTTCCAACTCTGTTAATCTGTTATCTATATCACAGAGCTAAACCTGAAAAACTGACATGAAGTGTTGAATGTTTAATACTGTATTTTGTTTCATTGATATTAAATATTGTACTCTGCACACTCAGGGTTCAGGGGAGGTTTATTTTTTGGGGGGGTTATTTTTGGGGAAATGTAGTAATTCTGCAAATAGAATAGAATCTTTATTGGCTAAGTTTGATTGGACACACAAGGAATTTGTCTTTGGTGCATATGCTCTCAGTGTACATAAAAGGAAAAAAATAAAAAGATACATTCATCAAGAATCATAAGATACAACACTAAGTGATAGTCATAGGTTACTAATAAGCAATCAAATTATACTAGAATACAAACAGAACAATATAAATCATAAAAATACAAGCAACATGGTTGTAGTCATAAGTGGGAGGAGATAGGTAATACAAAGGGTGAGAAGAATAATAGTAATACAGTCTTAGTAAATAGTTTGACAGTGTTGTGGGAATGAGTTGTTTAGCAGAGTGATGGCATTCGGGAAAAAACTGTCCTTGTGTCTAGTTGTTTTGGTGTGCAGTGCCCTATAGCATGGCTTTGAGGGTAGACGTTAGGCTAGATAGCCTGTTATTAACACCCAGCTGTCTGCAATTATGCGAGTTCGAGGCTCAAGGTTGACTCAGCCTTCCATCCTTTCTAAGGTAGGTAAATTGAGGACCCAGTTTGTGAGGGCAATAAGCTGACTTTGTATAAATATACAAAAGTATGAAGGCTATTGCTTAATGCATTGTAAATCGCCCTGAGTCTCCAGAGAAGGGTGGCTTATTGATTGATTGATTGAATTTCTACACTGCCCTTCTCCCAAAGGACTCAGGGCGGTGAACAGATTAAGATTTCATATACATATTTTATATATATTATAAACAGTAAATAATAAATTGAGACAACTTGGTGTATCTACTAAGACCTTGGCATAGAATTTAGATGTTTATGCTAGCCCTGCTTGTTGAAACAGAAAGGTCTTCAGGGCACGTCGGAAAGTGCAAAGATCTGGGATTATTTGTATTCCAGGTGGTATTTTGTTCCAAAGCGTAGGTGCCCCCATAGAGAAGGCTCTCTCCCTTGGAACTACTAGACGACATATAAATCTAATTTTTTTAAAAAAAGTTGAAACAATTTATGTCCAGGATGTGAGGGGTCTGTAGATATTTTCTCAGCCCTCTTTTTCACTAGTGCAGGATACAGGTCCTCAGTGGAAGGCAGGTTGGTAGCAATTGTTTTTTCTACACTTCTAATTATCCTCTGAAGTCTCAGTCTGTCTTGTTGGGTTGCAGAGGTTGCAAGACGGTTATAGAGGTGCAGATGACAGACTCAATAATTCCTCTGTAGAACTGAATCAGCAGCTCTTTGGGCAGTTTAAGCTTTTTGAGTTGGCACAGAACGAACATTCTTCATTGTGCTTCTCCCCCAAGTTTTTAAAAATTTTATACATCTCATTGTGTGAATTCACTTATCTTTGTTACCGGTTCAGAACTGAGAGTGTGTGTGGTGCTTCTGCACATGCGCAGAACCTTCTGTGCATATGCAGAGCTTCCGTGATGATGTCTGGGCAGATGGGCAGAGTCTCCCACCCCGCCACTACCGGTTCGCCCTGGTGTGAATGGTATCTGGGTATCATACATTTCAATATAAACAAACATAACTTTATTATTCCTAATAATTACATTTCATTTTCATTTTCCATTTTGTTAACACATAATACTTACTATCATCCTTCAATTCTAAACCTTCTCATAATTCTTCCATACATTGTAACATTTTAGTGTCTTTTTTACTATTATTCCCTTCTTATTTCTACCTCAATTTTAACCTTCCCCCCTCCAATATTCAAAGACATGATCCTTCCTTTTTTTATTATTCAGTATTTCAGTATACACTTCCAGTCATAATCATTCAAGCATTTAATGTACATCTATTCATATTCATATTTTTTCTAATCCTTCAATCTTTATTCTACTATCTATACACATTTTTATTAAAATATATTCTTTCATTGTCTGATCTCAATTACTTAAATTTAGCTTTTCCCTGCTAATCACATTTTTATAGATATTTAAAAATACCCGCATACAAATTCTATAATGGGGCACATTATTAATATATATTGAACAATAATTTTTAACTCTTTTTATCCCTTTTATCCATCATCTCTTAGCCACTTCTGAATTTTTAGTCTTATTTTTTTCTAACTTGCTTCCAGTGTTCTTCTTTTAAGTCGTTTTCTCTCTCTATTTCAAAATCTAAGTTCTTACTATATAATCAAGGTTTTTTCTGTCCCTCTACTTTTTCCCTCTGTCTAATTTCAAAATAATTTATTTTGTGCCCCTTCCCTTTTTCCCAATTCTCTTCCTGTTTCTCCAATTCTATCTTTAAAACATTTACATTATTTCCCTTCTGTTTCAATTTCTTAATATTATTAATTTTAGTGATATCTCTTGTTGTTATCTTCATCTTGTTTGCTTCTCACTTCTGCTTTCTCTCCCATTTCTCCTGATAACTCAATTTTTCCCTCATTGTCCAAATTTTTGCTCATTATCTCCTGCATTCCCAATCTTTAAGCTATGCAATCAAACATTTGATCCATGTGATCAAGTATTTCCTTAGTGCTTTGAGATGACTCCATTCCATTTAGTTTACAAGATTTCCAAATCACAGTTTTAAGTATTTCCTCAATACACAGTCTATTCAATTTTGGTGCACTAGGGAGTTTTCCACCCTCTTCAAGTCACTTTTTTATGTTCAGTAATATTCAAGCGTCTTTTATTTAAAACTCCAGTGATCTTAAGGTAGAAGTCTATCCAGGAAATATTTTCAGTCTTTTTAAGTATTTATTTCCAAAGTTGTTTAGTTCATCCTTTATCAGCAGATGGCGCTCTCACTTCAATCTGCTCCAGCCTCTCAACTATATTGTTAAAAGATCCAATTTCAATTATTTTTAGTTGTAAATCCAATAAATGATCAATAATAATGAAACAAAAGTTTGGGGTTGTAATTCCAGCATTTAAAATGCCTCCTCCACATCACATCTTTTATCAAAGATGAGCAAGCAAAGCAGGCTTGCTCATCTTTACTAACAAACAGGATGTTAAAAACTGCATGTGGTAGCTGAAATTTCTCAGTTCCAGAAACTAATATCTATTAAAGATCAACAGTGGCACATCCAGGCATGCTGAGCTCTTACCGGTGAAGGGAGCTGGAGACCCATGGATCTCAGAAGAAAAGATGCCTGAGAGATTTAATTCTGCTCCCAGGATACCAAAGGACTTCTTCTCCCATCCAGGAGCTGGAGACCCATGGATCTCAGAAGGAGCATTTTTTAGACTTTAGTTTTAGATGTGTTTTAACCCACTTAACATCTTTGGCTTAACACATTAATTTTATCTTGGGGAAGGTGTGTGTGTATGTATGTGTGAGGGTATTGGGATGGATGGGATGGAAGGAATGGGTTTGGAGCGGCTAAATTTGGGAAGAATGAGGGAGCCAGGGGCAAGGAATGGAGCCCCCTCTGCTAAGTGTGTAAACAGCAGCAGATGGGGGCTCAGATATGACCCTTGGTTTGGAATGAGTGGGGTGCCTTGCCTGCCGGGGAGGAGGGGGGCCACTGAGTTGGGGGAGGGGATCTCTGGGGTGTTGGAGAGCCGGAGTATTGCGGTTATGACCAGGAGAGGTAGATATGGCAGGAGCCGAGGGGTAGGCCGCTCTCGGGGAACTAGGATTCGCTGTCTCAAAGCGATTACTTGTTCTGGCCCCTCTGGTTCTGGTTCACCGGGGTCGCCTTGTATACCTGGTAAGTCAGGATGTCAGGGCCCTGGCCTCAGGCTGCTGCTGTTTAATGCCAGGTCTGTTGTTAACAAGTCCTTGTTTGGGACTTAATCCTGGAGGAGGGAGCTGACCTGGCATGCATAACTGAGACCTGGCTGGGCCAGGAGGAAGGTGTGCCCCTCTCAGAGATGTGCCCAGATGGGTTCCAGATATTGCATTAGCTGCGAGTCAAGGGAAGGAGTGGAGGAGTGGCTGCCATTGTCCGGAAGAGTCTTTGCCCTCGCAGGATCTTTGCACCTGAGATTGTTGAGTGTGAGCCTCTCCTTTTGAGGTTGGACTCAGGGCTTCAGTTGGGCTTGTTGCTGACGTACTTGCCTCCCAACTGCATTACAACAGCCCTGCCTGTGCTGCTAGAGGCAGTAGCTGGGCTGGCGGTGGAGTTCCCCAGGCTTATGGTGCAGGAGGACTTCAATTTGCTGTCACTTGGCGAATCCTCTGATGCAGCTCAGGAGTTCATGGCTTCCATGACAACCATGAGCCTGACCCAAGTAGTTCAGGGTCCAACTCATGGGGGGGGGGAGACACACACTTGACCTAGTGTTTCTCTCAGGGCAGTGGAGATATGATCTGGAATTAAGGGGTATAGATGCTTCTCCCTTGTCGTGGTCAGATCATTTGCTGCTGAGGTTAGACTTCAGAATGCTACTCCTCCATCGCAGGGAGGTGGAACCAATTAAGTGGTTCCAGCCCAGGCACCTAATGGACCCTGAAGGGTTCCAGAAGGAGCTTGGGGAGATACCTGTCTCCCTTGTCCACAGTCCAGCTGAGTCCCTGATGGCTGCCTGGAATAAGGTGGCATCTGGGGCACTGGACTGGATTGCGCCTTTGCGACCTCTCCATGGTGGTGGATCCAGGAAAGCTCCCTGGTTTACCGAGGAGCTCCAGGAGATGAAGCGCCAAAAGAGACGTCTAGAGCAACGCTGGAGAACCAGTAACTCCAAATCTGACCGAACACTCTTAAGAGCCTTTATTAGGACTTATTTAGTGGCAATAAGGGCAGCAAAATGCTCGCATTTTTCTACACTTATTGCATCCGCGGATTTGCTCTTAAGAGCCTTTATTAGGACTTATTTAGTGGCAATAAGGGCAGCAAAATGCTCGCATTTTTCTACATTTATTGCATCCGCGGATTTGCACCCAGCTTCCCTATTTAGGGTAACTCACTTCCTCCTTAAGGTTGGGGGAACGGAGGAGCCCTTGCAAGGTAGAGCTGAGGAGTTTGTGCAGTTTCTATTGCATAAAGTCGCTCAGATTCGGATGGACCTGGACTCTTATTGAGCAATTCCGACCGAGATGACGGGGCAGGTCTTAGTCCCATTGTGTGGGATGAGTTTGAGCCTGTGATTCCTGAGGAAGTAGACAAGGCTGTAGGAGCGATGAGTTTCTCCACTTGTTTGCTGGACACGTGCCCCTCTTGGCTGGTTTTGGCCAGCAGGGAGGTGACACGAGGCTGGCTTCAGGCTTTAGTTAACACGTCCTTGAGGGAAGGGGCCTTCCTGCAACCATTAAAGGAGGCGGTTGTAAGGCCCCTCCTCAAGAGGCCTTCCCTGAACCCAGCAGAATTAAAGAACTTTCGTTCAGTCGCCAACCTACCCTTTGTGGGAAAGGATGTAGAGAAAGCGGTGGCACTTCAGCTCCTGTGGTCATTGGAGGAAATGGATTATCTAGACCCTTTTCAGGCTGGTTTCAGGCTTGGCTACAGCACAGAAACTGCTTTGGTCACGCTGATGGATGATCTCTGGAGAGCCCGAGATGGGGTTCTTTCCTCCATCTTGGTGCTACTTGACCTCTCAGCGGCTTTCGATACCATTGACCATGGTATCCTTCTGGGATGACTAAAGGAGCTGGGAGTGGGAGGCACCGTATTATGGTGGTTCTCCTCTATCTCTCTGGTCAATCACAGTCGGTGTTGTTAGGAGGACAGAGGTTGACCCCTAGGCCCCTTGTTTCTGGTGTGCCTCAGGGCTCGGTCCTCTCTTCCTTCCTATTTAACATCTACATGAAGCCACTGAGTGAGATCATCCGATGATAATGGGTGAGGTATCAGCAATACGCTGATGGTACCCAGATGTATATCTCTACCCTGCGTCAATTCAGTGGTGTGGTGGATGTGATGGGCCAGTGCCTGGAGGCTGTGAGGGTCTGGATGGGAGTCAATAGGCTCAGACTTAACCCAGACAAGACCAAGTGGCTGTGGGTATTGCCTTCTAAAGGCTATGTTGACTGTCCATCCTTGGTTCTGGGAGAGGAGAAATTGTCCCCCTCAGAATGGATTCACAACTTGGGTGTCCTCCTAGACTCACAGCTAAGATTAGAACAACATCTGACAGCTGTGGCTAGGGGGACCTTTGCACAGGTTCACCTAGTGCACCAATTGCGACCCTACTTGGATCAGGAGGCTCTCCTCATGGTCACCTCACAGTTAGATTATTGCAACACACTCTACATGGGGCTACCCTTGAAAAGTGTTCGGAGACTACAGTTGGTCCAGAACGTAGCAGCGCGAGCTGTCATGGGTGCACCTAGGTACACCCACATTACACCAATTCTCCACAAGCTTCACTGGCTCCCTATTGGTCTCTGGTCACAATTCAAGGTGTTGGTTATTACCTTTAAAGCCCTAAATGGCTCAGGACCAGGGTATCTTCGAGCCTGCCTTCTACTGCATAACTCCCAACAACCAGTAAGATCCCACAGAGTTGGTCTCCTCAAGATCCCGTCAGCTAAACAATGCTGGCCGGCAGGCCTGTGGGGGAGGGCCTTCTCTGTAGCTGCCCCAGCTCTCTGGAACCAGTTACCTCCTGAGGTCCGGACCATCCCCACCCTATTGGTCTTCTGAAAAACGGTGAAGACCTGGCTTTTCCGGCAGGCCTGGGGCTGTTGATCTCGCTCTTGGGATCCAACAAGATCTGGCCATGAATGGTGTGAATGAGTTTTAATATTTTTAATGTTTTTAATTCTTACATGTTTTTAATAATGATTTTAAATGCATTGTGAGCCGCCCTGAGCCTTTGGAGAGGGGCGGCATACAAATTGAATGAATGAATGAATGAATGAATGAATGAATCAATCAATCAATTAATCAATCAATAAAATATTCGAAAATCCAAATTTCTATTTGTATTTTAAAAAATATTTTTTTTCTTTCCTTCTTCAGTGTCCAGGTATTCTTTTAGAGGCCTGGTCGCTGCTTTAACAAATATCTCTTGGTTTTCTTGGGGTCAGGTTGCAATTATAAATATTTTCTCACCCAGTTCACTCACCATTCACTTTCTCCGTTCCAGCACAATCTTAGGTATTCTGATTGTCCCCAGCTTTGTAGCAGCCATTTTTTCTGCTGCTGCTCTTCATCTTCAGATGAGGAGACTTTCCTGATCAGGGAGGAGAGATGCGGCTCTCATTGATCTGTCAGGTGGACCCCCTTTACTTCAATACTTCACCACTTCTCCAGAGTGGCTATGGCTCAGATTTGAGCCCTCTGATGGAGATAGCTCGGAATGGGACTTTGTGGTTTGTCGTTTGTGGTTCCTACTTCCGAAGGTGCCAGAAGTACAGTTGGAAATTCCTTTGTTGTGCTTTTTAATGACATTTATGATGTTAAGTGTCCATTTTAAGTTTTGAGATACGATAGAACCTAGAAATTTGAAGTTCTACTGTTGATACTGTGTTGTCTAGTATTGTAACAGGTGGTAGTATCTACCACCTAAAACAATTTCTATGTTTTGAGTGTGTTTAGTTCAAGATTATTCTGGTTGCACGACAAGGCTAGTTGTTCAGTCTCCCATTTGTATGCAGATTGATGATCGCTAGGATTATATGATTGATACATTCATTAAATAAATGATGGCTAAGATTATATGAATAACTTTTCTGAAATACCAGTAATTCTAATTGCAAATACATAAACAAACAAACAAAAATCTGAGTCTTCAGTCAAAGGAGTGTCAACAAATATTATTTAGCAGCTTCCAAAATAATATTATCTCATGAATGTTTAATCATCTCAACTGTTGAAGACCTTTTGAGAGAAAGCAGATCATCTGGTAGAACTTACTTGAAATGGTATGTTGGGGGAAAAAAGTTCCCAATGCATTGAGAATAACAATGATGAAAAGAAAATCAGTGTTTGCCTGGTTCAAAGCAAGATATTACACTAGAATATGATTAATATTGTACACAGTGGGCTTACTTTAAAATTATTCTTGTGATTCTGTACTCAACTGCTTAGTAGTAAGTCCCATTTAACCCAATAAAACTTATTTGAAGTTATTTTCAATGTATTATTGCAAAGTGCTATCTTCCTTTTCTCCCAAATAATTAGCCAGCTGAATCCTGAGTTATTATTTTACTGGATTGCTTAAAACCAACCTAATAAAATCGCTGGTTCTTCATAGAGAGAAGTCAATAAGTTACTATGCTCTCCCAGTTGTGCCTAGAATTGTAGAATAATGGGAAATCGGCAATCTGCAAGAAAGTTGATGTAGAATGGGAAGCTTTATTGTATTATGACCCCAAATATCAAAACAACGGTAGAAAAAATTGAGATAGGTATATACCAATGGGCAGATCATAAGCCACTATTCATAAGCTGGAAAGGGGAAAGGAGGCTCAAGAGATGGATAATGAATCAAAGAATATATAAAGAAAAAGAATTGAATTTGATGTTTGAAAAGGAAATAAAAATATTCTTTCAGATAAATAAAATAGAGGAAACCTCCTTACAAAATACATGGGATACTTTAAAAGCATATATAAGGGGCCTAGTAATTGCATATACAAGGAAGAAAAATAAAGAGAAGAAACAACAATTAGATAAATTAGAGAAAGACCTAAAACAAATAGAACAAAAATTGCAGAAAGAACCCCAGGATAAAATAATAAAAGAAGAATGGTAAATAATTAAGCATAAACTGAATTTGATAAACCAAAAGGAATTCGCCAAGAAAATAAAAATGGCGAAACAAAATTATTTTGAATACACAAACAAAACAGGCAGATGGTTAGCCTATAAATTGAAGAAAGAAAGGAGTAAAAGAATGATATACCAATTGAGAGATGATAAAGGGGAAATCCAATATAACAGAGAGGCCAAAAAAGAAATTATTAAGAAATTTTACGCTAATTTATATAAACAAGAAGAAATAGAGGAAAAAAGGATAAAACAGTATATAGAAAAATCTGAAATGCCAAAAATCACAGAAGATCAAAGAAAAATCCTCAATAGGCCAATAACTAAATTAGAATTAGATGAAGTATTGAAAAAGCAAAAAAATAACAAAACACTGGGACCTGACAGGCTACCAGTAGAAGTATATAAAAGAAGAAATTTATACTAACCAATCAGCAAAGATAATTATAAATGAAAACATAACAGATAAATTTAACATAACAAAAGGAGTCTTCAAGGTTGTCCACTCTCTCCTTTACTGTACATCCTATCATTGGAAATTCTGCTGAAAAAAATCAGAGAAGATTAAAGAATTGAAGGTTTAAAGATCAATAAAGAAGAATACAAAGTCCAGGCCTTTGCTGATGATTTAGTGTTTTTAATAGAAAATCCTATGGAATCTATACCTAATTTATAGTCCGGCCAGTTCTCCGAATTCTTCTATTTTTTGAAGAACTCGGAGAACTGGCCAGACTATAAATCAATAAAAGTAAATCGAAACTAATTGTAAAAAATCTTACAAAAAATCAAGAAAAAGAATTGTCAGATAGTATATAAATTCAAACAACGAAAAAAATAAAATATCTAGGAATTTGGTTATCCACGAGAACGTCAGCAATAAAAGAAAATAATTACGATAAACTAATAGAACAAACAAGGAAAAACTTGGAAAAATGGAAAAACTTACATATCTCACTTCTAGGAAGAATTTTGGCCATTAAAATGACTATACTATCTAAATTTTTATATTTGTTTCAGGTTATCCAATAAAAATAGATAAATTGTTCTTTGAAAATTTGAATAAAATGACATCTAAATTTATATGGCAGGGGAAAAGGCCACAAATAAAATTTAAGCTGCTTTAGGACACAAAAGATAGAGGAGGAGCTGCACTCCCAGATTGGGAGACATATTATCAGGCAGCAGTACTATCATGGGTTAAAGACTGGATAGAATTAAAAAATTCTAGAATCTTAACAATTGAGGGACACGAACTTCAAATTGGCTGACACTCCTTCATGTGGGACGAAAAATATAAAACACATTCATACTTTAAAAGACACCCAATAAGAAACTCATTACTACAAATTTGGCTTAAAACTAAAAACAGCATTATACGAAAATACCAAGTTGGTTATCACCAGTAGAATCAATTAGATACCCAAATCTAACAGATAAGACAAAAATAATTACTGTATTTTCCGGTGTATAGGATGACTGGGTGTTTAAGATGACCCTCCTCAGAGCTATTTAAGGCTTGTCAGAGCCTTATGGGCTGGTCTGCCTGGTTACAGGAGAATGAGACCCGGCGTATAAGACAACCCCCGACTTTTGAGAAGATTTTTGTGTGTTAGAAAGTAGTCTTATATGCAGGAAAATACAGTAGATATAAAGATTTAATTGACTATCAAGGTAAACTAAAGACAAAACAATAATTGGAGACAGATTTAGATAGGGAAATAGATTGGTGGACTTATACCCAAATACAATCTAAATACAGAGAACATATAAAACATATGGAATTCATAAACAAAAACAAGAAATAGATAAAATTATATTAGATTCAGAAAACAAATTAATTAGCAGAATCTATAAATTTCTCTTACACTATAAAATGGAAGAAGAGACAGTCAAGGATGATTAAATGGGCTCAAAACATTAAACATACAATACCTTTGGAAAAATGGGAAAAGTTTTGGCAAATAAATATAAAATTAACAAGAGCAGTGGTATATAAGGAAAATCAACTGAAAATGTTTTATAGGTGGTACATGTCTCCAACTAGACTGGCAAAAATACAGCCCAAAAATAGCCTGATCTGCTGGAAGTGTAAGAAGACACAAGGAACCTTCTATCATTTATAGTGAACATGCCCGGCAGCAAAGAAATTTTGGTCTAATATTAAAAAATAGTTGGAACAAATAACAGAAACACAGATAGATAAAGAACCAGAAACATTTTTACAAGGAATTTTTAATAAATCATACCCTAAAGATATCAAATATCTTACAATTCACATACTAACAGCTGCAAGAATAATTTATGCAAAAAATTGGAAGCAAGAAAGAACGCCAAATGAAACAGACTTAATAGAAAAAATTCTAGAATGCGCTGAAATGGATAGGTTAACCAAAGAAATACAAGAAAGAGAAGAATCAGATTATTACAAAATATGGAACAATTGGTATAATTGGTTAAAAACTAGAAATAAACAAAAATATAGGGGGAAATATAGGGGGAAATATAGGGGGAACCGGTATAAAAAATGTTACTAGACTAAGGAGAGGTGAAGAACTATATTATAAGCAGAATGTCACTTTGAAACAATGCTTAAGAAGGAAACATAATCTTTTTTTGTTTATATGTTGTATAAATGTTTGTTGTGTGTATGTTATGTTATGTTATGTTTTTTATTATTTCTATTCTAATAAAAATTTATTTTAAAAAACTTATTTTAAAAAAACACTGGCTCTTCATAGAGAGAAGTCAATAAGTTACTATGTTCTCCCAGTTGTGCCTAGAATTGTAGAATAACAGGAAACCAGCAATCTGCAAGAAAGTTGATGTAGAATGGGAAGCTTTATTGTATTATTCATTAACAGTGACAGGTATATGTAACAATAATTGCTTTCTGGTTATAGTTAACTACTTCTTCAAGAACTGGATGAAAACGTTTAAGTAGCTAGTAAAAAGTTCTTATTTTGGCAGGACAAGGTAAAACCCAGCAGCTTTGGCTGGGTTCAACTATGTCAAGAGTTTTTAATCTTTGATAAATGGCTTGTTATCAAGTGCAAATGCAGTTATCGCACGGGTGAAATCTAAAAATTTTCTCTATCCGTTCTGTGGGCATGGTTGGGTGGTCAGGCGACCCAATGAGCATGGCCAATAATAATAAATAATAAAAAAAATAAACAAAGTACACAAAATAATAAGAGATACCAAAAACCAACGTTCACACTTTATACACACACATCACACCACACCACACAACTGACTCATACACAATGTAAAAGCAGCTGCATTTCACCCAGAATGGCCCCTTCAAGAAGCTGGAACCTCAGAGAGGCATAAAAAGCTCAAAACCCAACTTTCACACTTCACACACACACACACACACACACACACACACACACACGCACAGCACAACACAACACAACACAATGGACTCACACGCAATATAAAAGCAGCTGCACTTCACCCAAAATGGCCCCTGCAACAAACAGGAACCTCACACAGCCACAAAAAGCTCAAAAAACAACTTTTACACTTTTTCCACCCAAAATGCCACATACAGCTTTATGAGATTTTGTGTGTTTGTGTAGTTAGAGTGAAACACTACAGAAACACACAAATCTCTAAAAGCTGCAGAAATATTTTATTTTATTTTTATTTTTAGATAAAAGCAACTAAATTTAAAGCTTCCTTAACTTTAAATTGCTATGTCTAAAAAAATAAATAAAACTCCTAAAAAAAACCCCCAATTAACTATTTTTTAAAGCTCCCCCTCCCCCCCAAAAATCCTCCCAGTTACTTACCAAATTGAAGGCACAAGGCAGGCAGATTGAGTTGCTCACTGATTGAATTGATTGCAGGCAGGCAGATTGAGTTGCTAGCTGATGCAATTGATTGCAGCAGCCAAAGCAAAGCAGGAAAAGCGAGCAAGTTCAAAAGAAGCAGCAAGCTGCCAAATGGGCAAGTGGGGATTGAGTGATTGGGTTGGCATGGGCAGGGGAGAGGCCCAGGGATTTTTGCTGTCAGTTCTCCTAACTACCCACTGCCATCACTAACGGATTGCTTGATCTGATCTGAACCTGAGGAATCAGTTTAGTCAACCAATCACAATTAGTAAAAAATATGATTTGACACAGAGCACAAATCAGCCATTGTGAAAGATAGCACATGGAGATTTATTTAATTCTGTTATGTCCGTGCAGGCATGAGCAGAGGCTTTTCCTTCTGTCATGCAAGTGTGGGACATATTTTAAAGTTATTCGTTAAAGGCTGACAGTTTTCCAAAAAAAGGAGCTGTCAGCCAGAAATTGCACGTTGATTTTACTGAGTCCTTGTCTAAAATAAACATTGCTGCTGGAAGTCTGGCTCCTCATCTATGTTCCTACCTACAACATTCCTTTGGTGACAAAGGTGGGATTGCTGGGCTCTGAGCCAACATAGAGATAAAAGAGGCATGCCTGAGTGGTGATTTGTTTTGGAAAGAGAATGGCTAACCCACCACAGTTTGCTCCATTTGATCCTGAAACACAGATGTGGGATTCTTATTAAACCCTTTCTGACTGTATATTGGAAGCTAATGACTATACAAATATCACAGACAATTGTAAACAAGCACTTTTTCTGAGCATTTGTGGAAAAGAAGTGTTTGAGATGGCAAGGGCCATTATTGTGCCCCAACCCCTGCAGACAGTTCCTTGGGACATATTATTAAGCAAAGTGAGGGAACATTATGCTCCTCGACCATCTTGCATTGCTAGAAGACATGCTTTTTACCATAGGGACCAGGCAGAGGGTGAGTCTATCAGTTATTATATGGCAGCCCTCAGGAAAGCAGCTATCTATTGTGAATTTAGCAACCTAGATGAAGCCCTTCGAGACAGATTGGTCTGAGGGGTTTGGGATATTCAGTTACAGAGACAATTATTAGCGAAAGCAACATTAATGCTACAGACAGCAGTAGAGGAGGCACAAACCGCTGAATCATTAAATAGATTGACAGAAGAGATACAAAAGTCAGGCAGCCCCTTGGCGGCTAGAAGGGGGGAAACCATCCATCGGGGAGAGGTGGAATTATGAGAGGATGCTGAAGATGAGTGAGATATTCATGATGATGTCTATCAGTTGAGGGTGGCCAGCAAGGATCACGGATTGACAAAGGATCGGAGATTGTCCTCCTCATGTATAGAGTGCAGCGGAAACCATCCGAGAGCTATGTGTCACCATAAAAACACTATTTGTAGATGGTGTGGGAAGAAGGCTCACCTAGCACAAGTTTGCTGTGCTGCGTTGCCTGACCCCCCCAACTGGGCAGACTTCAATTCATAATGGTGGGGGAAGCATGGCCCATCAAGGCTAAGAACTCCAGAGGATGAGTGTTTTACTATTAACATAGATGCCTATTGTTCAGAGAGGGTGTACAATCAAACCGGGATTTCAGGAAGTAGTAAAATTTACTGTCCTTATTGCGGGATCTCCCTGCTGAATGGAACTGGATACAGGGTCAGCAACAACAATTGTATCCTGGCAGACTCTACAGAAATTGGTGCCACACAGAGCCGAGTGGAAGCTTATGAGTAGTCATATTCGTTTGAGAGATTATCAAGGAAATAACATCCCCATCAAGGGTAGTGGAACATTCCATGTAGAATATAAAGACTTCTCTGGGCCACTCAAATTGGTTGTTGTTGAAGTTGCACTGCCTAACCTCCTGGGACTGGATTGGTTTGCAGCTTTGGGGTTAGAGATTACTGGGGTTCATAAAGTCCAGGGAAAAATCATCAGAGAGTTGAGTAAAGAGTTTGCTGACGTGTTTGATGGAAAGTTGGGAGAAATAAGGGGTACCCCGATATCCTTCAGTTTGACCCCAAGGTGGCAGCAATAAGAATGAAACCAAGGAGGGTGTTTTTTTACTAAAACCCAAGGTTGATGAACAACTAGATAAATTGATTCAGCAAGGCGTACTGGAACCAGTGGACCACGCCAAATGGGAGACCGCTATTGTGATGCTAGTAAAATCAGACGAATCCATATGAATTTCTGTGGATTATAAATGTACATTGAATAGGGCTCTTCAACATAATATTTATCCGTTACAGTGGTGCAGCAATTGTTATATTCGCTGGGGGTGGGGGTGTAAGATCTTTGCAAAGTTAGATCTTGCCCAAGCATATCAGCAGCTCCCTGTAGATGACGCCACTGCTAAAGCCCAAACTATCATAATGCATCTGGGGGGGGGGGGGTTCATTGCCGCCGCCTACAGTTTGGAGTGAGCATGCTCCCAAGGTTGTTTCAAAGCCTAATGGAATATTTGTTATATGGCACCCCTGGGGTTATGCCCTATTTCGATTACATGCTCATCTCCGCTACCAATAAAACTGAATTATTTGAATGACTACGACTAGTGATGCAAAGATTTCAAGAGGCTGGACTAAAAGTAAAGGAAGAAAAGTGTAAAGTAGCAGTAAATCAAGTCAAGTTTCTGGGATATCTGGTGTAAGGCAAGATGCTCACTACCCAGCCTGCCCCTTCTCCAGACAACCCAGGCTGAGGGCAGTCAGCTTCTGCTCCTGGACCGGAGACAGATCTGGCCAGGAGGGAAGAGAAAGTGAGACTGCAGAAAAGGAGAAGGAGGGTGAGAGGTTTTGCGAATTGCTTCGGGGAACTGGGGAGGAAAAACAGCATTGCCTCCACACATTGCGTTTTAGTTTCCCGAAGCAATTCGCAAAACCTCCCACCCTCCTTCTCCTTTTCTGCAGTCTCACTTTCTCTTCCCTCCTGGCCAGTTCTGTGATCTGTCCCCCCCCTTCAGAGACCCACAAAAACACAGCCAGCCGAGGGTTAATAATCACTTGGCACACTCTGCAGTTCTTATCTCAACCTTGGCAGCGATATGCACACCGTCTGCCAAGGACTTTATTGGTTTACACAAACAAGCAAATCTCCTACGTAGCTTTGCCGTTCATCTAGCTTCCAAGACTACGAGGTTGCTCCGTTTGTTTAGCTTTGTTCGTCACGAACTTCGTAACCCACCGTACTGTCTTATATACATATGCTTCTGGGTGTGGTCCAGTGAGTCATTGATCCCATGACTCCAATCCAATGACTCAGCATTTCCTCATACGTCTCAGCTGCAGTACCCTTTTCTCTCGCCTTCTTTGGCGTGCGTCCAGGAATGACGTCTCTCCCTCACTCTCATCTGAGGCACCTGTTTCCCCACTACTTGGCTCTCTTTCAGCTGGCACCTGAGCCGGTGCCAGAGGGGGAGGGCTGGGAGATCTGGCTGGCTCCTCTTCCTCCTGCTCAGAGCTGCCTTCCTCCAAAGGGATAGGCTCAGAGGACGGGGCCACAACACTATCCCCCACCGCAGGGCCCTTCCCCCGGGTCTGACGGTCGGGATGGGGTCGGGACGGGAACTGTTCGTGGAAAGCCCGCACCAGGTCAGGGGCCTGAACGGCAGATGCGTCCACCCAGGTGAAATCCTCGGCCCCGTACCCTTTCCAAGCGATGAGGTATTGGAAGCGCCCCTTCAGCCAACGGGAGTCCCGAATACTGTCCACCTCATACGTCGAGGCGTCGTCCTCGTCGGCTGCGGCTGGGGGGGCAGGCGGCGGCGGGCGGCGGAGACGGCTAGTGGGAGTCTCAGGGACCAGGAGGGACCGATGAAAAACGGGGTGGAGCCGCATGGAGCGGGGTAGAGTCAACCGATAGGCCACCGGGTTGATGACCGCCTCGATGGGGAAGGGACCGATAAAGCGGTGGGCCAGTTTCCTCACCGGCTGGTCCGTGGGGAGGTGTTTCGTGGACAGCCAAACCCGATCTCCAACTTCCAGCGGTGGCGTCGCCCGGCGGCCGCGATCGGCGAACCGTTTATAGTCCTCTTTCGCCCGGATCAGCTGTCGCCGCACCAGTTGCTGCACCGCCTGCAGCTCCGAGAGGAAGTCCCGGGTCTCAGGAACAGGGGAGTCCATGATGGTCAACGGAAAAAACCGTGGATGGTACCCGACGTTGGCATGGAACGGTGTCATCTGGGTGGAGGTATGTTGGGAGTTGTTAAAAGCGAACTCCGCCAGGGGAAGGTACTCGGCCCAGTTGTCCTGCTGTTGGTTGACAAAACAGCGGAGGTACTGCTCCAGTATGCCAATGACCTTCTCCGTGCCCCCGTCAGTCTCCGGATGGTGTGACGACGACAGGCACACCTGCACCTCCAGCGCAGCCATCAGGCTTTTCCAGAAGCGGGCCGTGAACTGGGCCCCGCGATCCGAAACCACCCGGTCCGGCAGGCCGTGGAGGCGGAAGATGTGTTGCAGGAACAGGCGAGCCGTGGTACGAGCCGAGGGCAGGCCGCGGCATGGGATGAAATGTGCCATCTTCGTGAGCGCATCCACCACCACGAGGACGGTCGTGAATGTAGCGGACAGGGGCAGGTCAGTCAGGAAGTCCATGGAGATGGCTCCCCATGGTCTCTCCGGTGTTGGCAGCGGCTGGAGGAGTCCAGGAGGGGGGCCGGACGCGGCTTTGGCCTGTCGGCATGGCACACAGGATGTCACGTAGGCGTGCACATCGTGCCGTACCCGAGGCCACCAAAAAGTCCGTGTCACTAGGTTCAAGGTCTTAAAGAAGCCGAAGTGCCCCGCCGCGGGGTTGTCATGGCACTGGTTCATGACGAGGGCTCGGAGCGGACTTGTGGGCACGTACAGCCGACCCCGGTGCCTGAGCAAGCCCTCCTCCATGGTCCATGGGGACGCGGGGCCGACGTCCGCTCTCCGCTGCTGCGACCAGTCATCCCGTCGCTGCGCTTCCAGCACCTGAGTCCGCAGGTCCACCGGTTCCTGGACCGCGGCCAAGGAGTCCGCTGGCAGCACCGTCCGGGGGGAAAGGGAGTCCTTGGGGCAAAAGTATTCCGGTTTACGGGATAGCGCGTCCGCCCTCTGGTTGAGGTGGCTCGGAATGTATGTGACGTGGAAGTTGAACCGGGCGAAAAACAACGACCACCGGATCTGCCGCTGGTTCAAATTCCTGGCCGTGGTGAGGTGCTCCAGGTTCCGATGGTCCGTCCGCACCTCCACCTGGTGTCGGGCCCCCTCGAGGTGATGTCGCCAAGCCTCGAACGCGGCCTTGATAGCCAGCAACTCCTTTTCCCAGATGGTGTAGTTGCGCTCGGAAGGAGTGAGTTTCCGGGAGTAGTAAGCGCAGGGAAAAAGAGTGCCGCCATCCACCGGAGCCTGTAGCAGCACCGCTCCAATCGCCACGTTGGACGCGTCTGTCTCAACCACGAACGGACGGTGTGGATCGGGGTGCTTCAGGACCGGCTCCGTGACAAAGGCCTGCTTGAGAACCTCGAAGGCCTGCTGCTGCGGGGGCCCCCACTGGAATGGAACCTTCTTCCGAAGGAGCTGGGTCAACGGCACGGTCAGGGTGGCAAAGCCCGGGATGAAGGTCCGGTAGTAGTTGGCGAATCCCAACAGACGCTGGACGTCCTTCACCCGACGCGGGGGTTCCCAACTGCGCAAGGCCGCCACCTTGTGTGGGTCCATCGCGATGCCCTCGGGGGTGATGATGTGCCCGAGGAACTCTATGGAAGTCTGGAAGAAGTAACATTTCTCCAACTTCGCATAGAGCTGGTGCTCCCGCAGGCGCTGCAGGACCTGGCAGACATGCTGGAGGTGACTCTCCGGGGTCCGGGAATAGATCAAAATATCATCCAGGTAGATCACCACGAACCGATCCAGCATGTCCCGGAACACGTCGTTCATCAAGTGCTGGAAGACCGCGGGGGCGTTGGTCAACCCGAACGGCATGACGGTATATTCAAAGTGTCCGTATCGGGTGCCAAATGCCGTCTTCCACTCGTCCCCCTCTCGCATCCGCACCAGGTTGTAGGCTCCCCGGAGGTCGAGCTTGGTGAAAATCGAAGCCTCCCGCAACCTCTCCATCAGCTCCGGAATCAGCGGCAGGGGATAGCGATTCCGTACCGTGATGGCATTCAAGCGCCGGTAGTCGCAACACAGGCGCAAGTCCCCCGTCTTCTTTTTCACGAAGAGGACTGGGGCCGAGAGCGGGGAGGTCGAAGGCCGGATGAACCCACGGGCCAGGTTCTTGTCCAGAAAGTCCCGTAAGGCGGCCAGCTCGGGCTCCGACATGGAGTACAGGCGTCCCGAGGGCAGGGGCGCGTTGGGCATCAAGTCCACCGCGCAGTCGTAGGGTCGGTGCGGGGGCAAGCGATCCGCCTCCTTCTCGCTGAACACGTCGGCGAAGGATGTCAGCTCCGGAGGCAAGGAGACGTTCGGGGCAGCGACGTCCTGGCCGGCACAGGTGTGGCGAAGGTGGTCGACACACTGCAGGCTGGGGAACGAGATGGCATTTCTCGACCACGCCACCTGAGGGTCGTGCGCCCGAAGCCAGGCCATCCCCAGGACCAAGGGGAAGTGCAGGTCCGCCGTCACATAAAACTGGATCGCCTCCTCATGGTTCCCAATGGCAAGGCGCAAGGGCTGAGTAGCAAAGTTGATGGGCCCCGCCACAAGTTCCCGCCCATCAATAGTTTCGACCCTCAACGGAGGGTCCACTGGAACCAAGGGAACCTTGTAATGGGCCACAAAGGCCTGGTCCATAAAGTTCGTGGTGGCCCCCGAGTCCACCAGCGCGTGCGCCTGGAGCCCCTCCGACCGGTTAGCCAACAACACCCGGGTGTTCAAAATCAGGTGCCGAGGGGGCTCACAGTCCACAGCCGCCGCCTCCGGCGGGGCATGGTCACCTGCCTGACCCAGAGTTTCCCCTAAGCCAGGCCTGACCCGTTTCCCGGCTGGTCACGCCGAGGCTCCGGAACAGACTTGAGCGATCCACTCCGCTTCCGGGGACACGAGGCGGCGAAATGTCCAGCCTCGCCGCAATAGAGGCACAACCCCCCTTGGCGTCTCCGCATCCGCTCCTGGGCCGTCAGTTGAGGTCTGGCTGCTCCGAGCTCCATGGGCTCCTCAGCCGTCGCCACCAAACGCGGTACGGTCCGGGGCGCTGTTGGTACGAAACGCGGGGGTGCCGGCACTGTGGGTGGTTCCGGAAGAGCCCTACGGGGCCGTCGCCGTTGTAGGCGGGCATCGATGCGCAGGCATTGGGTCACCAGCGCGTCCAGGGTCTGTGGCGCCTCCACCCGAACCAGCTCGTCCTGCATCTCATCGCAGAGGCCGTCCTGGAAGGCATCCATCAGCGCCGCCTCATTCCAGGCCGAATCCTGGCCTAGCAATCGGAACTCCGCAATATAGTCCTGCAGGGGGCGCTTGCCTTGGCGAAGGTCCTTGATGCGCCTCGCTGCCGTCTGCACCCGGAGGGGGTCCTCAAACATGGTACGCAGGTGTTGCAAAAAGCCCTGATAGTCCAGAAGCAAGGGGCTGTCTTGCAGCAACAGGGGCGTGGCCCATCGGGCGGCAGTGCCAGAGAGGGAGCTGATAATAAAAGCCACCCGAACCCGGTCATCCGGAAAATCCTCCGGCCGCATTGCCATGTACAGCTGGCACTGTCCCAAGAAGGCCGGGAACATGTCCTGCTGTCCAGAAAACTTATCTGGCATGTTCACTGGGCATCTTGGACGGGGAAGGGGAGCAGGTGGAGCTGCTACAGGAGCATTTCCCAAAGCAAGTTGTGCAGTTAGCTGTGCTACTTGCTGTTGCAGAAGTTGATTGGCCTCCAGCATCTGCTGTACCTGCTGCTGCAGCTGTTGGTCCATCGTGGGTTAACGATGGAGTTTTGGGTGACGAACAAGATGATCTGTCCCCCCCCTTCAGAGACCCACAAAAACACAGCCAGCCGAGGGTTAATAATCACTTGGCACACTCTGCAGTTCTTATCTCAACCTTGGCAGCGATATGCACACCGTCTGCCAAGGACTTTATTGGTTTACACAAACAAGCAAATCTCCTACGTAGCTTTGCCGTTCATCTAGCTTCCAAGACTACGAGGTTGCTCCGTTTGTTTAGCTTTGTTCGTCACGAACTTCGTAACCCACCGTACTGTCTTATATACATATGCTTCTGGGTGTGGTCCAGTGAGTCATTGATCCCATGACTCCAATCCAATGACTCAGCATTTCCTCATACGTCTCAGCTGCAGTACCCTTTTCTCTCGCCTTCTTTGGCGTGCGTCCAGGAATGACGTCTCTCCCTCACTCTCATCTGAGGCACCTGTTTCCCCACTACTTGGCTCTCTTTCAGCTGGCACCTGAGCCGGTGCCAGAGGGGGAGGGCTGGGAGATCTGGCTGGCTCCTCTTCCTCCTGCTCAGAGCTGCCTTCCTCCAAAGGGATAGGCTCAGAGGACGGGGCCACAACACTCTGTCTCCGGTCCAGGAGCAGAAGCTGACTGCCCTCAGCCTGGGTTGTCTGGAGAAGGGGCAGGCAAGCATCTTGCCCTTACACCTCTCCATGCAGAAGTGCCTGCTTTGCAAAACCATTGCCTCCATGCATCACATTTTCTGGCGTTTTCCTCCCCGATTCTCCAATGCAATTTGCAGAGCTGCGCACCCTCCTTCTTGGTGGCTAAAGGGGAAGAAGAAAACTCTGAGCACATTGAGAAAGCACATTCTTCTGTTGCTGGAAGAAGGTCAAAGTTGGTTCCCCCCTCCCCTTTCTTTCTTAAACTGAACTGCACTGCTTTTCTGATTCATTGATAAATGATCCTGGGAGAAAGCAGCAGCCGCCACTTATCTGTTTCGGGTGGTCAAAATGCCAAGTGGCTGTGGGGAGCCGAGACATTTCTCCTTCACACCGCCCCCCCCCCCAGCTGCTCAGTGCAGTTTAGTTTAAGAGAGCAAGGGGAGAGGGAACCAACCTCAACTGCAACTGGAGTCCCTCTGGGCATGAAGACCATTTGGGAGGAGAAGGTGGCTGAGGAGGGAGGAGTGTAGGAACAAGGTGCAAGGACATGGGGGTGGGGGAGACTGCAAGAGAAGCAGCTCTTCTCCCCTTCTTCCAGCAACAAGAGTGTGTGTGTTCTCAATGTGCCCGGAGTTTTCTTCTTCTTTAGCCACCAAGAGCTCCGAGTTCTCCCAGGATCTGCCTGGAAGCAGATCTAGCAGTTCTAACGGCTGCCTTCATAATTTGTGCGAGGACTGGAGATCCCCACCCCTTATAGCAGCAGACTTCTCCCTAACCTTCTGAGATAATTGCCCTCATGAAAATCATCCCCCACCCAACCCTACCCAGTCCAGTTAAATAGATAGGATTTGTTTTAAACTGATAAAAAGATCTGTACTACATGTTATCAAAATCCAAATGGAAGTGAGGATATTGCTGATCCTGATGCTGATAGGCAGAGGCAGAATTCTTTTTTTCTTGTTTTCCTCTCCCAAAATTAAGGCGTCTTATACTCCGGTGCGTTTTATACACCGAAAAATACAGTAAATGCTATTTAACAGCGCTTTAGTCCGCTGCTCCACCAAGGCTCCTCTTGCTTGTTTTGATAGCCCTATAGATTTTACTGGAGGATAATATCCTGATATGTGTGGTATGGTTTATATATGTCAAATATGTTAATCTGAATGTGCAGATATTATCAGGCATTGAGATGTCTTTGGTAATCTCTAGCTCATCTTTATATCGTATTCTCTTGTCATACAATTCAAGATTAATTGCAATTACATATGAAATAAATATAAATGGCATTTTTAATTTTTCCTTTACAGCTAAGGATTGGAACATTGCTCAAAACTTGAAAATGCTTTTGATATTAATTTTCATAATTACTGGGACACAGTCTTTCATGGCTCAGAAACCAGGTACAATAGATTTTTTTAATTCCATAATACTAAGATTTACCTAGAAACAATTTAAGATTTACTCATAAGAATAACAGGAGTTCCATGAACATAACACCAAAAGAAGGACGTTTGAATCACTGAGAAAAATGTAAAGACAGAAAAATGTAAAGAAAATAGTAAAGAAAGAGAAAAATGTAAAGACAGAAAAATGTAAAGAAAATAGTTAGCATATAACAAAGGATTGCTATCAGCAATTCTTTTCAACCTGGTAGCTTCCAGGACTTTGGAACTTACAGTTCTTAGAATTCAAAGAGTACTTCAAAGAGTAATTCAAAGTGACACAAGAGATAGAAGATGTTTTGATTGATTGAGAAGGAGACTGGTATTCAATCTTATATTTTTTAATGACCAATCAATGACCTACTTATTTCAATCTTCTATCTGGAGAACTTTTAAAATCTTTTTTCCGTGCTATTGCAATTTTTAAAAACTAGAATATTTTATTACTTTGTTTTATGTATTAAAATTGCTTATTGCACTCCAATATGCCTTTAGTTGTTCTAAGAGTCTTCAGGACTGAATAACAGATGATTTTTTAAAAATTGAAATAATACTGTTTCCTCCTATAATGATGCATCTGTGCCAGAAAACAGAGGAATAGAAAGAGAGGATTCTACTGTTCCCTATAAATTTCTTTACATACAAATACAGTTCATTCTTTAGGGGAAAGATTAATCCCTGAATTAAAATATGGTGCTATGAAGGCATCTTAAACAAAATGCCATCTAGTGTCCTCTGGAAAGAAATGAAAGAGGTTTAATGTCTACAGAGATTCTCAGCTGTCTAGGTCATGGTTGTCCCAAAGACGCTTTCTTTCAAAAGGCAACTGGACTTTCTTATTTTGATAGAAGATGTTTTGCTTCTCATCCAAGAAGCTTCTTCAATTCTGACTGAATGGTGGAGAATGGAATGATTTCTATTCCTTGCAGTCATGTGGTTGTTATACTCTAGCAAAACAAGGAAGTCCAGTTGCCTTTTGAAGGAAAGTATCTTTGGGAGGTTGAAAAGGCTTTCCTCCATAACCAGAACTTTTCTGTTGTGCAGTAGGTGGGGCCCTGCTACTAATCTCTGGCCCAAGATTATACAATAACCTTTACATGTGACCACCACAAATCCAGCTCTCTTTAGTCATAGGCTAGCATGAAGTCCAATATTAAATTTAATGCTCTAATTAAAATTAAATTTGTACTTATCACACTTATATAGCTAACCATCTCACTAAAAACAACTCAAATTAAACATAACTTAATTTTAATCTCCAATCATTTTAAACAATGTTTTCCCTTTGTCAGTTTAATAGCTTCTAATTGGCAATAATTCTGGAGGACTCAAAGGGCTGCACTTCAAGGTCCTTGACAGGCATTTTCTAGTTGTATCTTACGATCTGTCCCACAAAGCTTTAAAAAGTAGTTTTAGGCTTTTAGCTTCCTGGCTTGACTTTAGTAGTAACTTTGAAAAGTACTGAAGTACTTAAACATTTTGTTTTGTAGCCATAATGCTTAAACATTACGTGATTACATCTTTTCTTCTTTTTCAGTTCCCAGGCCTGTTGATATTATATTTTTGGTTTCCAGTAGTAATACATCTTTTCTGCATATCAAATCTTTTATTAGTAGAGCAGTCAAGTTTTTACCTTTTGGCCCTAATGAATATCGCATTGCACTTGCTCAATATTCTGATCAAGTATATAGTGAATTCCAACTGGATACCTACAAAGAGAAGAATCCAATGTTAAATCATATCAAAAAGAAAATGGTGCTTAGAACTGGCTTATTAAAAACTGGCAGTGCTCTCTACAGGATACATGAGATTGATTACTGGAAACCAATTCTTGGAGAAGAAAGATCCAAGATTTTGATAGTGATCACATCTCAACAATCTAAAGATGATATAAAAGAAGCTGGTTGGCTGCTGCAGAAAGCTGGAGTAAAGATTATTTCAATTGGGGTGGAAAAGGCCTCTATTGATGAACTACGTCTGTTGGCTACAAAGCCATTTTATTACTTCTTTCCTAGGATAGAAGATCTTAGTTTATTTGCTCAGAATATTTCTAGGATTGTGGTTGAAGCTATTCACATAGGTAATACTGATATAAACCTTTTAAATATGGCAGCTGTAAATACTTATTACAAAACAGTAATAGAAGGTAAGACATTCCATGATTTATTTATTAGATTTATTAGAAAGAAATTAGCAGTAGCCACAAAAGTATAAAATTTGAAATGTAATTGGAAACTTAACATATCCACTTGCCAAAATGAGTTTTATTTATTTATTTCAATTCCATTTCAGCAATGCAACTCCGGATACTATTGTGTAGAAAAGTAGGAGAGACAGTGCTAGATATATTGCTTTGTGCTACTGTGGCTATTATGAGATCTCACCTCAAGAAACATTTAATAAAAAGCACACCTAAATACATGCATCCCGAACTACTATACGAATATTTCCTGCTGGTGTGGAATGCACTTGACTCTTCAATAATTCTTTCTTATTCTCTGGCTCTCGGAGATAAATCTTAATTCCTCCAAAAAGTTGGCAGTTTTCATGCAAAACAACAACAGTTGGAAAACAGGCATGTTAAGTCTTTATGATGATAGTTTTGAACTCCCCCCTCCCCAAAATTAGGACCTCCACTCTTAATATAATCCTCTTTTCTGACCATCCACAGTAGTTTACACTTGCCAAAAGATTGAATGCTACTGACCTAGAACAGTCTCCTCACAGTAACTTTGTGTACTCCAGATGTGCCCATATTTTCCAGCCTGGCCAAGGCCTTGTTAGCTAGTGAGGGTGGGAGTTATAGTTCAGCATCTCTGAAAGGCACTATTTGGAAAAGTTGGGTCAGAGCAAAAGCAAAGCAGAAAGTAATGCTTTGGATGATAAATGTAGAAATGTTGATTCACTAATAGAGATGCTTGAAAAAACTATATAGAATCCAAAATGCAATGTTGTTTCCTTCTTATTATAGCATGTCATAGTGATGGAGTTGCTGATTTAGTATTTATAGTGGATGCAGGCTCTTCACAAACAAACTTCGAAAAGATGCAGCTCTTTTTAGAAAACCTGGTGTCTTCTTTGGATGTGAAGGAGAAATGCATAAGAATAGGCCTAGTGACTTTCAGCACTAAGCCCCAGGTGATATCTTCACTGCAGATGACAACTGATGGAATTCGCGTTCTGCAATACATCCAGAGCCTATCACCTAAGCCAGGAAAAGCTAACATAGGTACCGCCATTAATTTTACAAGACAGAAAGTCTTCAGTGCCAGTTCTGGAAGTAGGAAGGCTCAAGGGGTAGAACAAATAGCCCTTCTGATTAGTCATAGACCTTCAGAAGAGGATGTGAGAGATGCAGCTAAATTACTTAGAAGAGCTGGTGTGACTGTATTTGCCATTGGTATTAAAGAGGCCAATATTACCCAACTAACCCAGATTGCTGCTTACCCACCACCACGGTATGTTACTCAGCTAAGTACGTTTTCTCACTTGCTTAATAAATCTCTGGATTTTCAGAAGAAAATTATGACTCGAATACAGGAGAAACTCTACATGGATACTAAAAGAACGGAACTTCTGAAAAGAGGTAATTTCTTCTGAACAAATTTGGCAGGGGTGGGCTCTTAACGGGCAATATCAAGAGGAAAGTATGTAAATATGTTCTAGAACTGTTTTCTTGCCAAAATTGGTGTGAGAACATTCTAGAAACTGAGCACTCAAATGTATTAAGTAGTAGTATGCAATTTCTGACAGTGGAAAGTTTGCACTGGGCTTTACATGGTGTATTGGGGGCTGCATATTTGGAGAAGATATCAGGTTTTTTTAATTTAAAAGATGGAGCCTATATTACCACCTGTTTGCAACAGCCCAGGAATCACAGATAAAGATTGGCTTAATAAATGAACTCTCTGCCTGTGAATCTTGGTATCAGCATTAAGGCAAGACTGACAACAGGATACGAGGTTTCACTTCTTTTTAAAAAACTAAATTAAATAATTTTAATATTATCATTGTCTAATGATATACCATAATTTATTAGAATAGGATAGAATCATATTTTATTATCACTTTGACATTACAGAAAAGTAGTGGAGTTATGATAATATCATTGTGTGTTTTCTTTTTTCTAACACGAATGCTTTACTTTTTAAATAGGTATATAGTTTTAATATAAAATTTAGAGTGAAATTGCAATAAATTTTGTTCTGAATTGCTATTATGTGTATTGTTTAAAAACTCAATAAAACTTTTAAATGAATTCCTATTTCACCAAAAGAACCTTATTCCAACAATCCACAAAGAGGGGAAATATCTCAGACTTGTTAATATATGTAATGCAGTCTCAGCTGCTTTGCATAATCACTTGTGCCCATCATATTAAACATGAAATTCTGCTTTGATCACTAAAAGTTTGTCCTTCTCTAGTTAATTTGTAGCCATGGGGCAATTATTTTTCTATAAAAAAACCTATGCATGTTTTACATTTATCTATGTGTTCTGATAGAACCAATAGATATTTCTTTCCTGGTTTACCGAGTTTCAGTGGTTTGCTCTAAGACTGTGATGGACAATCAATGGTTGCCTCATCAGCATAATGCTCAGGGAAAGTTAGAAGTCAACAAAAAGATTCTTTTATTCAATGGCTATATATTAATCATGCACCAACATTCTGTTCCTTATAGGATGTGTGGATATGGAAGAAGCTGATATTTATTTTCTCATTGATGGTTCATCAAATCTGGATTATTTTGACTTTGTGGATCTTAAATTATTTTTGAAAGAAGTGATTAGATTGTTTACCATTGGTCCAAATAAAGTCCGTATTGGAGTTGTACAGTATGCAGAAACCAGTGAAGTGGAATTTGATCTTGAGGAATATGGCAAAACAAATGATATATTGAAAGCCATTGATAATATTCGTCAAATTGGTGGGGCTTCCCCACACACTGGAGCAGCTTTGACAATCATTCAGTCCTTATTCAGGAAATTGCAAAGTCAGGATTCGAGAACAGTGCCCTGCCATCTGGTTGTGTTATTAGACCAGATATCAAAAGACCATGTAGAGGAACCTGCCAGGAGATTGAGGAATGAGAAAATAAATCTTTATGCCATTGGTGTAAGGCATACAAATGCATCCCAAATCTACACAATTGCAGATTCAAATAACCGAGCTTTTTTTGTGAATGATTTTGCCTCTTTGAAGTACATAAAGAATGATGTTGTTCGGGAGATCTGCGCTACAGAAGGTAAAGAATTATAGTTTTGCTTTATATTTTATTAAGTTGGCCAATGACCAGCAGATATATTTTGTCACAAGCTGGTCATTAGCTAAAATAAATCAAGAGGCATGTCTCTTCCAGGGGGTGGCAAATGAGGGCAAAGGTTTGGTTAGGAATATGTGCCTTTTGGGGAATTTTTTAGTCAGATGTTAATTATATTAATTCTGGGTTTATTGCTCTTTTTGGTTTTTTAAAATAAGTATTGGACATGTTTTTAACAGCATGCTGACCAGAGTCATTCTCAGTTGGGCAGCTTATACTTGCCATTAACTAAATAACTAACTTCTGAAATGGCCCAAATCACAGGAAATTTTATATCAGGGATGTCTAAGGATATGATTTTTAAAAAGGCAAGATAATCACAGGCCAATCAAATCTCAACTTGTTTTTATATGCTATGCTTTTTGTACGCACACACAAAAAGTAGATGGAACTTTGCACAGTTGTAACTACCATCTTGACTCTTTTAACTATGTTATAGGGACCTCACTATTACATCATAGACTCCTGAGACCTCATAATATGATAGATTTCAACAATTTAAATCTTTTAAGAAAATGAAATAGAGTTCTGTATACTGGGGGTGAAATCTAAAATTTGTTACTACCGGTAATGTGGGTGTGGCTAGGTGGTGGTGGGTAATGTGACTGCGTGGGCGTGGCCAATTATTTTTTTACTTTTAAAATCATTTTTTACATGTAAAACCATGTAAAAAATGCTTTCAAAAGGCTATGACGATCCCAGCTGAGTTGCCTGATCGCCAAGTCAGAGTTGCCAAGCTCTATTGGGATCGTCACAGCTTGGATCGTCAGAGCTATTTAAATGAAAAAACTTTTTTTCTTTTAAATGGCTCTGGCAATCCAAGCTGAGTTGCCTGATTAGCAGGCAACTCAACTGGGATCATCAGAGCTTGGATCGTCAGAGCTTGGTTCGTTAAAGCCATTTAAAGGGAAAAAAAGGCTCTGATGATCGCTTGGCTCAGCTGGGCATGGGGGGCGGGGGCAGGGATTTTTGCTACCAGTTCTCCGAATTGCCTGCCACGATCGCTACCTACTTGTCCAAGCCAGTCCGAACTGGGAGCATTTCACCCCTGCTGTATACCCATAGCATGGTATCTACTATCATCTTTTTCTAGCTTAGGCTTTAAAATGTTTTAGAGATGATAAAGTGGTCATCATAAATTTTAAAAAAAGTTCGGGAAAGCTTCTTTTTTTCCAAAAAAATATTTTCAATATTTTTTATATTTTAATTATTATTGTTTCTTTTTTGTTTCTTTTTTTACTTTATTAATATATTGTTTCAATAAGATTACAAGATTACAATATTTAGAATATTTCATTACCACAACATTGTACATCTTTTTTAAAAATTTTATTTTCCATTTCTCCAATTTACATAACAATAAGCATTTTTTAACAGTACTTTGTCATGTGTCTCTTACAGTTATCTACATTTATTTTTATACATTTTTGTTTTTCTGTTCTAACCACTTATACCATTTATTCCAAACCTCGTAAAATTCTGTTTCTTCCTTGCCTTTTATTTCTAATGTGAGCATATACATCTCGGCACATTCTAATATCTTATGAATAATCCTCTCGTTGACTGGTATATTTTCAAGTTTCCAATATTGGGCATAAACAATTTGTGCTGCTATTACTATATGTAAAATGATATGTTGGAATTGCTTCTTTAACTTTTGATTAATTATTCTTAATAAAAATAATTCAGGTTTAAATTCAATTTGTTCTCCTGTTATCTCCTGTAACCATGTCCTTATCTGTTCCCAATTTTTCTTTGCTTTGAGGCATTGACACCACATGTGATAGAATGCTCCATCCTTATATTTACATTTCCAGGAGTCCAGTTTCATATATGCATATTTTTTAGCCACTCGCGCCGGTGTTAAATGCCACCTATAAAATATTTTGTACTGATTTTCTTTATATGCAGTCAATAATGTTAATTTATTAACATTAATTTAATGTTTTTGTTCCATAATTTTTCCCATTCCTCTAAATTTATATTACGGCCTAAATTTTGTGCCTACGCTATCGTTGGACCCTTCACTATTTCTTTTTCCATCTCTATCTCTAATAAGTATTTATATGCTTTTGTTATAAATTTTTCTTCCTTGCCTATCAATATTCTATCCAACTGTTGTGGTACCCCTTGAATTCCATATTCTTCCGTATCTTTTCTATATCTTGACTGTATCTATAGATATGGCCACCAGTCCAGGGGTGAAATGCTCCCGGTTCGGACTAGCTCGGGCGAGTAGGTAGCAATGGCGGGCAGTTCGGAGAACCGGAAGCAAAAATCCCTGCCCCACCCCCCACCCCCCATGCCCAGATAAGCCGCACGATCATCAGAGCCTTTTTTTCCCTTTTAAATGGCTCTGACGAGCCAAGCTCTGACGATCCGAGCTGAGTTGCCTGCTAATCAGGCAACTCAGCTGGGATCGTCAGACCCATTTAAAAGAAAAAAAGTTTTTTCTTTTAAATGTCTCTGATAGTCCAAGCTCTGAGGATCCCAGCTGAGTTGCCTGCTAACCGCTAGCAAAAATCCCTCCCACCTCCCAGCTTCCTTACCTTAGCTGCTGGTTGCAACGCCTGCCTTGCTTCGCTTGCTGTAATGCCTGCAATCCATTGCATCAGCAAGCAACTGAATCTCCCTGCCTGCAATCAAGCTCATTAGTGAGCAGCTCTATCTGCCAGCCTGCCTTCCTGCCTGCCTTCAACTCCCAGCAAAGCTGGCTGAGGAATTCTGGGAGTTAAAGTCCACAAGTCTTAAAGTTGCCAAGGTTGGAAACCCCTGTTCTATTGGGTAAGTTTTTCCCCCTTTGGGAGCTTTAAAAACAATAGTTAATTGGGGATTTTTTTAGTTGTTCTTTTTTTAGACCTAGCCATTTAAAATTTAGGAAGTTTTAAATTTAGCTGTTTTTATATAAAAATTAAAATAAAATAAAATAAAATAATATCTGTGCAGCTTTCTGAGATTTAGTGTGTTTCTGTAGTGTTTCACTCTAATTACACAAACACACAAAATCTCACAAAGCAGAATGTGGAATTTTGTGTGTGTAAAGTGTGAAAGTTGTTTTTTTGGGCTTTTTGTGGCTGTGTGAGATTCCTGCTTGTTGCAGGGGCCATTTTGGGTCTAGCACAGCTGCTTTTACATTGTAGGTGAGGCTGCTGTGCTGTGTTGTGTTTTGTAGGTCAAAAAAGGGCAAAGGAGTGACATTGACTTGGCCACGCCCACCCAGTCACCTTACCACCAAGCTCTGCCCACTAATTAAGCCATGCCCACAGAACCGGTAGCAAAAAATTTTAGATTTCACCCCTGCACCAGTCTATAATTATACCCTGTTCTTTTAATTCTTCATTTGATTTAAGCTTCCCCAGGCTATCTAATAGTTCTTTATATCTTATCTTTTTTTTTTTAATCTAATGTGTTCGGATAAATCATTGCCTCCATTGGTGAAACCCAGTTTGGCAATTTCATATAATGTTTTCTTTTAACCTTTCTGCATGTCCATATCAATGCTCCTCTTATTTGATGAATAAAAATATGAGTGTGCCTTGTTACGTTTATCCCATATGAAGGCATGCCAACCTGCCTGTAGGCCATGTCCTTCAATCTTAAAATCCTTTTATTGTCTAAGTTTATCCAGTCTCTGATCCATAATAGCCCTGCAGCTTGATAATAAAGTTCCCATTTTGGGAGTCCAAAGCCATCTCTGCTTCTACTATCTTGTAACATTTTCATATTTATCCGTGCTTTCCTACCCAATTTTTAAAATTATTTTATTTAATTCCTCAAAGAATCTCCTTTCCAATTTTATAGGAACTGTCTGGAATAGATATAATAATTTTAGCAATATATTCATTTTAATCACTGCTATCCTTCCTAGTAGTAATAACTGTAATTTTCCCAAAATCTCTAAAACCTTTTTCATTTGTTGTATCAGTTTTTTATAATTATCATCATTTATTGAAGAACACTTTACAGTGAGCCAAATTCTTAAATATTTAATCTTTTTTTCAATTTGCCAACCCAAATCTTTTTCTAATTCTTTCTTTTCTTTTTCAGTTAAATTTTTTACTAACATTTTAGTAAATTTTCTCCATTAATGTTCAGTCCTGCCACTGTCCCAAATTTTTCTATTTCATTCATTAAGGTGTTTCCTGTGTCTAGTGGCTCTTCTACAGGTGAAACTCGAAAAATTAGAATATTGTGCAAAAGTTCATTTATTTCAGTAATGCAACTTAAGAGGTGAAACTAATATATGAGATAGACTCATTACATGCAAAGCGAGATACTTCAAGCCTTGATTTGTCATAATTTTGATGATTATGGCTTACAGCTCATGAAAACCCCAAATTCACAATCTCAGAAAATTAGAATATTGTGAAAAGGTTCAATATTCTAGGCTCAAAGTGTCCCACTCTAATCAGCTAATTAAGCCATAACACCTGCAAAGGGTTCCCGAGCCTTTAAATGGTCTCTCAGTCTGGTTCAGTAGGAATCACAATCATGGGAAAGATTGCTGATCTGACAGTTGTGCAGAAAACCATCATTGACACCCTCCATAAGGAGGGAAAGCCTCAAAAGGTAATTGCAAAAGAAGTTGGATGTTCCCAAAGTGCTGTATCAAAGCACATTAATAGAAAGTTATGTGAAAGGGAAAAGTGTGGAAGAAAAAGGTGCACAAGCAGCAGGGATGACCACAACCTAGAGAGGATTGTCAGGAAAAGGCCATTCAAAAGTGTTGAAGACTTTCACAAGGAGTGGAGTCAGTGCATCAAGAGCCACCACACACAGACGGATCCTGGACATGGGCTTCAAATGTTGTATTCCTCTTGTCAAGCCACTCCTGAACAACGTCAGAAGCATTTTATCTGGGCTAAAGACAAAAAGAACTGGTCTGTTGCTCAGTGGTCCAAAGTCCTCTTTTCTGATGAGAGCAACTTTTGCATCTCATTTGGAAACCAAGGACCCAGAGTCTGGAGGAAGAATGGAGAGGCATACACTGCAAGATGCTTGAAGTCCAGTGTGAAGTTTCCACAATCTGTGTTGATTTGGGAAGCCATGTCATCTGCTGATGTTAGTCCACTGTGCTTCATTAAGTCCAGGGTCAACGCAGCCATCTACCAGGAGATTTTGGAGCACTTCATGCTTCCTTCCGCAGATGAGCTTTATGTGGATGTTGACTTCATTTTCCAGCAGGACTTGGCACCTGCCCACACTGCTAAAAGTACCAAAACTTGGTTCAATGACCATGGGATTACTGTGCTTGATCGGCCAGCAAACTCGCCTGACCTGAACCCCATAGAGAATCTATGGGGCATTGTCAAGAGAAAGATGAGAGACATGAGACCAAACAGTGCAGAAGAGCTGAAGGCTGCTATTGAAGCATCCTGGTCTTCCATAACACCTCAGCAGTGCCACAGGCTGATAGCATCCATGCCACGCCGCATTGAGGCAGTAATTGATGCAAAAGGGGCCCAAACCAAGTACTGAGTACATATGCATGCTTATACTTTTCAGAGGTTCGATATTGTTCTATGTACAATCCTTGTTTTATAGATTTCATGTAATATTCTAATTTTCTGAGATTGTGAATTTGGGGTTTTCATGAGCTGTAAGCCATAATTATCAAAATTATGACAAATCAAGGCTTGAAGTATCTCACTTTGCATGTAATTAGTCTGTCTCATATATTAGTTTCACCTTTTAAGTTGCATTACTGAAATAAATGAACTTTTACATGATATTCTAATTTTTCGAGTTTCACCTGTATGAATAACACTAGGTCATCTGCAAATGCCTGTGTCTTATATTCTTCTTTTTTTTACCTTTAGTCCTTTTATTTTTGCATTGTATCTAACTTCGGTTAGCAGCACTTCTAATGTCAAGATGAAAAGCAGAGATGACATTGGGCATCTCTGTCTTATTCCTTTGTTTATTTCAAATTGCTCTGTGTTTTCCCCATTAATTATCAGTCTAGCTTTTTGTGTCATGTATATTGCCTTTATTGTTTTCTTGAACTTCTCTCCAAATCTCATATTTTGATCTGTTGGAACAAAAACTGCCAATTAAGATTATCGAATGCTGTCTGGGCATCTAAAAATATTAGGGCCACCTGTTTTCAGGATGTGCTTCATAGTACTCTAAGACATTTAACACCGTTCTTATATTGTTCCTAATTTGCCTTGTAGATAGAAAACCATTTTGGTCTGACTGTATTATTTCATTTAATATTAATTTTACCCTTTCCGCAATTATAGTATTAAAAATTTTGTAATCTGTGTTCACCAGTGAGATTGGCCTATAATTTTTTATTTATTTGGAGTTTGTACCTTCTTTTAGAACAAGGGATATATAAGCTTCAGTCCAGGAGTCTGGTAATTTGGTCTTCTCCAATATATCATTATACACTTCCAGTAGTATCATTTCAAAATCCTCATACAAACTCTTATATACCTCCCCTGGAAGTCCGTCTGGCCCCGGGGTTTTATTACTTTTTTGTTTTTGCACTGCTCTTCTTAATTCTGTGGCTGTTATCTATTTATTTAATATTTCCCTCTGCTCTTCTTTGAGTTCTGGCAAACCATTAACCTTTAAGTATTGTTTTATGTTCTCCTTGTCTATTTTTTCTTTTTTGTATACCACCTCAAAGTAATTCTGGATTGTTTTTTTCTTTTTTTCCATTTTGTAATGTAACTCTCCATTTTCATCCTGTAATTCCTGAATCAATCTTTTTTCCCTATCCTTTTTTAATTTAGAGGCTAGCCACCTCCCGGGCTTGTTTGCATGTTCAAAAAAATTTAGTTTTGCCGCTTTCAATTCCCTTGCCCTTTCCTCTTGCTCCACTATGTTTAGTTTATATTTAGCCAGAACAGTTTTCCCTTTAATTTTTTCATCCTGGGGCTCCCTTTGTAATTTAGGCCCTAATTGATCCAAACAGGCGAGACATTCAAAATTTCCCCACATATATGGAGATATTAGACGATAAAGGGAGTTTAAAATCGTTAGATTTATTAAGAGACCAAGGCCTCAATATAGATTGGTGGACTTATTTCCAGATCAATTCTAGGTACCAAAAGCATAGGGACTGATTCGGCATAGAATCCAAATATAGAAATCTAGATAAAATTTTACTGGGTCAAGAAAAGAAAATGCTGGCTAGACTGTACAACGTGTTACTAGATGAGGATAGGGCAGAGATCATAGCTAGGAACCAACTGGGTGTCTGGGAAAAAAATATAGGATACAATATTAACTTTAATGAGTGGGAAGAAGCCTGGAACAGGAATTACTATATAACAAAAGCGGTATCCTATAGAGAAAATCAGTACAAGATGTTCCACAGATGGCACCTAGCACCAGCCAGAATAGCTAAAATGATTCCCAATGCCTCACCAACCTGTTGGAAATGTGGTAAGGAGGTTGGTACTTTTTTCCACATGTGGTGGTCCTGTCAGATAACCAAAAAGTTTTGGCTTAAAATTCGGTCCTGGCTGAAGGAAATAATAGGAGAGGATTTGGAATTAGCCCCCGAGATCTTCTTACTAGGTATAACTAGGGAGAGATTGGCAAAAGAAAAGACTCAACTCTTGATTCATATAAGCACGGCAGCCAGATTAGTTTTTGCAAAGACATGGAAGGATAATGCGTCTCCTTCTGAAGAAAGTGTAATCAATAAGATTCTAGAATGTGCGGAAATGTCTAATCTAACAAATGAGCTGAATAATGGTGAAAAATCTAAATATTATGATGTATGGGGTAGATGGTACAATTGGATGCGTAAGGAAAAATATTTGAGAGTCAGAAAAGTGATTTTATTTACTCTTAACTAGAATATTATTGTGATAAACTCTGTAAATTACGGTTAACACTGCACTTCCGATGTGGCATGAAACATCTTGTATTTTATTTTATTTTTAAAAATCAATAAAGTATATTTAGATTCTAATTTTTTAATCTCCTCCTGCAGTGTATTTTGCATTTGCTTTTTCTCCTTTTTTTTTTTTTTTTTGCTATGCAAGCTATCGCTATACCCCTTAGGCAGTGGTGAGATTCAATTTTTTAAACAACCGGTTTTGAGGGCGTGGCTTATTTGTGGGCATGGCTTGGTGGTCATGTGACTGGGTGGGCGTGGCTATGTGCATAGGGACTACTCAGAGGGCTGAAAAAGGTCATTTCTGACCGGTCCTCACACTTTTGATGGGTCCTCACACTTATGACCATCCTCACATTTATGCCCGTTGCAGCATTCTTAACAACCATGTCCCTCATTTCACAACTGCTTCTCTTCACCATGGTGACAAGATAGGGTGCAAAATGTAAAATGTGAGGATAGTGGTAAGTGTGAGAACTGGTAGTCCCTAAGGGACTACTCAGAGAGCTGAAAAAGGTGATTTCTGACAGGTCCTTGCACTTTTGACCGGTCCTTGCCCTTATGACTGCTCATCATTTATGCCCGTTGCAGCATTCTTAACAACTGTGTCACTCATTTCACAACTGCGCTGCTTCATATGACCAGGTGGGCATGGCCAGGTGGTCATGTGGCATCACTTCTTTGCCCCAATGACAGTTTGCTGCAATGATCGTAAGTGTGAAAAGCAGTCATAAATCACATTTTCAGTGCCTTTGTAACTGTTGTAAGTCAAGGATTACCTGTACAAAAATATAAAAAGCTTCTTTGCTTGCAAAAGGCTGTCCCAAATACCATTCATTAGATTAGAAATACCTGCAAACAGGAGTTACAAATCAGGCAGAGCACCTTGAGGAATTAAACTAAACTTAAAATGCAATGATAACTATTAGCAGCCAACTCTTGCTCATAAAGTAAAATCCTTTAGCAGAGAGGTAATTTAAGCTCTCCAGAATGAAGCAAAGGAGGAAACACAGTAGCTGTTGCTTGTTAAACCAATTACCAGAACAAATATATATAGGAACTTGCCAGATTTCTGAAGCTGCTTCTTTTTAGGAACAGAGATTAACATTTTTCCTTCCAAACAAAGCTGAATAAGGAAAATTATCCCATCAGTAAACACAGGATTAAACATCACCAAGCACAGAATTAAATTTCACCAAAAACCAGTTTTAGACCAAAAGTCAGAAAGAGTATGTAAACTCACGTTTGAATGTCAATCTTTCTAGCTAGCCAAGAAGCCTTGCTGAATGTCACTCATCTTGGTTCCTTGTCATTAAAAGCTTTTGCTTCATTATTCAATTATTTCTTCAAAGTGCTGATCATTGCACCCTGCTGGAAGAACTCCAACTGGAGAGTATTTTCCCCAACAGTGGTGTAAAAAGCTTAAAACAACCCTTCCCTTTTAAGAAAGTCAAGCAAAAAACAAACAAACAAACAAACAAACAAACAAACAAACAAATCTCCAAAATGCTCCGGAACCGGAAGCGACAGTAAGTCTAGGGTATTGCCAAGAATGTAATAAGGGTTAATGGAGAGGCAGTTTCTGTAGGCAGGGCAATAAAGATTAGGCTAGAAAACAACACCAGAAAATTGAAATTCCTTACAGGATTTACCCTGTAAAGTGGAAAAAAATAAAAGGAGATTTCTTCTAACAACCGGTTCTCCAAATTGCTTAACTATTTAACAATCGGTTCTACTGAACTGGTGCGAACTGGTAAAATCCCACCATTTTCCTTAGGTATGCTTTAGCCGTATCCCATATAATTTGCAATGATGTTGGTTGTTTTGTATTTTCAGTAAAAAATAATTCCATTTCTTTTTTAATTTTTAAAATAAATTCTTTTTCCTTTAAAATTTGGGGATTCAGTGTCCATCTTCTCCTAACTTTTTTCTGTTCTTTCCAAATTATTTTTAAGGGGTTGTGGTCAAGCCCACATATTTGGTATTATTTCTATTATTCTATATTCTTTTCTACATCTCCATTCATCCATGCCATATATAATCGGGATCAAGTTTTATGTGGGTTCAAGAAAAAAGTGTATTCCCTTCTTTGGGGATTCAATTCCCTTGACTGATCGAATAAATTGAGTTCATGTACCATATCAAAGAATGATCCTGGTAATATTTTTCGTTTCTGTTTATTTTTCATACTGCTAACATAGTCCTTTTTTTCGTCCACTACCGCATTGTAGTCTCCTAGCATGCAAATATTTCCCTGTTCCATTTCTATAAATTTTTTGTGTAATTTGCTGTAAAATTCTTTTTTGATTCTCATTTGGGGTGTAAATGGTCACCAACAGCCCTGATTTCTGCCCATTTTGTAGTTCTATTATTAAAACTCTTCAATCTATATCTTGATATTATAATTTAGCCTTTATTCCCTCCCTGATATATACCGCTATCCCCCTCTGTTTTTGTTCCGTTAATGCTGTGTATAGTGTTCCTAATTTCGGGAATTCCAAACATTTTCTATGCTGCTCTTTTATATATACGTCTTGTAGGCACACTATATCTATACCTTGTTTTGCTAATTTTGTTAGTATTTGTTTTCTTTTAGCAGGGGCATTCAATCCATTAACATTAATCGATATTAGCCTAATTTCTTCTTTCATTGTTCTACTTATATATTGGTTTCTGTTTTCTATTGATTCTAACATCTCTTTTTGGTCATGTTCTCAAACCCATTGCTTCTCCTTCCTTTTGTCCCTTTTCTTCCTTGTTTTTTATTTCTATTTCTATTTCTATTTCTATTTCTTTTAGCTCCCTTTGCTGGTCTTCCTGACTTCTAGATTCTAATTCCTCTTTGCTACCGCTCTCTTCTTCCACCCCCTCCAGCTGATCATAGAGTTCTTGTGCCTTGTCTAGATTGTCTGCCTTGATCTTTCTCTCCTGCCATGATACCAACATCCCTTTTGGGATTAACCATCTAAATAGTATATTTCTTTTAATCAGCTATACAGCAAGAAACCTATAGTCTCTTCTCTGTTCTCTTACTTCCTTTGGGTCTTGTTTTTCTGTTTGTATTTCTTTATCCTTATAAATCATTGGTTCATCTCTTGTAAACTTATAAATTATGTCTCTGACTTCCTTTCTCGCAAATCATATATGAACTTCTCGTGGCAAGATTTATTTCTATCTCTTCTATATCCACTGTCCCGCCTTTTTCTCCCACTCCTGAACCTTTCTTCTCCTTTTCCAGTACAATTCACTGTCTTTTTTTCCTCCTACTCAGCTCACAGTTTCTCTAAGGAGGCAGTTTCCTTCTCCAATCTTCCTCCATCTGCCACCACTCCTGTCACTTTTGCCGCCAGGTCTCATCCTCTCTCTGTCTCTTTTACTTTCTCCAACCTTCTGCTACATAGTGCTCCTTCTCCATCTCAATTTGCTTTTCTTTGATTTTTTTCACTTCTCTCGCTGCTCTCCTGCACCACCAATTTTTCTCTGCCTTCTAGCTGTCGTCTCATCTTCTCTGTACCATCTCCCTTTTCTCTTCCCTTTATTTTCACTCTTTCTTCGGTCTGGGTTTCAAATTACACCTTCCAATCCTCTCCCAGCCACTTTCTTGCTATTCCTCTCTTCCTAAAGCTCTTGTCACAAAGTTCTTTGCGTCCCTTCTCTCAATCTTTAGTTATTTTAATTTGCTGACTCACAATTCTTCCCGCTGGATCACCGCTTGTTTTGAGAATTCCCTCACAAATTGAGTTTCCTTCTTTCACCAAAAATCAAGTACTTACTCTTTCTTTAGGCTCTTCTCTTCTATTACAGTTTTGGGATATTTTTACTCACTTCAATGACACAATCTGTTAAATATATCCTTGCTTCCTCATCTAATCATGGCCTCGGATCTGCCAACTTGCAATAGCAGATGCTTTCACACCAGGTTTAAGGGGCTTCCTTTCATTGCAGTGCATGATTGCCTTTCACCTCGCTACCCCCAGGCTTCCCCTTTATTTCGCATGGCTCTCCAAGCTCTCCACACCCCAAAGAGTCCCCAATCATGAAAAAATCAGAGTTAAAGGATGGAGACCATCCTCTTTCCTCTGCACTGTCGCTACGTACATCTTTTAATTACATAGTATAGGTAATTTGGCAGCTACTTATCGGTGACCATTTGAAATTATGGCAAAGCTGAATGAGGAGACTTACAAACTGATCCTTGAAGATATGGCTGTTGAACATTCTTGTGGTCATGTGATCATTATTTGGGTGCTTTGCAATGAGCATGTAATTATGATAATTTCAGTGTCATGTGTGATTCATTTAACAATTGCAATCAGAACTGCAAGAACTGCTGTCCTAGCTTGGTTCAGTCAAATAATTTTTTTGCTTTATAACCATTTTGCTTATTGATGGAGTTCCTATTTATTGTTGTTAATTGAGGATTATATAAGCTTTCCAAATTTGACTAAATTGTGATTCAGTTCTCTGTCTATTTAAAAATCAAATTATATACATGATATTTTTCAATAGTTATAAGGTCAAGGATACATTTCTTCATATGTGATTGAACTGTGAAAAAGTTGCATTATTCTGGGGGAAAAAGTCTGGGAAATAAGACTTATAGAGGTAGTTCTAGCCTTACAACAGTTCATTTAGTGACCATTCAACATTACAAATGCACTGAAAAGGGCTTCTGGTGACATTATTGTGTCAGCAAGACAGGCATAGAGTTTGCTCCTGTCCTGTTTTTGTAAACTTTCCAGCCTGGGTGGCTTTTTAGTTAGTTTAGTTTAGTTTATTAGATTTATATACCGTCCTTCTCCTGACGGACTCAGGGCGGTGAACAGCCAAACATTAAAACATTAAAATACAAACAATATAAAAGTTAAAAATAATCTAAAAATGTAATTAAATCAAATTTTGGCTTCCCCAAATTTAAAATCCCTCCTAAAAATTCACCCATTAAAATCTATGTTAAGCCAGCCCGGCTTCCTGGAATAGAAATGCCTTGCGGAAAGTGCGGAGGTCTGGGATTAATCGAATCCCCGGGGGTAACTCGTTCCAGAGGGCGGGAGCCCCCACAGAGAAGGTTCTCCCCCTGGGGGTCGCCAGTCGACATTGCCTGACCGACGGCACCCTGAGGAGGCCCTCTCTATGAGAACGTATTGGCCGGTGGGAGGTTATCGGTGACAGAAGGTGGTCTCGTAAGTACCCGGGCCCTAAGCCATGGAGCGCTTTAAAGATGAGAACCAAAACCTTGAAGCATACCCGGAAGACCACTGGGAGCCAGTGCAGCTCGCGCAGGAGAGGTGTCACATGGGAGCGCCAAGTCGCCCCCATAATCACCCACGCAGCCGCATTCTGGACCAGTTGGAGCCTCCGGGTGGTCCTCAAGGGGAGCCCCATGTAGAGAGCATTACAGTAGTCCAGGCGAGAGGTGACCAGGGCATGAGTGACTGTGCATAAGGAGTCCTGATCCAGAAAGGGACACAACTGGCATATCAGGCAAACCTGATAAAAAGCCCCCCTGGCCACAGCCGTCATATGCTCTTCTAAAGACAGCCGTGGATCCAGGAGGACGCCCAAGTTACGAACCCTCTCTGTGGGGGGCAGAGAGGGTTTTTCTTGCTGCCGGCGGCCCCGGAGAGGCAGCCATAAGCAGAGAGGAGTGGGGCATGCGTGTGGAGTGGCAATCCGATGCGCAAAGGTGAATCTCTCCTGTCACAGGCTGAGAAGACGGCGCCAGTAATGGCGGATCCAAAATGATGACTGCCCATATTGGAAGGGAAATCTGATCACAGACGGGCAAGGAGTCCCCTTTAAAATCAATCAAATTATTTCATACTGAGCTGGATCTTTGACTCCTCTGATCTCTCTACCGTGAATGCTGTGGTGGTGAGGGGGGAAAAAAGTGCCCTTTTTCGATTGGAGCTAAGATGGGAAAAGCGGCTGCTTGTTTATTATACTTTATATTTTGAGCCGATATTGAACTGTGTTGTCTGAAAGAAATATTCTGGAAAAAGACTTGTATCTGACTGGTGAATGGTTTATTCCCTTTCTTCTTCCTGATGAATTGAGAATTAAGAATAGAGATTGAATGAACAGATCTACCTTTTGTTAGAAAGATATTATTTCCCCCCCCCCTCTTTTTTCTTCTTCTTTCAGCATGATCATTAGAGGGTGTGGAACAGTACTCTATCTCCCTTTAGTGGCAAATTGTAGATCTAGATTGTATACTGTAGTTCTAGTAGAGAAGAATTTTGAATTTGGTTTTTTATCTGATTGAATGAATTACCCCATTGATTATTATCTCCAATGATTAAATCTGATGTGAAGGATTTGTAATATAAATTATTAAGCGAATTGACTAATTTAAAAATTGACTAAGTCATACTGAAAGTGATTGGGAATATTTCTGCAAGCAAGATGTCAAGGGCAACAACTGTGGTAGCTACAAAAGTGGGGAAAAAAGTTCTGACACTTCCAATGGTTGCCACTCCGGCTACACCTACTTCATCACCTTCATCTGCTAAATCATTGGATGATATAGTTGCTGCAGGGAAACCTCCATTGTTATCAAATCTACAGAGCATGCTGCAGACAATGTATGAGGTGATGACAACAAACCAAGAAGTTATCTCCAAAAACTTAGAGGACTTAACACCAGACCTTAAAGGGGAGTTGGGAGCTGTCAGAAATGATATTAAAATGTTGAATGAGAGTTTGGAAGGTGTTCAGGGAGTGCTGACACAACAGGAAAGTAAAGTACAAGATGTTGAGAGGAGAGTGGGACAGTGTGAGGAGAGACTGGATGGAAATGAAAGAGAACAGCTTTCAATGAATAGGGCCCTCAAAGAAGAAATTATTTTTCCTGAAATGGAAACATCAGCTTTTTACCTGAGAATACAAAATGTGGTGGAAGAACAGGGGGAGCCCCTAAGAGGTATAGTGGCAGACATTCTGGCTGGGATTTTGGAGATAACTAAGGAAGAGGTTCTGGGGGATATAGATGATATTTTTCGGGTATACATGAGCTATTTTTCGGTATACATGAGCTATGACAGGAGACAGAGACTTCCGACAGAGATCCATTATCCAAGAAAACCCTTAGGGAAGAAGTGATTGTGAAGTTCAGAGACAAAATGATAACATATAAAGATAAACAACTGATATTTCTGAAGCAACTCCCGAGACGGGTACAGGAAATACGGCAAAACTACCACTTCTTAATGGCTCAACTAAGAAACCACAAAATATTATACAGGTGGTTATTACCAGAAGGGTTACAATTTATCTGGGCAGATAAAAAAGAGAGAATCGACAACCTCAGAGATGCTAGAGATTTTCTTATAAGATATATGAACCCCTCAGAATCAGATGCGGGAGAAGAGTCAGAGAGTAAGAAGGGGGGAAGAAGCATTAGAGGAGGAAGAGAGAGGGGAACCAGAACAGTTAGGTAGGAGAAAGAAAGAAAAAGGACAAACACAGACACAGGCAGAGAGAGGAGCTGAGGGATTGACTCAGAGAGAAACAAGACAAACAAAAAAGAAACTCCAAGTAGAAGGCAAGTAAGGGCAACAAGGGAAAAGGGATGGGGGAGGAAACCTGTCTACTGTCAGTTAATATTAATGGGCTGAATAGCCCAAACAAGAGGAAAAAGATTTTTAACAAACTAATAAAAGCACATTTGAATATAATATGCCTCCAAGAAGTACATGTGAAAAGAGATCATCTCTATCTATTGAATTATACTAAATTGGGTCAATTATATACATCCTTAGCAGAAACTAAAAAAAGAGGAGTAGCCATTTATGTTCAAAGGCATATAAACTCGAAATTTATTTTTGCAGATGAAGAAGGGAGACTTCTGATGATCAAAGTAGAAATTTGTTGTAAAAAATGTTTACTGGTCTGTATTTAAGCACCTAATGGGAATCTGAGAGTCTTTTTTCAGAATCTCTATACTAAATTGGTAGAATATGATTATTCACACATTTGTATAGTGGGGGACTTTAACGCCATAGATGATAAAGCTAAAGATTATATATCGGGAAAGAGGAAACAGGAAGGGAAAAAGAGCACAGTAAAGAAAAGGTTGCCTATTATTTACCATCAAATACAAGAGGAATTTGAACTCAGAGATATTTGGAGGGAAAAACATCCGGAAAATAAACAATATACATACTTCTCCGCCAGGCACTCATCTTGGTTACGGATAGATGCGGCTTGGATGTTGGGGGAATTGAGGCAGGAAACACACAAAGTAGAGATAGATGTCAATGAGTGGGCAGACCACAATCCACTGTGGATAATATGGGGAGGTTTGAAAACAAGGCCTAGGTGGAGAAAGGGATGTGAGGCTTCTCAAAGATGAACAATTCTTAAGTTATCTAAAGAAGGAGATGGGTTTTTTTCTTCCGGGAAAATAATAATGAAGATGCGAACTTTTTAAATGTATGGGAAACAGCTAAAGTGGTGTCTCGGGGTTTAGTGATAAATTATACAGCTGGGAAACAGAAGAAGGAAAGGGCTAAGTGAAATAAATTATTAGAAGACTTGACAAGAAGTGAGGCTATGTTGCAACAGGACCCAAACAATAGAGAACTCAATATGAATATGAAATTAGTGCAACACCAAATTAACATTAGATCAAAAGGACTTGGGGAAAAAAATTACGACAATTTGAAAATGCAAATAAACAGGGAAGGTTGCTCACATACTGACTAAAAAAAGAAAAGGAAAAGAGTAGAATTCACAACTTGAGAGATGGGAATGGTGATTGGATCATAGGGGAAGAAGGGAAGAAAAGAATAGCGCAGGAATTTTATACCGACTTACATAGAAAAGAGGACAAGTCTGAGCAGGAAATAAAGAAATATTTAGAGGAATCTGACTAACCCAAAATATCGGATATGTCTAGGGAAATATTGGATAGGGAAATAACTGAAGGGGAAATTGAAAGGGTTGTGGGTAAACAAAAGACAGGAAAACCCCCCAGTACAGATGGTCTCCTGATAGAATATTATAAAGCACTTTAGGAAGTCTTAAGCCCTTATAAGACAGACCTATTTAATGGGGTAATTCGGGAGGGACAGATCCCAAACTCCTGGTCAGAAGCATTAATAACTCTCCTGCCAAAGGACAGCAGTGATTTATCCCAGATCCAGAATTATAGACCTGCTTCGCTCCTTAATGCAGACTACAAACTATTTGCGGCAGTATTAGCAGAGAGGCTAAAAGGCTTTTTAAGCCAATTTATACATGAAGATCAAAATGGTTTCTTACCTTGCAGGCAGATTAGAGATAATGTGAGAATAGTTATGAATGTTTTGGAATATTATGAAACCCATATTGACAAACAATTGGCTTTGGTCTTTGTGGATACGCAAAAGGCCTTTGATTGAGTGAGTTGGAGCTTTTTAGTGGGTTTACTATAACATATGCAATTTGGGGAAAGGTTTATCCGGGTAATCCGTACAATTTACTCGAAGCAGTCTGCCAAAATTTTAATTAATGGAGATGTTTCTGAACAAATTTGTATTGAGAAAGGAATTAGACAGGGGTGCCTGCTCTCTCGGTTGTTATTCATTCTAACATTAGAACCTCTATTGAGGGAAATTAGGAGCAACCTGGGGATAAAAGGACTGCATATTAAAAATCAACAATATAAGGTACAAGCATATGCCGATGACCTAGTATTTATATTGGAAGATCCCATTTTATTGGGACCAAATTTACGAGTTAGAAAGATATGGAAAGGTGGTGGGTTTAAAAGTAAACAAGGAAAAAACTAAGGTCATTATTAAAAATTTGACAATAAAGCAGGGGAAGGAATTAGAAGCGAACATGGGATTTCAAATTGTCAACAAATTACAGTATCTAGGTATTATATTAACAGCCAAATGCTTAACAATTAAAGAAGACAATTACTTGAATTTACTCCACTGAACAGAACAGGATTTAGAGAAGTGGAAGAACTTTCAGATGTCCCTGTTAAGTAGGATAGCGATTATAAAAACTTATACCCTCCCAAAATGGATATATCTATTTTATACATCACCAGCTAGATTAGATAACAACTTCTTTAAAAAGTTAAACCAATGTGACCTTAAATTTATCTGGCAAAATAAAAAGCCTAGAATCAAATTTAAAATGCTTCAAGAGGTAAAAGAAAGAGGGGGATTCGGCCTACCAAAATGGGAATATTATTATCAGGCTGCAAATTTAGTTTGGGTAAGGGAATGGATACTGCTGAGAAGAAAAAGGTTGTTGATCTTGGAAGGCTCGGGGTTACAACAGGGTTGGCACAAGGCGTTATAAATGTGACCCAGCAAGAAATGGATAATATTATATTAGGAAAGGAGGAAAGAATGCTATCCAAGATTTATAAACTTCTAATAAACTACTGGATTTGGGATCAGATTGTTAAAGATTCATTGATTGCCTGGGGGAGAAATATTGGTTACTCAATTGAGCTGATAAAATGGGAAGAAATATGGATGAAACAATTGAAACTCTTGATGGCAACCACCTACAAATAAAACTTGTATAAGATGGTGTATAGATGGCATCTCCCCCCTGCCCGACTATCTAAAATGTACTCAGGACTCTCTCCAAACTGTTGGAAGTGCAGAGAGATAGGTACTTACTTTCATCTATGGTGGACCTGCCCTAAGGCAATCTAATTTTGGAAATCTATTCAGAGGTGGATATTAGAAATTATGGGATTTAAACTACAATTGAAGCCAGAATATTATCTATTAAATATTAGGTCAGATAAGATAGGCATGAATATATGGTGTTTGATTATATATATATCACAACCGCAGCAAGAATATGTTTTGCTCAACATTGGAAGGGGAAAGACCTGCCGGCTGAAGATTTGATTTGGGGGGAAATCATTGAATATGCGGAAGCTGACAGGTTAACAAAAATTTTGAGAGCTCAAAAGGACTCTGCATATTTTCAATGCTGGGACCAATGGTATATCTGGTTGAATAATAAAATTTAAAAAGTACAAGGTTAATGTAGATTTTATTTTTATTTGTAAACTTTGATTGAAGTTAATATACTGTATAAAGTTCCCATCGCAATTTGTATGTGAATAACTATTTTGTTGTAATGAAATAAATAAATAAAAAAACAACAACAAAAAACAAAGGCACTGAAAAAAGTGACTTATGACCATTTTTCACACTTATAATTGTTGCAGCATCCCTACAATCATGTGATTTACATTCAGATATTTGACAACTGATGTGAATATATGTGAATATATGATGGTTGCAGTGTTCCAGAATCATGTGATCATCTTTTGTGACCTTCTGACAAGCAATGTCAATGGGGAAGCCAGAATGACTTAATGTTATTAATTTAACAACTGCAGTGATTCACTTAACAAATGTGGAAAGAAAAGTCATAAAATGGGGCCAAACCAGGGGTTCTGGAGAACCGATAGTGGAAATTTTGAGCAGTTTGGAGAACTGGTAGCAAAAAATTTGAATAGTTTGGAGAACCAGGAAATACTACCTCTGGCTGGCCCCAGAGTGGGATGGGAATGGAGATTTTGCAATATCTTTGCCCTGGGAGTGAGGAAGGAATGGGGATTTTGCAGTATCCTTCCCCTGCCATTCCCACCAAGCCACGCCTACAGAACTGGTAGTAAAAAAATTGGATTTCACCACTGGGCAAAACTAACTTAACAGATTTCTCAGTTGCATAAATTTTGGACTCAACTGTGGATTATCTGTAATTAAGCAGAAAGTAGAATATATACCAAGGTTGGGGTATTACATAGATACGAGTTACCAAATAATAATAAGCTAAATCTTATTATTTAAGTTTATTTAATTTAACAACTGAAAAATGATATTTAAAGCTATAGATGCCATCATTTTTAACAACCATGAATATATTCATTTCCAATATGTTTAATTTAATGGTTATTGTAAATATTAAAATATTTGTTTAGTGTAAATATTATTTACTAGTGTAAATATAAAACAGATAAATATTACAATATTTATTTTATTTCTTTTCTAACAGTCTGCAAAGAAAAGAAAACAGATATTGTGTTTCTGGTGGATAGCTCTAGAAGCAGTGGGACTGAGGACTTTGAAAAAATGAAGAACTTCATGAGGTTGCTGGTGGACAAATCTGATGTTGGTCCAGAGACAGTGCACATTGGAGTTGTCCAATTCAGTGATAAATGCCAAGAAGAATTTCAGCTAAATCGACACTTCACAAAATCAGATATCAACAATGCTATTGGGAGGATGTCTCTTATGGGACAGAGCACACTCACTGGAGATGCACTACAATTTGTGTCCAATTATTTCAAACCTGCCAAAGGAGCACGGCTATATGTCAAGAAAGTTCTTATTCTAATAACTAATGGAGAAGCACAGGATGAGGTAAAAAACCATGCAGAAGCTTTGAGAGAGGAAAATATAATCATCTACTCAATAGGGCTGTTCCAGGCTAACAAAATGCAGCTAATGGAGATCAGCGGGAAGCCTGAGATGGTGTATTATGTAGAAGATTTTGAGGTTCTAAAGTATTTCAAAAATGAGATTGTCTTTGAAATATGTAGCTCTTCTGATGGTGAGTATACCTGGGCAGTTTGCTGGGAATACAAGTCTCTACATATCTGGGGATATGGCTTCAGTCTGCAGTAATTTGCCTGCAGAAAAGACAAATTAATATTAATCAGTCCCCATTATAAAAAGGGTGTGGAATAGAGCCAAGATACTCATCCCTGTGCTGATATATGAGCAGAATCACACTGAACTCCAAAGTACTAGATCAGGGGTATCAAACTCGATTTCATTGAGGGCCACATCAAGGTTCTGTTTGACCTTGGGGGGCCAGGGTGGACACGGACAGCGTGGGTGTAACTAGTTTGACATCACTCGTGTTGGGGGTGACTGTGGTGGCCCCAGTGCTCTGTCAGCAAAAACAGGCTCCCAGCTCCATTTTCAGTTGCCATGGCCTCCTACAACCCTCTGCCAGGGAAAACGGAGCTCTATTTTCACTGGCAGGGTCCTTCACTGTTTCCAGATCTAAGTACCCGATGGGCTGGATCTGGTCCCCTGGCTTTGAGTTTGACACCCCTGCACTAGATCAATCTCTTAGTTTTGTTCAGTCTGACTTGTTTTAACTCTCTGTTCAAGAGTCTTTGCTAAGAGTAATTTCCTAATGCAGTATCTCACTAGAGAGGCTCATTACATTTTAACCTTCTGATTTATTATGTTCAGTTGCTTTTTCTCACGCTGCTAATTAAAAGAACACAATTCTCTAATTTATTTATTTATTTATTTATTTAAATTTGTATACTGCCCTTCTCCTACTGGACTCAAGGCATTGCACAGCCAAGAATAAAAAACATTCCAACACAAAATTTAAAATTATTAAAAGAATTATATAAATTTGGCCCAAAATTTAAAACAATCCACATTACAATTTAAACTATCCAAGGGTGGTGGTGGTGGGGGGGGGGGGGTTACACCAGCCCAGCTTGATGAAACAAAAGAGTTTTTAGGGCATGGCAAAAAGCGCGGAGATCTGGTATTCTCCTTATCTCCGGGAGGGAGGTCGTTCCAGAGGGCAGGTGCTGCCACAGAGAAGGCCCTCCCCCTGGGGGTCACCAGCCAACATCGCCTGGCTGACAGCACCCTGAGGAGTCCCTCTCTGTAGGAGCATACTGGCCGGTGGGAGGCTATTGGCGGCAGAAGGCAGTCCCACAAGTACCCAGGCCCTGTGCCATGGAGCACTTTGAAGGTGGTAACCAACACTTTGAACTGCACCCAGAAGACCACAGGAAGCCAATGCAGCTTGCATAGGAGAGGTGTCACATGGGAGCCCCCCGTTGCTCCCATAATCCCCGGCGCGGCTGCATTCTGCACCAGTTGGAGTGCATGGAGCCCCATGTAGAGAGCATTACAGTAGTCCAGATGGGAAGTGACGAGTGCCTGAGTGACTGTGTGTAAGGAGTCCTGATCCAGAAAGGGATACAACTGGCGAATCAGGTGAACCTGATGAAAAGCCCCCCTGGCCACGGCTGTCATATGCTCTTCTAAAGACAGCTGTGCATCCAGGAGGACACCCAAGTTGCGAGCCCTCTCCGCAGGGCCCAAAAACTCCCCCCCAATAATCAGCGATGGCACCAGCTGGCTATATCGGGATGCCGGAAGCCACAGTCACTAGGTCTTGGAAGGGTTGAGCCGAAGTCTGTTTCTCCCCACTCAGACCCGCATGGCCTCTAGGCACTGGGACATCACTTCAAGGGCATCATTGGGATGCCCTGGGGTGGAGATGTTTTCAGGAACTTAATTTCATTGAAGTTCCCGAAAATAGACACAATTCTCCAAAATTTGCTTTCCTTTTTATGGCAAGATTAGGCAGTAGAACATACCAATTTATGTTAATTTACTCAATGCAGTGTTATGAACAATCCTAAATAGAACACATAGATAAGTTCAAAGAACAAATTAAATCAAATAGAATATAAGGAACACTGTTCCAAAATATGCCAAGTTTCAGGTTCAGTATATAGTCATATGGGCATCAAAATGAGATGCAGGCAGGAGGCAAAGATGCTGAGAGCTTACATCCAATGATAAAAATGCTGTGCTAGTGTGAATGCTATCTGGTAGAAGAAGGACTTTCATTTCCTCAGAAGACTGGCTACCACTATCACATCTCTTAAATCTGGCTCCTACTAGTTATATAGTTGTTTGCCTGAAGTCTATTCATAGCCAGGACTGGTTTAATCAGGGAGGTCTATTGCAAACATTTGACTTCTGAACGTGTTGGTTGATTGAGCTAGTTCACTGGGCAGAGTGGCCACATTTATGATATTTTGCGATCCAAAATCGAAAAGGTCACTTTGGAAGCCCAGCACAGCTGCTTCCATATTTATGTAAATGCGTCTGTAAATATGACTAATCTGTTTAGCTGTTTATTCCTGACTGTTCTATGGGTAGTCTTCAGTTTACAATTACAATGGAGCCAGTTATTTGGCTCATAGGTTGTTGTGGTTGCAAGCTGAGGCACCATGTTTTTATGATGATTGTAAAGTGACTCACTGTAGTTATTAAGCAAATCACATGGTTGTTAAATAAACCATCTGGTTGTTAAGTGAACTCAACATATCCAATGGGGATTTTTAGTATTTTCTGCAAGAAAATGGCAAAAAACATTGTAATTGTATCAAATGACCATGGGATGCTGCTACTGGTTGTAAATGTGAGCTGGTTGTCAAGGACCTGACATGCAATCACATGACTAAGTACACTTCCTTCTTAGCCATCTCCCCCATGATTTTAGTCAAAAGTCCAGAGTTGCATTCTGCACTATTGGAAGTTTCCAAGCATTTTTCATGGGTATTCCTGATGCTTACCTGTAATAGTTACTTAGTTACTTCAAATGTAGTGAACAAAGTTATGGCAGTTATAAATTTCAACTGTTATAATTTGCATTTGACTTACTTTAATTTGATGAACTAACCCATGAAATGTTGTTTGAGTTGCAAGCAAGATGATTGGGAAATTATTTGATTTTGAAATTCATAGTGAAGCTAATCTACTTGATTAAAGAAGGAAACATGAACTACTAATTCAAAACAATTAAACCATCATAAAATAAAACAGTTAACATTTTGTTACAGAACTTTATTACCATGCTTAGGTGAGTACTGGGCCCACACAAATGAGTCTGGAGCCATATGCAGTTCACCTTCCATAGTCTGTAAACCTTTCTTTTAAGTATAGAAACTTGGAACTTGCTGTCGTAACTCAAAATATAATATGTATGTGATATTTAACCAAGCCATTGTAATTTTTAGTAGATGAAAATAATTATGGCTGTCTATTAAGACATTAACTTGGTTTGAGGTGGTCTAGTTTTTAAATATTGGCATGGAATAGGTTTTTAAATATAGCTTTGATTCCTTTCAGGAAAAAAAAGGTTAGAATGGAAATAGCCTTATATTACAAACCTTGGCAAATTTTTTGGTTTACATTAAAATGAAGACAGTAGATATAGGAACAGATCATTCCACTGCTGAAACACTATTTCCCCCCCTCCCCAAATGTTGATATGTGCAAATAGTCCTATGAGCTAAAATTATAAGAAAACATGATAGTGCTATTAGACCTACATTTTTAACATTATGAAGATCTCTAAAGAAACGGTTTTGTAATAGGCATTAAGCTCTCCTAGAGACACAGTAAATTGAATTTCCATGAATTTTAAATCAATTTTAATTTTAGTATTGATTTGTTTTAATGTTTTATTCTATTGTTTTTATTGATTTCTAAGTCACTTACAGTCGCATCTAGGTAAGATGGGTGGCATATACATTTAATAAATAAAGGGGTTTTTTTTTACTCAAAAAGAAATTTAGTCTATTTATATTGCAAATTGGATAACCATTTGTCTGAAGTGGTGTAGGGTTTCTGGCCTAAGCAGGGGGTTGGACTAGAAGACCTCCAAGATCCATTCCAATTCTGTTATTCTGTTTTCTGTTTTCAAATATTTTGATGTGCTTTCATGTAACCTGTTCATCCTATTCTTATTGTAGAATGCCGAAGAATAGAACGTCTAGATATTGTTTTTGTCATTGATGGTTCTGGAAGTATAGATCCCAAAGAATATGATATTATGAAAGATTTCATGATAACCTTGGTGAAAAAATCTGATGTTGGCTACGATCGAGTTCAGTTTGGAGCAGTCAAATATTCTGCAGAGCCAGAAATATTTTTCTATCTCAACCAGTTTAATACCAAATTGGCAATCATTGAGGCTATTCAGAATGATAAACCTATAGGAGAAACAACATATACAGCCAAGGCATTGCATCATTCAGAAAGCCTTTTCTCCAAGAAGCATGGGAGCCGCAAACACCTGAACATTCCTCAAGTTATCATAGTGATAACTGATGGGGATTCTCATGATTCAGCAGACCTTGAGGAAGTATCAAAGAACCTCAGGGCTCGTGGGATTGTGATCTATGCCATTGGGATAGAAAGAGCCAAGCCAGATGAACTCTTGATCATGGCAGGATCTGAAGACAGATATTTCTATGTAAATACATTTGAAGGTCTGAAAAATCTCTATCCCAGATTATCTGATAATATTTGTGGTGTTTCAAAGCCAGGTAGGTGATTATTTTCTTCAAGAAAATAGTAATGGAATATTTCTGAAAAAGGAAGTACCACATTGAAATGCTATTGTGATTTACTGAGCAATAAATACAACACAAAATCAGTCTAAAACCAGAAACTGTTTTCAAAATGATGGTTACTCACAATGTTTATAGGGGCATATATTTTGGAGTAATAGTCTTGCAATGAAATTCTGTACGTGTCTACCCAGAAAATAAACTACATAAGACCCAATACGAAACAATATTCTAGGGCATTACAAACCTAAACACTCTTCTGGATCATGGCCTTTATATCTATGGGAAAATATAATTTACCATCTGCATTTATGCATGACTACCAAGCTATTTTACAGAATTATAGTTCAGCTGAAATATGTAGATGTTGGACTCCAGGGCTCAGTCAAAATAAATTGATGAGTTAGTATCATCCAGCCAGAAGTAAGAAGATTGAGCAAGAAATTTCTTAGGGTATTCTGAAATCTCTGACTGGTAGGTTATGATCTCTTTATGAACTGGAAATTTTCTTCCTGATTAAAGCTTTAACATAAAGTAAATATAATAAATAAGAACTAAAATACAAACAGAACTTACACTGATTGACTGTAGCATCTGATTATTTTTTAAGATCCATTATTGGTTAATCTTCTCAGTTTATCTTAGACTATTTTCATACCTTATTATATTTAATCTTCTTTCTCCTCTATTGCAGAATGTGGAATTCCAGCAGATCTGGTATTCCTGATTGATGGTTCCAATAGTATAAGTGACAGTGATTTCACTAAAATGAAGAATTTTTTACAAGATATAATTCATCCATTTGATACCACCCATAATGTTCAAGTTGGTATTGCTCAGTATAGTGACAGATACCAGGAAGAATTCAGCCTCAATATTTTCCCACGCAAATCAGAACTTGAAAATCAAATCAGACACATTCGACAGATGGAAGGACTTCAGACATATATTGGTGCTGCCCTTAAGAAAGTGAAGCTCTACTTTACTCCAGAAGGTGGCAGCAGAATAAATGAAAAGATCCAGCAGATCTTGCTGGTGATCACTGATGGAAGGTCACATGATAGAGTTGTTCAAGCAGCAGAAGATCTGAGAAAGAAAGGCGTTGACATATATGCCATAGGAGTAGGGAGAATTGACCATTTGCAGCTTAGTCAGATAGCTGGCTCCTCAGACAGAAAATACACAGTTGATAATTTCAGTGAACTGAAGGTAATTAAAAAAAGACTAGTTGATGATATTTGTGAGCAAGAAGATAAAACATGTAAGTATTCTCACTTCAAGCACTCTAGTAGTTCAAAATTTTCCCTTTCGGAAAAAAAAATGGGTTACATGTTTTTGTGCCATCTAATCATAAGCTTACAAAGATCTGATCTTTTATATTATAAAGATGAATCTTGGTGAATGTTCAAAGTGTGCCACCAATAATTATTTTAAATAGGGGCAAAAAGAACAGGGATGATTTTCTTCTACTTTTAGTTGAAATAAAGCCTGTTGTTAAAATGCATGCCAATGTAATCTAATATATACCATTAAACAATTGCAAAACTTAACAAAATTGATTAAATCTCTGATTTAGTTTAGCAATGGACAAATCTATCAAGTCTTCTATTAACTTTTCCCCCAAATTTAATTAGAGATATTCTGTTTATATACCTCTCTAAACACATACATTAATTCATGTTTATGTGCAGTTTGTTCAATATGCCTCTAATAGTTTTCATTTTCATAGTATAAATATTTTCGTATGCTGAATTTGGATTGATGTATTCCATCACAAATTAATGAAAAATATGAATATGAGTGCATTTTGAATCAGATATAGGTTCAGAAGGTACATATTAGACATTTTCACATTAAAAGTGAACCAGATAAATTTCTAATCAGTTTAGAACAGGGGTGTCAAACTCAATTTCATTGAGGACATCATCAGGGTTGTGTTTGAGGGAGGTGCAGTGGGGGGGCATGGCCAGGATGGGCATGGCCAGCATGACATCACTTGTATTGGGGGCGGCCTGAGTGCTCTGCCAGAGAAAATGGGCTCCTGAGCTCCATCTTTGGCTGCAACAGCCTCCTGCAACCCTCTGCCAGCAAAAACAGAGCCCAGGAGTGCCGCACTTGGCCCTACTGAGTTCTGTTTTCGCTGGCAGAGAAACTGCAGTCCGGTTCTTCGCTGTTTCCAGGTTGGCACCTTGGGTCAGATTTAAGCACTCCGCGGGCCGGATCTGGCCCATGGGCCTTGAGTTTGATACCCCTTATTCCAACAGAGTTAGGTCTTTGGATTAATTGTCTCATCTCCTTTTAATGTTATGACATGGTTAGTGATCATAAAAACATATTGCCTCCATTCATCCTTTTTTGCTTTTTGCTTTCTTTTTCCTCTAATAGTAATTTACTGTAATTGATGCTATTTCCTCCTCCTTTGTAACGAACAATAGCATGCTTCGTGGATATTGTTGTGGGAATAGAGGTCTCTTCACAAAATCAAGGTGATCATGTATTCCTTGGACAGCCCCAGCTGGAATTCTATCTTCCTCAAATTATAAGCGCTCTCACATCTTTAACTAGCCTAAGCTGTAATGCAGGATCACAAACACAAACAAGTGTGGCACTGAAAATTAAAAACACAGATCCATCGGTGGCATCAAAGTTCCAAATTGATAGTGAAAAACTTATAAACAGTCTTGTGGGTACTACCATCACCAATGCATCTCATCTTACTGCAGAGTTCTTGGATTCACTTTGGGAAACATTCCAAATCAAATCTGCAAACAGAAGGAAAGTGAGTTTTCTATTTTTATTCCTCTGTACTCAAAGTCAGTTCTATATAATACAAATTTAGGCAGTCCACACATTATTATTTTTACTTTCATATTAGGTACTACTAATCTTTTCAGATGGCTTGGATGATAGAATAGAGATCCTGAAAGACAAATCAGAAGAACTGAAAAAAAAAGGTATGCCATGAGTTTTATTAAATTCATTTAACCATTCCATATTCCCATATTTCTGAGTAAAATAATCCCTTTCCATGCAAAAGCCAGAAAGAAAAAAGGGAGCTATAAATCTGGGTCAAAGGATTATTAGACACAACAAATTGGCAAGTTGTTGTGGTCATAGCTATTGGCCGTGAAAGTTTAGGAGAAAAAAATGGAACCCGATTATCAGATGTTTGAGATAAGGATTTCATGTTAAATTTTAATTTCCCAGAAAGACTCATTATCAGCTATGATAAGGAAAAGTACAAATTGTATAAATAGGGACAAATCAGGCGTACGTATTATTAATGCATTTCTAAGCTTAGTATGTGGCAATATATGGCTGCTGCAATAAACTTCTTCAGCACCGAGGTAATGTGATAGTTTTCCTATTGGTCAGAGGAAAATAATCTGATATCAGAATGGAAATAGGGTTTCTTACCCGTCTCATAGGCTTGGTGGGAGAAAGGCCCAAGAATCTGAACACCAATTTCACTATAAATTTCATAAAAAAGAAGGGAATAAAAAGACCAATAGAAAATCATCCCCTCCCATTCCTGCCTGCCCCATTTTTTTACTTACGATTTGTATTTTTATTATTAGAAATATTTATTTTTATGGTTTTATTGCATTTATAGGCTATAAACTGCCCAGGGTTGCCTTGAGGCAAGATGGTGGCAAACAAATTTAATAAATAAATAAACAATCCTTATATTTGATGTACAACCGATGCCAGAATTCTTTCATAATGGTTTCTTAACTTTTATATAATATATTTCTCAAAAGTTGTTGAGTTCGTGTGTATCAGTTGGCCAACAGAAGCCTGACAATGCTATATGGCTCACAGATTTGCAATTGTGAAAGCATTTACTGTAATTACAATTAATTTATTTTTATTTCATATTAATTTTTCCATTATTACAGTTAGGCACTTTAGCTATTTCTTTCAGCTCTAATATTTCTTAGTCATAGTTCATGTCTTGCAATATTTTGCATACAAGATTTTGCAACTCTTAAGTATTTCGTTTGTATTAAACTGTGACAAAAGCAGGACAAAGCTAATGGTTATTTGCTTAAGGCCCTATCTTTAATCCACTTTCTTAAGACCCAAATCCATTTTCATTTTCTTAAGACCCAATTCCATTTTCACCTTGGTCTAATCCTCTCTGTAACCTTCTATCTATTGCAGATTTCCACAACATACCTTTTATTATTCTAAGACTGTCCTCAGAAACAGAGCTGGAGATAAATTGTTTAAGTGTGGAAAACTGGGGGCTTTGTTTGCATGGACTATAGATGATTAATCAAATCTATCATTGGATTTTTCCCCTTCATCGAAGTTTCTAATACCTCATTATACAAATTAAAATATCTTTACATGGACATTAAAATCTAAATCCTTATATTAGATATAAGATATTAGAATGATCTGCAGGCATTACATTTTTGCTACAAAGTTGAATACTTAAAAATAATGAACTAGCTGAATACTTACAAATAACCATAAATATTTTAACCAGGATTGGATGCATTAATAACTGTGGTTTTGGAAGGAGCTTCAAATTTTAATGACCTGCAATTCATTGAATTTGGAAAAGGCTATGGCTACAAGATCCAGCTGAATATTGGCATGAGAGATATTGCCAGTCAATTGTTCAAATACATGGTAAGCAATTCAGAAAGGAATGCATAAGTAAATCCTCCCAAATCCAGTTGACCCTATTTTGGGGGAGGATGTAAGGATTGCAAATTTAGAGGCTCAAATCTAGAATAAATTGGTACAGGTCAATGATGAAATCCAAATATTTTCTCTACTGGTTCTGTGGGTGTGGCTTGGTGGGTGTGGCTTGGTGGTAGTGGTGAAATTATTTTTTTTTACTACCGGTTCTGTGGGAATGGCTTGGTGGACATGGCTGGGTGGTCATGTGAGTGGCTGGGTGTGGCTGGGTGGTCATGTGAGTGGCTGGGCATGGCCAACTCAATGTCACTCCCACTCAGTCACATGACACTCCCCCTGCCACATCTACTTATGTTTTGTGGTTCCTAATGCTTTCTGTGGGAAATAGGTCATGTGACTGAGTGAGCATGGTCAATTTGATTGATCTCAGGAAATTTCTCCTTAGTCCAACTCACAATAAAATAGCACAATAAAATAGCACTCTTCAATATTTAGAATATAATAGAATAACAGAGTTGAAAAGGACCTTGGAGGTCTTCTAGTCCAACCTACTGCTTAGGCAGGAAACCTATACCACTTCAGACAAATGATTATCCAATCTCTTAAAAACTTCCAGTGTTGGAGCATTTACAACTTCTGGAGGCAAGTTGTTCCACTAATTAATTGTTCTGTCAGGAAATTTGAGGGGCTCCTACAAAAATGAGAGAGTTAATCTATTTTCCAAAGCACCAAAAGGCACAACAAGAAACAATGGAGAGAAACTAACCAGAGAGAAGCAACCTAGGACTAAGGAGAAATTTCCTATGGGTGAGACCAATTAACCAATGGAATAGCTTGTCTTCAGAAGTTGTGGGTGATCCATTACTAGAGGCTTTCAAAAAGAGTAAGGGAAGTACAATCCAAAAGGACAGTGCCAGGAACCACTAAAACAATGCAGAAAACTTAAAACAGCTATTCCCCTTTCTTAAAAAAAGTCAACCTCAAAGCAAACACAGCAGCTGAGAGCAAAAGTAAGAGAGCTGCTCAGGCTAATTGAAAGCCTGGGTGGGCTGCCATAAGCCATTAACACTTCCAACTCTATTATTCTATGTTCTCTATGTTCTAAATTGGGTGCTTCACAGCAGAAGCCACACAGTTGCCTGGACACACATGCATTAAATTCACGGCCTGTATGATCAAGTTGCATCATTGTCCCCTCCTGCATCTTTTCCCCCAGAAAGAAAAAAGAAGCAGCCAACACTGCAGCAGCTCTAAAAGGTCTTGGGAAAGTCCGGGGGGGGGGGTATTCTGCTGATCACAGAAATGTTACTTAGTACTTTTTATAATGAAAATGTTTGTAATCTTGTCCATCTTCTTGAAGGGATGAGGTTAATCCCATCCCTAGATGGGTGATTGATGGGTTTCCCTGCCCTAATTCTGTCCGTTTCTATTGTTTATTGACTTGATTCAGCATGTATGGCTGCGTTACAGCTGCAACTGTTAAATGGAGCTATTAACTGAAAGAAAAAAACCCTTCCCTTGCACTTTATTTTTAACTGGTTCCCTGAACTGTGTAAGCAATTTACTAACAGTTCGGGCGAATCAGTAAGAACTGGCTGAATTTCACCTATGGTACAGGTAAAATATTTAAATCAATGGGACAAGGGTGAATTATTGTGACTTGAGAGCCAGGAAATTTGGCTACCATCCTTTGAGAGGTGAAAGAAAGGTCTGCCATTAGACTAGCTGTCCAGAAAGTTCCAATGCATGCTGGGATTGTCAAGAATGTTATGGAATGTTACCTCTTTCTAAATTCTGTAGATTCAATTCTATAGATTTGGACAAATACAAGATTGCAAAAAGCTATAGTACAGTACAATATTTCCATCTTCCTGACCTGCCACTATAAATTCACATTACAGAGAAAAATGAAAATCTTCTACCTTGGTTTCATCCTTTCTGGAAAGATTGCATTGTTAATTAATGATAACCTGTAAAGCTTTTTGCACTGTTTTCCATCATAAACTGAATATAAAGTGAAGGCAGATAAGATACACAGTTTTTAATATTGACAGTCTTTGCAAACTGAATGAAGCCAGAGTTAGTTTTTAATGTAGTTTGATAACACAGCCATTGACTGAATTCATGCAAAACCATGGTTTACTTTCAGAAACTTCAGTGATTTAATTCAAAGAAAATGTATGTGAAAAACTATGAATAAAGCACTTTATTTTTTTAAAAAAAATAATAACTGTATTAACAAATAATTAAAATACACACAAAACATATATAACGAAGCACAACAAAAAACTACATTATAAAATAAAACAATTATATATATTCAATCATTTGAAGCATCTGTTTCATAGTGATGAATCCATTTACAGTTATACATATTCCCATAGATCTTAACTCACTGATTCCTTTTTACCTCTTTACCCTCTCCTCTCTTCTGCTCTCTAAGACATCTTTTTGTGTTCCGAATATTACCATCGCTTTCTGAATTTCTCTCTAAATGTTTATCGCCCATAAGGGGGTGGTTACATGCACAACTATACTTCTATTCTATCTATTTTCTAATTATGTTTCTTCCGTAGCAGCCCTAAGCCAATGATACCATTTATCCCAAACTTTGTAGAATTCAGTGTCTTCTTTTTCCTTTAATTCTTTTGTCAACCTATCCATTTCCACACATTGTGTTATCTTATCTATTATATCTTCTTCTGATGGGATTTTTTCTGATTTCCAATTGCTAGCATATATTATTCTTGCTGCTGTTAAGATACGTATTAGCAGATATTTTATTTCTTTGGGGTAAGATTTTGTAAAAATTCCTAGTAGGAAAGTTTCAGGTTTCTTATCTATTTGTAATTTAGTAATTTGTTCTAACCATATCTTGATGATGGACCAGAATTTCTTTGCCACTGGGCAGGTCCACCATAGGTGATAAAAGGTGCCTGGTGGATTCTTGCATTTCCAACACGCCGAACTAATTTTCGGGTTTATTTTGGCCAGTCTTGTTGGTGACATATGCCATCTATAAAACATTTTAGCTGGTTTTCCTTGTATGCCACCACCAGAGTTATTTTTGTGTTCATTTGCCAGAATTCTTCCCATTTATCCAATTCTATTGAGTATTTGAAATTCTGCATCTATTTAATCATTGCGTGTTTGACTATTTCCTCCTCTATCTTATACCTTAACAAAAGTTTGTAAATTTTACTGATTAGTTTCTCTCCTGAGTCTAATATGATGATATCTAAATCCTGTTTCTCTTTACATATTTGATACTTTTTTATATATTCCTTGTGTTTGGATTGTATCTGTGAAAAGGTCCACCAATCAATTTCGTTATTTAACTCTGTTTCCAGTTGCTGTTTGGATTTCAACTTTCCTTGGTAGTCAATTAATTCTTTATTTCTCATTATATTTTTGGAATCTGATAAATTTGGGTGTTTTAAGGCTTCTGAGGGTGAGAACCATAACAGGGTTTTTGTGTATTGTTTTTTAGTTTTTAACCAAATTAGTAATAAAGCATGTCTAAGTGTATGCCTTTTAAAGTAGGTGTGGGACTTATATTTTTCTTCCCATAAAAAGGAATGCCAGCCCGCTTGCAGATCGTGACCTTCGATGGATAGTATTCTGTTATTACTCAGTTCCATCCATTCTTTAATCCATACTAATCCTGCTGCTTGGTGGTAAAGTTCCCAATCCAGGAGTGCTGTTCCTCCTCTTTCCTTGGAGTCTTGGAGTAATTTTAATTTGAATAAAGCACTTTAGTATGGTATAACTGTATTATTATGTTGTTTGGCATTGTTTATCTATGTGGCTTGTCTCTTCTTTTGATATCCACTCAGACATAAGTTCTCTTTCAACTTAATAGAAATCATCCACTTATAAATTCTCCTTTTGTGTTCTACTGTAGCATTTGGTATATAAGAAAACAAAGATGGAATGACCTAACGAAAAGCAAAAATAAAACCTTACTAAATTAACCTAGCTTCTTTCTATAAACAAAAGTGTGTTGAAAAAAAGAGCAGTAACCTGCTTCTGTTCAACTTGTGAAGCATAGAAAAATGTTTCTTCTCCCAGTAGATAGACTACTATGACTGGAAAGTGCATTTTGTAGCTTCTGCCCACTAACCAAAAATCATGTTTGAAATTACTGTAAAACAGCATAAACATTTTGAAATATCTTTTTTTGACAAAAATCTTTCACATGAACAAAACAAAACAAAAACTGCTGAATAAATACTTAGAAAAAGACCTAGCTCCTTGAACCAATTGAGCGATCATCTTTTCTTAAGATTGGGAGACAAAGTGATGAACTGAGAAAAATTACAATTTGATAGTGATGTTTATTTGAGATGCTAAAAGAACTTGTTACAATATTTTCTTGATGTTATAGCTAGATAAAAGGATACATTTTATTTTGACTGGTAATTCTTATTACTGTGACCAATCTCCTTTTTGCAAGAGTAACATTGCTGAACGGACTTGTTGCTGCATGTACTGCAAATGCATTGGTGAAGAAGGAGAACCAGGTGAACAAGGAAGATATGGAATGGAGGTAAAGGAGAAAAAAATACCAATTTGTTTAGATACTTTATAATTAATTAATTAATCATTGTACAAGGTAGGTTCATCATGTATTCTTCAAATAATATTTGATTTCAGTTATTCTTATCATAATTTCAGGGACCTCAAGGTTTTGAAGGAAGCCCAGGACACTTAGGAGATGAAGGGGCACCTGTAAGTTATTAAATTACATTTCATCCATTTACAAAAAAGTAAATACTATAAACTTTAAAAATCATGATAAGAATCAAAACAAACATGCAGTGATTCTGTACCATCTAGCATTACTTCTGCATTACATTATTTCTGGTTACTCATTCTCTCAAAGTTTTCCATCTTCATCAAATATGTTTCTGTTTTTCTGACATGCTTGACGCAGTTTAGACATCCTTTTGGATTATTTTTGGTGTTTTAAGTTTTCTGAAACTGCGATTTATTATTATTTTTTCTATTACCCTTGTTTATGAATACCCAGATTGCCCACAGAATTTGGTCCAGCAGAGACATACAGTATTTTTAAAAATTATTAAATTTACAGTATTTTTAAAAATTATTAGATTATTAAATAATGAGATCCAGATATCAGAAAACTTTGTGATTTGCTAGATAGCTTTATAGAAGTAATGAAAAATGTGTAAGACTTATCATGAGTTTCTATGAAAAGGTTGTCAAAGTTTAAAGAACTATGAATATAATTTCTACAATGAGCCATGATGGCGCAGTGGTTAGAATGCAATACTGCTGGCTACTTCTGCTGGCTGCCAGCTGCCTGCAATTTGGCAGTTCAAATCTCACCAGGCTCAAGGTTGAGCCAGCCTTCTATCCTTCCAAGGTGGGTAAAATGAAGACCCAGATTGTTTGGAGGCAATATGCTGACTCTGTAAACTTTTTAGAGAGGGCTGAAAAGCACTGTAAAGCACTATATAAGTCTAAGTGCTATTGCTAATTTAATACTCCTTTTTCTTTTCCTGTGTTCTGCATAATGCTGTTCATCCCCAAAGAGAATCATGTGATGGGGCATGTGTATATATGCATATATACACGTGAAAGCCAATACATTATCTGTTCATGACATGGAATTGAATCAAATTCTGTATAATAAACTTTCTTAATGTTGACTATTGTTAGGGTCCAAGAGGGTTGCCAGGATCAGATGGTGATAAAGGGTACAGTGGTTGCCGAGGCAATAGGGGCCCTAAGGTAGGAAGTACAGTATTTATCCAATATTTTTAAAGTTTTCACAAAAAGTTCATTATGTAATTGAAATGTAAGATTATTGTATTTATATCTCTCTTCTTTTTCAGGGACAAAGAGGAATAATTGGTGAGAAGGTACAAAAACTTGATTTAAAAGCATGGACTAAAAAAAAAGGACTGTATGCTCAAATTAGAGATCATATCCAAATGAGCACTAGCTATTTTCCTCCTTCCTTCCCATTTCTGAAAATTGCAATATCCTTGATATTCTTACTGAGGCAGGGGAGGATTTTAATATTTATTCAACCAATAAAACAATAAATCAGAATCTAGCAACACATGATGTCAAAAGATAAAAAGCATGATTTCACTTTGTTATAGAAAGCCAAAGTAGGCAAAAACTTGTGTTTGGAGAAAGAGTGTCTTCCTTTTGAATCCAAGCATTATAAAATGATGGAGGTGATGCCCCATATCACAGGGAGGTTAGCAGCACTGGTTAAAAGACAAAAAAAAAAGAGGATTTTTTTTCACCTTTATTTTTTTAAATTTCTTTTTAAAACTTATTTTTTTGCTTTCACACTAAGGTTTCATCAAGGTTTTAACTGAAGAGCTGGTAAAATTGTGTAGTCTCATTTAAAGCCTACCAGGGGAATACAAAGACTTCAGAAAATGTTGGGATTTGCAGAAGATAAGAACAAATTAAAAAATAGGAAAAAAAGTTTGGAAGCTAATCTAAGTACAATTAAATCTTAAAGAAAGATAATATTATAGTCTATTGGAGCCAAGATTGAATCTTGGTGATCTCATGAAATCATCTGCATGGTTTTCTTGGCAACATTATGAAAACAGATTAGCCATTGTCTTCCTCCAGATTTTGTTTGTTTGGTTTTTTAAAATTTATTTCCCAATCTAACTCATATTTCAGGGATTTTCCGATGCTTTCCATTCCAAACACAAGAAGTTTATAATTATGTTTAATTTTCAATCAGGAGTAAGTAGATATTACCACTTACACTGTAAACTAATACTGCATTTCTCCCAGAAAGACAATTGATAGATGAAGCAATCACTTAGCAACTGGGTCATTGATACAGTATTTGAAAGAATGATTTCCTCAGGAGCTTTTGCTGATGTGTTCTTTTTTCAACTACAGCTGTTTCCCCATTTTAAAATCAGTTGTTCCAAAGAATGATGACCAGTACTTTAGTTTTCCAATGTACTGCTGCAATCAATTTAGCAGCTAATCAACATGATTCTTCGTTTTAAAAAATGCAACTTTTGATAAAAATTATAAATTATATAATATATTCAAGAGTTAATTGCCTGTTATTATTAATTCTTTTAACTTCCTTAAACAAGTCTGGACCAAAATGAATATATAAATGACAACTATTTCAAATGATGAAAATGTATGTCATCACTTGAAATAGTTCCCTCTGAGGCCAAAGGATTTCTCAGTTATCTGATTTTAGTCTTTAAGCATAAATTAATGGTATTTTGTTATTAGATACCAGCAATAAATATGGTCCTTACAATTCCTTGGAACAATTGTGGGACTCTAAAAGTGACACTAATCAATAGCTGCAATTCTAAATTCCAGATTTCAACATTATGTGCCTTCTGGGAAAGTTGGTATGATAACACCCAGAATTGTCATGCAGACTATGTGAACTCTAGTTCAAAGTATTCTGGAATGGTCCAACATATAGCAAATTCCTGATATTTTTTATTCTATTTTATTTGTATTTTATTTATCAAATGTATTGGCCGATTACAACAGGATCTGTGGTATATATGTTAGGATTTCACTATAGTGTAATTTGTATCTCCAAACAAGTTGTGATTTCTGACAACTACCTGGACAAATCCTTGCAGGTTTTTTAAGCAACATTTTCAGAAATGGTTTGTTTTTGTCTTCTTTATCGGGCTGAGAAAAAGAAAATGGCCCAAGGTCACCCAGGTAACTTCATGCTTAAGGCAGGACTAGAACCCAGTCTCCTAATTTCCAATTTAGTGTCTTAACAACTGCACAACTGGCTGAAAATAGTATAACAGTGAATAATTAACACAAATGGGAGTAATAATAATCTTGCAAACTTTTCTAAATTTTTAAAATCATTTGCTTGGCATATTTGACTGTGTTCTGTTCCTGTGAGAAACTAAAATCCAAAAAAAAAACTAAAATAAAAAGTAGTTTGGATGTTTGTTGTATATTTTTTGTGCTTGGTATCAAATCATAGAACAGTACTATGTTCTTGATCTTGTGATGAACTTTGCCTGATAATACCACTTGCATTATTTTTGCAGGGAAGCAATGGAGAAAAAGGATTTGATGGCATAAATGGAGGGCTAGTAAGATCTGTTTCTCTTTTTTTCTATTAGTGTTCCATATGTATTAATGGTACTTATTTTATTTAATTAATTAAATTTGATTAAATATTTAATTTAAATCAATAAATATAATGACGAGATTTTTTTTGTCTCCAAGGGCTCCCCTGGCCTTCCAGGATTTAAAGGAGAAAAAGGTGACCCTGGCAACCAGGTACTTGGATTTATTTGGTTTCAGAGTGCTGGTATTCCAAACTCTAGACAATCTATTCTAATTCCTTTCTAGCTGAGGTTAAAACAGCAGTCACACTGCACAATCAAAGCCCCACCTTTGTATAGTCATTTGATATCATGGAAAAGAGATGGAGCTTTGCTCATGTGATTTTTGCAATCTGGCAAACAATTACCATAAAGAAAAATTATCATAACTGGATAAGACCTCTAGTTGAAATAACAGATTGAAAGGAACTTAATAAATTATGTTGTATTGACCCAGAAAGCTTTAGGATTTAAATTAAGATAATGATGGTCAAAACTTCTCCCCTTAATTATGTTACTTTTATTAGATTGCTATATTTACATTACAAGATATATGACATTTAGGCACCTTAATACATTGAACTTTTACTTTTGGATTTATTTTGCTGAAAGTCTTCCCTTATTATTATTGCTATGTATTGTATAGAGTGTATAGTTGTCAGTTGAAGTTCTTATTCTGGTCCACCTTTGAAGCAGGAAAATACTCTCTCCTAATTGGTTGTCTGGCTGATCAGTTTTATATAAAAGGAGCTCTTCAGCCAGGGAGCACTGTTGTCTCACAGGCAGTATTGAATAAAGAACTTAACACTGGTGACAAAGGTGGGATCGAATGGAAACTGAGGCTGCAAAGAGCTGATCACTGCGAGCTGACCCAATCAGAGCTGAACCATGAGAACTGATCCACAATTGCTGTCACTGCATTGACCATAGACCCCTCGGTCTCTTGGAAAATGGCTGCACTACTGCCTTTTGCCTCAGCCCAGTCTCTGAGACATGGGATTCCTACCTTGCTCATTTTGACTGCTTCCTTGAAGCCAATGATTTTGCTGAGATCACTGACAATAGGAAAAGGACGCTTTTCCTAAACTTCTTCAGTCCAGAGATATTTGAAATGGCCAGGGCTCTCCTCGCTCTGCTGGTTGTTCCGTCTGCACCATGGGACACGCTGCAGAGCAAGCTACGGACTCACTATGCACTCAAACTTTCACGAATTGCATGTCGGCATGCTTTCCATCATTGGAATCAGGCTGAAGGTGAAACCATAAACAAATACATTGCCATCCTTCGAAAGGCAGTCCTGTATTGTGAGTTCAGGGACTTAGATGACACTGTTCTGCCCCAGTTACGGATCCCAAAGAACACAGCACACACAAACTCTGAATCAAACTTAGTTTACTCAAAAATGCAGTTAGCAAATGCCGGCTGTTAATAAAGCGTTCTTAACAGCCTGCCAGAATTCCATAGATAAGATATTCAGAGTCTTACTGGAGTTGGCAGAAAGCCCAGAAACAAGGTTTGCAGAGACATCCCAACACGATGATTAGCGAACTAAAGTTGTTTCCTGCAGCTTGTTACCAGCTGTGTACTTTCTTAAAGAGGCTAAGGGTGTGGCCAATTAGCCCCAAGCCTTAATCTCGAGGAGACCTCCTCCTGAGGAACCACTCCTGCCTTTTGGCAGCTCTGTGTGCCTGTGCATTGAGAAGAGGCTCCTCCTTTTCATCCTCTTCACTTAAAGGAACCTCTGGAGGTTCTGAAGGCTCTGACTGAATCCCTGCCTCTAGCACCACCTCTTCTTCAGCCTCCTCACTGTCCGACTTGAGCGCTGGCTGCATAGGCTGCTGGCACAGCACCACACCAGCTTCCTCATCGTCAGGATCAGCAACAATCTGCACAGGCTGCTGGAGGTCACAACGGACACTCTCTTGGACAGAGTGATCTGTGATGTGAAGGAAATCAAGCTACAGCAGTGCCTCCTTGCAAAAACAGATCTCACCCTGCAGAGGGCACTCAACAAGGCACAATCAGCCAAGATGTCCGATCAGTCAACGACTGAAATTCAAAAATCAAACAGCCCATCAGCATTGCGGAAACCAGTCACTGTGCACCATGAAGAGGCACAGTAGTGAACCATAGTGAATCAGCAGATGAGGATGATGATGTGTATTGTCTCAAATCCTCCAAGGGGTGAAATGTAGCCACAGAAAAGAGGCAACCAGCACACACTGGTTGTGGCAGCAATCATCCATAAATGGCGTCTAAGTCCAAGAATGCCATCTGTCGAAGATGTGAAAAGAAAGGATATTTGGCCATGGTCTGTCATGCCAACCAACTGACAGCTACCATTGCAAGCCCAGAAATTTGTCCTAAAAGAATGCAGAAAAGACAAGAGTAATAGAGAGGACAGATTCACCGTCTCCAGAGGCACCTGCAAGGCAGAAGTAGTCATCAGTCGACCCAGACTCTCCTCTTGCAAGAAGGTCCATGTCACTGTCCTGATTGAGGAGTCCCCTTGCTGCATGGAGGTGGACAGGGGATCTTCAATTACCATAGTCTCCTGGAGCACACTAAAGAGATTGGTGGCAAAAATATCAAAAAGACAGTTGGACTTCAACCATATTCATCTCCGAGACTAACTGGGGAATAGCATTCCTGTCATTGGAGCTGGCATTTTTAGAGTATCTTTCAAGGACTTCTCAGGGCCACTGTGACTGCTCATAGTGGACGGCTCCCTACCGAGTCTTCTAGGACTGGACTGGTTCTCCTCCCTGGGTCTGGCAATCACTGGGATCAATGCCATCAGTGATTCTGATATCAAGGCCTTAATCTCTGATTTTGCAGATGTCTTTGATGGAAACTTGAGCGAGTATACGGGCACACCCATCTCATTCAACCTTGATCCCCAGGTTGCTCTGATCCAAATGAATCCGCAAAAAGTACCATTCGCCTTGCGCTCAAAGGTTAATGAGCAACTCGACAAGCTCATCAGCCAAGAAATCCTGGAACCTATTGACCATGCAAAATGGGAGACCCCAATTGTGACCTCTGTGAAGCTGGATGGTTTTATCCACATCTGCGCAGACTAAAATGTACATTAAATAAAGCGTTACAGCAAAATGCATACCTGGTGCCCATAGTCCAACATTTGCTGCATTCTCTGGTTGCAGGTAAGGTTTCACTAAACTGAAACTTGCCCAAGCCTACTAACAGCTACCAGTTGACAATGCCACAGCTGAGGCTCAGATGATTGTAACACATTGAGGAGCTTTTAGATGTCACTGGCTGCAATTTGGGTGGCACCGGGACTTTTCCAAAGTCTGGTGGAGCATCTCTTGCAAGGCATCCCAGGTGTCGTCCCCTATTTTGATGAGGTCTTAGTGTCAGCAGCCAACAACGCCGAACTCCTTGACCGTCTGTGAGCGGTACTCACTCATTTCCAGGAAATTTGCCTCAAAGTTAAAAAAGAAAAGTGCAAGATCACTGTTTCCCAGGTAGAGTTCCTCGGCTACCTTATTGATGCCTCTGGGTTATACCCTACACAGGCAAAGGTCCAAGCCATCCAGAAAGCTCCCACACGCAAGAACAAGACCGAATTCCAAGCATTCTTGGGACTCCTAAATTTCTACAGTGTCTTCTTGCCACACAAAGCTTCCGTAGCTTAGCCTTTCCATCGCTTGCTTGACAAGAAGATGTCTCGGCCCTGGGACCGAAAAGAAGCTGCTGCCTTCTCCACTGTCAAGGAACTACTATCTTCAAAAGCATCCTTGTGCAATACAATGAGAATCTTCCCTTGGTTCTCCCCTGCGATGCCTCTCAATTCAGCTTCGGTGCCATTTTAAGCCACTGATTCCCAAATGGAAGAGAGGCCCCAATTGCTTTCTTCTCAGAGACCTTGCCATCAGCTGAATGAAACTACAGCCAACTGGACAAGGAAGCTTAGGTTGCGGATACAGGAGTCAAATACTTCCATGAATACCGTTATGGCAAACCATTTCACAAACTGCTACTGGACCTGCTCTCTGGGGACCACCAAACACCATAAGTTTTGTCCCCTTGCATGCTGTGCTGGACTGTGTTCTTAGCTGCATAAAGTTACCACCTCCTGCATCAGCTGGGTAAAACACTTAATCATACCAATAGCCTCAGCAGATGCCCGCTCCCCACTGTTGTGGAGGATCCGGCCCCAGCATCATCTATTCTATTAATTGAAGATCTGCCATGCGGCCCCATTACAGCATTGGACATCACTGCACACTCTGCCAAGGACCATATCATCACCCAAGTGCTCAATTGGGTGTGGAGGGAGTGGCCAAAGGGGCCAGTCAGCACTGAGTCCCTTCCCTTCCACACCTGGAAACATGAACTGCCCATTCAATGAGAATGCCTACTCTGGGGAAGTCATGTGGTGATACCTCAGAGGCTGCAATAGCCAGTTTTGGAAGCTCTTCATGTAGGCCACCCAGGCATCATGCAGATGAAGGCACTCACCCGCAGTTATGTCTGGTGGGTCAACTTAGACAAGGCAATCACTGATTGGGTCACATCTTGTCAGCCTTGCCAAGAGTCAAGGCCAGCCCCCACATCCGCTCCAGCATGTGAGTGGGCAGCACTTTGGACATCGTGGTCAAGGGTTCATATTGACTTTGCAGGGCCTTTCCATGGACAGACTTTTATAGTGGTTGTGGATGCCTATTCAAAATGGCTTGAGGTGGTACTCATGGCATCGACCACCTTGGACGCAGTGATCAAGGCTCTTAAAAGGCTGTTTGCGACCCATGGACTGCCAGACATCTTCGTTTCAGACAACGGACTACAGCTCACATCACGCCAGTTCGAACTGTTTCTGATGGGTCACAGCATTTGTCATGGCCTAATTGCACCATTCCATCCTGCTAGCAACAGGCAGGCTGAGTGGATGGTCCAATGAGCAAAGGAAATACTGGCAAGGATGGGCCCTGAGAGGACTGGCAAACATGGATAGCTGAGTATCTCCTGGTCCAGCATGTCACATCAAACTCCACCACTTATTTGATTACCATAATGCTCCATCCTGGTGGGGAGGGCTGTTACGTATTCTATCTAGTGTATAGTTGTCAGTTGAAGTTCTCATTCTGGTCCACTGTTGAACGGGAAAATACTCTTTCCTACTTGGTAGTTTGGCTGATCAGTTTTATATAAAAGGAGCTCTGTCAGCCAGGGAGCACTGTTGTCTCACAGACAGTATTGAATAAAGAACTGTCTGTGATTTATTAATGAGGAATTATACTTCATCAATTCCCATAGGGCCAGGGGGGGGGAAATCTTTATTTTCATTATAATATGAAATAATAGCATTTATTTCTATCAAACATTTTTGGACTTCTAGAATTTACGGCACCTCAAACTTGTTGGTACCTCTCTTTTTTGCCAATATGGTTTCAGCTATAAGAACAATGACACTCAGAGCATGAATACTGAATGAGGGGGAATGAGGCCACATTTCTCAAACAAACATTTTCCAAATCTTACAATAAGAGTAAAAATTTAATTTATAGTATAAAATGTATAATTATTGAGCTCCAGCCTAGCATTAATGTCATCCCTCTCCCCCGTACTACCATAGCATTTTTGTATTCGAAAAGAAGGTTACTGATATATTGTTTTACCTCTGTCCATACTACAATGATCTCAGCTTCTCTTTGTAGTGCAGGAAGGTATAAACTTTGATAGTTAACAGTGAGCCAGTGCCCAAACTGAGAATTAGGGCCATGGCCATTTGCTTTAAAGTGATGGATGTAGATGTCCTCTCAGAAATGAGGATGCCCAACTGCTTTCAGCTATCCTGGCCCTCTGCCAGAAGTTGCTTTCATTTTATATGAATTAAGACTCAGTTACATCTTATTGTACAAAACATCTCTCATGCATTTTGTTTTTTAAAGGGCAGTCCAGGAGTCAAGGGAATTCATGGTGAATGTGGCGAAACTGGTTTCCAAGGAGATCTGGTATCTTTTTTTAAAAAAATGGAAATGAATGCCATGTGTTGTTCTATGGTTAAAAGTATTGGGGAAAGATGAGTCCTTTTGCATATAGTAATGATTCTTTTTAAAAGCTATTGATAAAAGACAATTGAGGGCATGCACTAAATTTTTGATCTTACTTATTCTGCCTGGTTATGCGCATGTGTATATTATAGATATATTAGAGACTGGAATTGTGTTAGAATTAACAGAGAATCACTGTTAATTTAGGTCCACAATGTTAATGTACATATACTCTCTTTATAAAAGAGAATATGTCAGTAATATTACACATTTATACTGCAATTTTAAATATAATATATATTTAGAATATATTAAATATAATATATATTTAGAATAGAATAGAATAGAATAGAATAGAAGAGAAGAGAAGAGAAGAGAAGAGAAGAGAAGAGAAGAGAAGAGAAGAGAAGAGAAGAGTTGTCCAATTGTTGTCCAATTGTTGTCCAATCTCTTCTTTAAAACTTTCAGTGTTGGAGAATTCATAATTTCTGGAGGCAAGTTGTTGCACTGGTTAATTGTTCCGTCAGGAAATTTCTTCTTCATTCCTGGTTGCTTCTCTGCTTGATTAGTTTCTATCCATTGCTTCTTGTCCTGTCCTCCAGTGCTTTGGAAAATAGCTTAACTCCCTCTTCTTTGTGACAACCCCTGATATATCTGAACACTATTATCATATCACCCCAGTCTTTCTTTTCATTAAACTAGACAAACCAGCAACTGTTCTTTATATGTTTTAGCCTCCAGTCCCCTAATCACCTTTGTTGCTCTTCTCTGCACTTTTTCTAGAGTCGCAACATCTTTTTTACATCATGGCGACCAAAACTGGATGCAGTATTCCAAGTGCAGCCTTACCAAGGCATTATAAAGTGATATTAATACTTCACGTGATCTTGATTCCACCCCTCTGTTAATGCAGCCTAGAACTGTGTTGGCTTTTTTGGCAGCTGTAGCACACTGCTGGCTCATATTTAAGCAATTGTCCACTAGGACTCCAAGATCTCTCTCACAGTTACTACTATTGAGCGAGGTACTGCCTATACTGTACCTGTGCATTTGATTTTTCTTGCCTAAATGTAGAACCTTACTTTTCTTACTATTGAATTTCATTTTGTTAGATAGCACCCAATGTTCAAGTCTGTCAAGATCCTTCTGAATCATAAGCCTATCTTCTAGAGTGTTGGCTATTCCTGACAGCTTGGTGTCGTTTGCAAATTTAATGAGCTCCCCATCTATCCCTTTGTCCAAATCATTGATGAAGATGTTGAAGAGTACTTGGCCTAAAACAGCCTTGGGGTACACCACTACATAGTTCCCTCCATGTGGATGCAGTTCCATTGAGGTCTACTTGTTGAGTGCGATTGGTCAGCCAGTTAAAGATGGTGATGTTCTCTAACCCATATTTTTCTATCTTACCACATAGTAGATTGTGGTCTACTTTGTCAAATGTCTTGCTGAAATCCAAATAAATTATATCTATAGCATTCCTCTGGTCCACTAATTTTGTCACCTTGTCAAAGAATGCAATGAGATTTGTCTGGCATAATCTGTTTTTTGACAAACCCATGTTGGCTTTTGGCTATGACTTTGTTTGCCTCTAGGTGTATTGAGGTCAAGCTGATAGATCTGTAGTTTCCTGGATCTATTTTTTTTTTCTTTTTTTTTGAAAATGGGAAGTACATCAGCTCTTTTCCAGTCCTTTGGTAGTTCCCCAGTGCTCTAGGATCTTTGGAAGATATAGTTCAGTGGTTCTGAGATCACATCTGCCAGTTCCTTCAGAACCTTGGGATGTAATCCATCTGGTCCCAGTGATTTAAACTCATCTAGGGTGTACAGGTATTCACTTACCATTTTCTTGTCTATTTTAACTCGTGTTTCTAATCTGTTTTTTATGGTACTGTTTTTGATAGGTTGGACTGTTTTTTCCCTTTGTGCAAAAAATGAGTTAAATAGGTCTGCTTTCTCCCTGTTGCTTATCACCTTCTTGCCACTTTCTCCCACTAGTGACCAATCATTTCCTTGACATTTTTCTTGTTTTTTACATGTTGAAAGAAGCTTTTTTTTGTTGTTGTTATGTTTTATTTTTGTCGCAAGTCTTAGTTCATTTTGAGCCTTAGCTTTCTTTAGCTTTCATCCTTGCAGTCTCGGACTATGTGCTGATATTCTGTCTTAATTATGTGCCCCTCTTTCCACTTTTTATACTTGTCCTTTTTTGGTTTTCAGTTTATCAGAGAGAACTTTATAGAGCTTTGCTGGTTTCTTTTGAGAACTGTTATTTTTCTTCTTCATTGGTACCTAGGGAGAGAACTGCTGTGAATGTTTGTCCCACATGTAAATTGTATAGGTCCTTCTTCTATCACGCAATGGGTACCAGTATTATTCTTCTAGATGTTGATAGAGTTATTTAATTTATATAATCCTTTTGGTTTATAGGTAAATTTCAAAATGCTGATTCAATTGTGCTAGTATATAGCCTTCAAAAGGACTGGCACAAGTATATCAATCTAATCTTGTACTAATTATGTACTGTTCAGTTAGTACTTCTAAAACATGTCTAATGAAAAAATAACATAAACATTTTTCTTACATCCAGGGTACTCCTGGAATAAATAATAACACAGCAGGACCAAAAGGTTTTAAAGGAAGAAATGGAAAACAGGTAATCAGTTATTTTTATAATATGTAACTTGATCACTGGAATGTTTGTTGAAAGTTGCTTTCATAAAAATGTAATATGTTGTTATGATATAAGGGAAGATTATTATAGATTGGGTAACTACTTGCCTTGTTCAAAACAAATACATTTTTCAAGTGGGAGCCACAGTTTACTTCTTGGTGTCTTGGTTCTAAATTGTTTAAGTAGAGAAAGACCCAGATTACATAAAATAATACAACTATCTATCCCAGTGATGGCGAACCTATGGCACATGTGCCACAGGTGGCACGCGGAGCTATATTAGTGGGCATGCCAGCTCATCTCTGGGGCACATGCGTGCACCAGCCAGCTGATTTTCGGGCTTCTGGGCCTACCAGAAGTAGGGAAACAGGCTGTTTCCTGCCTCTGGAGGGCTGGGGGGGGGGGAGGGAAGGCCCATTTTTCTTTCTTACCTGGCTCTAGATCCTCTCTATTTATCTGGGAAGGGCGAAAACAGCCTTTCCCATTCCCTTGGAGGCTCTATGGGAATTTTCTGACTCCCAGTAGGACAGGAAGTGACTTTTTTGCTGTCCCCATCCTCCAGAGACACCTAGAGAGGCCCCTAGAGACTCCTAAAGAGGCTCCTAGAGACTCCTAGAGAGATTCTGGAGGCTGGGGACAGCAAAAAATGTCATTTTTTGTCCCACCGGGAGTTGGGAAATGGGCCCTTTCAGTCTCCGTAGGGCCTCAAAAGGAGTGGGAACAGCTGTTTTTGCCCTTCCCAGATAAATAGAGATGATTTGGAACCAGGTAAGAAAGAAAAAACGGGCCCACCAGGCTATCATGTGCCAGGAGCAGGGCGGGGAGGGGGTTGTGCGTGCATGCGCATAGGCACTTGCGCACGTGACCCGTCCCTGTCCCACCCTCTCATGGCACATGATGGCAACACTGATCTAGCCATATAGTAGCATCCATGCGGCAGGGCAAAAAATTACAACGATGACTGGGCAATTGAAGCTCTACCACTTTTTTATGCACAAGTGTGACACACAGACAAATATGGCATGGGACTTTGAACGTGTAGTAGCAGCCGTTATCTTCTTTTCCATCAGGTTTGTCTGTCTGTCTGTGTTTGTCTGTCTGTTGTCTATCTGCCAGTATCTGTCTGTCTGTCTGTCTGTCTGTCTGTCTGTCTGTCTGTCTGTCTGTCTGTCTGTCTGTCTGTCTGTCTATCTATCTATCTATCTATCTATCTATCTATCTATCTATCTATCTATCTATCTATCTATCTATCTATCTATCTATCTATCTATCTATCATCTACCTGTTGCATTTCTCAAAGCATTTTTATAATGTAGATTATTTATAAATCTCTCATCATGCCGAAAATGGGATATGTAGTCCACAAATGGAGGATGTACGATTGCAGAAGCTTAATAGGGTGTTTATAGATTAAGGTATGGAATTTAGGAAAAAGTCATTTTATTAATTCAAAATAAAAAAAACAATGTTTTATTTATAGGGTGAAAGGGGACCCTTAGGACCTACAGGAGATCCAGGATCCAAAGGAACCAAAGTAAGAACTAAAGAAAGAAGATTTTACTGATTGTCCTTATGAATGATCCTAATGATAGTGTAAGGTCCCAAAATATACTTGAGTCACCAGAATGCCAAAGAGAGAGACTCAAGATGAGGTTTGCAAAAAGAAGCAGATTTTATTTATGGCCAAAAACAAAATACTGGGTGGGACTATATCCAGAACATACAGATACAGTGCATGTGTGGAGATAGCCACACCTTGAGGAAGTTATGTCGTCCTTTTTATACCTCAGAGACATCAGTTTAGTACCCAGTTCGAATTCAGGTTTGTATATTCCTTGTTGCCCTGCAAAGGAATAGAAGCCTCCCAATTAGCATTATCTCTTCCTTGAGCATTCCTTTGTTTTCCCAATTGCTCATTTGGCCCCCTGGTTCTGCAAGGTTATACAGATCAAAGATCTGAATTAGGGCTGAAGTATAAATTTTCCCTTGGATGATGTCTGCAGTTCCAACTGAGATACGTACCATGTTCTTAGATGGCACAAGAAAAAGATTAATATGAGTTCAGATCAAATGGCAGTAACATACGTTTGACAAATGCTAGATACATTACCGAGGCCTAATAACAGAATATGTTTGTTATAGGAGATACAAATATAAAGGCATAATATATGTGATACAAATAAAAAAATACAAATATTTCTGTTAACAGATATAAAGATATAATATATGTGTGTTATACAAATACAAAGGTATATATGTATTTCAAGAACCTAATGGTTCCTGAAATAGTAGAAATAGTAGAAACAAGTAGAAACTTGTTATTCTAATGGAATAACAAGTTTCTACTAATTCTAGTATACCAGTATATCATATTCTAGTATTAGTTATTATATTATTTATTATTTATTTATTACATGTATTTATATGCCGCCCTTCTCCCGAAGGACTTAGGGTGGTGAACACAACTTAAGAAACATGTACAATAAAATCGCACTTTAAATCAAATAACTAATTAATAATAAATAATAAACCCAGAATCAGAGTCAGCCTATTTGCTTAAACAGCCAAGTCTTCAGCTCCCGACGGAAGGAGTGGAGATCAGGAGCCATCCGGAGCTCAGTAGGTAATTCATTCCAGAAGGTGGGAGCACCCACAGAGAATGCCCCACTCCTGGGCACCGCTAGATGACATTGGCTCGCCATGGAACCCTGAGGAGAGTGGCCCTATGTGAGCGAACAGGACGGTGGGAATCAGGCAGAAGAAGGTCCTGTAAATATCCTGGACCTAAATCATATAGGGCCTTATAGTAAGAACCAGCACCTTGAAGCGGACCCGGAGAACCACTGGTAACCAGTGCAGCTGACGCAGGAGGGGTGTTATAGGGGGGAGTAACGAGGGGCTCCCGTAACAACCCATGCGGCTGCATTCTGGATCAGCTGGAGTCTCCAGGTGCATCTCGGGCAGGCCCATGTAGAGGGAATTGCAGTAATCCAAGCGGGAAGTAACCAGGGCATGAGTGACTGTGCAAAGGTCATCTCGGTCCAGGAAAGGGCGCAACTGGCGCACCAGACGAACCCGTGTGAAGGTTCACAGCCATTAGATGGTCTTCTCAGGACAGCCGAGCATCCAGGAGGACACCCAAGTTGCGAGCCCTATCAACAGGGGCAAGTTTTTCTCCATCCATCAAAAGTGATGGGGCTTCTGAAATCCGAGATGCCGGCATCCACAGCCACTCAGTCTTGGAGGGATTGAGTTTGAGTCTGTTTCTACCCCTCCAGGCCCGTACCACCTCCAGGCAACAGGACATCACAGAAAGGGCATCTCTGAGTTGGTCTGGGTTGGAGATGTATAATTGGGTATCATCAGCATATTGATGATATCTCACCCCAAAGCCACAAATGATCTCACCCAGTGGCTTCATATAGATGTTAAAGAGTAGGGGGGAGAGAACCAACTCTTGAGGCACCCCACAATTTAGGTGCCTCGGGGTGAATCTCTGCCCTCCCGCCCATACAAACTGTAAGAGACCTGAGAGGTAGGAGGACAACCATTGTAAGACAGTGCCTCCCACCCCCAACCCCTCAAGTCACTGCAGTAGGATACCACGGTTGTTGGTATCCAAAGCCACTGAGAGGTCAAGTAGGACCAGGATGAAGGAACAATCACTATCCCGAGCCCATCAGAGATCATTCACTAGAGCGACCAATGCCGTTTCCGTGCTGTGTCTGCGTCGGAAGCCCATTGGTACAGGTCAAGGTATTCCATTTCCTCCTGGAACTGTGGGAGTTGTTGCACCACTACAGTCTCAACAACCTTCGCGATGAAGCGAAGGTTGGAGATGGGACGATAGTTATTTAGTTAGTCTGGATCCAGGGAAGGCTTCTAGAGAAGAGGCTGAACCACTGCCTCCTTAAGAGAGGAGGGGAAGTTCCCCTCTCTCAACGAAGCGTTGACAATTGCCTGGATCCAGTCTCTAGTCGCCTCCCTGGCAGCCGAAACCAACCAGGGGGGACAAGGGTCCAATAAGCAAGTGGAGGAACTAAGTTTGCCCATAATCCTGTCCACTTCCTTGACAGAAACATGGTCAAACTCAATCCAGATATTATTCTCAAGACCCACCCTAGTCTCCCGATTGGATTCTGTCCAGTCAGAGTCCAATCCAATCCGGATCTGAGCGATTTTATCATGCAGAAACTGTACAAAATCCTCAGCTCTGCCCTGTAAAGGTTCTTCCCTCGCTCCCTGATTGAGGAGGGAGCGGGTCACACAAAACAGGGCCACTGGGCGGTTTTCTGCAGATGCAATGAGGGTGGCAAAGTAATCTCGTTTTGTTGCTTCTATTGCCACTAGATAAGACCTAATATGGATTCTTAACTGTGTTCGATCAGATTCAGATCGGGAGGACCTCCAATATTCCTCTAGGCGTCTTTTCTGACGTTTCATTTCAGAGAGACCCGGGATCTGCAGTGGGTTAGAGGCCGCAAAGGTGCAATTCTGTCTAAGGCATCAGTAGCTGACCGTTCCCAGGATGCCACTAGAGCCTCAGCTGAATTGCAGGATTGAGAGGTGGGGAATATCCCAAGCTCCTTCAAGAACCTTTCTGGGTCCATCAGGCACCTGGGGTGGAACCATTTTATAGGTTCCGTCTCCATGTGTCAAGGGTTGGCAGATTGAAAGTCCAGTCTAAGGAGGAAATGGCCAGTCCATGACAGGGGAGTGATGGAAAGTTCCCCCGTACCATGACCATTTATCCACTGCCCAGAGAGAAAAACTAGATCGAATGTGTGTCCTCCCCTATGAGTTGGGCCCTGAATAACCTGAGCCAGCTCCATTGCTGTCATGGAGGCCATGAACTCCCGGACTGTCTCAGATGACTCGCCGATCGAAGGCAGATTAAAATCTCCCACAACCAGAAGGCTGGGGAGTTCAAGTGTCACTTCAGTCAAGACATTGAGCAGTGTGGGCAGGGCTGTGGCAACATAGCTGGGAAATAGGTATGTGACCAACAAGCCCGACTGAACTCCAAGGTCCCACTTTAATAGAAGAGACTCACATATCCTTATTACTGTTTCCCTTCAATAGCATATCGAAGGCCATTTCCAAATTCGTTCATAGCATTAGACAGAAAGAAGCTGCTAACTCAGATTTTTCTTTTCCCTGAATATAATTCAGTTGAAAAATATTTACATTTTAATTGTGTGAAAATTATACCCATATGGAATAGCAACTACTTACTTTTAATATTATAGAAATAGGAAGTATGAACATAGGAATTCAGATTGCTCCCTGCTGTTCTTAGGGCTCTTTACCACATCCCAGCATTGAAGGTGGCAAAACAAAAGTCCACAGAAGTCCTGTTGTTGTACCTCAAAAATGAGGCTAGAAAAATTGTTGCATTTACAAGAGACTGAGAGTTTTTATAAGACAGAGGAATAAGGGAAGTGATTCACAATGTTCAAGATATTATTGCTTCTATCACCTCTTCACCTCCATCAAATCCTTCACCATAGCTATCCCTGCTTTTATCTCCATATTTGCTGGAGATTGCCAGTGTTGTGGCTGTTGAGGCTAACAATGGTGATAAGCTAACCTGGAAATAAGGTCAAAGATCACTGTAGTGGGAGCCAGTAGGAATATTGAACCTCTGGGGTAAAGCTTGCCAAGGCTTTTGAGATAAGTACTGTATAGTTGTTTGAGAGGGGTGCAATACCAAGACTTACATGTGATACCAACTATAATGTGACTAGTTTGGGTTTTGTTTAGTATGCTTTATATGTTTGGGAAGTGTTGTGTATTCAGTAAGTATGGTAAGACAAACCATGGCTAAATATAATGCATCAACCCAGAGAAACTCACTGACTGCAAATTGTTCCTTAGCTCAGTTCATGTTTCTAGCATTCATAGTTAATTTATTAAATCAGGACCGAAGAATCTGAAGCTCTTCAGATGTAACCATATTGTCAGTAATGCTGCAATATGGCCAATAATGAATGATGAAGTAAGTTATAGCATATACACTGCATTGGTACTTTATTCCTGTCTCAAATGATCTGAATTCTTATAAATTGTTTAAAGAAATATTTATGCCATATGATCATCTTTATCATTTGGACCAGCTTACCTCTGTCTCAGATGTTTGGATAGGCCACTGACTGTGTCATAGGATAAACTAGAGAGGAATCACAATCAGATGAGCTAATTCTACTTTATTATTAAGCTAGACTGACAAGATTTTGTAAGTCTGAAAGCATAATCTTCGTCCCTGCCACCTGCCTTTAAAACCCCATACTAGAGTATGTGTTTCTCTTCTGAACCTCTCCCATCCACTGTCCAGTGCAGGCTCTAAACTAGGGGTCCTCAAACTTTTAAAACGGGGCCAATTTATGGTCCCTCAGACTGTTGAGGGGCCAGATCGGCTGGCTGGCTGTGGCTAGGTGGTCATGTGACTAGGTGGGTGTGGCCAATTTAACAGTCCATTGAACAATGTACACAAATTAAACTTTGTTTTGTCCTGAGAGTGTTTTATTTGCTTTTGTTTGCATGTTACTCTTTTGTTTGCCGTTTCTTTTTACTAAATTGTTTTTTCAGTTGTTTAGGATCTAGTGGTCCATTTCAGGAAACTCAGTTTTGCAGCAATTCTTCTCAGCCCCAGGGAGCTTGAGAAATTTCTCTCTATCTCTCTCTATCTCTTTGTCTTTCTTTGTCTCTCGCTCGTTCCTTCTCTCTCTCTCTCTCTCCCTCTCTTTCTCTTTTTCTCTCTCTCGGTCTTTCTTTCTTTGTTTCTCTCCCTCTCTTTCTCCCTTTCTCTCTCTCTCCCTCTCTCTCTTTCTTTCTGTCTCTCTGCCTGTCTCTTTCTTTGTCTCTCTCCCTCTCCCTCCCTCCCTCTTTCTTCTCTCTCTTTCTCTCTCCATTTCTTTCTCTCTCCTTCTTTCTTTCTCCTTTCTTTCTTTCTTTTCTTTCTCTCTCTCTCTCTCTCCCTCTCTCTTTCTTTCTCTTCCCCTCTCTTTCTTTCCTTCTCTCCCTCCCTTTCTCTTTCTGTCTCTCTCTCTCTCTCTCTCTATCTCTCTCTATCTCCTGGAGGCGGGGAAGATGAAAAGCGGGCTTTTTTGGCCTTCCCCCCCCCACTCCTTTCACTCCCCCCACCTCCAGAAGCATTCTTTAGGCTAAAACCAGGCAAAAATGACTTGATTTTTTCGGCTAAAAATGACTCGTTTTTTGGCCAAAAATGGGCCATTTTTGCCTGGTTTTTTGCCTCATTTCACTCCCCCCCCCTCCACCTCCACAAGTATTCTGCAGGCTAAAACCAGGCAAAAAGAGCTCACTTTTGGGCCAAAAATGGGCTGTTTTTGCCTGGTTTTTGGCCTCCTTCCACCCCCCTCCTACTTCCACAAGCATTATGCAAGCTAAAATTGTTGAGCTTACATTTCGGTTCCAGGCCGCAGGGCTCCTGAAGGCAAGTCCTGCACTCTGCTGAAGGGTGGGTGGGGCAATGTGGGTGGGGGCAACCTCAGGGAGCTTCAGAGGGCTGCATGTGGCCTGCAGGCCGTAGTTTGAGGACCCATGCTCTATCTCTTACCTGACTGGTCCTGTCTCTGCACAATCTCTTACAGTTGTTTTTTTTCCACCTTTGCACTATTCAGTGTAGTGCCTTGAAACAGATTGAGAGGGAAATCTCCTGAATGCCATCCTGTGCATAAATAACTGTACCAAAGTGTAAGTTGTATAAACATTGAACAGTTCCTAACTTCCTTTAATTTTTTTATCTCAGGGATACCAAGGTAAAAGAGGTCACCAAGGCTTCCAGGTAAGCATATCTTTTTAAATGTTTAAGTGAAAACTGATGTACTCTTTTTTCTTTCATGACAATATGCTAACCACTCTTACAAAATAAAAATACTGATACTGATATTGATAATAATGCAAATATTACTCTTTAATAGTAATAAAAAACAAAGGAAGAACAGATTCCTTGTGGCCCCACATGGGGAGCCCAAAGGAACATGCAGTCGTGAAGTTGACTGGTGCCACAAGAAGCTGCCCTTTCCCTTTGTCAACTAATTTTACCTGGGCTAGAATTGCCTTCTTGAAATTTTAAAATAGTTTAGTTTAGTTTAGTTTAGTTTAGTTTAGTTTAGTTTAGTTTAGTTTAGTTTAGTTTAGTTTAGTTTAGTTTAGTTTAGTTTAGTTTAGTTTAGTTTAGTTTAGTTTAGTTTAGTTTAGTGAATTTATATATTGTCCTACTCCCGAAGAACTCAGGGTGGTGAACAGCCACAAAATAAAACACATAATACAAAATTTAAAAGCAGAATAAAACCGAATTAAACAATTTGGCCCAGGAGAGATTTAAAACACCCAATAATTTAAAACACATCAAAATAAACATTTTAAAAGATAAAAAGGGGAGAGATTTAGGCCAGGCCAGCCTGATGGAATAAAAAAGTCTTGAGAGCATGACGGCAGGTGCACAGATCCGGGATCCTCCATATCTTTGGGAGCAGCTCATTCCAGATAGTGGGTGCCCCCACAGAGAAGGCTCTTCCCCTGGGGGCCGCCAGTCGACATTGTTTGGCCGATGGCACTCGGAGGAGCCCCTCTCTATGAGAGCATACCGGCCAGTGGGAGGCTATTGGTGGTAGCAGTAGGTCCTGTAGATAGCCAGGTCCTAAGCCAGGAAGCGCTCTAAAGATAGTAACCAAAATCTTGAAGTGCACACGGAAGACCACCGGAAGCCAGTGCAGCTCACACAGGAGAGATGTTACATGGGAATGCCACGTCGCTCCCATAACCACCTGCGCGGCCACACTCTGCGCCAGTTGGAGCCTCCAAGTGCTCCTCAAGGGGAACCTCATGTAGAGAGTGTTGCAATAGTACAGGCGGGAAGTGATGAGGGCATGAGTGACTGTGTGTAAGGAGTCACGATCCAGAAAGGGATGCAACTGGCAGATCAGGTGAACCTGATGAAAAATCCTCCCGGTCACGGCTGTCAAATGCTCTTCTAAAGACAGCTATGAATCCAGGAGGACGCCCAAGTTGCGAGCCCTCTCCATGGGGCCTAATGATTCGCCCCGAATAGTCAGTGATGGCGCCAACTGATTATATCGGGACATCAGAAACCACAGCCACTCAGTCTTGGATGGGTTGAGCCTGAGCCTGTTTCTCCCCATCCAGATCCGCATGGCCTCCAGGCACCGGGACATCACTTCAAGGGCATTGTTGGGGTGGTCCGAGGTGGAGATATACAGCTGAGTGTTGTCAGCGTACTGGTGGTACTTCACCCTGAAACCACGGATGATCTCCCCCAGTGACTTTACTGAACAAAGTTGAACAAAAGGGGCGAGAGGACTGTCGCGCAACCACACTCTTGACAACCTTCGCCACAAAGCGAAGGTTGGACACCGGACGATAATTAGCCAATACTGCCAGGTCCAGGGAAGGCTTCTTGAGGAGAGGCCTCACTACCTCCTCTTTCAAGGCAGGGGGGAAGACACCCTCACCCAATAAAGCATTTATAATCCCCTGGAGCCAGCCTCACGTCACCTCCCAGGAAGCCAACACTAACAGGAGGGATACGGGTCCAACAAACATGTGGTCGTGTTCAGTCTGCCCAGAATTCTGTCCACGTCATCAGGAGTCACAGGATCAAACTCATCCCAGATAACATTCTCAGGACCTGCCTCAGTCATCCCCCCTGGAACTACCCAGTCGGAGTCCAGGTCTTCCCGAATCTGAGTGATTTTGTCATGCAGATACTGAACAAAATCTTAGACTCTACTCTCCAAGGGGTCCTCCCGCGCTCCCTGGTGGAGCAGGAAGCGGGTCACCCTAAACAGGGCGGCCGGGCAATTATCTGATGACGCAATAAGAGCAGTAATATAAATACATTTTGTTGCTTTTATCGCCACTAGGTAATTCTTAATATGAGATCTTACCAGTGTCCAGTCGGATTCAGAAAGACTGGTCCTCCAACTACTCACTAGGTGTCTTTTCCGGTGCTTCATCTCCCTTAGCTCCTCGGTGAACCAAGGAGCCAGATGAGATCAGCGCCGGATCAGAGGCCACAAAGGCATGAATCGATCCAGAGCTCCAGCGGCTGCCCTATCCCAGGCGGCCACTAGGTCTCCAGTCGAGGCATGAACCAGAACCTCAGGGATTGGCCCAAGCTCCATCTAGAACCTATCAGGCTCCATCAGGTGCCTGGGGTGGTACATCTTGTCAGTTCTGCCTCCCTGCGACGGGGTGCAGCAGTTCGAAGATCAAGGTGAAGGAGAGAGTGATCCGACCATGACAAGGGCTCAATGACTATATGCCCTATCTCGAGATCACTCAACCACTGTCCAGAGACAAAAAACAAGTCCAGTGTGTTTCCCCCCGTATGCATAGGGCCATGAATTTGTTGGGTCAGGTCCACAGCCGTCATGGAAACCATGAACTCCCAAGCCACCTTAGACATCTCACCCACAGATGGCAGGTTAAAATCCCCCATGATCATAAATCTGGGGGTGTCAACCGCCACCGCGGGGATAACGTTGAGTAGCTTGGGCAGGGCCGCTGTCATGTGGCAGGGAGCCAGGTATATGATCAGCAAAGTCAATGGGGAATCCAGATCCACTTAACAACCAAAATTAAGAATACAATGACTCACTTACAGACTGTGCCAAGAAAAGTCATAAATTGGGGCAAACTTATTTAACAAATGTTTCACTTAGCAACATAAATTTTGGGCTCAATTGTGGTCGTAACTCAAGGGCTATCTGTATTTGACAAATCTAGCAAGGACAAAGCTGGCAAAGTATGGCCTCCTGGTGGTCCAGGTAGCAAAAGATTTAAATATTCTATAATATTCAAAATAATAACAAAATAATAATATTTTGTTTAGCTTGACTATGAGTTAGGTTTTCTAATGGATTTTTAAATCGATCCAATTTTTAAGCAATAATTTCTATTATTACAGGGAAGAAATGGAGCCCAGGGGCCATGGGGTTTTCCTGGAGATCAAGGATTTAAGGGCCCACAGGTGAACTTTTGAGTTACTTTTTTTTATTTGTAAACAAAAATTCAAAGTGCAAAATTGAAGTGCAACTGTCCAAAAAAGGATTTGATCTACCTTCATGACTTGTTAACTTTTTCCAAAGTAAAGAAATCAGAAGCTGCTGGATTTCTTCCAAATCTCTAACATCTAATCCTCTTCACATGTACAGAACATGTTTTCTAAGGAAAAAATACAACTTCTTGATTGAACAATGATTGATGTAACTGAGTTGAAGTTGAGGTTAAATCTTCTTGACTAAATTCATGTAATTTTCTTAGGAATAACTTGTCATTTGGTTCTTTGATTATGTTTTTTCATGTTCTCAATTCAGTCTATAGCCCTGAGATTTTCTAGTGGTCTTACATCCAGTTGCTAATTAGATCTAACCCTGCTTAGGTTTTCTTGAGATAAAACAGAGTTTTTTAAAGATACTATTTGAAAAGAGCAGTTGACTAACACAGTCATAAAATGGAGTATGTTTCAGATAAAGAAATGTAAACAGGAAGAAACAAAATATCCCCAATTAATTGAGTCAACATTTCTTTAGAATGATTTCATTGATTTATTTTCAGTCATAGTTTTTATCAACAATTGTCAAAATGATAACAGTAATGGATTTCCAAGAAACTGTTGTTTAGTATCTGAATTGTTTTAATGAATAAGTAGAAATAAGACTTAAATCTGCATCTTTTGTCTGTACTGTTTGAAGTTAATACTGTTTTTTAAAAAATGTTTCTAGGGTGAAAAAGGACTTCAAGGAGTGAAAGGAATGAAAGGAAATCCAGGAAGGGAAGGATTCCCAGTATGTCTCAATACAACATATATTTTTAGATTCACAGGGGAGTGGGTTGTCCCATCATAAGGTTTTTATTTTTATGTGCCTCAGGTAATGCTGTGTCAAAATCCACTGAATAATTTTTCAGAAATTATCCCTGCAGAATTTGTTGGTCTTTTATTCTATTTTTGGGGAGCTTATGAATTTTTTTAGCTTGTGAATCTTTTTAGTTTGTGAATCTTTTTAGTTTATTTATTTATTGGAAATAGTAGAGTGCTAGTAGTGCTAGTCATGGTATTATGTATTTCTCTTATATGTCTCCTGTCACTCTGAAGACTTGACACCTGTCCATCATCCCAATCTGCAAAGTCAGGAAGGCTACAAGTCTCTGGAGAAGTTCTTGCATCCATAGAGGAACATTCCCCCCTCTCTCCATACATAGTTTTTGGCTAATCAGAAATTAGAGAAGATCATTTCTCTCCATCTAGGATAATTTCAATAAAATTATTATTCCTATAGAAAGAAAATTTCAAAGTAAAGTCTCTTCAAGTGGAATGGGAAGTGGAAGGGAAAAACAAGGGAGACTTATTTTGCAGAACAGCATATCCCCCATTTGATTTTTGGACCTTGCCCCAGCATCGAGGAATAGTTTTATTAAATTCCACTGAATGATTTTAAGCTTGTAATTCGTATAATGACAGTAGATTTTGGAAGAATTTTATGTCAAGCACTGTCTTATTTAATCAACTCCAGATGAATTTATATCCTTATTTCATTTTAGGGTGTTCCAGGAAGAATAGGTCCAGTAGGTGTTTCTGGGAAATCAGGAGCTAGAGGGAATAAGGTATCAAATCTTATTTGTTCTTAGAAACAACAGAGTATCTCTATATTCCTTCTCCTTTTAGGATATGTTCATATTTACTTTGATATTGTCGTCTGTCTGAAAAGAAAGCTGTCAACAGAAGATTGTTTCCAAATAAAACATCATTGCCTTCCAAACACTTGGAAACATGTAGAAAGTGTTCTCAAATTGTGCAGTTTAATATGATGGAAGGGAAATGTAATAAAATATGGTACACGGAAAAATAATATTATATACAGTTTTCTTGGCCATTGGCCAGTGGAATGGATGTTGATTGCCATTGCCTTTTTCTAAGAATCAAGTTTAATTTCCCAGCTCTGGAATTTTTAAATTGTCATCCATCCAAGTATGATCATGGCTGACCTTGTTTAGCATCTAAAATTTGCCAAGATTGGTTAGGTAGAGAGATTATTAAATTTAAGTTAGATTTAGCTTTAACTTTACCAATTTCTTTTTATTAATCATAGTGAAGACAGTAAGAGAACTTCAGGTTTCTGGGTTCTGAGGGCTTCCAGTTGATGTTGTGGTGAGATTGGACACAAGGAGCAGGTCTCTGCATTCCAGTGCTGAGTTCTCCCCATTGGTGGGCTCCAAAAGGAGCCAAAGCCACCCTATGGGGATGGTGAAGTAAAGAGGGGTACCCTGTGAGGTAGCAAAGAGTCACAACTCTCCTGTTTGACCCTTTTTCCCTCTATTCCACGGCGAGGAGAAGAGGCAGCCGAAAGATGGCTGCCACGAAGCTGGGACAACTGAGGAACAACTAAGACTGGTGCTGGAACGAAGTAGGTGAACAGTGGCGGGAACTGGCGGAGAGGACTCCTTTTTACTTAAAACCTAACCCCAAGGAACAATTTATAACTATCTTCTCAGAATTGCTTGTTACAGCAGTGATTAAGCATTCTGAGAAAAATACCAGACCAGGAGGAAAAAGACCTAAAGAGAAAAAAGCAATAAAATTCTAAAAATACAGAAAATTGGACTGTTAAACTGGGAAGATATGGTAATGGGGAGGCATTTTAAAATGCTGGAATTATTTACTTAAAAAACTTTTCCTGCTTCTATAATTATAATTTAATTACAATTACAATTACAATAAAAATAACTAAAATTAGTTTAACTAGTGGCAACAGTGAAATTTAAGTTGAGAGCGCCACCTCAAATGAAAGGAAAATATACAGGTCTGGGAATACTTACATGAAGGATTGTGAAAATATTTACTGGGTTATTTCTAACTACCCCATGACTACTGGAGACTCAAATATGAGAACAAGTAAGTTATTTAATTAAAGTGACCCTTGAATGTTATACTAGAAGTTTGAACCTGTAAAGGGGATGTAAAGAGGCTTTTGGTAACTTCTGAGACTATTTAAATGAAACGGATTGATTTCCTATGGCCGTGATGGCGAATCTATGGCACGTGTGCCTAAAGTAGCACGTAGAACAGTGGTGGGTTTAAAAAAAATTGCTACCAGTTTGGTGGGCTTGGCTGGAGGGGCATATAACTGAGTGGGGGTGGCCAACTTGACATCACTCATGCCCACTCAGTCACATGACCTCCTCTCCACCTAGCCATGCGCTCAGGAAAAGGTAGGAACATTTTTGGAATTTCGACCTATCTACCCCCACCCTCCCTTTGCCAGTTGCCCCATTTTCCTTCCTTTAATGGCCCCCAGCCCTAGCCCCCACCACTGCCTCTTTGTTAGGGTTGTTTACCTTCCATGGCAGCTAGTCCAGAGTCCAGAAGGCAAGCTGACCGGAGTTTTTGGCAGCCCCGCTACATCTTTAAGAGCCTTTTTGTGGCTGTGGTGGTAGCTAGTCACAGCTGCCAAAAAGTACCAAAGGTCACAGAAAATGCTGCTGCCATCACTGCCATGCTCTTTACGCATGTGCATCTCATTGGACTTGCAAGGCAATGGGATGCGTGTGTGCGAAGAATATGGCAGCAATGAACATGGTGGGTGGGGCGAGTAAGAGGTGACCAGGGGACCAATTCGGGGGCTGGCTATTGCTACAAGTTTGGTGATCTTGGCCAAATTTCCGCCAATGGTTCGCACAAACTGGCTGAATACCACCTCTGACATGGAGCTATGTCACTTGGCAAACACGGTGTCTCCCATTCCTCTTCCAGGTTTCTGGCACACATGTGCGCATGATGATCAGTTCCTCTTCCAGGTTGCAGCCCAGACGAGCATGCATGTGCTCCCTTTTCGGCACCAAGTGTCGCCATCACTGTCCTATGAAATACAAAGAACTGCAATTAGTGTCCTTCTTGAAGGGCAATTTTAAGTCTGAATAAATGGTTCTTGGACTACTGGACAAATATGGGATTTTTAAAAATAAAATAAGATGCTTCATAAGGAAGAAATGAGTGGAACTTTGAATGAAATGGTGTTGATTTTCCAAGGCACAAAGGACATCATGGAGAAAGGATTTAAGGAGATTATGGAAAAAATAGAAAATATTATATAAGGGATGATGAGTAAAGAATTAGACGCTCAGAAAAAAGAGGAGCTAACAGAAGGAATGGAGGAAAAAATATAACCAAAGCACCAGTGAACAAAAGAAGACGACAAGGTGGAAATAATAAAAATAACAGTGACTGATGAATTAAATCAGGGGGAAAATATTTTAAGAGAGTTGAAAATAGAATTGGAGATAGAGGAAGATACTTTTGAATGGGAGGTAGGGGTTTGGGCAGATACTTTTGAAGGTAGGCTGTGGAAGAGAGTAGAGATGGGAGAAATACTTAGATTGAATAGCCAAGAAGTAGATGCAGACAGAGATAAAGATCCAATAGAGGAATATGGGAGGCAAGTGAAAAAAAAGCATAGCAACTAAAGTACTGAAGCGGGCAAGAAACTGTTGTGGTCTGCCAGCAGCCTGTGGACCTGGCAGCAGAGTTGGACAGTGAGGAGGCTGGGGAGGACAATGGGCCAGTTCTGGAGTTAGGAGAAGACCCGGACAAGGGCTCTTGGGGCCAGGGCCATCTGGAAGCGATGCATGGACTCTGGAACCTCCAGAGGCAGACAGCAGAGAGTAAAAGGAACAGGAGGAGCATGTTTCTAGTGCATGCATGTGAAGAGCTGCCAGAAGGCAAGAGCAGCTGAAGCAAGAAGGACATCTTGGTGTCATCGAATACATCCAAGGTTTAGATAATTTTGCCCTGGGTATTAGTTTGATGGCACAGTTCGTGGGCCGGTGGGGGGGGGGGTAGCACCTTGCATTCTGCCTTGTTAAATACCTCTGCCAGATTGGAATAGATCTGAGGAAATGTGGGTCCATCCGCAGCCAACAACCATTCTTGTTAAGGTCAGCCACCTCCCCAGCTACATCCTGTTCATGTGGTGGTGGACTGGGGCCGGTCACTATCCTTATTTTTCGGAAACCCCCCTCCCACCAGACTGTGGGTCCCCATTTGTCTAGCCATGCTAGCCCAAGAATCAGGGATTCATTCATTGTTGCTACCACCATGAATCTGATGAGCTCCCAATGCTCCCCCATCTCAAGTTTCACCGGGTCGATAATATGGGTAGCCAGTGCCCCTCCAAGCACTGAGCCACCCACTTGCTTGAACCTAATGCATTTGGCCATCCTTCTAACTCTTATGCCTAGCTCGCCAACCCCCTTCATGTTGATGAGGCACTGGGTACAACCAAAGTCAATCAATGCACTATATCAACCCCTTTGCCTGTTTGAGGCCTCCTAATTGTGACCAGGATGACAAATGGCTGAATGGGGTCGCTTATCATTGGGTCCTCTGCTCCGTTGTCCTCGCTATCACAGGACACCAGTGGCACCCTCGCGGGAGAACCTCCTTCCACTGGTTGGTTGCTCACTGGTTGGTTGCTCACTGGTTGGTTGCTCACTGGTGTCATCTGAATTGCTCCTCTGGATCGTTTGGGGGTTTGACAAGCTTGACTTGTCTTTCCGGGTGTACCAGCTGGCAAAGGTGGTTTCGATGGCTGCTGTGGGCCTGGCATGTACACTCCGCTGCCCAATATCCTAGGATATTGCACCGGAAACAGTGCAGAGATGGATGGCTGGGCTGGACCGTGGAGCCCAGCAGAACGGTGGTGGGTCAGGCTCCGCTTGTTGCCAGTGGCCTGTCAGTGGCTTTCTGGGGCCCCTGTGGACGGAATTCCCTTAACCCAGTGTCCAGATCGACAGCTGCCCTGAACTAGTCTTGGAGTTGAGGCGGAAGACCCTTGTACACACAGGTCTGGCGCATTTTGCAGTCCAGCCCTGCTCAGAATTGGTGAACCAGGAGGCCTTCTGGCCAGACTCTCAGCCTACCAGCAAGCTGGCGGAAGTCACAGACATACTCCTTGGCCAGCTGGCCATGTTGTTTCACAAACATCAGCTTCCCCCGCATTAAAGGAAGCGGTTGTAAGGCCCCTCCTCAAGAAGCCTTCCCTGGATCCAGGAGAATTAAAGAACTTTCATCCAGTCTCCAACCTACCTTTTGTGAGAAAGGTTGTAGAGAAAGTGGTGGCACTTCAACTCCTGCGGTCATTGGATGAAACGGATTATCTAGACCCTTTTCAGTCTGGCTTCAGGCCTGGCTACAGCACAGAAACTGCTTTGGACACGTTGATGAATGATCTCTGGTGAGCCCGAGATGGGTGTCATTCCTCTATCTTGGTGCTACTTGACCACTCATCAGCTTTTGATACCATTGACCGTGGTATTCTTCTAGGACGACTAAAGGAGTTGTGAGTGGGAGGCACTGTGTTACGGTGGTTCTCCTATCTCTCTGGCCGGTCACCATCGGTGTTGGCAGGAGGACAGAGGTCGACCCCTAGGCCCCCGTTTGCAGGGTGCCTCAGGGCTCGGTCCTCTCTCCTTTCCTATTTAACATCTACATGAAGCTGCTGAGTGAGATCATCCGACGATACGGGGTGGGGTATCAGCAATATGCTGATGATACCCAGCTGTATATCTCCACCCTGTGTCAGTTCAGTGAAGTGGTGGATGTGATGTGCCAGTGCCTGGAGGCTGTGAGGGTCTAGATGGGAGTCAACAGGCTCAGACTTAACCCAGACAAGACCAAGTGGCTGTGGGTATTGCCTCCTAAAGACTATGTTGATTGTCCATCTCTGTTTCTGTGGGGGGGGAGAGAAACTGTCCCCCTCAGAATGGGTTCGCAATTTGGGTGTCCTAGACTCACAGCTAAGATTAGATGAAACATCTAGCAACTGTGGCTAGGGGGACCTTTGCACAGGTTCGCCTGGTGCACCAATTGAGACCCTATTTGGATCAGGAGGTTCCCCTCACAGACACTCATGCCCTTGTCACCTCATGGTTAGATTATTGCAACACACTCTCCTTGGGGCTACCCTTGAAGAGTGTTCTGAGACTACAGTTGGTCCAGAATGCAGCTGCACGAGCTATCATGGGTGCACCTAGATACACTCACATTACACCAATTCTCTGCAAACTGCACTGGCTCCCTATTGGTCTCCAAGCACAATTCAAGGTGTTGGTTATTACCTTTAAAGCCCTACATGGTTCAGGGCCAGGCTATCTTCAAGACTGCCTTCTACCCCATAGCTCCCAGCGACCGGTAAGATCCCATAGAGTTAGTCTCTGCCGGGTCCCGTCAGCTAAACAATGCTGGCTGGCAGGCCCGTGGGAGAGGGCCTTCTCTGTGGCTGCCCCAGCTCCCTGGAACCAGTTACCTCCTGAGGTCCGGACTACCCCCACCCTATTGGCCTACCAGAAAGCAGTGAAGACCTGGCTTTTCCGGCAGGCCTGGGGCCATTGATCTCGCTGTTCAATCTTGCGAGATCCGGCCATGGATGGTGTGCATGTGTTTTTAATGTTTTTAAAATGCTTTTATGTTTTTTTAAAAAAAATTATGTTCACTGTTTGTATTATTTCTGTTGTAAGCCACCCAGAGTCCCTTGGGAGTTGGGCGGCATAGAAATATGATTAATTAAATTAAGTTAAATTAAATTAAATTGTTGTGTATGGGAGCCATCCTCAAAGTGGGCCCTCAACGTCTCCAGAAAGAGACCTATGTCTCCAGCCCCCTGGCATGTTCAGTGTGGAAGTCAGCCACCCACTCTGCAGCTTTGCCCTCCAAAATGGCCATCACTGCAACCACCATCACCCATTGAGATGGGTACAGCCATGCATAGAGGTCCAGATGGCTAATGGCCTGGCTAAGGAACAGAGGCATCCAGTCAGAGTTGCCATTGAAGGAGGCTTGCAGGGGTGGGGCTTCTCATGTTGCCTGGGGGCCCCAACTCGGGGCTCAAGCATGTCCCGGTCCCACTGAGCAGTGCCCTGGGGCCAATGCGAGAGGGACTGGCTGTTGTAGGCCCGAGGGAAGCCCCAGCCCCTGAGACTCAGTGGCCCTGCTTTGGGTGCACTGTGCATGGTCAGGGGGTCATATGAGATCATCCAAGGAGGATTGGGATGGCCCCATCCAACAGAGTGGTCGAGACATAATTTCAGGCTTGCCGGATGGAATCGAATCTCTGTTTGAGTCCCTGGCCATTGAATCTACCATGACGCAACCTGCCCTGGGCCTGCCTCCCATGGTTACCAAGATGGAGCATCCCGGAAACTAACCTTCCTGAACTGCTCATGCAGCACGTCCATGGTGCTGCTACCCAGAGTCGTAGAGTAGCTCTGCTTGCCAGCTTCATCCTCTATTAGGCGCCTCTCCCTCCATGGGGCCCCTGGGAGTGAAGGCGTGAGAGGTCTTGGTCCAGAAGCACCAGTGTCCAATGAACTGTGCCACCACTCTCCCTGTTCAGTCCCAGAGCCCATTTGGGCATCTAGCTGCTGCACCCCAGCATGGTCATACCGCACCTTTGGCCTCACAACTGGCTGAGTGCATTCCTTTGGTACCCAGGTGTTGGGTCCTCCTCTTCCACCGTGGCCTCCACCTCTGATGCCTCCAACATGGTTCCATCCCCAAAACCAACCACTCCACCAGGTATGGAGAAGAAGCCAAAGGGCAGAGACAAAAGTAAAAGCAGCACTGACTTTCTCTCAGCCTGTCAGGGCAGGCCTGTCAGGGAGCAAACAAGGTAAAAACAAAGTAACCACAACTGTGGCAAAACTGTGAGTTTAATCCCTATTAATAGGTCCAGCCTCAGAACAAGGTGAGTTGGCATTCAAAGTCCATGTAAAGTCAGCGCTGGCAGTGTCTGCCTTTCAGCACTGCTTTTCAACTGTGCGCCCTACCCCCAATCACCCAGCAGCCACACACACTCAGCAGCCAGCTCTGCCGGCTAGGATCTGGTCAGTCCCATGTCCATGGAGGTTGCAACAGCCCTGTTTGCATGGAGCCGCCAGAAACCACACCACCCTGCATCAGCTGTGAAGTGGTGGCTCGGTGGCTACAGGCATCAGCTGGGAGGCGGATTGTTGAAGCTGGGAGGTGCAGGAGGAGGTCATTGCAGCTTGGTCATTGCATTGAGGCTTGTCCGTGGCGCACCCATGAGAGGCAGAATGTCACACTGCTCTGGACTGCCACTGGACTGCCGGCCCGGTCGCCACTACATTACACTCCCCCCCCTCCAGGTATGGCGAGTCCGTGGACTGGGCTCAACAGATGGTATTATTAAATATGTTTTAATACTAATGTGATTGGCATTGGAATAATATATTGAAACATTGAGCAATTAAATAATGAAAGAACATATTTTAATATAAACATGTGTATTACTATCAGAATTATATAGATTTGATGATTGTAAAAAATATAATTAGAATAATTTTGTATGTCTGGATAATATTAGGATTGGTATTAGAACTGTGTATTGAAAAATTGAATAATGAAATAATGAATGATTGTATCTTTTTTTTTGGTAAAAAATTTTTTTTAATACAAACAAATACATAATACATCAGTCCTTCCATTTTTCATCTCAGTGTTTCTTCAGTGACTTCCTCTTCTTTTTGTTACTCCTCCTATCTTCATTTCTTCCTTAATAATTTCCATTTTTCAGTTACATTTCCCCCACAATACAATACATTTAATATAGCATTCTCATATTTAATTATCATAATCTTTATCTACATCTGTTTTCTAATCAATCGTAAAATTTCCCCCATATCTTAAAATATTCCGTATCCTCTCTTTATTTAATCATCAAAGTTAATCTATTCATCTCTGTACAATCTAGATTTTTTTTAATTACTTCCCCTTCTAACGGAATTTTCTTTGCTTTCCATCTTTGCACAAATACTATCCTCACTGCAGTTATTACATGTATAACCAAATATATATTTTCTTTACTATTTTTTTCTGGTAGGATACCCAATAGGAACAGCTCAGGTTTTAAATCAATATGTTATTGGATCATTTCTTCTAACTATGTTTTAGTTCTGCTCCAATAGTCTCTAGCTTCTGAACATGTCCATCACATATGATAGTAAGATCCTGGTATTTGATGGCATTTCCAACATTTAGTTGATTTATCTTTAAACGTTTTTGCCAATTTCCCAGAGGCATATCCCATCTATAAAACATTTTATATTGTTTCTCTTTATATTCAGTGGACACGTTAGTTTATAATTCCTTTCCCATAACTGTTGCAATCTATTGAGCTCAATTGAATATCCACAATTTTTTGCCCAAGCTATCATTGTGTCAATTTGCAAAGCTTTCAAGTTACCATGAGCAGGAGAGAGGAAGAACTGATGGAGCTGATTGATTTCCCTAACTGATAACAAAAAGAAGAGGAAGTCACATTCCACAGCAATCTGGAGGAGAGTGGTGGGTTTCACAGCCAGCGTGATTGTGGTTCTCCAAGTGGTTCATTGGAGAATGTGATTTATGACACAACCCGGGAGGAGGGGAGAGACAGAGTCATAGACAGTGGTGGGTTGCTTCCGGTTCACACCGGATCGCAAGAACCGGTAGTAAAAAAATTTAATAGTTCGGAGAAGTGGTAATAAGATTGACTGGCCACGCCCCTGAACCGGTTCCTGGCTGGTGGCCGTTTGCTTACCCCGCCCACTCCCAATCTATTGCTGCCTCCTGAGTCCCAGGTGATGGCTAGAAGGAAAAAAAACTGTTTAAACTCTTGCCACGGGGCTTCAAAAGGCCGCCCTACAGCTGATCAGTGTTAAAAGAAAACAAATGAGTAGACCAGTGCCTGCAAAAATAGAAAAAACAGCCCATTTCAGTTTCAGCATAGGTTAATTACCACAAATTGATTAGATCGGTCTCCCAACTCTCAGCTGATTTGCTCTCAGCTGTTTTGCGCAGGGGTCTTTTGCTAGGTGCAAACAATGCTGGAGCAGGGTTTTTTCCCCCTAGCTATGCTGAAAAAGTGAAACTGAAAGTAAAGCAGGGTCTTTGCTGCAACGTGACAAAATAAGACAGAGAGAAATTTCTTTTTCTTTTTCCTCACCAAAACAGGTAGGTGCAAAACTGCAAACAATAGAAAATTTAGGGCAAAAGAGGAGAGCTCAAGATTTTAAAACACAAAAGAAAAAAAAAGCTCTATTTAACTGGGGGATTGGAATAATTGAGATACTATTAATTGTATATTGTGTTGAAAGCAGAAATGGTTAAGTTGTGGTTTGGAGGAATATATGGGGAAAATTATTTGGTTTGTTATTATTGGTAAATATAATTAATTGATTTGTAAGAAATTGGATTGCATGGAAATAATTGGAATATTCATGTTCATATTGATTAATATACAAAAAAGATAGTTATATAAGTAATTGATTTATATTAAAATGTTGAATTTATATTAAACAACTGTAATATTACATAATTAACCCATGTGAGGATGGATATAAAAATAGATGACAATGGGAAGGGGTATAATATAGAATAGAAGGGAAAATTGAATTTGATTAAGATTAGAGATGAGGATTAAGGGTAATATTGGTTTTTTAAAAAATAGATGAGGAATAAATATCACAAAAAGGAAATATAGAAATTGTAAATTTAATTGAAATGACTAAACACTGTTTAAATTTGTGAACCGGCCAAATACTCTGTTCAAAGAAATACATTGTATGTTTGTATCTGTGTTTCTAATTATTGCTATTTATTCATATTTGTTCTCTTTTATTCTTTAAAGTTTAACAATTCTTTATCTTAATATCTTTATATTTGTTTGGGGTTGGCTTTCTTTCCTTTCATCTTTTTTATTGTACAGCAATCTTTCTCCACCTCCTTCTTTCCTTCTTACTTTCTCTTTCCCCCCCCCACTTCTCCTCCTCCCTACTTCCTCTTCCTTTCTCCTTCTCCTCTTCTCTTCCTTCCTCTCTTACACTCACTCCTACTCTAATTTCCCTTCCCTTCCTTCATCCTTCTCTATTGCTGTATCCTTTTATGCATATGGACTACTCAAAGGGCTGAAAAAGTTATTTTTGACTGGTCCTCGCACTTTTAACCAGTCCTTGAACTTACGACTGTCCTCACATTTTACGTTTTTGCGCTATCTTGTCACCATGGTGAAGAGAAGCAGTTGTGAAATGAATGACATGGTTGTTAAGAATGCTGCATAGGCATAAACGTGAGGATGATCATAAGTGTGAGGACCAGTCAAAAGTGCAAGAACCTGTCAGAAATGACTTTTTTCAGCCCTCTGAGTAATCCCTATACAGATAGCCATGGCCATCCGTTTACATGACCAGCTAGCCACGCCCACCCAGTCACATGACCTCCAAGCCATGCCCACAAAATAAGCCATGCCCACAGAACCAGTAGTAAAAAAATTTAGAACCCACCCCTGGTCATATGGGAACGTAAATCTATGTGGGATGAGTTCTAATTGCATCCGAATATTGCCAAAATGGTGCTCCTGCATTTCTTTTGAAGTTTGGCTCATCGCCCATGAATTAATTAGGGCATCTATCGGAAACTTCACACATTGTTTCCTTTACTTGCTCTTCTTCTAATTCAATACTAAGCAGATAGTTGTTAATTTGCAAAATTATTTTATCCTCTGTTCCTGTGAGTATCCTATCCAAGTCTGTCATTTTAAAATAAAAACCATATAATTTTGCATCTTTTTCATATCTTGTTTATATTTGCATATGAGTATATCAATCTATCACAAACCCTAGTTCTTCTAGTTCTTGTTTCCCTTTCAATTCCCCCTTATATTTTTTTTTAATTTGATTTATATGCCGCCCTTCTCCGGAGACTCAGGGCAGCTTACAATGTGTTAAACAATAGCCTTCATACTTTTGCATATTTATACGAAGTCAGCTTATTGCCCCCACAATATGGGTCCACATTTTACCTACCTTAGAAAGGATGCAAGGCTGAGTCAACCTTTAGTCTGGGGAAATTTGAATTTGCAGTAATTGCAGGCAGCTGATGTTAATAACTGTTAATAACAGAGCTTTAATCTGCTGTGCCACCAGGATTCTTCATTTGTTAGTAAACTTTGTATCTAAAAATATTTCTAAAATGAACAATATTTGGGTGTATCAGTGCTTCCACTGTTGATAACCATATTGGAATTTTCAAGTAATATTTGTCTCTAACCTTCTCCCACACTAATAACAATGCATTTCTTACATGGTGTCTATGAAAATACGTATGCATCTTACTGCATACGTATTTTCCATATAAACGCATGCCATCCCAATTTTAAATCATGTCCTTCCAAAATTAGTAGTCTTATATTTCTTAATTTGATCCATTCTTTCATCCAAGTCAATGCTGCTGCCTGGTAATATTTATTTGTTTGTTTGTTTGTTTGTTTGTTTGTTTGTTCAATTTATATGCTGCTTTTCTCCGGAGACTCAGGGCGGCTTACAATGCATTAAGCAATAGCCTTCATATTTTTGTATATACCTGCTTAGTAGGGCTTTCAGCCCCCCCTAAGTAGTGTTCTTTTTTATACAAAGTCAGTTTATTGCCCCCACAATCCGGGTCCTCATTTTACCTACCTCGAAAGGATAGAAGGCTGAGTCAACCTTGAGTCTGGTGAGATTTGAACTTGCAGTAATTGCAGGCAGCTGGTGTCACTTAACACCACTTTAATCTGCTGCGCCACAAGGCTCATTTAATTCCTAGTTCAGCAATCCAAATCCTCCCCGTATTCTCGCATTTTGTAGCATCTTTATATTAATTCTCGCTTTCCCCCCCTACCATATAAACTTCCTCATTACTCAATAAGTCTTTTCAATTTTTATTGGAATTGTCTGGAATAAAAACAATAATCTCAGTAGTATATTCATGTTAATTATTGCAATCTTTTCCATAAATGATAGCTGCAAAATTTTTCATTTTTCCAAGTCTTTCTCAATTTGTCTTTTTAAGTTATAATAATTGTCCTCTTTTATCATTACACATTTTGAAGTTAGTTGTATTCCTAAGTATTCCACTTTTTTCACAATTTATATATCTAATTTCTCCCTTCTCTTTTTTGTTTTTCTATAGTATTTTTCACCAATATTTTTGTTTTTTCTTTCTTTATTTTTAAACCTGCCACCTCTCCATATTACTCTATTTTTCCTAATAGTTTAGGGCCTGTCCTCTGAGGTTCCTCCAGGATAAATACTAGGTCATCTGCAAAGGCTTATAGTTTATATTCCTTTTTAAAAATTTTCATCCCTTTTATTTCTTCATTCCATCTTATATTTCTATTTAGCACTTTTAAAGTCAACATAAATAACAATGGGGATAATGGACATCCTTGCCTTGTTCCTTTTGTTACATTAATGTTTTCTGTCATCTCTCTGTTCATCATTAATTTAGCTGATTGTTTATTATAGATTGTTTTTATAATGTTCATAAATCTCTCCCCAAAGTCCATTATCTGTAATTGCTTTATTATAAACTGCCAATTCACGTTGTCAAAAGCTTTCTGTGTATTTAGAAACATCATCACCATTTGTTTTTCTGAGTTTATCTCATAATATTCCAAGGTATTCAAAATTATCCTCATATTATTTCTAATTTGCCTTTTAGGTAGAAACCCATTTTGGTCCATATGAATAAATTCATTTAATATTCTCTTTAATTGGTTCACCATTATTGAAGCAAAAATCTTATAATCCACATTTAATAATGAAATCAGTCTGTAATTTTTTATTAATTACAAATCTGAATCTTCTTTAGGCATGAGTATAACATAGGCCTCCATCCACCAATCTTGCATTTTTGCTGAACTTACTAAAAGCTCATTAAATAGTTCCAGCATTACATTGCTTAACGCCTCTTGAAATGTCTTATATAATTCCGCTGGTAGTCTTGGACCTGGTGTTTTCCCGTTTTTTTGTTTTTTAATCGATTCTGTTAATTCCATCATTGTTATTTTTTCGTCTAACATCCCCTTATATTGTTCAGGTATTTTAGGTAGGTCTTCTAAAAATTTTGTTATCTTCTCGTCAGATATCTTCTCTTGATAATAAAACTTTTCATAATAATTTTGAATTATTCTCTTCTTTTCTTCACTTCTATAATGTATTTTCCCCATTTCATCTTGTAGATATTTTATTGCTTTGTTCTCATTCTCTTTTTTTATTTTATATGCTAATCATCTTCTCGGTTTATTCATATTTTCAAAAAAGTTCTGTTTGGATACTTTTAATTTATTTGCCAAAAATTCTTGTTCATTCAAATTTATTTTGTGTTTTTTCATTTCCTTTTGTTTCTTAATTTTATTACTTTGTGTATCCTTTTGTAATCTTTTCTCTAATTTCTGTACTCCTCTTCCAATTTCTTCTGTATTTGTCTTTTCTTTTTATTCTTCTTTCCCGAATGTTATTGCCAAGCCTCTAATTTATACTTTCATTGTATCCCATACATTCTGAAGTATATTAAAGGAATTGAAGGAATTAGAGTTGAAGGAATTGAAGGAATTAGAGTTATTAAAAAATAACTCTAATTCCTTTTCCATATTCTGTTGAAATCCTTCTTCATTTAAGATTGTTTGATTCAGTGTCCATCTTGTCTTTTTCCTCTGTCCTTTCCATATTATTGTTATTGGATTGCGGTCCACCCAAATGTTTCTTTCAATGTTTACTTCTTGTATGTTATCTATAAGATCTGTTGAAATCATATCATATCTATTCTCAACCACAACAAATGTCTATTTGAATAAAAGGTATATTGTTTTTCTTTCAAATGTCTTTGTCTCCAAATATCTTGAATACTTAATTTTTCAATCATTGTGAAAAAAGATTTTGGGGACTTCCGGTGGTGACATCAATGGGTCTGGAACGAAGAGAACAGGACTCCGTTCTTGAAGTTCTGAGATTCTTGATTAGGAAGCCAATTTAGGCACTATTGATCTAGGCACTAGAGATCAATAGAAAAAAGAGGAATCTTCAAGGACCTCAGGGAGCAAAGCAATCTCTCCGAAGGTTCAGGAGAACCTCTTAATTCCAAACAGGAAAAAACCAACCATTTTGGCTGGCCAGAAATGCTGATAAACCGAAGAGTGGGAAGCGAAAATTAAAATAAGAGAACACATTGGTAAAAGATCGAACGAGAGAACAAGAAATCTGAAAACGTACAGTTATAGTGTGGAAGAGTGAAAGTGAGCGGAGAAAGTGAGACTCCAACTAGTGGCGAAACAACAGCCAGGCAAGCGACGAAGAAACAGAGGGAGGAGCAGAAATCAATTTGGACTGACAGTGACAGCGTAGAAACAGGAGAATGGCAGAAACAGAGAAGTTTTAGAAGGCGTATTGGCAAAAGAGCTGAGAAATACAAAATATACAAACTGAATAGAAGAAGTGTCTAGGTCCAGAGTGGTGAGCAACAAGAGAAACCTGGAAAAATAGGAGATTGCAGAGATCATGGCGAGTTGAGAAGGGGCAAGGGTGACGAAAGCAAGTGCCAATGGAAACTACAGTACTTGGGACTATTGCAACTATTATAACAATATTTGTTACCTGCAATCAGAAGCTCGACTTGAGAGGATCTAAATTTTAAAAAACTAAACAAATCCTAATTGACTGAGTAAGAAAGATATCAGAGAGAGGAAATGGAGGACTAATTTGTAACAGAGACTGAAGAGCAGGAGTCAATACACAGAGACCCACAGAGAAAGCTTTGTAAATTAATGAATTAGAGTGGATTACAAATTGGTGGATACTCTCACTTTTGGACATTGGGACATTTAAAACAATTAAGAACAGGGGCTGTCAAAATAGACTGTCAGAGACAGGAAGGTAAATGATGCAAGAGTGAAGGAAGATTGCAAAGTGGAAAGAGAACAAGCACTAATCAACACAGTATAAAATATAACTGCTTAATTTAAATAGAGACATTGATTGATTATTAAAAATTAACAAGTGAGAAAGTTTGGATTGTTACTCTCTTTAAAATCTGAGATATAACTTTGAGATATAACTTTTTACTGTGGCAAATATAAATAATTAATTGAGTACTATACTTACTTATATACTTAATATTTAGTAGTTATTCTGATAAATTGATTACATATATTGCATTAATTATATTAATTATTTTAAGAATTAATTAATGAATTGCTAGAAACTTAAGTTTTCTCCCTCCCCCTCCCCCAATTTGAAGATACATTATCTTAGTTTGTTTCTTTTCAGAGTGACCATAGAGACTTATATAGTGATATATTGGTAGTTTGATATAATACTAACTATACTTAATGTATCTATTCATATACCTGATAATTGATATTGTGTATTGATATTGCTTAGAAGTTATAATTTTTGATTATTTATATTTACTATTCTAGTATATTTAGAATAATTATATATATTTTACAACCTAGAGCAAATATTGATATTCATTTGTCTTAGTACCTTACATATCAAATGTTGATTTAGTAGTATAGTTAAGAACAATAAGAACAAACTAATGAATTGTTGATACAATAGATTATTCCCTCACCCCCCCCCAACTGACTCTCCTACCCCTTATATAATGATATTGAAAAGTGGAAATTGAAATAATTGTACAAAACCTTGAACAACGATATTAGAAATCATTCAGAAGTAGAGATTTTGTGATAGAAAAGTACTAATTTAGATACAGATTAATCAGAACACTTCACATATTGATTTTTATCCTAACCTTTATATACCAAATAAGTTAAATATCAATATAGAAGTAGAAATACAAAGACCTCATAGGACAGATAAGTATATGAGAATTTGGGAAAGTGTGAAACAGAAAATAAAAATGACAACAACAGCCCCAACATCCATAACTAAGACAAGCAAAAATTAATCTCCAATCAGACAACACTTACAGCCTCACCTGCGCAGCAAAAAACAATTGACACAATGCTAACTACAGAGAAAGAAAAGACCTCTTCCACATTCAACATACAAAATATTCAATCAGTTTTAGCCATGATTCAAGAGGGAATGAATAAAACATAAGAGTCCATAGCAAACAATCATGAAGAAACCAGAAGGAATCATGAAGAATTGAGAACAGATGTGGGCGAAATAAAAGACAATATTAAAAAACTGGCCCATAAGATTGAGAAAATACAACAGAATATCGTAAGAAATAACAACAGATTCAGAACATGGAGGCAAAAATGGAACAGACAGATAAGAAAATGGACAATATGGAGCAAAATCAAGCAATATTAAATAGAGGACTCAATTACATACCTGGAGATGGAAAAGACATATTTTTACCTCAGGTCCCAAAATATAGCTGAAAATAAAGAGGAAGATTTAGGAGAACTGATGGCAGGAATTCCAGCAGAAGCCACCCAGAAAGAGAAAGAAGAGATCAGAAGAGAGATGGATGAGATTTATCAAGTGCACACAAACTACACACGCAGGCATAAGTTACCCAAGGAAGTCCACATTAGATTCACAAGAAAAACTGTAAAAGAAGAGATCTACAAAGCAATGAGAGAAGAATTAATTATGTACAAGGGGAAGGAAATAATAATGTTAAAACAGATTCCAAGGAGGATAAGAGAACAGAGGAGAAATTACAATTTTTGACAGCACAATTAAATAAATTCAAAATAATGTTTCTCTGGTTAATACCAGAAGGGATTCTGGTTTTCTGGCAAGATAAGAAATACAAAATTGACACCTTAGAAAAAGCACAAGAATTTTTTGACCAACACTTTGTACTAGAAGAAGAACAGGAAACCAGATCAGAACCAGACAATAAGACCCAGGAACATTCCACAGAAGAATTGGAAAGAGAACAAGAAGAAAAGAGAAAATTGGAAAGAGAAGATTGAAAGAGAGGCAGCGAGGGAAAAAACACAAATCATAACAAGAAACACAAGAAGGCTTAGGACAACAAACAGATAAGAAAGAAGAATGGAACAAGAGTTAAGGTTGATTTCAATTAATATAAACGGATTAAACATACCAACTAAAAGAACACATACATTCAAAAAATTACAAAAATTAGATATAGATATCATAAACCTGCAAGAAGTACACATTACAAAGCAACATCGAAAATTTTTAGAAAACAAATGATTAGGAATATTATATACTTCACTAGCAGAACAAAAAAAGAGGGGGATCACAATATACGTCAAAAAACACTTATAAGCAAAACAAATATATACGGACGATGATGGAAGGATCTTGATAATAGAAATTAAGACGGAAACAAAGAATATACTATTAATATCCATATACGCACCAAATGGAAATAAAAATGAATACTGCAAAAGAATACACAATACAATCAAATACAAAGATCTAGAATATGAAAATATATGCATTATAGGAGACTACAATGCAATTACAGACATGGAAAAGGATTACCAGAGCAGTTAAAAGAATAAAACTAGGGGGGGGGGGGGGAACCCAGACACATCAAACACATGGCCTAGGAACTGCAACTACAAGATATATGGAGGGAGATGAACAAAAGCAAAAAACAATATACATTATATTCTAACCCATATCAGTTGTGGTCTAGAATAGATGTGGCCTGGATGACCTCAGAACTCAGGAAAGACATAAAAGAAATTGAAATAGCGACAAACACATGGGCAGATCACAACCCAATAATAATAACATGGAAAGGACACAGGAGACAAAAGAGATGGATGATGGATAAGGAAATTATAAAAGACAAAAGTACATAGAAATGATTGAGTAAGAAATGAATATTTTCTTCCAAATTAAAATGAAAGAACGAACTTCAATACAAAATTTACGGGATAAAACTAAAGCATACATAAGAGTCATAAGAATTGCCTATAAAGCAAAGAAAAATAAAGATAAACAACAAAGAAAAGATAATCTATTAACACAATTTAAAAAATATGAATTGTACCTACAAAAAGAGTCACATAGTAAAACGATCAAAGAAGGAATAAATCTTATAAAACACAAAATAAACCTAATTATAACAACAGAAATAGCAAGGAAAATCAAACTGGCAAAACAAAATCAATTTGAACATGCAAACAAAACAGGACATTGGCTAGCTAACAAATTGAAAAAAGAAAAGGAGAAGAGAACAATATATCAATTACAAGATGAGAAAGGGCAAATGTACCATAGGAACGAAAATAAAAAACGAATAGCAAATAACTTTTTCCGGAGTCTATACAAACAAGAAGAAATCCGAGAAGATATTTAAAAATATTTAAGTAAAATTAACATCCAAGAATTAAAAGAGACCCAGAGAGAACTATTGGACAATCCAATCACTATGATTGAATTGACAGAAGTAAGGAAAAAACAGAGAAATAATAAATCTCTGGGACCAGATGGCATACTATCAGAATTTTATAAAATATGCCAATATCAAATGGATGAAATTTTATTACAGGTATTTAATGAGGCACTTTTAGAAGCCAAAATTCCCTAAATCATGGACCAAAGCAACTATCACATTATACCCAAGGAAGAATCAGATCGCACACAAATCAAAAACTACAGACCAATATCACTCCTAAATGTAGATTATAAATTATTCACATTAGTCATTACATAGAGATTGAAAAAAATTATTAATGAATACATCCACCCAGATCAGAATGGTTTTATTCAAAGAACACAAATCAAAAACAACACAAGATTAAAAATTGATGTCCTCGAATATTACGAACAAAAATCAGATAAACAATTGGCTCTGATCTTTCTAGACACTCAAAAAGCCTTCGACAACTTAAATTGGCAATTTTTTATACTACAATTAGAAGCTATGGGATTTGGTGATAAATTCTTAAACATGATTAAGAGGATTTATTCTACCCAAACAGCAAAAGTATGGATAAATGGAGAGATGACAGACCAATTCAAAATATCCAAAGGAGTGAGACAGGGATGCCCCTGTCTCCTCTACTGTTTATATTATCTTTAGAAATATTATTAAATGAGGTTAGGAAAGATAAAAAAATTAAAGGACTAAAAATCAAGAATGAGGAATACAAACTACAAGCATTTGCTGACGATGTTGTATTTATTGTAGAACAACCAGCACAAACAGGAATGAAATTATTGGCAAAAATAGAACAATATGGGAAAGAAGCCAGACTTAAAATCAATAAACAAAAAACCAAAATATTAATGAAGAATCTCACAAACGCACAAGGGAAAGAATTAGAGGACAAATTAGGAATAGAAATAGTTAAAAAAGTAAAATACTTAGGAATCTGGCTCACTAACTAAGAATCAACACTTAAGGAGGACAACTACAACAAATTGGTAAAACAGATAAAAAAAGACCTAGAAATATGAAGTAAAGTGCAGCTATCACTCTTAGGAAAGATCACATCCATTAAGATGAATATACTACCAAGAATATTATACTTATTTCAAGAAATTCCCATAAACCCAGGAAGATCCTTTTTCAAGGATTTCAATAAAATGATTGTGGACTATATTTGGCATGGGAAAAGGGCAAGAATTAAATTAAAACATCTCCATGACATTCGAGAAAAAGGCAAACTAGGACTACCAGACTGGCAAATATACCATAAAGCAACATCACTTACCTGGATAAGAGACTGGATTGAACTTAAAAACAGGTGGATATTGACAATAGATGGGTTTGACTTACTGAAAGGGTGGCACACATTCTTATGGGAGGAGAGAGATAAACAGCATGAATATTTCCAGAGGCACATCATTAGAGAATTGCTCTTAAAGACCTGGTTAGAGATCAGAAAAAATCATTACAATAAAATTCCAGAATGGCTCTTAATGATGGAAGCACAAATATACCCCAATGCAATGGATATAAATAAAATGAGAACCTACAAAGAATTACTGAACAGTAAAGGAGAGTTAAGACGATGAGAAGAATTGAAAGAACAGGGTACAGACATTGATTGGTAGCCTTATTTACAAATAAAATCTAGATACAAAACGGACTTGGAACAATTTGAATTTCAAAACTAAACGAATGAATTAGATAAAATTCTATTGGGAACAAACGATAAATTAATAAATAAAATTTATATCTATTTATTAAAATATAAATTAGAAGAGGAGGTGGTAAGGAAAATATGATTATATAGGCAAAAAAATTTTGTAATAGTATCAAACAAATGGGAAAAATAATGGAAAGTAAATAGTAAGCTAACAATGTCTGTACCCTATAAAGAAAACATCTATAAAATGTTTTATAGGTGGCACCTCCCACCCGCGCACCTAGTGAGAATGTTCCCCAACACTTCCCCAGACTGCTGGAAATGTAGAACACAAAAAGGAACATATTACCACATGAGGTGGTCCTGCCAAAAAGTGAAATAGTTCTGAAAAATGATTAAAAACCAAATAGAAGAAATCACAAGTCAGAGAATACCAATGAAACCAGAAACCTACTTATTAGGAATATTCACAACCCAATATGAAAAAGAAATAAAATATTTAATCACCCACATTTTAACAGCAGCAAGAATAGTTTTTGCCCAGCGTTGGAAATTGGGAGATACACCACCAGAAGATAAAATAATTCTAAAAGTGATGGAGTGTGCAGAGATGGATAAATTCATAAAAGAAATACAAGAAAAAGAAGACACCGACTATTACACAGTATGGCAAAGACGGTACGATTGGCTGGAGAAAAGGAAAATAGAACAGAACTAGACACATCAAAAAAGAAAGGAAATAGTGGGATAGGGATTGAGTAGTAATAAGAAAACAATAAATCAAAAAGGGAATTGAAGATATCATGATATTGCTTTGTTGTATCAATGAAGTAAACACTACTCCTAATTTTGGATATTCTAATACTTTTATATGTTGCTTTCTAATATGTACTTCTTGTAAACATGTAATATCCATCTTTAGCCTATTTAATTTATTTAAAATTCTGTTCCTTTTTGTCACCGAATTCAGTCCATTTACATTTATTGATATTATTTTTATTTCTTCTTCCATATTTTACTTTACTTATTACTAGTTATTAATTTCATCACTCTCGTCTCTCTTTGTTCCTTTGGATCTTTTGATCTTGCTCCTTCTCTTAGTGCTCTTTCTTCCTGTTCCTTTGTGCTTTCTTCTTTATCTTTTTCTTCGTCTTTATGTTTAATCTCTCTTGCTACTCCCAGTTCATCCTCTAATGGTCAGCAGATTTGTCCATAAAATAGCTTCACTTTTTCAATTGAATCTAATCTATGTCTTTGTTCTTGCCATGTCACCAAGATTCCTTCTAGTATTAACCATCTGAAACTCACACCTTTTGTTATTATTTTTTTTGTTAAGAATTGATATTCTCTCCTCAAATCTCTAACTATTCTGGGTATTTGTCTCAGTAGTATTATTTCTTTCTCTTTGTACATCGATGTTGTACTTCTTATTATTTATAGTATCTCTGTTTTTAGTACTTTCTTTGTGAATCTTACGTATACTTTTCTTGGTAATTTGTTTCTCATTGCATATCTTGTATGTACTCTAAAAACTTTGTCAATCCCATTTAAAATCTTCTCCTTGGATTCTTCCATAACTTCTGCCAATATATCAGCAATCACCTCTGGTAAGTTTTCTCCTTTTTCCTCCTCTATATTTTGAAATCTTAGATAATAATCAGAACAGTCCATTTCCAATGGAATTATTGTTTTTTCTTGGTTTTATCTACTGCTATTAGCTTTTCTTCTAATTCCTCAACTTTCTTTTCTGTAATTTCCGCATTTTTCTATACTTTTTAAATTCTTTCTTCACTTTTCCCAATCAACTCTTTCATTTCTTTTAAGTCCTGTTTCAAATCATCATGAAGAGACTGTATGAGATTTTTTAACTCCATTGTCTCTGAAGTTTTTTCTGTCGATGAGGGGCTTGCTGCTGGATGTAGATGTGCTGTAAGTTTCTTCATTCTGATGCTATCTAGGATAAGTTTGTAATATGTTTATAATTTATTTGTAATCCAGATGTCTAATCCTCCCTGATGGTTGGATTAGAAAAAAATTAAAAAGAAAAAAAGAAAAAAGAAAAACAACTCAATCACCCCCCCCCCCCCAAAATAAAATGCAAAATATATTCCAGCAATAAAAAAAGAGGGGAAAAAAAGCCACAAAAAAAAAAAAAAGGTAAAGACCAAGAGAAAAAATAAAAACAAAAATTTAATCCAAACAAAAAATTTTCTTCAGGCTCTTCTTGCCTTCATCCACCTTCTCAGTCCACCTCTTTTCAAATCCAATAGCAAGGGAGAGAAAAAGACACTTCCAATTTTATGTGGGAGAAAACCCGAATAACCAAAGACCTACATACAATTATTTGGGTTTTCTCCCACATAAAATTGGAAGTGTCTTGGCGACATTTTGACGAAGTCTCATTTGTCACCTTCAGGCTGGTGTTCTCGGCTTTGTGCTTCTAGGAGCAATGTGTGATCGCAGTTGTTTCTTCCTTTTAACTGCTAGTAGGGGTGTGAACTGATTGGGTGGAAGGTTGGCTGTGTTCTGATTGGTTGGGGGCTTGGCTGTGCTCTGATTGGATCGGGGCAAGTTCTGTTTGGGTGGGGGCTTTTTACATATGAAGTGATGGATTCTGCATAGGTTATAGTTGTTTGGCAAGAAATTTGGCTAGGTTTTGTAGAGGTGAGCCTATGGGGCTGACTATGGGTCTAAGTGGGGTTCCTTCTTTGTGTATCTTGGAGAGACCATAGAGTTTAGATGATTTCTCTCTGGGAATTATTTCTCTCTGGGAATGATTCTTTGCTGGATCTCTTCGCTGATGGGGGAGGCTTTTATTTTGGATCTAGTGGTTTTGTCTAGGTAGGTGGTGGGGTCTGTGTTTAGGGATTTGTATGTGGAGTCTTGGAGTAAGTTGGTTAATTTGGTTTGGTAGTCAGATGTGTTCATAATCACCGTGGCATTGCCCTTGTCTGCTGGTAGGATTATTATGCTGATGTCTTCTTTCAGGTTAAGTAGTGCTGTCTGTTCCTCTTTGGGTAAGTTGCCTTTGGGTGGCTTGCTGGTGCAGAGGATGTTGGTGATTTCGAGTCTGATTCTGTTAGCGTCATCAGAGTTGATTTTGGTCAGGCTGGTTTCAACTCTGCATATAATGGTTTCAGTGGGGATGTGTTTGGGAATGACTGCAAAGTTGAATTCTTTGGAAAGGATATTGATGAGGATCCTATCTGGGATGTTATGCACTGTTTGTTTCATGTGAGGCTGTGAGTGGAGAGGAGTTTGTTTCTGGCATTCTTGTAGTCTTCGGAGTTTGTTGGTGTGTGTGTCTGTCTTGAGGGTGGTCTGTGTTTTGGCTCTCCAGACGGCGAGTTGTTTGGATTTGTCCCAAAGTGCGGGGTGGATCTTGTTGCTGAGTTTGAGGTGAAGAATGAGGAGATCTTTGTTGATTCCGTCTAGGAGGAATCTTTTTATGTAAAGTTTGTTTCTGATTAGGGCCAGTTCTGTTCTTTTCAGGATGCATTTGATGGCTGCAGAGTTAGAGTGGAATTTCAATTGGAAGCATGTGGGGATTAAATTTTGATCTCGGCTGTTGCATAGGAATGTGAGGTCACATAAAATGGAAGCTCTTTGGACTTCGAGTTTTTCATAGGTCCTGGTCAGATGATCGATTTCTTCCCCATAGAGGTACGATATTTGTTTTCTGAGGTTTTCGCTAGTGTTTGTATGTAGATCTTTGGTTATTCGAGTTTTCTCCCATGTAAAATTGGAAGTGTCTTGGCGACGTTTCAACGAAGTCTCATTCATCATCTTCAGGCTGGTGTTCTCGGCTTCATGCTTCTAGGAGCAATGTGTGATCACAGCTGTTTCTTCCTTTTAACTGCTAGTGGGGGTGTGAACTGATTGGGTGGGAGCTTGGCTGTTTTGATTGGGTGGAGGTGTGTTCTGATTGGTTGGGGGCTTGGCCGTGTTCTGATTGAATGGGGGGTTGTCTGTGCTCTGATTGGCTGGGGGTGTGTTCTGTTTGGGTGGGGGCTTGGTTGTGCTTGGGTTAGTCTGAGTTGCAGGGGGATTTGAGCGGGTGAGCTGCATTGCTGTTTGGCTTCACGTTCGTGTTTCTACTGTATCTTCATGGCAGGTGTCAGTCTGCTTCACGTATGGATTGGAGGGGTTTAAAATGGCTAATGATGCAGCTGCGGTCTGGCTTCTGGTCCGTGGTCGTGCCTCATCATCAGGCTTGAGTCTGCTTTCTGTGTGGATGTGCGGTGGTGACATCCTGTGTGGCCCTCGTGAGTGTGGGTCTGATGTCATTCCTCATGTTAGGGACTCATTTGTCAATAAGGGTGGGTTTCCAAATGGCTGGTAGGCGGGAGGTATCATCTTGTTTATTCATGCTGTGTGGACACTTTTCTATCTCAATGGCTTCTCTGATTATTCTGTTGTTAAAGTGTTCAGTTTTGGCGATAGCTCTGGTCTTTTTAAAGTCAATTTCATGTCCTGTGGCTTTTAGGTTTTGGACCAGGGAGGAGGTTGGTTCCTCTTTTCTGACTGAGTTCTTGTGTTCTTCAATGCATGCACTTACTCTTCTGTCGGTTTGTCCAATATATGTGGTGGGGTAGGCGGTGCATGGGATTTCATATACTCCTTGATTTTGTAACTCAGTTTTGTCTTTGGGGTTTCTTAGGAGGTTGGATATTTTTTGGTTTGTGCAGAATGCTGTCTTGATGTTGTGTTTGTGGAGGATCTTGCTAATTCTGTCTGTGATGCCTTTTATGTATGGGAGGAGGGCTTTGCCTGTTTCTTGTTCTCTGTCTTGGATTTTAGTGGGGGTTTCTTTTTGTATTAGATTGGTAATCTTATTTCTTTGGAATCCATTGGATGTTAGTATGTTAGTGAGGGTGTGTAGTTTGGTTTTTAAGTGTTGTTCATCAGCTAAGCGTTTTGTTCTGCAGTTGAGTGTCTTGGAGTTGATCCATGGAGTTGATCCATGACTCCATGGATCAACTATGGAGTTGATCGCTCCATGGATCAACTATGGAGTTGATCGAGTGCGTGGAGATAGTGGTTTGTGTGTGTTTTCTTCAGTAGACAGAACACAACCCCATCCAATCAGAGCACAGCCAACCCCCACCCAATCAGAACACAGCCAAGCTCCCACCCAATCAGTTCACACCCCCACTAGCAGTTAAAAGGAAGAAACAGCTGTGATCACACATTGCTCCTAGAAGCATGAAGCTGAGAACACCAGCCTGAAGATGACGAATGAAACTTTTTCGAAACGTCACCAAGACACTTCCAATTTTACATGGGAGAAAACCCGAGCAACCAAAGACATGCATACATACATACTTATATATGTCTATTTTCTTACTTTTCGCAGGTTTAATGTGTGTTTTTCCTTTAAGCCAGGATTTTCCTACATAACCAAGATTTTTCTGGAACCACAATTGAGTGAAATCACATTCACTACTTTCTGGGCTCTTTCTCCATCTTTTCATTCTGGAAGCAAGCAAATTTTGTGCTGCCAGAATGAAAAGTTCTCCCACAATGCAGCACAAAATTTGCTTGCTGCCAGAATGAAAAGATGGAGAAAGGGCCCAGAAAGTAGTGAATGTGATTTCACTCAATTGTGGTTCCAGAAAAATCTTGGTTACGTAGGAAAAACCTGGCTTAAAGGAAAAACATATATATATATTCTATATATACGATGAAGGACACCAGACCTACACTCACAAGAGCCACATAGGATGTCACCACCACACATCCACACAGAAAGCAGACTCAAACCCACACTGATAATGAGGCATGACCAAGGACCAGAAGTCAGACCGCAGGTGCATCATTAACCACTTTAAACCCCTCCAATCCATACATGAAACAGACTGACACCCACCATGAAGATCTCTCATGGCCACAAACACAAAGCCAAACAACAACAATGCAGCTCACCAGCTCAAATCCCCCTGCAACTCAGACTAAGCCAAGCACAACCAAGCCCCCACCCAAACAGAGCACAGCGAAGCCCCTAACCAATCAGAACACACCTCCACACAACAGAACACAGCCAAGCTCCCACCCAATCAGCTCACACCCCCCACTAGCAGTTAAAAGGAAGAGACAGCTACGATCTCACATTGCTCCTGGAAGCACGAAGCCGAGAACACCAGCCTAAAGATGGCGAATGAGGCGTCGTTGAAACGTCGCCAAGATACTTCCAATTTTACGCGGGAGAAGACCCGAATAACCAAAGACCTATATATATAAATATATATATATATATATATATATATATATGAATGAAAGGGAAGAAAAAAGCCCTCAAATTATCCGCTCCTTATTCCCTTTAATAACTATTAAAAAGTAAAGAAAAAAAAAGCAGGAACAAAAAGGATATTCAATACTTATCCACCACAGCAAGATCCAGACATAGTACTTCAGAGTGTTCAAAAAAGATAAATAAGGGAATAGGCAAAGAAAATAAAAATTTGAAAAGTAAAAACAAAGTTAACAATCCAATCCTTCTCTCCTGTACATCTGCTTTCTTATCCTTGACAGAATTATCAAGGTCAGCTTTAAAACTGTTAATTCAGTCTTTTTCCCCCCCTTCTTTTTTCTTCTGCTACTAGATGGCACTGCAAGCTAGTTCAGTCAATAAAGCAAAGCATTTTCAGTGTACCAAGTTCTTTAATGTTTTTAATTAATTCTGTTCAAACTTTAGTTCACCATTATTTACATCTATTACAACTATTTCATCTCCTTACAAATAAATAAATAAATAAATAAATAAATAAATAAATAAATAAATAAATAAATAAATAAATAAATAAATAAATAAAGTTCAGACTTCTCAAGTTAGTTAATCCTAATTTATAAAAGAGTTCCCAAATTCTTTCTTTTCTCCTCCAAAAAGAAAGTTTCTTTTTGCCTTGGACTTTTGCTTTCCTCGCTGCCCAATGCTGGATGTGAGAGCTGAATACACTCCCGCTCTCACTCCTCACTCACAGTCTCTTTTCCAATCTGTTCTCTTGCAAGTGGAAAGGAATTTTTTTTTTCAGAAATAAAAATTTTCCTCACCTCGGTGACACAGGCTGTCTTCTATTCTTTTCTCCGTTGCAGCTGCCCCAGTTTGTTAGCAACTTCTGTGGTCACTTTCTCTAGTGTCTAGTTTGAGGAGCTTCTCCTGACCAGCCAGGGACTTTGTGATCCCCCTGTGCTGGTCAGTTTGTGCTCCTCTTGTTCATCGTCCCTACAGGATGACTTAGGTCACTTGATGTAGATGTAAATAGTGAAATATGGGAGGTAAATTAAAAATGAACAGGATTCAAAGCACCAAAGTGGGTGAGAGATGTTGGATAGACAGAAAAAGTCTTTTAATAAAGGGTGACATGATTAAAAGTTAGAATACAGATAGAAATAAGAGAAAGAGGAAATATTAGTGTATGCATTTTTATATAATAAAATAAAAACAATAACAAGAGGGAAGCTTAGAAATTGAATGGCAGTATTATTATGTATGATCAAATAATATGGTGAGTGGCATTAGAGCAATATATTAAACCATGGAATAATTAAATAATGATAAACTACAACTTAATATAAATGTGTATTAAAAATATATAAGTTGGTTGAATGTAATAACTATGATTAATTTTACTAGTTTTATTTGTATTAGAATGTATGGCACCCAGGTGCCACACTGTTCATGCATTGATATGTATATGTAAAATAAAATAAAAAACTTGAAACAAAAAAAACCTTTCTGGGTTCTATAATCTCCAAAGATTTGAAATGGACACCTAACATTAGAACTATCATTAAAAAGGCACAACAAAGAATATTGTTCCTGTATTAACTAAGAAAGCTCAGACTACCCAAGGTGTTGCTGATACAGTTCTACAAAGGAATTATTGAGTCTGTCATTTGTACTGCTCTAACTATCTGGTTTGGCACAACAACCAAACAGGACAGGTACAGACTTCAGCGGATAGTTAGGACTGCAGAAAAAATAATTGCAATCAGTCTGCGTTCCATTGTGGACTGTATACTGCATGGGTTAGAAAGAGGACTGAGAAAATATCTATAAACCCGTCATATCCTGGACATAAACTATTTCATCTCCTCTCCTCAGGATGCCGCTATAGGACATTGCATACCAAAACAACTAAACACAAAGAAAGTTTTTTTCCTTTGTGCCATCACTCTGCTGAACACCTAATTACCACAATATTACAGCACTGTCATATGTCTAAAGATATTTACCCATGTAATATGGCTCTATTACTATTATACTTCTCATCTGTTCTATTACATTCTCCTATGGATAACTTTAGATTATATTACTTCATTGTCTGTATGTACATTGTGAGCTTATATCTGGACACAAATTCCTGTGTGTCAAATAAAGTATTCTATTCTATTCTATTCTATTCTATTCTATTCTATTCTATTCTATTCTATTCTATTCTATTCTATTCTATTCTATTCTATTCTATTCTATTCTATTCCACTCCTAATTGAAGTCTGCTTTCTTAAATGTCATCCAAAAGCAAAATGTATTCACCTCAAAAATGTGGATGATAGAAAGCAGTGTAGTATTGCCAAAGATATTTTTCGGACTGTAAGACACACCAGAGTATAAGACGCACCTACCTTTTAGGGTTGTTGTTTTTTTTAAAAAAAATTTTGAAATTTTTTAGACAAGCACACATACAAACATACAATGTATTTTCTTTGAACAGAGTATTTGGCTGGTTCAAAAATTTAAACAATGTTTAGTCATTTCAATTAAATTTACGATTTATATATTTCCTTTTTGCCATATTTATTCCTTATCTATTTTTTTAAAAAAACCAATATTACCCTTCATTCTCATCTCTAATCTTAATCAAATTCAATTTTTCCCTTCTATTCTTTATTATACCCCTTCCCATTGTCATCTATTTTTATATCCATCCTCACTTTGGTTAATTATTTAATATTACAATTGTTTAATACAAATTCAACATTTTTATATAAATCAATTAGTTATAACTATCTTTTTTGTATATTAATCAATATGAACATGAATATTCCAATTATTTCCATGCAATCCAATTTCTTACAAATCAATTAATTACATTTACCAATAATAATAAACTAAATAATTTTCCCCATATATTCCTCCAAACCATAACTTAACCATTTCTGCTTTCAACACAATATACAATTAATAGCATCTCAATTACTACAATTCCCTAGTTAAATAGAGCTTTTTTTCTTTTGTGTTTTAAAATCTTGAATTCTCCTCTTTGCCCTAAATTTCCCATTGTTTGTACCTACCTTTGTTGGTGAGTAAAAAGAAAAAGAAATCTCTCTCCCTGCCTCATTTTGTCACATTGCAGCAGAGCCTGCTTTACTTTCAGTTTCATTTCAGCTAGGGGAAAAAAAACTTCTCTGTGCTCTTTGCAGCAAGCAAAAAGCTTGCAAAACAAGAGCTTGCAAAAGAGCCTGCACAAAACAGCTGAGAGCAAATCAGCTGAGAGTCGGGAGGCCGTGCTAATCAACTTGTGCTAATTAGCCTATATTGAAACTGAATGTGGCTGTTTTTTCTTGTTGTTTGCTTGCAAGGAGGTAACTGCTGGGAGGCAGAGGCAAAGGGTGGGGGCCAGTGGGTGGGCAGGCTACATTCGATGTATAAGATGCACCTAAATTTCCACCCCCTTTTGGGGGGTAAAAAGGTGCGTCTAATACTCCGAAAAATACGGTATGTATTCATTCTCTCCATTCTCCATCATCGTTCATCAATGTTGAAACAATTCAGCCAAAATCCATTGCTAATTTATAATATCCTAAGAAATCTGGATCCACAAAATAGAAAGTTGAATTGCTACAAAGATTCTTGCATAGCATAAATAATTAAATAACTTCTCACATTGGAGTAAGTGCCCTCTTCCTTGACTAATTGTGGAGGGAAAAATTCCCTCTTTTTACAAGCAGTTGCTCTACAGCAGGGGTCCCCAAACCCTGGGTTGTGGCCACTACCGGGCTGCAGCTGTTTGAAAGTTGGCTCTGCGACAAGCATGCATGCATGCATGAACCTCCACTTGTATGAGAGGCAGCCAACTGGAAGTATGCAAATTTCCATTCATGCAAACGAAGGGCACTTGAGCAGAGGGCATGTGTGCTCACATGTGAAGCTTCATTTGTGTGAATGGAACTTCATGCATAACTACTGTCCACTCGTGCGAATGGAGTTTTGCATGCAAGCACAAGCGTTGGCCACTCACACAAGTGGAACTTCATGCTTGAGCACAAGCATCCTCCACTCACACATGAAGCTCCATTAATGCGAGCAGAGGGTGCACACACCTTCCATTTATACTAATGGAGCTGTGTGCCCACATGTGCTGCCACCCGCACACACACACGACCCACATTGGGCTGAGCTGCCAAGGTGGAAATGTTGAGTACCGCTGCTCTACAGGGTTGCTCTACAGATCTTATTTCTTATGTAATTTATATAATCTTCTGGATAGTTTTGGTATTTAGTGTACAGCTATAATTAAATATACTGCTACAGTACTTTCATAGTAATTATGGTATTGAAATTAGATTCAACTTAAGTATACCAGTTTTATATCCATTTATAGGGAGAGTTTGGTGATGCTGGAATGAAGGGTGAGAGAGGATTACCTGGACTACGAGGGCTAAGGGTTTGTATTAATCTATTTACCTCCAATGTTTGTCCCTGCTACTATTTTATATTCTTGCTGATCTGCTGTTTTCATAATTCTCAGTTAAAAGCAAGACTGGGTTGCAGTAGCATTAGATTTGGATATAAAATATCTTTTGAAAATCTCCATCAGATTCATGGTCAGAGAAATTAAGTGGCTTCTCCAAATTTGTCCAGGATAAATTCTTCAATATTTTCTCAGGGACAGAATTCTCCCTCTAATGATGATATAAACAACACTCATAAAAATTCCTATGCGGTGTCACCATTTTCTATGTGTGTGTGTGTGTGTAGTGTTTATCTGTGTGAACAGTCAAGATGGCGTATAACAACAGATATACTGCAATAGCATATGCAATTGCAGACCACATTCTTCTTCTTTTTTACTGTGCCCCAGGGATAACCATGGTTTTCCTTATATAATCTTTACATGCAAAATAATCCTCCCAGAGTTACTTTGCAGAATGAGATGAATGACATATAAATTTAATAATTAAATAAAAATAAATGTAATAGAGGAGTGAAAAGTTCAAGAACCTTCAGCCGTTGTATGATGATTATGAAAGGTGGGATATTCACACTACTCATCGCCTATTGTTAACAAAATAAGTGCAATAATATCACTCATCATCCATCTGAATTTTACTGTTTTTCTCTTCTTTAAAAGAATCTGCAAAGCTGGTAGGAAAAACATGCAAGATAATTTCTTTTCCCATTCATGTTGTGGAATCTTCCCCAATCTCGTGACATCCAAATGCATTGAGAAAACTTGATAAAATTAAGCAGTCAAATCCACCTTTTATTAATGTGTAGTTTGGTGAGCACAAAAATCCTAAATAATATAAATTAAAATTTTATTTTAGGGGGATAGTGGTGCAATTGGATATGGTAAGCTGGGAAATAAAGGAATAAAGGTAAGTAAGTACAGTAAGGACTCTTAAATGGAAACCAGACTTGCAATTATCATTGGATTGGATAGAAATAAAACATTTCATTTTAGAGATAAGAACAAAATATAATATATTTTTGTGCACCAATTATAATACTTTATCTTTTCACTTTGGAAAATTGGGCAAAAAGTTGTGTAGTAGTTTTGGTATGTTTGCATGCTTAATTGTCAAGTATTCCAGCATGGTGAAAAATGTTTCAATGGTTCAAACCAAATTTAGGGTTTGGGGAAGTGTTGAAGGCCAACACAAATAATGCAATTTGGGCATAACTCTGTTCATTCATCCAGATATGATGAGATGTTTAGATTTCTTTTGGGGAGAGAAAATATTGTAGTTTTCAAGCAATTTTTATTTTAGGATTCAAAATCCATTTTGGGATGGTTTGGGGTTTTTTTTGTCTCAGATACTGGGAAACTGTATCAGGATTTGTGGCAATTTTTAAACCAAGAAATTATGGAGCTAAATAATAGTTTCAATTGCTTAAGTTAAAAAATAATATAATGTTAAAATAAATTGAAGGATAATTTTTAATCAGAAAAGAAACCATAGACTTTCAGATTGTAGAAGAGACAGAAAGTTATTTATTTACTTATTTTAAGGGGAAATCCCATAATCAACTGTAGTATGAAGACCATAACATATTCCCCAGATCTGTCTCAGAATTAGCAGGAGTTGGGGAAAGGGAAAGTAGGTTCTTTTTTTTTCTCTCCTCTTCTTTTTTTCTCACTTCTTACAGTGTAAAAAATGTCATGTTTCATGTTAAATAAAATCTTAAATAGAAAATAAATAGGATTGTCTGGCACAATAAGGAAAAAGTTTATACATTCAAGTGAAGGGATATTTAGATGAATTGAATTTGGAGACCAGAAATATCTGATAAGCATTTTTCCATTGAATGCTTGGTTTTTTTAAAATATTTGTTGCATCCTTTATTCAAGAATAAATTTTATTCTTCCATTTGTGTGTTATAGGGGCAAAAAGGATTTCCTGGAGATGTAGGGCAGGAGGTAATGAATGTTCCGAAAATGAAAATAAAAAAAAACTGTTTTGATTATATAGTGAAACTGCATAGAATACAAATAAAATTGGACAACAATGAAGAGTCTCTTTGTGGCGGAAAATAAGTTACCATATTTTTCAGAGTATAAGATGCACCCTTCCCCCCCAAAAGAGGCTGAAAATTTGGGTGCATCTTATACTCCAAATGTAGCTTTTTCAAAGCTTTTTTTCAGCCCTAATTAGGCACTAATGAGGTGCTAGAAAGTGAAGCGATCTCCCTGTGCTTTGCCTGCTTTTCTCATTGCTGTTTCCTCTCAGCTGTGCCTTAGAAGTTGTTTTTTATACCCAAGAGGGGATAAAAAACCAGCAAACTAATGTGCTGAAGCTGACCAGACTAAGGACACTAGCCAGATGAATACCTGGTAGGCGGATCCCCCCCCCCAATTTCCTCCCCAAAAACTAAGCTGCGTCTTATACTCCAAAAAATATGGTATTTAGTCCCACAGGCTAAACCTTGTTAAGGAGAATAAACGAATCTTAACAAAGTAATTTAGTGATTAGGCTTGGGTGTCATTTTATTCAGATCTATGACCAGTACTATCAGCTCATCAATACCTGAATGTAGCGGCTTCCGGTGGCACCGCAGGCGTCGCATCGCTCCTTTGAGGAGTGCTAGCCCTGTGATTTCGTTAGCCGCTAGAACAGCGAAAATCAGCTGTCTAGTGGGGAAGAAACTTCCCCTTCAGGAGAAGAAGGGGAAGAGAGCTCCAGGTGAGGGTAGAGCTCCCCAAGAGCCCTAGAAACAATTCTGGGGCTCAAAGAGTGAGAGCTCCCCAGGAGCCTGGCGAAACTCCGAATCCGGGACATGTCTGCCTAAAGGCAGAACAAGACGCTGCGATCATCCCTGCAAGCAATCTTGTAACAGCATTGAAATTTAAAGCAGGCAGAACAAAGACAGGAGATGGGACAATTGCAAGTACTTTGCTTTAACTCCATTTGAATATCGTTTCTTTTTGAGTCTTTAAGAGCAGGGAAAGCTGGAAGGAAGGAAAAAAATGGCACTGGCTCGTTAAGCTCATTAAGTGAGGTGAGGAAACTGAAAGTTAAAGAAGAAAGTGCTTATCAACTTGTTAACTTGTTAAAGCTGTTAGCCCCACTTAACTTCTATGGACCTATTTGCAAAGAATTAAGACTTTGGGACTCAAGAACAGGATTTATTTAAAGGCTAAAGATTAGAATTAAAAATACTTTTTGAGTTTTGACCTTTTGGGCTGGCTGTTGGGCCGTGTAACCCTGAAATGGCTTCCAAGCAAGTAAACAAAATGGTGGTGTGACAAAATCTGCTGGAAGTTCCCCTGCTCAACCCACTAGATTGCAATCTTTGCTGGCTCCAGCAGATACACAAACTCAAGCACAAATGCAAACGCATATCTTAACACCTGCAGGGAGCTTTAAAAGAATTGCAGGGGAAAATTAAAGAAAAAATTACATTTGCATTTAAAGAGATGTCTGAGGAAATGGCAGAAATCAAGGAGATAATTAAAACCCTAAACAAAGAAATAAGAGAGGATATTGTTGATGCATTCCAGGGATTGGTGGGTCATGTTAATTTGTTAGAGGAAAAGATTGAAGAGATTAATCAAGCTAATGAGAACTTGGAGAGCAAAGTGGAAGTGGCACAAACCAAGATTGATAAAACAGAAGCAGACATAATGATGACACATACAGGGCGATGGAATTTGCTGTGAGAGTGAGAGGTCTGAAAGAAAACTCCCAAGAAAATTTGAAAGAGATTTATGTAGAAGCCCGGGCACAGTTTACTGGAGAATCAAAAGCAGAATATGATTGGTAAATTGATAAAATTTATCGCATTAATTCATGGATTGCTAGACAAAGACAACTACAAAGAGATGTAGTGATTTATTTTGTGACTAGAAGGATGAAAAATGGGATTTTACAAGCTTCTTATAAAAATAAGCTACAAGTGGCAGGACAGGAGGTTGCAGTATTCAAGGAAATTCCTCCTAAAATGTTGAAATCCAAGAAGGACTATGCATTCCTGGTGGATGAACTCAGAAATCACCAGATACAGATGGGAGGTTCCAGCTGGACTAGTGGTGAATTATGCAGGAGAACGGTAGCATCTTAATACAATTTGGAAGGCAAGAGATTTTTATGCCAATATACTAAAGGCTGGATATCCACCGTCCTTAGGATCTAGAAAAGGGAGAAGGGGGAGAAGGAAGGTATGCAAATACAAGCTCAAGGAGGTGCTATGAGTATGCAAGAAGAGTTATTGCAACTTTCAGGTGCTGTACAAGCTTGGGAGCTATCTGAAAAAATAGAAGATGTTAAAGAACAAAGGCAAACTTGAGCAGCAACCAAGCAGAAAGAGCAAGAGTTGAAGATGCAACAAACTCAGATACTAACACAAGAAAGTACAAGAACAAATACAGAAGCTGTGGGAGGTGCAAGATTGAAGAAGAAGTTCCAGGAAAGCTTCCAGTCGGTTCTTGAAAAGCTTCGGGAGCCTAAAGATGGCATCTAGGTTTCTAACCTGGAATGTCAACGGTTTAAACTCACCGCAGAAAAGGAAGAAAATATTTCATTATTTGAAACAATTTAGAAAGGATGTAATTTGTTTGCAAGAAACACACATTAGAATAAACTATCAAAAATATTTGATGAATGCGAAATTGGGAATACATTTTGTGGCGTCTGCCCCAGAGAAGAAAAATGGAATAGTGATGTATTTAAGAAAAGACTTGATGTCTTAATAAATTGAAGCAAGTCAGCAAGGAAGATATTTAGCAATTGAACTATTAATAGAAGGAAAGAAAATACTTTTAATGGGAGTATTTGCACCCAACCAACAACAAGAAAAATTTTATAAATTGTTGCATACAAAATTAGTACAATGGGATTATAAATCATGCATACTGTTGGGTGATTGGAATGGAGTATTGGACCCTAAATTGCACAAGAAAAGGCTTTTGCAAAATATTAAAATGCGAGCAAGATTGCCTAAATCATTTTTTGATATGATGGAAGACATGGAATTGAGAGATATTCGGTGTGAACAGAATTTTAAAGAACAAGATTTTACATTTTTTTTTCAGACAGACACCAATCTTTTTTGAGAATCAACTTTATATTAATTACAAATGATTTTCTTTCCAGGGTGAAAAAGACGAAGATTTGCCCCAGAACTTTAACAGATCATAGTCCGATGTGGATGGAGTTGGAATATGGAGAAGGGTCTAGGAGAGCTTGGCGAATAAATGAAAATCTATTCATATATCTATTCATATATCAGACCAGGTGGCAACTAATTTGCAATATGCAAAACACAATACTTTTTGTAATGCAAATAAGCCAGGTAGATGGCTAGCAGATATGTTGAGGAAAAAAACAATAATCCTGTACTATAGAGAAAATAGATTATGAAGGTAAAGAGGTTTATCAACAAAACATGATTAAAAAGGCTTTTTTAGAATTTTATATGAGATTTTATGCTGGAGATAAAATACAAGGTATAGATATAGATAGATATTTGGAAAAGGAGAATATTCCTATAGTTACAAAGAAGCAAAGGGAACAGTTGAATCAGCCAATAGTTGAATCGGAAATTCTCATGGCAATTAAGCAGTTAAAAGTTGGCAAGGTCCCTGGTACAGATGGACTGACAGCGGCGTATTACAAAAATCTACAACTGGAAATGGTAGAACCCCTTAGGGAATTATTTAGTAAAATACAACTGGGAGGAGGGGTACCACCATCCTGGAGAACAGCCTTTATTTCCTTGATTCTGAAAGAAGATCAAGATCATACTCAGCCAAGGAATTATAGGCCTATACCATTACTTAATATAGATTATAAGATTTTTGCCAAGATATTAACAAATAGGTTAATGTTGGTAATGCAACAAACAATTCACAGTGATCAATCCGGTTTTATACAAGGGAGACAAATGAAAAATAATGTAAGGCAAATTGTTAATATATTGGAGTATTTGGAAAGAAACAACCAAGTCCCTGTGGTGCTTATATTTTTGGATGCTAAAAAAGCCTTTGATCAATTGAATTGGCAGTTTTTACTGAAAATGGTTCAAAAGATGCAGTTTGGAGAATATTTTACACAAGCTATTAAGGCAATATATCAGGAACAGACAACTCAAATAATAATCAATGGTAGTTTAACAGAAACCTTCAAAATTGAAAAAGGAACAAGGCAGGGGTGTCCCCTGTCTCCATTATTGTTTATATTAACTCTGTAATTATTGTTGAATAAAATATGTAATTCAGATAAGATAAGGGGAATTGAGATTAGGCATTATGTTTACAGATTGCAAGCATTTGCAGACGATTTGGTTGTAACCTTAACTCAACTCAGCTATAGGTTTGATGGAGATAATTGAAATCAGCTATAGGTTTCATGGAGATAATTAATCAATATGGTCAAGTATTTGGGTTTAAAATAAGTATTGGAAAAACAAAGATGATAGTTAAAAACATGATAATAAATCAAAAAGAATTAGAAAGAGTAACGGGATGTGAGATAGTTAAAAAGGTTAAATATTTAGGAATTTATATTACAACTTCAAATGGGAAACTAAGCATAACTATGAATTATTATGGCATAAAATACAGACAGAGATGGATAATTGGAAAAAATTGCAGTTGTCTTTGTTGGGTAGAATAGCAGCAGTACAAATGAATGTTTTGTCTAAGTTTTTATTTCTTTTTCAAATGATACCAATTCTTAAAAAGGATGCTAACTTGGAAGAATGGCAGAAGGCATTAATAAATTTGTTTGAGCAGGGAAGAAACCAAGGGTGAAATTGAAAATAATGCAAGATATACATGAAAGAGGAGATTTGAAACTGCCCAATTTAAAATTATATTATGAAGCAGCTTTTTATCAGCAATTAGTGATTGGATTAATTTAACAAATGAAAGGACTTGGAAGGATATGATTTGTTATATGGTTGGCATGCTTATTTAGTGTATGATAAAAAGGTGGATAGGACATTTAAAAGTCATATATTAAGGAACGCTTTATTGTGTGCCTGGAAGAAATATCAATATAAATTAAATGATAAGATACCTATATGGACAGCATCCAGGCACACAATAAAGAACATAAGTATAGAACAAAGACAGGATGTAATTATATATAAAAAATTCTTAATATAGAGAAAGGTATACTAAAACCAAAGCCTTTGAATGTATTAAAAGAGGAAAAGATAATTCAAACTTGGTTTCAGTATGTACAATTATAAGCCAGATGGAGAAGAGATCAGAAAATTGGTATTACACAAAGTGAAGAAAACTTGATAAAACAAATTAGAGACCAGAGTCAAATGCATTTAAAAAGGTTGTATAATATATTGATAGAAATAGGCTCGGAAACAGAGTTAGTTAAAGATTGTATGATAAAATGGGCACAAAATTTTGAACAACCAATAATGATGGTAACATGGGAAAAAACATGGGTAAGAAATGTAAAATTTACATAAGCGCAAAATTTAAGAGAAAATTTTTATAAAATGTTTTATAGATGGCATTTAGATCCCAAAAAGGAAGCGTGTATCCGAACTTACAATCTAAATGTTGGAGATGTGACTGTGAGGATGCTACTTATTTTCATGTATGGTGGACATGTAAAAAGGTCAAAGCATTTTGGATAAAAATTTGGTGGATTATTCAAAATATTCTTAAAAAGAGTATTGTTGGGTATAGTTACGGACTGTACAGTTATAGAGACTAATTTGATTCTGAATTTAATAACTGCAGCAAGATTGTTGATGGCGCAGAACTGGAAGAAAGAAGATTTGCCTACTATTCAAGAATGGACATTAAAAGTAGCAAATTTGGCAGAGATGGCAAAAGTTTCAGCGTATTTGAAGGACCATTCAAATGAAAAATATGTGAGGGAATGGAGAAGATGGATAGATTATATTCAAAGTAAATATTGGATTAAAAAATTTCAGACAGTTTATGAATAAATAGAAGATATTATTAGGTAATTAAATTTAGTATGGTAATTGGGCAGTTAAAGAACTAGAATGATGTAGGAGGCTATAGTTAATTAGATTATGATGGATTATGATTGTTGAAGGTTATACCCTGTATTTTGTTCTGGGAAGTAGGGAGGGTGGCAGGTGGGAGGAAAAGGGTTGGGGAGGGTGGGAGGGTAGGGGAGGATATATATGTAAACTTTGCTTTAAAACTTTTCAATAAAAAAAAATACCTGAATGTAGCTTCTCTTCTTGGTCCCACCTAGCCCTAATCTGCATTTTAATGCATATTTACAGAGTTTACATGGCTACCTATTTATACATTGATTCTAGATGGTTCATAATAATCCATTAAAACTAAAACTAAAACAACTAAAAACAAAAGTACTTTTTATATCTGGTGCCAAATCAGACAGCTCCCAGATGAACTGGTTGATGAATTTTTGCATTACAGAGAACATTTTTCACCATATTTGAGTAAAGCAGCATGAAGTGGATTTGGGGGTTGGGGGGGGGGGTTGGGAGGAGATAGCCTGGTAGCGGAATTATAGTATAACAGCAATTTGATTCTGGTAGTGGCATAGGTTTTGTACTAGTTTTGGATTTAACATTTTAATAAATATTTTGTATTTTTAAAAATTCTTACAACTTATATCTATATTTCACTGAGCTTAATAAATTTCCATAAAAATTAAAATATGGTTGCTCTGTTAAGGTATCTTTTACAAATCTTGCAACAATCAGAAGTGTCTAATAATTATTTCATTTTCAAATTTATATTTTGTTTTTTAAACTTATTTAATTTAGGGTGATGTTGGCAATCTTGGAATTCCAGGAGAAATTGGATTAAGAGGGATGCAAGGGCAAAAGGCAAGAAATTAATATATAATCTAAATTATATAAAAGTAATTCATAGTCAAGAAGATATTATGATTAACAATAAATTCAACTATATCTGAAAATGCTACTTTCAACAGAAGGTCTGTTGCAATATGACATATAAAACTGTTAAACAAGCAGACAAAAATAGTAATTAAAGGATTTAGGGCTTCCATGCCCTTTGTAGAACTTTTATGAAAACTACTTTTTAAGATGCCCCTTGATTGCAAAAATGGCTTATAAAATGGAGAGAATTTGGTAAATATTAGATACAAATCTAAATTCCCTTGGATTCATAGAATTAATTGTATATCTCTTTAAATGATAGCCATAAAGAATCAGAATTATTTGTTGATGTTATATAATAACTTTAACTTATTAGTTCCAATCACTTACTGGCTTTCATTAGCATCACTCACTTATAATTTTCAGAATGGGTGACTGAATTTTTTTTTTAATGGTAGATTCTCCAATGTCATTGTTTTCAGGGTCCTGCAGGTGCCACCGGCCAAAAAGGAACATTAGGAAACCATGGTCCTCTAGGTCGGCGGGTATGCAAATTTATACAATTTTCTATAGTTAACTTTATTTTCAGGGAAATATGTATTTCAGAAAGATGCAATAGTAATTTGTAAAATAAGTGACCTCTGTAAGTTTCCTTTTTTATGTCAGTATGGCAAGTGCATCTATTCTTTTCTGATTGTCTGTGCTCATGGAGATGGACTTTTTCTTAGGCCTAGGATGGATAATACCCTGGTAGTATTTATCATTGGAACTATTTAGTCTAGGTAGCTGAGCTCCTCCAATCACACTATACAGTTTTCTACTGAAAAGCAATGAAGCAATTTCCCTAATGTTTTAGTGAGTAATAGACAAGAGCCTGGATAGCTCAACAGACTAAAAAGCTTGTTATTAACATTCAGCTGTCTGCAATTATTGCAAGTTCGAATCTCACCAGGCTCAAGGTTGACTCAGCCTTCCATCCTTTCTAAGGTAGGTAAATTGAGGACCCAGTTTGTGAGGGCAATAAGCTGACTTTGTATAAAATATACAAAAGTATGAAAGCTATTGCTTAGCGCATTGTAAGCTGCCCTGAGCCTCCGGAGAAGGGCGGCATATAAATCTAATTAAAAGAAAAAACAGTTCTTTATGTTTTAGAATAGGTTTTTAAATTTTATTACATTAAAACAAATCCTAATCTCCCTGCAAAATAAAAAATAACAAAAACAAAATGCCAGGCCATGCCAGGCCATAATTTCCTATTATCATTGTTATTGTTTTTATTTCTATTAATCTGCCCTTTCAAAGATCACTTACTGCTTTCTTAAAATTATTTTTTCTGTATATTTTAGGTTGGTTTAAATCACAGATTTATTTGGTGATTACCCTTATCTTGTAGTCTTATGCAACATAATGGGAGAGTGGTGAAATATTTTTATCCTTGCATGTATCATTCTTTTTATTATGCTTTGAATCTGTGATGTGATTTCTATTATCAGAAGAAAAGGAATAATTCAGCATGTTGGTTTTGGATGATAGAACCTGAAGCCCTATATAAGAGCATCACATTAAAGAGCTTGAGGTAGATTAAGGAGATAGATATATTGATTTATTTAACATTATTCAACATTTAATGGAGCACTCACTATTGAACTCAATTGGCAATTCATCCTTCCCTCAAAATCAGAAAATTAAACATGAATCTTAATCATGAATTAAAAATTACATTAAAAGCATATTAATGTCTCACTCACAAGACTGTTATAAATGACTCTTACATTGATTGCAATTCTATATTCATGTTTATTTTAGTTCCTATTTAGTACATCTGGGTGGTGCTTCTGAACATATGCACTTTATTTTTGGATCTTGCTGTTATTAACCTCAGAAGTTCAAACAGCAAATGTGAATGCTAGAATAGCGGGGGCATGTATTTTTAGTTTGTGCTCGTTTAATATAATTGCTTGGCTTTGAAGTATGTTGTGTTTATAGTTCCTAAATGGGGCATTTCATAATTCCAAGATATAGAAACAGTAACAAATAACCAGACTGAATGAGAATTTTGCTGTAGTTATCTCTGATTATTGTACCCCTATCACCTTCATTATCCATTGTTCTTATGCATGCAAAGACATTTTTTAATATTCTATTGAAATATGTTTTTGTCTCTCCCTTCAGGGTAACAAAGGATTCAAAGGCGTGGCTTCCTTTTCAGTAAGCATTTACTATAGCTAACTTATATATTAAAACTATTTACGGAAACATTTATTCAGATCATCCATAGTCTTTAATTTCTCCTTTTTTCATTTTACAGCCATGTGAGCTCATTGCTTATATTCGGAAACATAGTTGTAAGTATCAATTTGTAACGTAATAATAGTCTTGAACAGATATTCAGTTAGCTGAAGTGTTTTCCATTCTAATAAATACAGTTGGATATGAGTGAGCAGCTTTAAATTGAAAGAAGCTAGATGTTGAGTAGTGGGTGCAGACAGAGGACACAAGAAACATCCAGAAGTTCAACAGCTTTATTCAGCTCCAGTAACAGCAATGGCAATGCGAGCTGCAGCAGCCCCTTTTAAACTGGAGCTGTCCACGGCTTCAGCCATTAATGCATGTTTAATTTTCTCACTCTAGCTACTGGATCCTGATTAGTCCCTGCACCTGTCTATTCAATACTTAACACCCCTCCCCTCTAGGGTGGCACCAACCAATCAGGCTCTTTTCAGACAACGTAACCACGCAAGTAGGCGGATCGCTTTTGGGCACGACTTCACCTATGCAGTTCAGTTTACTTGGTGATTTTGCAGTGAGAGGTTGGGTTCTGTGTCTCTCTTGTGGGCATTCCTGGAATTCTCTTGAACTCGGCCAATGGCGTGGGCCTATCTTTTTGGATATTTATTTCTTCATTCCTCTGCTGGACTGGTGGACTGTCTCCAACTTCAGGAACTTGTTGTTGGACATCAGATAAGTCCCCTCTGATTCTATTTGGGTCTAAGGGTTGTTGTGTGTTTGGTTGTGTATTGTGTAGGGCCTGGTCTATTCCTGTGGTTTCTGTGTGGTGTTTCCTTTCGCGCTCCTGCGTTTCCTCTTGTGTCTCATGTTTCTTTCTAACTATTCAGCCTCTGATTTGGTCTATGTGTCTTTTCCACCCTCGGCTGTCCTCTGTTTCTATTCTGTATGATAATGGGCCTGTGATTTGGATTATTTTCACTGGAACCCATAGGGGGTTTCCACTGAAATTCTTCGCATACACCTTATCCCCCACTCCGAACTGTCTATACTTACTAGTGGAGTCTACTGGATTTTCTGAGTTGTATGAGTCTGTCTAAGTTGGACTTCACCTTCCTCCTCATCGATAGTTCTGCAGACTTCTGTGTGTGGTTGCACTAGGCATTATGTGTTGTATGCTTAATAATTTGTCTATTTTCACTTGGATGTCCCCTAGGCCCATGCTAGCTAGTGTTTCCTTTGTCGTTCTCACCATCCATTCTGCTTGTCCATTAGTGGACAGCTTCCACAGCGCAGATAGTGCATGTCTAATCCCTTGGCTATCTAGGAACATTTCAAATTGATTAGCAGTAAATTGTGGCCCATTAGCAGAGACTATTAAGTCGGGCAACCCATGTGTTGCGAACAATCTCCATAAGACTCGGATGATCGCTTCTGTTGTTGTCGATGACGTGAGATTTACTTCTAGCCATTTAGAGTGTACATCGACAATGATTAAAAATGTGTTTCCCTGGCAGAGTCCTGCAAAATCAATGGATATGTGGGACCATGGTGTCTTATGGCTTTTCCAAGTCTGTGCATGTGCTGCATGTGGTGTCAGCTAAGATTCTTGGCAGGGTGTGCATGTCGCTACCCATTTTTCTATTTCCTTGTCCATTCCCGGCCACCAGACATAACTTCTAGCTAACACCTTCATTTTAACTATCCCTGGATGTCCCTCATTGCGAAATGATGTTGAGATATCATTTCTCAACTTTTTTGGATGATTACACACGCTCAATCCTGATAGCTCAGTCTGTCGTGTCTTGAACAGTTTGAATTCCTTGTCTACTCCTGTCTCTGCCCACTCTTTCCATACCCAATTTAAAACCCGTGCCAAAGTCCTGTCTCTTCCTGTTGCTCTCATGATGTCTGCGGTTGTGATCTGTGTGTTCATGAAGAGTCTCTATCAACAACATGGTTGTGGATGGCGCTGGGTCTTCCATCGGTTCTGGCAGCGGGCATCTGCTGAGGGCATCTACATGGTCAATCGTCTTTCTCAGTCTGTATAGCAGCTGGTAATTATAAACGGCAAGGAATTCTGTCCATCTCAGCATTCGTGGAGATAATACATGGGGTGTAGTTCTACCTCCCACGATGATCTCCATGAGTGGCTTATGGTCTGTTATCAGTTTGAACTTCCTCCCATAGAGATATTCATGGAATCTTTTGATTCCAGCCACTGCCGCTACTGCTTCTTTGTTGAGTTGGCTGTAATTCCTTTCCGGTTTGCATAGGGTCCAAGAGTAGAAAGCAATAGGGGCTTCTCTTCCATTGGGCATGCAATGGCTTAAGATTGCTCCTATTCCAAATGGCAATGCTTCACAGGTTAGTCTCACTGGTAATGTTTCACTATGCTGTACTAAGATGTTGTCAGATGTTAGCCTTCTTTTGATTTGTTCGAAAGCATTCTCTTCCTTACGTCCCTAAGTCCAGTCCATCTTTTTGTCCAGTAGATGGTGTAAAGATTCGGCAATTGTGGCTTTCTGCAGCAGGAAAATGTTGTAGAAATTTAGTAACCCCAGGATTGCCTGCAGTTCTGTTCTATTGGTTGGGGTTGGGGCTTCTCGAATCGGTTTTAGCTTGCCCATGGTGGGTCGTATTCCAGAACTGTCAATCAGGCATCCCAAAAATTCAACCTTTTCCACTGCTAAGTGGTATTTGTCTTTTTCACTTTCAACCCCACTTCTTGGAATCGAGTTAATACTGCCCTTAGTCATTGCTGAATGTTCCTGACTAATGGCTGATATTAGGACATCATCGAAATAGGGGGCGATTCCTTCAATTCCCTGTAGGAGGTGCTCCATGAGGCTTTGGAACAGCCCTGGGGCCACACTTACCCTAAACAGCAATCACCTGCATTTGAATGTTCTCCTTTGTGTAACTATTGTCTATGCCTCTGCTGTGGCATCATCAACTGGCAGCTGTTGGTACACCTGAGCTAAATCGAGTTTTGCAAATACTTTTCCTCTACCCAAGGAATGCAACAGATGTTGCACGATGGGCACGGGATATGCGCTCTGCTGTAAAGCTTTATTCAGGGTACTTTTATAGTCATCACACAAACACACTGACCCATCTGGCTTCATGGGGGTTACTATCAGTGTTTCCCACTTGGCATGGTCTGTTGGTTCTAAAACCCCTTGGGCAATGAGTTTATCCAGTTGCTCATCAATTTTGGGCCATAGAGCAAAAAGAACCCTTGTAGGCTTTATTTGGATAGGGGTAACTTGGGGATCTAGGTTAAATGAGATGGGAGTCCTTGTGTACTTGCCTAGTTTTCCATCAAAGACGTCTACAAAATCCCTTAGGAATTCTTCTTCCCAGCTGTTGTCTTCAACTTGATTGATCCCCCTCACTGCCAGACCCAGAGGCTCGAACCATTCCAAACACAGTAGGCTAGGCCTGTCCCGGTCTACTACGGTTAAAGGTAGTTGTCCTCTGAATTCCTTGAACTCTGCATTAAAATAACCAATTCCCATTACTGGAATTCAGTTTTCTTTGTAGTCTTTAAGTGTGAGTCTCTGGGGCTTGAGTGTATTGGCTGTAATTCTGGATACTAGTTGTTTGGTGGTTGTCCAGGAGACCATGGAAAGGTAGGATCCTGAGTTGGCCTCCATCTTGCATGGTCTCTGTTTGATGGAAACAGTCACTGCCATCTTTTTTGCTTTTCCCGCTCTCGAGTGGCTGACTATTATGTCTGGTGTGTTTCCCCTCTCTCTGAGCCGTGGTCCTCATTTCAACAGTTTCTTCCAAATGCTTGTTTCCTGTTGCTTGTTTGGAAGCACCTGCCTCGTGGCAGAGGGCTGGATTGTCTGTGTCTGTGGGAAACTGGTTGTGATGCTCTGCAGGCTCTTGCAAAATGTCCTTTCTGGTTGCAGCGCTGGCAGATCACATCTCTGAATCTACACTCAGTCCAGGGAGGGTTTCCCTTGCATCCAGCACACCAAAATTCCTTATTTCTTTTTTCTTGGTGTCTCCCTTTCCATTCTGAATGGAGATGATGCACTTCATCCTCATCTCCATCCTCAGATTTGGTCTCAACACCCTCATAATGGACTGTGGAATCTTCCTTTGCTTGCGGCCCCTTATTCATCTTTTTCATCGCTGCTGCGGACTTTTGTGATGCTTCAGTCGCAGTTGCTTCCTCCATGGCTTCTTGGAATGTTTCTTGGTTTCACAAGCAATCAGCTTTGTAGGGTGAGGTCTTGCAGTCCCAATACCAACTGATCTCTCATTGCTTCATTCTGCATGGAGAATTCACAGGCGGTGGCTAACTTGTGCAGGGTCATGATGAACTCACTAATGAACTCTCCCTCCCTTTGATCTCTCCTGCAGAATTCATGTCATTTCATGAGGGATGAGGCTTGGGGAGTGTAGTGTGCCCTCAGGATTCCTTTTAGCGCTAGCCAGGTCATGGTTCTCAATTCCGCTGGTGATGCTAGGGCTTTTGCCACTTTAAAAACGGTGGCTCCTCAGTGTGTGAGGAACAGCACTCTTTTCCTTTGTTCAGAAAGGCGCACAAGGTCATTAGCTTCCAGGAACATGTGCAAAAGTTCCATATAGGAATCCCGTCAGATTGAAAGACGCGGGTGGAATTATTGAAGTCATCTTGTGTTGGCCAGTTGTAGTTTCAATGACCATTGATTGCCACGTGGAGAGTCTGGGCAGCCTAGTGTCCTACTGTCCTTCTGAAGATCCCACCCCCATTGCCAGTGTTGAGTAGTGGGTGCAGACAGAGGACACAAGACACGTCCGGCAGTTCAACAGTTTTATTCAGCTCCAGTAACAGCAATAGCAATGCAAGCTGCGGCAGCCCTTTTTAATCTGGAGCTGTCCGCGGCTTCAGCCACTGACACATGCTTAATTTTCCCGCTCTAGCTACTGGCTCCTGATTGGTCCCTGCATCCATCTATTCAATACTTAACACTAGAGTTTCTCAATGCTGCAGACATTCACACTCAAAGAGGCTATTAAGATAGTGTGACTTCAGAAGTTTATGGTGCTGTGGATTATTCTAATATGATGGTATAATAGGAGCAAAAACAAAAATCATAATACAAAAACAACAACAACAACCCACCCATGCCTTTTTTCTGCTACTGTTGTTTCTACACAATTTTTTTTTCCTGTGTGGCTAAATGTTTCCACACAAACAGAATATACCTGCCAATTTCTTGGAAAAGTTAAATCTTTGATAGCGCATTATGACAATTTTGCCAAATTTACAGATAAAACTGCTTCCATTTACTCATATCAGATTTGTTTCAAAGTCAGTATCAGAGCTACTGATGCTTTTTTCTGGTTGAATTTTTCTGGACAACATGGATAATTTGGTTCTCTTTGTCCTTTATTAGGAATGCACTAACTATGGTCTCAAAACCAAATTAGCCCAAGTAAAGCTTTGAGTAAGAACTTCCTATCTGCTCTTAAAGCTGCTACCAAATTATAATTGGAAAAGAAGAGGGAAATTAATAAATCATGTGAAATAATCCTATGAAATTTATTTAGTAATAAGACGAAAATATAATCAGATTTAAAATTACATTAATCAGACTTAGACACTTGACAAATAATATATTTATTCATTCTGAACCTCCATCAACTATATTTTTTCTAGTGAATCAGACTTGTCAGCACAAAATTTAAGTAGATAAATATTATAGATATTTTAAAACATTCAGATTTTTCCTTAAAACTATATCATCTTTTTATTAATCCATTTCCTTCACTTTTGGCTTATTTTTCATACTATTTTTTTAAAAGTTGTCCTGTGTTGTTTGTTTAATAAATCTCAAAGCAACCCTCACACTCAATGGAAAAATTGCTGCACAACCTAAAAATAAGCACATTAGGAACAATACAATGAAAAATAAAGCCAAATACATTGAGTTTTTTAATAGTGCTCGTGACTAGAAACATGCATAATGAAACAAAAAAGAAATAGAATCATTTTTAATAAGACAGCATTAGGAAGGGGGAAATTACAGTCATCATCAGATTCATTCAAATCAAACTAATTTTTACTTTATATGAATGACATATTAAAAACAGTCCTCAGACCATTAATATCCAAGTGTGACTAAGTAAGAGATCAAAAATATATTTAATAATTTATGTAGTAGAAATATCTAGCTACTTGCTAAACAATACCATATTAATTTCTCTCTTTTCTTTAGCTTGCTACCAAGGTAAGCTATGTTCTCCATTTAAATGTATTCAAGTATTGTCTTAGTGTGTGGCATTGCATTGTGAACAGTTTGCAAGAGAAATAGCATCTAGCATTGCTAGGTGGCAGGCTGTAAAGAAAATAGAATAGGGAGCCTGAAGATAATTAGTTATCTTTTTTTTGGGGGGGGGGGGGAAACCTTTAAAAAAAAAAGTCTGGATTTCCAGTTTGGTGTTGCAGCGAGACAGTTGAGGATAGCGGGGCTCTGTGAATCACAGATGATTCCTCTTCATTTGGGAAGCCCCAAGACTAAAGTCATCCTGGAGGTGTGATGAAGAAAGGAGGGACTCTTTATTATTGATTGTGGGAGAGCGGCGGCTCTCCCGCTTGATCCAAGGCATTCTCTGACCAATGAAGAAGAAAGATGTCCATTATTGCTAGACCGAAGCTGGGGCAACTGAAGAAAGAAGCACTAATGAGCTGTTCATGAATGGAGTATTGGAACTGGGTGAGACAACTTTCAATTTCTATTTTAGAGACCTATTCATAAATAAAAAAATTACTGAAAGAAAAATTCTCCAAAGCATAGAGAAAGCCATGAATGAATACGCGGAGATAGATCACAGACCCAAAAGAGAAATGGAATTGTAATGGGAGACTAGTAAGTTTTAAACTATAAGAAAGACCAGACTTGAATTTATAATATTGTTGAAAAGTGATTTAAAGTGATTGCAGATAATATTTTTTGACTACTGGAAGAAAAACAATCTTTTTGACTATTTGACACTCAGCTGGTATATCTTTTGCTTTGTTTCAATACTGGAAATTAGAGCTGGGATGACACCTACTGGTGAAAAAAGACACATAGTTGAAAAAAAACAAGATTGATAAAAAGAAGGGAAACAAAGTGAAGAAAGGCAAATAATACCTGGAACAATAGATTATTTTAAATAGAATTTAGTACAAGTGGAAACAGAAACAGCAGGGAGGATATCAACTGTTGGATAAGATAAAGACGGTAGCTATAAGATTGCTGTTTGGCAGTTTGGGAGTGATTGGTGAGCCTTTTGAAAACTTTCTGAGTAATGTGGATGGTAAACAACGTGCTCTTTTTTGGAATTGCTTTGAACTGCTCTTGAGTCTGAACAATTGGGAATTTTATAGGCTGCTCTGGGTTATAAATACTGTTTGATAGAACATCCTATGAAGCAAAAGAAGAAAAGTTAAACAAGATCTACAAATTTGGACAATTTAGAGGAAGTAAATTGAGCGACTCTGAGGAAGATAAATACAGTTGACTCTGAGAAACAGTTCCAGGATTGAGCAAACTCTTCTCTTGTTGAGTTTTTGGTGTTCTGGACAACTGGGACATTGTGATTTGATTATTGAACAACTTTCAGCCCATTAAATCAAAGCAAGATGTTACAACAAGGAAAAACAAACACATTTCAAAAAGAAATAAATTTGATGTTTTAATATGTTCAGAAAACTATGTCAAAGTTTCATAGGGAGATGAAGAAACAGATGCATGAGATAGATATGAGATTAGGAAATTATCAGCAAATGACAGGAAAATGAACAAAAAATCCAAAAAATAGAGGAGAAATTAGGAGGAGCAGAGGAAAGAATAGAAGAGGCAAATCAACAACTGACACAAACAGATAAAGATCTGGGAGAGATAGTAATAACTCTTGAAATGGAGAAGGAAATTTACTATTTAAGAGATCAAAATATAGAAGAGGATAAAGAGGGAGATCTCCTCTCCCAGAAGTGATGAAAGAGTTATTAGTTACTTAAGAAATTGGAAAATGAGAGGTAGAAGTAGAGGCAGATGAAATACTTACATTAAGTATGAGTGATGTTAGGAGATGTAAGGTCCCAAGGGAGGAGTGTATGAGATTTGTCAAAAAATGAACAAGAGTTGAAATATTAAAAAGGATAAGAGATTATGGTTAGATACAGAATACCTTCTAATATGTGACTTATTTTATTAGTGGCTAGAGAATAGAGGTAGAAGTTAGAAATTGGGAAAATATTATTAGGTATACTGCTATATAATATAATATATTATTACTACTATGTATACATAAGTATTAGAAGTTGAAAGATTATTATGTACATGTAATTATTATTAGTATTATTATCATGTATAAAGTAAATTGACCCAGACAATACATTGTTCACTAAACACCTATCTATGTTAAAGATATAGATAAAGAAAAAAGTATAAATATTTTTTTTAAAAAGGTCTGGTTCAATGACCAATCTGTGCTACTGTCTTAGGAACAGCAGAATGCCCAGCATATGCTACGGAACTAGTATTTGCTTTGGATATATCCCAGGATACCACTCTACAGATGTTTGAACAGATGAAAAAAATAGTCACGGAGACTGTGAACCAAACAAACATCAGAGAGAGCAATTGTCCTGTGGGAGCCAGAGTGGCTGTTGTGTCCTACAGCTCCAACACCAACTATCTGATCCGTTTTATAGATTTCCAGAATAAGAAGAAGTTGTTGCAGGAGCTCAATAAGCTTTCTTTGCAGAGAACAACCAACAGATCAGACATTGGTGGATCCATGAGGTTTGTTGCCAGGCATCTCTTCAAGCGAACTCTCCAAAGTGCTAATGTGAGGAAAGTTGCTGTTTTCTTCAGCAATGGAGAGTCTGACCATCCAAGTTCTGTCAACACAGCACTCCTTGAATACAGTGCATTAGAGATTGTCCCAGTCATCTTAGCTTTTAATAATGTACCTGAGATCAATCGTGCTTTTCTGGTGAGATTAAAATTATAATCTTTCACTTCCTTTGCATCCAATAATTAAGTACATTCTGCCTTTCTGACAGCTATAACTTTGCACGTGGATGTTTTCTAACATAAATAAGTTAAATCAATAAGGAAATAAGTTATGTGAAGATAAAATTCTTTTGTTCTATGAATTTTAGTTTTGAATCATAAAGACAGCACAAAGATTATGCATGATCAAAAATGTATGAAAGCATTGTATCTGTATGTTCAATAAAACAAGTTACAGAATATATATATATAGTAATAGCACCTAGAGTTATATACCACTTCATAGTGCTTTACAATCCTCTAAGCGGTTTACAGAGTCAGCAAATTGCCCCCAACAATCTGGGTCCTCATTTTACCAATCTCAGAAGGATGGAAGGCTGAGTCAACTTTGACTGTGAGTCATTGTTTCTTTATCTCATGTTAGAGCTATCCAATAGCTGCTGACCAATCACTACCAGCACAGACCATTTCTTGCTTGCCAAACAACTTCTTTATTCTCAAAGTGTTTAAAATTTTCTTGTCCATATTTTTTGTCTATGCTTACTATTCATTTTGATCCTTTCCAGTGCATAGCTTTCAAGGCTTTTCATCCTTCCAGGCTGTCTGTCCTCTTGTTAAAAACAAAAGGCAACAAACCTATTGGATATCTGTCTCCGGACATTATTGAAGCATAAGTATCCAGAAAGATTGCATGCTATCTGAGTGTGATATTTCAGTTAGCACCATGCTAATGTCTATGCCTTTATGTCTCTAAAAAATCATCTTTATAACCTGCATACAGGATAGTACGAACAGAAATCAGTCTGATTTAGTACTAGTTAGTATAATGCCACAGACCGTTTGATCTCTGGCACTAGGTTAAGGCACTAGGCTAGAAACCAGAACTAGTCCTAGTTCACTTTACATATGGAAACAGATGGGTTTAGGTCAATACTACTCAGCCCAACCCATTTCACAGTTGTATGTAAAATTGGAGGAGGAAGGTGTATTAGACTAGTTTTCTGCCTTCAATTCTTTATTAAAAATAATAAAGGTGGGCTATAAATAAATAACCCCTTGTTGTGCCTTGTCATGATGAAGGGGCTTGTGTTGCTCAATGAAGCTATGAGCTATGCTGTGCAGGGACACCCAAGACGGATAGGTCATAGCAGAAAGTTCTGACAAAACATGATCCACTGGAGAAGAAAATGGCAACCCACTCCAGTATCTTTGCCGTGAAAACCCATGGACAGATATGATGCCAGAAGATGAGCCCCTCAGATCAGGAGATGTCCAATACGCTACCGGGGAAGAGCAGAGGGCTAGTACTAGTAGTGCCAGAAGAGTGAAGTGACTGGGCCAAAGCCAAAAGGATGCTAAGCTGTGGATGCATCTGATGGTGAAAAGAAAG